>OX596267.1:9670552-10306602 GCA_951394255.1 Polyploca ridens
TTCTATTTACATTTTTTTTTTAATAAAGATATAAAAATTAAAAGAGATACATTTTTACGGGGCCATCATCTGCAAGTCCAACTCACACTTGGCCAGGTTTTTTTATTTAAAAGCAATACTAAAACTAGAACTAGGCTGTTTTACTAAGACTTATTACAAAGCTGTCAATTATCTATAAGATTTTTTTTACAGCCATCCTCAGCAGCCCATCAATCGAGACAAGTTACCCATGATATACCAGTTCTGGTATTACCTAGGAAGTTATGGTCAGATTATCATGAGCCAACTGTACCACAGCCTAGTGTAAGTATTAGTATGTAGTACTATTGAATATTCTGTGATATTAGTCAGCTCATATCATGGGATGGTGGTAAGCACACAAAAACAAATAAAATACAAGTTTGTACTACCCTTTTAAAAAAAAATATATTTTATACTAGGTGTTCCCGGGATAAAAAGCTACTATAGTCCTTCTCCATACTATAGGCTATCTGCATGCCAAATTTATATGTATAAAACGTTACTCCATACATATTATTTTTTCTTCGTCTGGGATAAGTTAACTTCTTGGCTTACAGATTACAATAGAACTGCCAACATTAAAACAGCTGCGAACAACAATAGATAGAATGAAGACTATGTCATCAGAAGTGGTGATCAGGGCATCGGCTGAGGGACGACTCACTTTGCAGATCAAGACTGATATGGCTAAAGTGTCTACACGGTTCAAGGATTTGAGGGTTGAGGGGTTTGAAGGTAGGTAACCATATAAATATTATCAGAATACAATAATGAGTCTTTTCGAATAAAAATTCCCATTGATGACCTTTGAGGATATTCAATGTGTTTCCTGGGGATAATCAAAAAGGGGGTGAAAAGAGCTTTGCATATTATGCAATAACCTTGGTATTGCAAATGTCTAGTCAGTGGTGACCACATATCGTCAGGTGATGATCCATCTGACAATGTGATACAAAATTCTCCTATGCATTTGTGCTGTTTCCAGGCCACATATTTTTAAATGACCCACCCTATTAATAACTGACAACACTGGTAAGGGCAGAAGCTTTGCCTACAATTATAAATTACAAACCTTCCAATATCAGGATCTCTTTCAACATTTAGATTTTTGCCTATTGGTTTGGATTTTTATGAAATTAAGTACACAGAATGGAATAAAACAGGATATACTTTTTATGCCAACTGCATGTCCTTTAGAAGATGATTTATCTTGTAAACTTATTGTGCTGCCTGTCTGCTTAAGATTGCTATTATTAAATATCGATTCAGTTTACTTTGTAGTTTTGCCAATGCGATTAGGATGTAAATATTATGGAATAAATCTAAGCTTGTTTTGAATAGAGTAATTGCTGAGTGTATTGCCGGCTCTTCTCAGAAAATTCAACCTTCTGAACTGGTATTAGAGTCATTTTTTCTTGCTTTTACAGGACCAATAGAACATTCAGATTCAGAGACTGACACACAAGAGAATGAAGATATGTCCCAACTATGCTACTGTCGAGTTGATGCTAAGAAACTGTCCATGTTTCTATGTGCAGACTTAATAACGCATAACAGGACAGTTTGCAGTATAGTGCATAAGAAATTAGTGATTTTGTGTTTGTATACCAATGATAATGTGAAGTTGCAGTGTTTTATCAGTGGTATTGTGTATTGATGAAGAAGAATCTGAAGAAAAACATTTTCAACTATGAAATATAGAGGAATATAGTCGAATTTTAGGTGTTACTACAGATCTTCGCTCACTAAGTGCTCTGGTTCTTGAGATACAGATGGCCCTGGTGGGCATCTAAAGTCACACAACTTTTGAACTAGGGACCGGCAAAATATGACATTTGGTGACTAACTAGTTATTCGAATTTCATGATGGTGGCCCTGCCATGAAGTGCAACACCAATTTATGTTTATGTTTATAGTTCATGTGCATCTTAATTTTATGGGCTCCTTATTAATACAAAAAGCGAAGTGATTACAATTAATCTTTATAAAACTGAACAATTTTATTTTACATAAACATTTTCTTGAACATAAATCACAATAATACTCAGGATAATGATTTGATAGTGTTATATTACTAATTGAATGTCAGAATTAAGTTTTTAATCACTTTAACTTTCACAAATATGGATGATGTGATAATTATTATTATTTTACACTAGTTTTTACTAATTTAATTATAAGTCAACTGGAATGATCTTTCATTGTCTCTTCTTAAAGTGTCGTGCGTTGTCTTTAATTGATCCAATTTTGTAGATATTTGAGCAATGGAGTTATCTATCCATTGCATAGACGACATGTGAGCGTTTAGGATACGTCCGATTTGAACAATCTGTAAAGAAATATATAAATTAGAGATAAGTGAGCAAGGTAACTATTACTTAATCCTTGGTAAAATCCACAAGTGTGATTTGCTTTATTACAAGCTTTTATTTAACTTGCAATGTAAAAATTGTAAACTATGTTTGTTCGGGTGGAATCTTGCAAGTCGAATTTCAATTCAAGTAGTAAAAAAAAGTACAGTGACCAAAAAGCTTGCATTAAAATTGTTCTGCTATTTGGGGCGGAGACAAATTCAACAAATCCAAAAATCATTAAAATCGGTCCAGCCGTTCTTGAGTTATAAATGGTGTAACTAATCCGACTTTGTTTTATATAGATTTTATGACTGTTACATGCAAGATATAATCGAATTCTAAAATGGCGTCTTACCGGGTCATTACTGTCTTGACTCCTATTTGTTTCATTGAGATGCTCAATAACTTCTTTCAAGTCTTCAGACATTTGCCTCAGCTGTGTGTCTAAGTTCTCTGCTAATGAATACCTGTAATTGATATCTTATTATATACTATATAGCGTTAAACTAAGACCCCAAGTTCATAATCGTTAATAGCTTGTAGATCTGACGTAAATGAGTAGAAATTAAATGAGGACTCACTCAGGATCAAGCCATGTATTCACTGTGAAACATTGTATATAAACACTGTTTCAGAAACAAAAACTGCGTGTTTTTGAAACGAATTAATATGTGAAACATGTGCCGTGTTTCTAGCATGTTTTTATGCTCCCCGATGGAATTGCGAGAGCACCGAAACAAATCAGTTCCGCAACAGCTGTATACAAGTGTATACGTGTGTTTCGGTTGTTTATAAACATGGCGGTAGTGTGGGACAGCACCCAACAACACTACCTCCTCAGGCGACATATTTGAAACAACTGAGATGTGGACGGCCAAGAGACTGAAACATTGTTTCTGTAAACATCTACGTGTTGTTCCAGAAACTTTGTATCTGAAACATGATTCTCAGTGAATACATGGCTTCAGAATCATTCAGGATACAACACTATTTGACGTCACGATAAGGTGGCAACCCACCAAATGTCATTTTAGTTTAAAAGTAAAACTGGCTGATTGACAGATTCACGCAAAACTTAAGGATCCGGTTTTTTTTAGTCTTCTGATGCCATCATAGCTGAACAGCTTTATATGAAACTTAGTACAGAAATCAACCTTTGAAAAGCTATACTTACATGTGTTCCCTTTCCGGATCTTTCATTCGATCTCCCGTGTCTTCAAGCAGTTGTTTTTCCATAGGTGTGAGTAAATCTTCTAGTTCCTTCTGCTGCGCTAGAACGAAGTCCAGTTCGTGATCCAAGCTTTGCTGTTCGTTCTTTACTGTTTGTACCGCGTCATTTAGTTCTACTATCTGTTATGTAGAAGCAAAAGTAAGTGTGAAAATATGAATTATAAATGATGTTTAAATTCGACAATAAAGAAAAAAAAGATTGATTAACTTTTGCCATCGCATATATCTTTATTCAATTGCCAAATTAAAGTGCGGCCGCCGAGAGAATACCTTTCTGACAGGTGTTAATATTGGCTAAATCACTGAAACAACTATTCTGATTGTTTTGACTTTCACTAAACTATGCCTAGCAAAATACTGAACCTTTACGTGAAGTACCATCGCAAAAGAATTAGCAGTTACCGAGAATAGCCTAATATTACGAGAAGCTAATGCTCCCGGTGGCCGCACTGTAGATAAAAAAGCCCTACTAATATAATAAAGTCATATACATACACAAACTCTAAAAACATTACACTCCTTTTTTAGCAGTCGTGTAATAAAAGCCTCTTATAATTCCTATTCGAACCACTAGTACGTATGTTTCACTAGTTGCGCCCGCGGTTTCACCCGCGTACCCGAGGGATATCCTACCCTACCGTTAAGTTTTCTTAAATTTCCTAATTTTCTTCACAACTGTCTTAATTTTTTTCTGTAAGAACCTTCTCCTGATCATTAGAAAACTTAATTAAAATGATGGATGAAATGGGTAAAGTCGTTCTCTTGTTATGGCGTGACCAGGAGAAATAGGGGTTAATTTTTTTTATATATAGAGATTCCAATTAAGTTATATACCAAAACATTTCGATTTTGCCTGTGACGTTTATGATTTCTACCAACCCCAACGGCAGACATGCTTAAAGATATGATATACCTTTTCTCCATTGGCAATAAGCAGCCTATCCCAAGCATTGATCTGGGTAGCTTGATTAATAAAAGTCTTCTCCTGTTCCTCAAGCTCTAACGTCCATTTATTGATATTTTCTTCCAGTTGTGCGAATGTTATAGATGATATAGTTTGTGGTGGTACTGCCGCTGTTGTACTGGAAATTTTATACATAGAAAATTCAATGTTTGTCAGTAGTACCGTATGCATTCCTATACCATTCATCCAATCGCAATGTAACTTTCTGTTTTTTACCCGACTGACCCGGAAGGAGGGTTATGTTTTTGACATAGAGATCATAATAAATAATGTTTATAATAAACAATGGTGCCGATTCTGTCGTAACGCGCTAAACTAATTTTATTCACATCACATCTCGTTCTTACAAACATTATTTCAAATTAGTCTTTGCCGTCTTCATTTGCGGGTATTTAGATGTAACCGCGGTAGATGGCGACTAAATTAATATTGAAAACAAGCATTGGACTAATTTGACAGGACTAAATTTCTTACCTCCTTTTCTTATGTTCTTTGTTAGAAAGACATAGTGAGAATAAATTAGTTTAGTTTGTAAACAACAGAATCAGCACCATTAGCTGTTTTAGGGTTCCATACCCAACGGCTGCCAAATGGGACCCTATTAAACTTCCACTGACAGGCAGACGGAATGGACAGACCGCTTCGTCTGTCTTTTCTGTTGGTGGACTGTATCTTAAAAAGCGTAATAGCCAGACAGACATTTGAAATTTTCACAGTATGTGTATTTCTATTGCCGCTATAACAACAAATAATAAGAATTTTAAATAAATTAAAGGCTCTCAAGTGCAGCACACCGAATCACCCTCGAAGACAGATTTTTAACGTCAATACCATGTCAGTACATTACTGGCTTACATGTAAAGTGTATTAATAATAATTGTTTGAATATTAAGGAATTGTTCCCAGTGTTCCGAAAATAACCTCATTTTAATAGTGTTACTGAGAGATCCTAAGATAATGCGGTTTCCTTGAATGTAAGCTAATGCTCGGTTTCTATAAACAAGAACGAATTATTTTGCTTACCTAGGTAGCATTTTTACTGACTAACTGGTAATGTAAATAGATACGTAAGGTAATTTTACCTGTGATAGCTACTTCCATATGGGAGGGTCTACTATGCAAAGCTATGAGGTCTTTGCTACATTATTCTTTAAGATACACAAGTCTTAATTTTAACCAATAACGGTCCGTAAGTTACAGAATCGGCTATAACTGGCTATAGAGAAATTACATTTCAAAATTAATTATTCTCAATACTTACGTCGTAGCGGTTGTAAGAGACGGCATTGTGGTAGCCGCTGTTGATTTACCCAATGCAGTTATACCGGATGGTGCACTAGTTGCTGAAATAGAAATAACATCGTCAAAATAGTACAAAATGTACTTATTTTGTCATTACTTTTTCGATTATAAAATAATAATCTTGATTATAAAATAAATAAATAATAAAAAATATATCTATGTAATCATTAATGACATTTTTGACAAAATTGTGACAATTAGTTTTTTAAATCATGAAAATAACCACAGATATATTATTTGAATTCATTTGCAGTTTGCTATAATTGAAGTTTCTTCTATATCACATTGAATTTAGCTTCAATAACATTATTATTTAGAGAGTCCATAAAAGAAATGAACATACAATTTTATATTTTAAAACAACCATAGATAAAACATATAGTTTTATCTATGGTTGTGTGAAAAAAAAACGAACATATTCTCGCTAACAAAAAATTGTGTCGCTGAGAATCGGCCACCTCGCTGTACGTACATGCCGGCACGCACACATTAGTCGGCCATAACGCGGAATCACGTTTCATAGGTAAATTAATAATTCAATCACTTAGTTCACACACACACATAAATAGCCGCCGCCATTACGCTGCCTTAGTTTTTGTCTTAGCGAGAGTACTGTCCGACCTAGTCTGTGTCTTTTCTTTTTTTTTTCGGTTCTTAAATTGACTTAGACCGAATTTACCACCAAAGGTACCTACATTGTGGAATGCAATTAAATAATAATGAATATAAAATACTAACCCGTAGCAGAAGTAGCAATGGCACTGGCTTGAGTTTTCGCACCAAAACTAAGTCCACTCGAAGTAGTTGAAGCAAAACTATGCGAAGCAGCTTGAGTAGACGGCGCAGACGTCGTTCCAAACGGAATACCAGTACTTGTTTGACTTGTCGGAGCAACAGTACTTCCAAAAGTCAGAGCTTTAGAAGTTTGACTCGGTGCAGAAGTCGTTCCAAAATTAAGAGCGGGAGCAGCTTGGCTCGAAGTCACCGGTGCTGCAAAACTAAGACTACTGGAAGGTTGACTGGTTGCCGGAGTACCAAAACTTAGCGGAGCCGGTTGACTTGCAGCCGGTGTAGCAAATCCGAGAGAAGTTGCAGGCGTTGTGAAACTCAGTCCGGTTGGAGCTGATGTGGCTGCGAAGCTGAGGACTGAAGGTTGTGTTGGTGCCGTTCCAGTTGTACCGAAGGCAGGTGGTTGTGAGGAAGGTGGTGCGAAACTAAGTCCAGTAGACGGCTGAGTTTGCTGAGTTGATGCGGCCGGGGATGCGAAGGACAGCGTTGGTTGCGCTTGGGCCATTGAGGCAGCTGCAAAAAATTATACAAGGTGGAATTTTAGGCGGGGTCATTAAGTACCGTAAGGGTTGAAGTCAAGCGAATATGGTCTTAAGAGACATCTAACATTTTGAGTTAGATGCATCGGCATTTACAGATTTTGAAAAATATATTTTTTCAGAATCTGTAAATGCCGATGAGTTGAATGACGGATTTTTTTTGTTATTCATTTTCCTAACAAAATTGATGGGAAAAGTTTTTTTCTGTTTGACATTTTTAGTTACCTGTGTCTCTAAGTACATATTAAAAAAAAAAGACTTGCTGAGTTTCTTGCCGGTGTCTTCTCAGTTTAAGTTGTATTTGGAACCGGTGTAGAACCATTTGTTAACGTTCATAAGTGCCTTATCAGGACCTAAATTGAATAAATGCTTTTTGAATTTGAATTTGAATAGAACTAGACATTATAATCACTTGAAACTTACCCGGTGCAGCGGTAGATCCAAAACCAAGTACACCCTGGGTCTGGAAACCAGGCTTAGCTCCAAAGGCTGATGCAGCTGACACAGCTGTAGTACCACCAAAACTTAGTGGAGCACTTGTGGCCGTTCCAAAACTTGGGGCAGCTTGTGGTTGAGTCGGTTGGATTGGCTGTTGTCCTGGTAATGCGAAACCACCTGATGGACTTGCTCCAAATGGTGGTGGTGGTGCTGAAATAAAAAATAAGAGATTAAAGGTTTTTTAACCGACTTCAAAAAAGGAGGAGGTTCTCAATTCATAACTCCTTCATTTATTAACCGATTTGGAAAATTCTTTTTCTGTTTGGAAGGAATGCTTCCCGTTTGGTCCCATTGTCATCAAGTCAGGGTTTTATTACTGTTTAGTGTACTTTGAAGTCGGTTTAAGTTTTTGTAAAACAGTTATTTTTTACTTTGTATAAGCTTGTGTTTCAACCGCAATCTCACGATGGTAAGTGATGACGTGGCCGAAGGTGGTAAGCATACAATGAGCCTAGAAGGAACTAACTCTCAAGTGCAGCTGTCCGAACACATCGATAGGTGCTTGGCGACAGATTTTCAACTTGAGGGCGGTAGCCAGCCAGGTGGGTACTACAGAGTGACCCACCACCATGCTATGGTTTCCTCACGATGTTTTCCTTCACCAAAAGCTATTCTATAAGGCTACTTTTTGAGCGAAATAAGGTGGTATACCTCTCTTAACAATAATTTCCCGTAAATGACAATGAAATAAGACTAATTTGACAGCTTTAAATATCTCCTATCCTTATCTAAACTAATATTATAAAGAGGAAAGATTTGATTGTTTGTTTGTTTGTTTGTTTGCATTGAATAGGCTCCGAAGCTACTGAACCGATTTGAAAAATTCTTTCACTGTTGGGAAGCTACACTATCCCTGAGTGACATAGGCTATATTATATTTTCAAAAAAATTAGGGATCCTTACTAAAACTAATAATGTAACCCAAGGTGTAAAAAAATTACCTAAAATATTCATTCCATCGCGTGCGCTGCGAAAACTATTGATGGTAGAATAAAATAATGTACTACAACTTTGTAGAACACATCATTATTTACAAAAAGTGTCGCGACAGTATATGTCTAACTATTATAGTTATGCCACAATAAGTGTTCTTTCATTTTAAAAATTTTATTGAAATGCCGCCGCGAGAAAAAGCTCTTTATTTGTATCTTGGTATTAATCCTTATCAAAATAAATTACTTCATATTCAAGACTGCTTCAATACCTTTGTATAACTTTTTGAATTATTCAATTCGGACATTCCATTCGAAAGATATGACGAGTTTAAAAATGCAAGTATTAGAACAGTGTTTGTAAAAAAACTCCTCCGAGACGGCTTGACCGATTCTTATGAGATTTTGTGTGTATATTCAGTAGGTCTGAGAATAGGACGTAAACTATTTTTCATACCCGTAGGGTAGGGTAGGTTAGGTTTGGGTAGGGCAGGGCAGGGTAGGGTACGGCGCGAAAATCTATCGAAGTCTCATTACGACATTGCACCCGTGCGAAGCCGGGGCGGGTCGCTAGTTCAATAATATGGCTGATTCTGTTGTTTACAACTAAACTAATTTAGTCTCACTATGTCTCCTTCTAATAAAGAACATAAGAAAAGGATGTAAGAAATTTTGTCCTGTCAAAATGTCCAATGATTGTTTTCAATATAAATTTAGTCGCCATCTATTTAGTACGTCTAAATACCCGCAAATGAAGAAGGCAAAGACTAATTTGACAGCTTTAAATATGTTCTATCATTTTTCAATAAAGTTTGTAAGAAAGAGATGTGATGTGACTAAAATTAGTTTAGTGCAAGAACTATTATTTTATTTTATTTATTTGGAACAGCAAACAACAACATTATAACATTTTACAAAGAAAGAGTAACATAAAAATATAAAATAATGTTGTCCACTGCGCTATCCGCGTGTTAACAGTATAAAATCAGTATTTAGACACCAAAAGAGGACGATTACTAAACAGACTATTAATAATACAGAGCAATTAAAATAACCTTTTTACATAAGCAAACACCATTATAAACCAACCTGCACTAGTAGTGGTTGATCCAAAAGCCGGTGCAGCCGATGTGGGTCCACCACCAAAAGTGAACGCAGACTTGGTACCAAACGCTGAGGTTTGACCCAGACTGAGTGTTGCTGATGTAGTGGCACCAAACCCAGACTGGGTAGTCTGTGGTGCTGTTGATGTTGTTGACTGTGGATTAAAAGTTTTATAATTAAAATGTTTGCCAGCTTTGTCATTTATAAGGGGATGACTGAGTAGATCCTAGTGCACGATATATCTGTGAATGCATCTATAAGGAAACTGGCCACACTTCACACAAGGTAACGTTGTTAAGAGGAAAGCATGGCCGCAAGAAATTTAAAAAATAGGTTTTTAACATATCTATTGTTGTCGCGCTGTGCCCGAGCTATCCCGACCGAGGGCGATAGAGACAACTACAGCTTGGACCGATTATACCTATTTAAATTAGACGAAATCGCTATTTCGTAATCCCCAGTTTCCTCTTCCAAAACTGGACTCACCAACTGATTGACTAAAACTCGATAAAAAAAACAAGAATCATAATAAGAAGGGCTATGTCTGTCGGTTTCCCTTTGTTTTATTATATTCGTCAAATTTGTTAGCTGGACATCTGATAAGGGCGTTAAAAATGGTAAGTTTTTGTGGCTTCTAATTCTTGTAATAATTAATTTATGGAGAAAAACACAACCGAGGGACATACAGAGGTACCTACAGATTGCATGGTAAAATAATCATTGCTCTAGTGTCATTATCCAGAGAGGAAACTGAGGATTACGTTTGTATGGAACAAACGCCACCAGCATTTCCTCTTAACGCTATCACTCTATAATATTATAACTCTGTGGGTAAGGTCAACTCACTGTAGCAGCTTGCTGTGGTGCGGAGAATCCTGAAGCTGGTGTAGCAAAACTGAACGCTGTTGCAGCAGGCTTGTTGAAAGCGAAGCCAGAATTAGACGGGGAACCAAATGGTGCACTGGATGCAGCTGGCGAAAAATTATTAGTTTCACTATGTATTGTGATAATAAGAGTTGGTATGTCAATAAACAAAGTTATGTAACTTTATAAGAGTTTTCAAAAGATACCTTTAACCTGTATTTTAGTTTCAAGTAAAAGGGCTTTGAAATACAAAAGTACCGACATGAACTTATACTGTTTCGGTTCTGACACATTCTTTAGAGCTACAGAAAGTTAGATTTATAAAGAAAGTTCAAAATCTAAAACCAGACTACTGAAAAATCACGCTCTAAAAAGTTGGTTGTCGGGTTACGACGACTAATACGACTACGGCGAAGCAAAAAGGAGGGTTATGATTTTGATCGGTATGTATGTATGTTCCCTCATCACTTCTTACCATTGGAAGTGTTTTGATCCTCCTTTTTGCTTCGCCGTAGTCGGGTAGAAAGTACATAAAAAAAATCTTACGATGAAATTAAATATTTGACTCTGCTTTAACCATTGACGAGATTTTAGTTTTTTTTTTACCCTAAGTAAGTAGGTTGTCAACCATATATGTACCATTGGTTGTATGTTTCTTACCTTGTGTAGTGGGTGTACCAAATGCTGGTGGTGCTTGCTGCTGTTGCATACCACCAAAAGAAAGATTCTGTGCAGCATTCTGAAAAATTATTAGAATAATAATTTTACTATTTCAATATTATTTGACACATTATTTTTTCAAGAATCGCCCCAAATGTCATCTTTTTGTCCTGCATTCTTCTGTATCACAATATTTTCGGGCATTTTTAAATTGACAATATTTTCCTGGTAATTTATTTTCAACTTGGTATAGACCAGGGCTTAAGCCAGGCTATCTTTGGTTGATCTTTATATAAACTAAGATGTTTTGTTAAAAGTATAAAAATGTAGAATATCTTGAAAGTACATAAAAATCTCAAAACCTGGGTGGCTGGTTGTCCAAATCCAGGGCTGCCAACTGTTTGATTTGGTGGTGCCATCATCCCATCAAAACCACCTGGTTTGATAGCTCCAAATGCAGACCCTGCACTTGCTGTACCAGGGGAACCAACTATGGACAAAGCATGATTTGTGTCATCAAAAAGTTATTTAGTTTAGTTAGAAAATGAATGAAAATAACTTGGGATATTCTCAACCCACATAAAGGTGCATTCCCACATATCACACAATTCATCTGTGATGACGTCCTACAACTTCTTTGGATATTTGTTGACGTGATACTTGACCAATGTGTGTGATTGATTGGCCAAAACCATTAATTATCGAAATCAATGGGGTAGGCCTATGTTCAGCAGTGGATATTCATAGGCTGATTATGATGGTGATTTTATATGCTTTTTAAGCTTTCGCAAACTAAATTCATTGTAATATTAATGTATCGGGTCTATTCGCGCACAGATTATTATCAAAATTTTATTTTGATAATCTGTGCGCGAATAGACCCGATACATTAATATTACAATGAATTTTATATGCTGTTGACTTTTATGTGAAGGAGGAAGACAAGAAGAGATCAATGGATTTGATGTAGGATAATGATTAGGAAAGGAGAGAAGTTTTAGGTGACAGATGGAAGGGTTCAAATTTTTGGGGTGAACCTCCAATTTGGGAACGGGGCAGACTGATGATTGTATATGAGACATTGTGGACCCTGTCGGGCACATCTAAAATAACATGTATGATGATTATTGTATGTGACATAATGTGATGCTTACACATAGATGATGTAGCAGCGGTGCTTTTTGAACCGAAAGTAAAACTTCCAGATTTAGTTGTCGGACTAGAGAAGTTAAACGCTGGCTTATTTTCTGAAAATTTACCAGTTTAATGGTATTTATAGCAGGTTGACATGCTTTCATATTACATACATTTAAAAATTCAACTTTGAAATAACTTACCGGCGCTAGGGGCTCCAAATAGCGGCTTAGATGGATCTCCACCACCAAATGAAAATCCTGAAAAACAGATTCAGTATAATTACTTATTGTTAATAATTCAAATGATCAGGACACTGCATTCACAATAATATGTAACAGTAATAATGCTCTTTTTTTAATCATAGAATTTTGTTATTACGTTTATGGGAATGGATTTGTATTCTATTCTTTTAAGTTGGCTAACAGTGTGGACAAAGTTATTGTAAAGATTTGGATATTACCAAATACCTATACAAAATTTAGGTTATGTGCAAACATGATAAGATTCCCTTATATCCGAATTATTCTTAAGGATAGGTGAACTAGAAGATTTTTGAACATCATATGTTGGACTGACCTCTTCACAAATTGATAAAATTATACAAAAAGTACTTTATTACCTGTAGACGGAGTAGCCGTACCAAATGTATTGGCGGTTGTCGTAGCCGCAGAACCAAAGTTGAAACTCATTTTTCTGTTTGATATAACGTGAAGAAATTAGTGTCAAAATAAACTTAAATAAATATCGCCAGTTCAAATAGTATTTCTAATACAGAATCACTTTTTCCGTTACAATAACAAAGTCTTGTCAACAAAATCCACCCGCGCCATTACTTAGTGTTGCCTGTTGCTCCGCTTACCACTGCCAGTTGCAGTGTTGCCATATGAAATCTGAAAGAAGCAGTAGAAATTTAATAAAAAAATCAGTAGATTCAGGAAAAAATCAGTAGACAGTAAAAGTTGATATTGTAGTCGCTACCAACCAGTTTATGCAATGCATTTTACAAATAAAAAATTGTTCACAAATGATTTTCTTCATCATCATACATACTTCACTAAAAATAGGTCTCTTTACTCTATAAAAACTGGAAATTAGATCAACGTTAACTTCTTTTTTAACTTTTTAACTTTCAACATTTGTTTTTGTTGTGACTAGATCGACACTTGCCTTGTGTGAAAAAAATATTTCGGCGATGTTATGGCAGCAATGAGTCTTTGCGCCCATTTTAATAACGGAATGTTTAGCAGTTTGACATACTTCTAACATTTGTCGTGTTAGGCATGTCATCATTAGTTGTCAGTCTTGAACCTCGGGAATTTAACACGGCAAACAGAAGTATGTCAAATTGCTAAAGTTCCACTTCCTCGACTGATGGAAGCGACACTGCCACAGAGTAGGCCATAACCGCTAACAGACACGATTTTGAATTGACGGAATTTGTTCTTGTATATTTAGTAACTTGGATTTATCCATGTTAAAAAAGCAGGTAGATTTCTCGAATTCTTAGAAATAAGTCAGTAGGTAGCTCTAAAATCAGGTAGATCTACTGCTTTATCAGTAGATCTGTGGGGCGATTACATAACTAAATTTTAATCATTTTCGAATAGAAATCGGTTCAATATAGCGGTTTTCTGATAACTTTTTTACGTTCTGATAACTGCAAATATAAACAATGGTTCATTAGAAATGGAATCATTTCCGATTTTGTAATATTTCTACCAATTCAGAGGTTATTTCAATCTGAATTTCATTGAAATAAAGTTACGTAATCCACGTACTGGCATCACTGGCCAGTTGTCAGTATTGTCAGCTCTTTCTACGATTGTCTGCCAAGCCAATGTTGCCAATTGACTAATTGTAAAATATTCTGACATATTATTTTTGATAGACTCTTCTATAATATGCGAGTATGTTTTTTATTTAAATTAGTTTTCACCAATTTTTCGGATGAACGGACCCTCCTATAAAAGTATCATACAAAACATATTTGACCTTCGGAAATATAACCTCCTCGAGCTTTAGACGAAAAACAAAACAATTTTTATGTAACCTTTTATTTTGATTATGATTTTGTATTCATACTTGATGGTGCGGACACATGAGGCTTCCAATACTTTTTGATAATCTAACTGACAGACTAATTAGAATTATTATTTGTTTACCCTGGCCAGGCCACATCCCTCTTCTCACTGGTTACTTACTAATCGATTTTATTATGGGACTGTACAAAACAGAAAATAATTAAAATTTTCGGTGAAACCATATTATACCAACCATCAACTTCTGTTTGCTTTAAATCTATCTATTATAATCTATAATATATGGACGTATCAAAGTATAGTATGCTTTAAAAAAATCGGTAAAAATACTGAATTATCGGTGGTAAGTACGTATTGGCAGCACTCAACTGCCTGTCACTACTTCTTATGTTGCCAGCGTTAAAATATTATATCAGTGACAAGTAAGTTTCCAGACTTTTTGGCGAGAACTTGCAGTGACGTAACGTTTTCGTATTTTCACACATTTTTGGGACTCATAGTCTCACAAACTTTGTGCCAGGGCGCTGTTATCGCATTTGGCATGCGATTTGGCGAATGGCAGTGATTGACATATTTTCATACTGGCGTTAGTTCCTCTTTTGGCCACCGGGTCAGATAAGTTTGTGAAAGGACTTTTTGGCGGGAGCTTGCAGAGTGACATTGCGTTTTCATTTTAATTTTCATAAATTCGTGTATTTTGAGTTTTATTGTGTATTTTCGGTGGTATTTTACCCAATAAAGATCATCCATGTGCACCAGTGAAGTGAAATGAAATGAATTATGAGTATCGTGACTTTTCAAGTTGTCTCAAAAAGTCCGTGAAGAGTTTTAGTACAATGACCACCATTGTAGTAAAATATGACTTTTATGGACGGTGACTGACTGAGGACTATATGTGAAAGTGACTGGAAACTATAATATAACTCGACACTGGCAGAAATGAGCCCTAATTTGGGCTTGGTTGCCAAACTTAAAAATAAGAAGAAGAAGTTTGTGAAACTATAAATCGGGGGGCACGGCAGTGCCCCCACCATGTCGAGCGCGAAGCAAACACTGCCGTACCATCCTTTACTGGAACCATTTCGCCGCATTTTCAGGCCCCTATTTGAGAACCTCTGGATAAGACCAGATCGCAGAAATTTTCGTCATCCAGTAAGCTATAATAACATACTTAAAATCCAAAATTTCAAGTCTGTAGGTCATTTAGTTCCGAAGTTAAGCGAAAGCAAAGTTTCGCATTTATGACACTCACTCACTCACTCACTCACTCATGATCATCAAAATAGAACTAGTACTTCTCATAAACTCAGAGAGCTAAAATTTGGTACAGAGTTAGGGTTTAATGGCCACATAAAGGGAAAACTATAAAAACTAGGATAATCGAAGATCTGGAGTACCTGGTCTCGATGGAGCTGCTTGTTTATCTCTAAAAAGTAATGAAATCTAGACAAAGTCGTGCCAGTCTAAGGTTCCTTACTGCGATTTCTTAATTATTATAGTTAATGTTGTGTGACTTGGCCGTTGAAGGGTACACAAGGGTACAAAACCAGGTGCTCCATGACACCATTGCACCAATCTGTACTTGTACCCACTAACGTATAAAGAATGTTCAACGGCCAAGTCATACATAGCACGGTGGTAGGGTACTTTGTAGTACCCGCCTGGCTGGCTACCACCCACAAGTTGAAAATCTGTCGCCAAGCACCTTTCGGTGTGTTCCGATAGCTGCACTTGAGAACCAGTTCCTTCTAGGCTTTGTGTGCTTACCACCTTCGGCCGCATCATCACTTACCATGGTGAGATTGCGGTCAAACACAGGCCTATAAATAGTAAAAAAAAAGCTCCATCGAGACTTGGGTAGTTTTTTACAGAATGTTTTTGGTGGGATCACTTTGACATGGTCCTAAAATTGTGACTAGAACAAGACTAGAACTTATCATTATATAACTCGACATTGGCAAATCAATCAAGCCGTGTGATGCGTGTGTGAAGTTAGTTACCACTGTTTGGCGGGAATTTGCAAAGACGTATAACGTTTCCGTTTTATTTTCATAAATTCTTTTATTGACATTTTTTAGTTTTATTGCATATTATCGATGGTGTTTTATCCCATACAGATCAATCCATGTGCACCTGTGCGGACTATGTGAGTGAGAGTGATTAATTATTCAAGTATTACGTAACTAAGCAGATTTTTAGTAATTCTAACGCCAACCTCCCCGTTATCATGGCAAAAGTAAGTAGGCTTACTCCTATGCTCCTAATTCCATAGTAAGTATACAGTAGTAACCAACTGCTATGACGCGTCGTGAATCTTCGTTCGCACAGAAAAGAAAGTATGGCCCGAACATCAACGAAAGAATGCTTAAAACTTACAATGAACCTTAGATCACGACTATAAGGTTCATAATACACTGCAGCTGTTAGTTCCGTCTCACTCACAAGTCACGCCCCTCCGCACGGCGCGCGCTAACATGGCGGCAGCTGCCAACTTATAGCGTTTCCAGCGCTTTGAAAATGTATTTTCTGCGCAGGTACCTACATCGGTAAGCCATATTAGTTGGGTACTACTGTACCTTCTCATGCGTGGATTCGTATTCGAGCGGTGAGCGTGCATGACAGCTCCGGGACCATTCTGGAGAAATGGGAGCCAGCTTTTCTGGCGTACCTAGCGGGGATTGAATCCGCTAGCACCAACAAGGTGCGCTGGTGCCGGTGCTTGCGCTGCGCGTTCTGCGTTAGTGCTCGTGCTAGTGCTGGCGTGCTGGGGTGCGTGTAGTGAGCGGCTTTATAGCTCCGGTACCATTCTGGACAAATGGTAGTGAGTGATCACGGTGCGACTCACATTTTCTCTTGAGTACCAGAGGCGAGTACTCTGGCGGCGTGACCTACCGCAGAGTCCCAGACGCCTCGTAAGGGGTTGCCTGGCAGCGTTGCCAGATTTTTTTTCGGGCAAAGCGGGATTTTGAATCCTCTTGAGTGAAAAAAGCGAGATTCTATCGTCGAAAGCGGGGCATACTAAAAAACCGGTCAAGTGCGAGTCGAACTCGCCCACCGAGGGTTCCGTTGAAACTTGTAGGTATGTAAATAGTTGGTTCATCATGGGAATCGAGTCTTGAAGATTTTTCCCTCCGAATGTGTTGTAGGTAAAGTAACAGAAAAAAATAAATAAATGTAACTATAAATATACGGTTTTCCGATTTCTTCCTTTCCTTGTGCAATATGGTATTGCTTCTTACAAAATTTCAGGATTCTAAGTCAACGGGAAGTACCCTATGGGTTTTGATTTGCAAACGTCAAAATAATGCGGTAAAAACAGCCGTATCTTCTGATTGCGTTGACTAAGAAGTTTGATTTTTCACTGTTCCAAGGGATTTCAGACCCGAGTAGATATTTTCAGCTTGATACCTCCACGCATTCATGAGAAAAAGGGTGTTGATAGACGGACGGACAACAAAGTGATCCTATAAAATGATTCTTGTAAGGATTCCGTTTTTTTCTTTTACGTACGGAACCTTAAAAAACTGAAAAAACCGGGACTGGGCCTGTCCCGCGCGGGACATTTAATTTTGAGCAAAAATCGGGACGTCTGGCAACGCTGTTGCCTGGTATAGTGTGCCGTATTTTATGACCGAGAGGTTGGTAGAGGTGGCCACTATAGAAAATCTCAGTAGTTAACAAGGTGGTATGTACCTTCTCATTAATAAACCGAAACGAATGATCAAGCCAATTTAAACATATCTCAGGCTTACACATACGTTCTATCTAATCTTTTCACTTAATGATTGCACATAAAAGGCACTCGGCACGGCTAACCTGCCGGTGAACACTCAAATCTAGGTCTGGCACCCTGCCAAGGTTTCGGATAATAGTTACAAATCATCTGCACCACCCATTCAATGTAAACTACGTGTAAACAAGCTTTAGGAGAATAACATTTTATTAAGTTTCATACCACAAGCAGGGTGGCCATCTTGTTATTTTATAAAGTAACCTATGATGACGGTAATATAACCGGCAAGTTCGTGGTGGTTCCGTGGTTACGTACATTCTTACGGTCCTCGTGTCATTATTATTCATCAGTTTTATGAGGACATTACTGCATGCAGCTCCATACAAAACGAAGTACCTATTTTCTTATTTCGGATAGCAACGAATAAAGTTCAATGAAATTTTGAAAGCACCATCCAATAACTTGTATAATAGACCTCTGGAAAAAAAATTCTTTACGGATTAAAATTTCAAAATTACGAAGAGTAATCTTGATGCTGTTAAGTAGGTATATATCCTAAATAGAAAATGTCTGAGGAATTACTATTATATATATATTTATATTTAATGTCTGCATAAAACATCAACTGCTGGGTAAAATTTGTCCCTTACATATGGTTTAGCCAAATTCTCTGATGACGAGGCCGGAGTTAGGAATCATACAAGCAGGAACTAGCTCTCAAATGCAGGTAACTGCAACACACCAATTTGGTAGGTGATAGATTTTCAGGGTAGCCAGTTATCTACCAGCGCGTGGAAATCCTTTAACTATCGCACAAAACTAGTGATGCTGATAGCCTATCGATAAAAATAAAATTAAGGTATCGACAGTATCAGGCGCTCGTAGAGTCTGGCAAACGAAAGTAGACACTCGAATTATTTGCAAACTTATTGTATAGCATAGCGTACCAAACTTTTCTGGCCTGTAGGCCAAAACATGGCCAAAAGGGGAACTTACGCCACTTTGAAATGTCAGTCTCCCTGCCATTCGCCATTGGTTGATAGCTCCACCAAATGCAATATCAGCGCGTCTCTCACCGGGCCAGATAAGTTTGTGGGACTGTAATTGACTGTATGGTAATGAAAACACCGGCCAAGTGCGAGTCGGACTCGCTCACCGAGGGTTCCGTAAAATATTTTTATTATATGATGTAACTAAAAATTTATGCTTTTCGCAATTTTTCCTTTATCTGTGCTATAAGACGTTGCTTCGTACCAAATTTCAAGGTTCTGAGTTCACGGGAAGTACCCTGTACGTTGTGATTCCCTTGCGAGTGTCGAAAATTTGTAGCATAAACGGCTGTATCTTTTGATTGCGTTGGTTTGATTTTTTCACATCTCCAAGGAACAGTAGACCTGAGTATTTGATATGAATTTCAGCTTGATATCCACCACCACCATGCGTTCCTGAGAAAAAGCGTCTTGACAGACAGACAGACGGACGACAAAGTGATCCTATAAGGGTTCCGTTTTTCCTTTTTGCGGTACGGAACCCTAAAAAGAGCATTAATGTTTCTTTTTTATTCCAGATATATCATACTCATTTTGGGTTTGCTATGATGTTTTTTTCTACTTTACTTTCGTTTGCCAGACAAGCGCCATATCTATCAAAAGTATCGATAATCCCCATAGTAATAATAAGCAATCAGCTACATGACAAAAACACAAAACAATATACCAGCGAATAAAATATATTATTTAAACGACATTATATCTAGGTCTAGGAACAAAAGGCACGGGGTTGGAATCTGGCGTGAGAAGCAACCTGACATTCACATTGGCCCGCCTCCATCGGTTCCACATGACATAGTGATCTTTCCACAGCAGGTACACGGTTACGGAATAGCCGCATAGCACTATAGCCATGAAGAAGTCCATAGCTGTTTCGGTTATACGGTGAGATATACCTGGGAAGTTCAGTAAGATATTAGTCTCAACATCATTGTATCAATTTGATCAGTGCTTTCTTGTCTCTGCTGAATAATTTTATACTTACGCAACGCATATAAGGCATTGCCGGCTCTACGGTAGAGCAACAGGAACGGCTGTCACAGAGTACAGTAGTACCCAACTGATAAGGCGCGTCGTGAATCTTCGTTAGCACAGAAAAGAAAGTATGGCCCGAAGATTAATGAAAGAATGCTTAAAACTTACAATCAACCTTAGATCACTACTATAAGGTTCATAATAAACTGCAGCTGTTAGTTCCATCTCACTCGCAAGTCACGCCCCTCCGCACGGCGCGGGCTAACATGGCGGCAGCTGCCGACCAATAGCGGTACATCGGTAAGCCATATCAGTTGGGTACTACTGTGTTAAAAATCTTCTGTGGATTTGTATACTCCTCCTAGGCCTCACTTAAAGCGTATCTATCCTTCTGGTTCCTTGTGATAGATATTAGTGAGAGATGCTATAAAACTAGGTATAAGTATAGTAATATACCTACTTTCTATCTAAATATGAACACATAAAAAAAAAACTAGTTTAAGAAGTCTCACCGGGTAAGTATTCGCTTACAGACGAATCTTATGAGTGGTATTGTAATGAAATGAAATGAAATGAAATGAAATAATTTATTCATTCAAATAGGCCTTCACAGGCACTTATGAATAGTCAAACTCTAATACTCTAATGCACTAATGCACGGTTCGGAAGGTTGATTTTGCTGAGAAGAGCCGGCAATAAACTCAGCAATTACTCTTTTCAAAAACAAACTTAAATTTATTACATCAGATGTTTCCTGCGAGAGCGAGCGCTACAACCACGCATTTTTATCATTTAAATATTCTTTAATATTGTAGTAAGCCTTCTGTACTAAAGCGGCCTTTATACGTTTCTTAAACTTTAGTGACGGTAAATTTAAAATTTCATTAGGGATCTTATTATAAAATTGTACACTCAGTCCTAAAAATGAACCTTGCACTTTTTGGAGTCTATAAGAAGAGGTCAAAAGTTTATGCTTATTTCTAGTATTAAAAGAGTGCACGTCACTTTTTTTTACAAAAAGATTAATATTCTGATGTACAAATAATATGTTTGCATAAATATACTGCGATGCTACTGTAAGGATACCTATATTTTTAAACTTATCTCTGAGGGAAGCTCGAGAACTCATATTATAAATAGCTCGCACTGCTTTTTTTTGCAAAATAAAAATGGTTTCTATATCAGCAGCTTTACCCCAAAGTAAAATGCCATAGGACATAACACTATGAAAATAACTAAAATAAACTAATCGAGCTGTGTCTACGTCTGTTAGCTGTCTAATTTTTCTAACTGCATAAGCAGCTGAACTGAGCTTTCCCGAAAGACATGCTATTTGGCTGCCCCATTGAAGTTTCGAGTCTAAAGTAATCCCTAAGAATACTGATGATTCAACAAGACCTAAAGGTTCATTATTTATCATTAAATTACAGCCTACTTTTTTAACATTTGGAAGCGCAAATTTAATACATTTAGTTTTCTTTGCATTTAAAACTAGATTATTTACAGTAAACCAATTTAATACCCGAGATAATGCATCGTTTACATCGTCAAAATTAGATTTCAGTCTATCAACACTAAAAATCAGTGAGGTATCGTCAGCAAACAGTACAATTCCACAGGTATTTTTGACATAAAAAGGAAGATCATTAATATAAATTAAAAATAGAAAAGGGCCTAAAATAGAGCCCTGCGGCACCCCCATATGCACAGGAGAACCAGATGATTTAATACGATTGACATCAACACTTTGAATTCTTTCCCCGAGATACGACTTCATCAAATCAAGTGCTGCACCCCTAACCCCATAATAATTTAGTTTACGTATGAGTGTCTGGTGATCAACACAATCAAAGGCTTTAGATAGATCACAGAAGACTCCAATAACATTCTGTGAGTTCTCCCAAGCGTTAAAAATATTTCTTAAAAGTGCTACCCCGGCATCAACAGTTGAACGACCCTTTGTAAACCCATACTGCTCACTATGTAATAGTTTATTCAAATTAAAGTGAGCGATTAATTGCGTTAAAATAATCTTTTCAAATACTTTACTCAAAGCTGGCAAAATGGAAACTGGCCTATAATTAGTAGGATCACTGGGATCTCCCGCCTTGAACAAAGGTATAACTTTGCTATATTTCATTAAATCTGGAATTTGGCCAAAATCTAAGCATTTATTAAATACTAAAGCTAGATGGGGAGCAATGTCATCAATGATACCCTGCAAAACAGTCACGGATATATCCCATAAGTCCCCGGTGCGTTTAAGTTTCAGGGTTTTAAATGTTTTGACTATGTCGTAAGGTGTAATGTGCCTAAACTTAAATAATTCACAGCACTCAGACACATTGGATTTTAATAACAATTCAGCATCTATCGGTGACGAATTCAAAGAGCTAGTTGTATCTACCGGTATATTAGTAAAAAATAAATTAAAAGCATGTGCGATTTGACTATCGTCAGATATAATGTTATTATTAATATTTAACTCAATACGCTTATTACTGTTCTGGTATTTTCCCCTTTCAGAGTTGATAATGTTCCAAGTAGTTTTGACTTTATTGTTTGACTGACTAATTTTATTTTTTAAATATATGGACTTAGCAGAAGCACAGGCTTTCTTAAAAATTTTGGAATACTTTTTAACATACTCAAGAAAATCGATATTTTGATTGAATCTTTTCATGCCATACAGCTCATACAACTTAGCTCTACTTCTGTAAATACCCGATGTTGCCCAGTCGTTAAACTTAATTTTATTATTTACACTAAAGGTCCTAGGTTTAAATGCCTTATCAAATTCTGTCTTTATAAATTTAAAGAGATCACTATAAAGACCATCCGGTTCGTCCTGTGCCATGTCAACAGAGGCAATATTGTTTCTAACACTTTCTTTAAAACGGACCATACGATTAAATGTTATGGGCCTAGAAGTTATCTTATGCGGTTTAACATTTGTTTCATTAAAAAGTACTACTTTCTGACCATAATGATCCGAAGTCAACTCAATGACAATAGATTTTTCGAGTACATCACAGCAGCAGAATACATTGTCCAGGCAAGTTGCAGAAGTTTCTGTGACTCTAGTTGGTTCATAGAATAAGTTATTAAGATTAAATGATTTGAACAAATTAATAAATCTGAGTGTTGTAGGTGAATCTACTAACAAATTAACATTAAAGTCGCCACATACTATTATACTTTTATTACATGTTTGAGCTTTCTTAAGAGCATCTTCTACAACTAATTCAAACAAATTATAGTCACCTAAAGGGGGACGGTACACACAAAGTATAATATAGCGCTCAAGCTCTACGCAGGACAACTCAACAGTGCGCTCGATAGATAAGTCTACAATGTCTTTGCGATTTTTACATTTAATATTACTTGAAACTAAAATTAAACTACCTCCATGTACAGCTGATTTTCTAACGAACGCACTTAACAGTTTATAATTAGGAGTATTGAGCATTAACTCATGATTCTTCAACCAATGTTCAGTTACACAAAATATATTAACATTATTGTATTCAAGAAATAATTCAATTTCCAATTCTTTGCCAGCTAGGCCCTGAATGTTCTGATGCACAATATTTAAATTATTGACCTGAGCCTTTGTCACAATATTTAAAAACCCTCCCCAGACACCTTGCTATCACTTATGACACCCGTGTCAATAGTCCCAACTAAGCTACTTGTAGCTTGGTCATAAATGTGTATATTGCGGGCTAACAATGTAGCGATTTGTTTCTTACACTTAATTGGCAGATACATGGTATCTTTAGTTAGCTTAAAATTAAATACAAAATTATTGATATCAAAATAATACGTGGCGTCGCGATGACGCTGAATTAAATTATACAGTGTGATATTAATGTCATATATATGCCTATTCTGTTCCTGAGACAACAGGTTGGAGTAAGGTAAGGCACATAATACAAATTTACATTTATATTGGCTATGCAAGTCAAGCAACTTGTTGAAACTATTAATTATATCTTTTTTCCGCACGGACAAACTATCTCCATAAATTACAATTACCGTTGTATCTTTGTTAAGTTCATGTGACCGAATATTGTCTATTAAGTATGTATAAGGAGCACCGGGATAACATTTATTAATAACCTTTTCTTTTAATTCATTATTAAGGATCGGGCCGAAATTTTTACCGATTTTGTCACAAATAACAATCGTCTGTTTCGTATTGTCCTGTGGCGTTAGGTTTTGATTCATAGAATTACTACAATTTAGCTCAGTCTGTGAAGCAGAACTATGCGTTGTGCTCAAACATTTACAATGATTATTTACAAGAGAGTCTAGACGTTCACTGTTATATTCACTTAACTTAAGGAGCTCGTCTGCCGCTAAAATATGATGTGCTATTTCTGATTGAGCCTGACTATATTTTTTATTAATAGCTTCTAAGGAGCGCTTAAGATTTTCTATTTCCTGAACCAGATCTTGAGTATTATTCTCATAAGATTCCTTACTTAGCTGAAAACTAATATCATTCGTTTCTAATTTACTTAGTAAATGAATGCGCTCTTTTTTTAATGTTAAGTTCAATTTACGCGTGAATTTATAATTCTTTAAAAGCTTTTGAGATTTTCTAATAATTTTGACGTATTTTTTAAATTTATTCCGGCCATTAATAATTATTCTATTTGGAGTATGTGAACAGTATTCATCGTCAGATGTCAAATCAATGGTAGACGAAAGCTCTCCAGAGGTAACATCTGACTGACAGACCAGTAACTCATCATACAGGCTTTGAGTCGCGTCACTTTCTCGAGATTCCTTTACCGTCTCCAAATGATCAATAGACTTTCTAGCCTCATTTAGGCTGGTCTGGAGTTCGGTGATGCGACCCAGAGCCCTCACATGCGTATCACTACATTCGCTAAATGAATCTACTTCGGCCTGGAGCTGATTACACCGTTCGACGACATCCATATACTTAATATCTAATTTCGCGAGGTCTAGTTTTAATTCCGTATTCTTTTGGACTATGGTTTGTATTTCCTCTTCGCTATCGTCCCGTTCCCTAATGAGCCGGTTACAAAGCTCCTGCGACTTTTTCAGCTCCTGGAGGGCTAACTTCAGCTTGTTTTCCATGTCCTTGGCTGTTGCCTTGCGGGTCATCATTTTAGCTCCGAGTAAAAAAAAAAAATAGAAGGGTCGCGGCGGGCGTGAAAAGAAAGAAATAAAAACACTGTTAATAAAATAAAATTTAAATAATAAGCCTAAGATCAACTATTATGTTAGTAAATAATCTAAGTATAGCTTAGAAAATGTATATATTATATTATATTATATTATATTATATTTCCCAGATTAAAAAGATTTGTAACGACTACCACTACTTATATTATTATTACTCATATATATTTAGTATATACATACATATATATACGTACTAATAAACAAAATAAATGCAATACAGTAGTAATATGGATGATAAAACAATAATAATTATGAAACTAAAAATATGTAGTAAGATATCCCGTCTGATAAGTGCTTAGTATTAAGCTAAGCACGCAGAGAGTCTCAAACCATCTATTTTATATAAAAGTAAAAATAATATATATACATATACTTGTATTTATTTAGATAGTATAATAAATAAAAAAATAAAAATTGTTTGTTTCAATAATTCACTCAGTTGCTGATAAGAACAGCCACTTAGCAGCTAAGTGTACAGAGTGAACTATTTGAAATTATTTACACTGGTATTATAGGTATGTTATAAATAATATAAGAAAATAATAATATTTTGAAATAAGAAATAACGAATAATTCCCTTTTTGCCGGGTCTTGAACCAGCGTCCGTCCGGCACGTTCAAACTGCTAGCGACCTCGTCTTAATAACTGAGCTACGCAGCTATGTACTGAGTTGACGAAATAATGGTTTATACACAGCTGGCTGTTGACTTTTATTATTATAACAGGAGGTAGTGAAAAAAAATTTTTTTTTTCTTAAGACCAACCCCGTAACTTTTATTATTAACGATGTAAAATTAATAAATAAGGTATAGTTTTTAACCAACACATTTGTATTAACACTTAAAACAACATCCAGTCAATTAAAAACTTGTTTCCACCGTGGATATAATGTTTCGAATTTAGTCACTGGTTACAAATTTATAATCGTTCACAGGCACTGGGAAAAGTTAATAATTTATGCACTTAGCGGTTTCTGATATCAAAACCCACAATTACACGTAATGTCTATGTATTTAACGATAAAATTATTATATTTTTATGAGTTTACAATAACTATTTAAATTTATTTTGAATTAAAAATTACGGAGGCTATGTTGCTTGACTGACTGACAGCTGTCAGTTCCAGGTAAATCCTGTATAAATAAATGTATATATGTATATGTATATAAGTGGTATGGAATACCTATATATTGGTCATTTTAGGGCATTGGGCATTATCGTTTACGTACGTAAGACATAATTATAGCTAATTAAAAAGGTAATTTTGCTTTTGCCATTAAAATTCTCAAACATTAGCACTCTTTTTTTATTAAGCAAAGCAAAATTCCCTTTTTTAGTTAACAAAAATAAAATAAAATGTAAAAATAAGCAAAAACAAAACACACCTTCCTCTTTTCTAGCACCTGCCTCTAGCTTACCAAATTTTTTGCCCTCTATGACAAAGTACTGAGTGCCAACGATGCAAACGGCGAGAAGACCGGCGGTAACCGTTGAAAGAAGCCAGAATATTAGGCAATCCGACTGTGGAAGGAGAAAATATTTGTAGTTAAGCTTACGTCGCCTTTTTTCTAGGGATAAAAAGCCTACACTCCGGCCCATAACTTATCCCTATGTACAAAAACACGCCGATATCCGTTGCTCCGTCTCGAATCTGCGTCCAAAGATAGCATTCAGTATGGCATCGATAATAGTTTTTTTTTTATTCTCTTATAAATTCTCTTCAAAAACCTATTTAGAACTCTTATTCTTACAAGATACTTATAAGAGGCTATCTGTAGTGTATAGGTTTCGCTGTACACCGAATAACAGCCCTTATACAGCTTCTTGAATGATTCTACAGCCACCATACAGCTCCAATAAGTCAATAAGCTGTATAATATGGGCCCTTTTTACACTTATAAGATCTGTATAAGTGCTTATACAGCCTTTGTACAGCCTGAATATTCAGCTTTTAGTATAAGAACGAACTTTAATACAGCCTGTATACAGCTTGTTATGCTACTTGGGAAATCAAACCAAATAACTCGCGTGAGTAAGGTCACCAGTTCTCATTGGGGAGGGGGGAAAGGTCGGTAACGCGTGAGTGATGCCCCGTGTGTTGCAAGCGCCCATTTGGCTATGTAACCGCTTACCAACAGTATGCATGTTTACCGAATACATCCAAATAAAATAATAATAAACTCTGGACGAAGTAAACAAAACTTAGTAATCTACGTAAAAATGTTATGTTCATTCACAAAATATCGCTTTACCGCCGGAATATACCGTTAGGAAGGTATTTGTCAGAAGTGATACCGAGTACCTAATGCCGGAATTCTCTATCTCCGACGACCGGGCGGTAGATTTGAAGCGACAGTGTTATATTGCAACCATATTTCATCATTTGAAACATCGTAATATGATAAAATTTTCACAAAGACTGAGCGAGTAAAATTTTGAATGATTTATTTTGAGATGCATTTATACGATACAGTATTTTAAACTGTAAAATCATGTAAATCAGCGAAATCGAAAAAATATCGTATACGGCCCCTTAAAAATAATATGGAAACTACTTCAGGTATTTTAAGTTTTTAAGGAAGGTTGATATTGAAGCTGTTTATACGTTTTACGATAGATGAAATTGCCTTAGAGAGCCTTACACTACAGACTTTATACATTAGATAGAAGCAATAAGAAAACCGACAAGACGCTATACAATTGGTAAACTATGCTATACTATAATTTATCTAAAAGGAAATAAACAAGCAAGCTTGTGCGTAAACTCTAGTCTCCCAATAACTGACAAAGCGAGGACAGAAATCCAATAAGTGCGTGTCTTGTCGCGTCAAGGCATGCGATGTCAAGCATCTTCCAACCGCGGTCTTGCGATGACGGAGCCCCTTCTTGCTATTTTGTGGTCAGACAAGGGGGGCGGTGAAATATTGTTTGAGAAACACTGGAATTTGTCTCGAGTAATTTGAAGGTGTCAAGTTTGTTAGCGTCTGGAGTAATTAACTGTTATATTCAAGTCAACGTGCTTAATATTGGATTGGTTCGTCGTATTAATTTAGTGAATACAATAAGTCTCGTCTGAATTTATTGGATAAAGTCTTTCAACGTACAACGTAATTATTTTAAATGAAAAGAAATTAGCCGTGGCTTATTTAAATGATAGAGCAGTTTACGATTCCTTTGCCAGAACAAAATAAGAGAAGAAAATCGTGAACTCAAGCACATCTAAACATAGGGAACAAGCAAGCGATGCAGACGTGCCTAAACTTAAGTAAACCCAATATGCTCGCGTCACGTCACGTCTCGTCACAAGCTCCCTACATGTCATTAGAATCGATAGTGGGTCGCGAAAAGCCCTGTTACATTCATAATGTAGGGCATTGAATAAATTTTGAGAAACTGTGTTTATTTTGGTATCCAAGCATATCAGTTACAGAATAGGGTCTCGCTTATCACATCGAAAACCCTTGGAAATCCTTCTACGATTATGACATCAAAGATTTCTTATATATGTTACGCTCGAACCTCGGATTTACCAAATCTTAATGGTAGAAGCTAGATATTTATCTATTCTGTAGTAGGAGTCCGAACTGTACTGTAATCATCGTTAATTTTGTTCTAGCACTTACTCAGTCAATCTTGAGATATGGTAAACGTTGAAAAATAGTTTTCTAACTAAACATATTCGGCGTTTAATAAACTCTTGCGGTTACCGTAGTATTTAGACTCTGCAACAACAGGGATATCACTCGCGCTTTGTCAAACCTTCGGTGCGCGGTAGAGCGGAATTTACGCGAAGAGGTGGACGCATATCACCACGTAGGTATATAATTATGTTTGTGATAGGAACATTTTTATTAATTTACTGTATTTCACTACTACAAGAACTATTGTATAAGAAAAAAGTTATGTACAGTGAATACATTTTTCACCTTACTCCCATGTGACGGTATCGAAACGGCCAAGCCACATATTTTGACTACCGTGTGTAGAGTTTGTGAAGTTAGGGCTTGTAGAGTAAGTGCATGTAGAGTTATAAGCTTGGCTCTACTTTTTGACAGTGCGAGCCATATGTTTTGGCAACATTTTACATAAAAATGTTTTTGGTGAGATTTTATTTTTCTATAAATATTTTACAATAAATAATAATTTTCTTATTATCAAACGTAATTTACAATTCAATTTACCAGCTCAAATTGGTATATCCTAAGATGTACTCGTAAAACCTAGGATCTACCGGTAATCGGGCTTTTACAGTAACATTATGCAGATGTTTAATGTATAAATTACCGAGTAAGCAGGTGGTTTAGGTGACTCTACTAAGTAAACGTTAATCAAACTCAATTGAAAGACCATTTTGACTGCATTAATTAATTGGTGAGTCTGTACCACAGTTCGGTAGACTGGGTCTTGCTAATAATTAAGCAACGGTTCTCAAAATTATTGATTAAGGTTCATTAGACTATGTTATCTGATATTGGTGCCGATTCTGTTGTAAATCGCACTAAACTAATTTTAGTCACATCTCATCTCTTTCTTACGAACATTATTGAAAAAGGATAGAATATATTTTAAGTTGTCAAATTAATCTTTGCCGTCTTATTTTGCGTGTATTTAGGCGTAACCGCGATAGATGGCGACTAAATTTATATTGAAAACAAGCATTGGACTAATTTGACAGGACTACATTTCTTACATCCTTTTCTTATGTTCTTTGTTAGAAAGAGACATAGTGTCATTAAAATTAGTTTAGTTGTGAACAACAGAATCAGGGCCATTGTGTCTTTTATAATGCAGTCGTAAGTATATATTTGGTTTTCCATCCATGTACAGTAGTACCCAACTGATATGGCTTACCGATGTACCTGCGCAGAAGATACTTTTTGTACATTTTCAGAGCGCGGGAAACCGCTATTGGTCGGCAGCTGCCGCCATGTTAGCGCGCGCCGTGCGGAGTGGCGTCACTTGCGAGTGAGACGGAACTAACAGCTGCAGTGTATTATGAACCTTATAGTAGTGATCTAATGTTGATTGTAAGTTTTAAGCATTCTTTCGTCAATCTTCGGGGCCATACTTTCTTTTCTATGCGAACGAAGATTCACGACGCGCCTTATCATTGGGTAATACTGTAATGTCTACTACTTTTTTGATGCTTGTAAAATGTGAACCAATCTCGTCAGCTGTTAGTGGTAAACTAACAACATAAGAAGGAAACTGGATCTCAATTGCTGCTTTTGGAATCTGCTCAACGATAGATTCCCAGTATTACAAAGTACCCAACCATCATGCTAATACTTTTCTCATGATGTTTTCCTTAAACGAAAATTCAAGCACTTTGTGGGGCACAAACCCATGACATTCAGAGCGGCTTCAGTAGGCACTAATACTTAGCTCGAATCGCAATAAAGGTTATGTAGTCTGTCTCAAAGGTTTGATATAATGATGAATAAGGTATTTATTAATAAAAGGGGTTGCTCAATTTGTGAAAGGAGGCTCCAACACGCATGCTCACTGCGGATTGGAGGAGGCCTCCAAATATAGCTTAACGACTATCACAATTCAGTGATAACCAGGACCAAAGGCTTAACGTGCCTTCCGAAGCAAAGATACCGCTCGAGTTGATCCATGAACCGGTCTCACCGGTGTTGACTTAACTTTGCCGATTGAACTACGCTAATCTGGCTACACCACGAGCGAAAATCATATTCAGATAAAAATAACAAGTGCGTAATTTTTTTGTTAGTATTTTTTTTTTTTGTGATTATGTAGTTTCTGAATCCCATTAAAGTTACATCACATAACTATAATAGAATAAGATTTTTCAATAAGTGTATCCACGGGCTTTGCGAATTTACCGTGCACAGTAACAGTAGAGTTTTCAAATCGTAAAAGTTTCAAGTGGAACTTTATTTCCCTAATACCAATTTCAAGACCATCACGGTGACGCGGGCCGTGGCCATAAACAAGCGTTTACGACCCAAATGGCCTTTTAATAGCACGGTCCGGTTCGATTCTGTATCGCCCAAAAAATAGTTGCAAAAAATGTTGACGACCGACTAAAATGTGAAGACGAATCGCGGACGGTCCGCCGGACGCAAATGGTGCGCGCTGGGAAATGGGAAAAATTGTAATAGACCGTACAGAATATGAACTGGTTGGATGATCCAGGACAAATATAAAAATAAGATTATTGTATTTACATAGGAGTAGATTTCCTGATGAGAAATAGGTACCACATACCACTAGGCACTTTATTATAAGCATACAATACACACAAACGGAGTGGTTGGTGAGGCCAATGGTCGATGGGCGGGGCAACACTACCAGGAGTACTGTTACGCCATTACATTGCGAGCGTTGATAGTCGCGGGGGGGTGTAAGTGATTGTCCCTTCTTCTGTATGTAGTAAATAGTATTTGATAATACTATTAAATATAAATAGACAATAAAAAAAAACAAAAATCGGACAGATATGTCACGGAGCGAGGGGTTTAGACTGACCTGCAAATGGCTCCTATTTCGCGGATTGCCGAACCATAGCCGAAGCGCCTGTAACACAGTGTACCGGGGCGTACGAATCGCTGGATAGCTGAAAAAAAAAGTGTCATGTGAATGGTACTCAATGCATGGGTTCCGTATATAATTTGACTTTCGGTAGTAGGTAACTCTATTTTGATTCACCAGAGCAGTTAATTAGCCAGCGAAAGATAAAAAATCCACCGTACTTACAATATAATTATCTGCTCCATCTTCTATGAATAATCTAATAACTATATGGTATTCATAATTTTACCAACATTAAAGTAATTTGACTCCATACCTACCTAAGATATAATAATAATTAAATATTTCATAATTCTTTTTCATTGACTAATACGTTTTAAAATGCCGATCCCTAAAAAAAGGAATGGAATTAAATTCTTTGAAAAAATTTCAAATAGGTACGCGTAGGATTTGAATGAAATCTATTGAATGAATTGAATCTTTATCTCATGAATGGGAATTATCAGAAACTGTTTTTTTGTCGATTCTTTTACTGAACGTTCTGACGGAATTCTTACAGTTTGAGTCTTTATTTTTATATGGAACATTTAGGTTAGTCTTCGCTATTATATACTTAAAATCAAAGATCCAAATGAGATTATCTAAGTATATCTATACAAATAAATAAAATTGAAGTATCTGTTCGTAATTTCAAAATAACAGCTTTCAGCAAAGGTAATACATACGGTACTTAACAAAAGCATTTTTAAAAAATTTGTCCGTCTGTTTGTTTGGCCTAATATCCGGAACGGCTGGACCGATTTGACGGGACTTACACTGGCAGATAGCTAATATTTTAAGGAGTACTTATTATTTAAAAAACACAACTTTATTTTAAAAAAATACACTTATTTTTTTAATAAACTTTTTTAAAGAAAGCAAATACAAATTTAAAAGCGAATACCAGCTTTCTGCTTTTGAGTTTGTATTTGCTATTTTGGCTTCACTTTCGAGTTCCGCGCGCTCCATCTGCCTTTTATTCTGTAATCTGAGGTCTGGTCTATTAACGCACGCTTGGGTAAGAATTTGGTACGCACACACTTTTCTTTTATAACGTAGACATCCATTAAGAGGATTATTGGAAATTCCACCCCTGTTGACGTTAAGTTAGTAGATATGACAAGAGAGATCGGCCCAACCGATCGGCCCTACATATCGGGTGCCAAATCGTGTCGTTCATTGACGGCCTTAGCCGGATTGGAAGAAACTTAGCACATAATATAGATCATACTCTAGAATAACAGTATATTTTAAACCGGGAAATATTGTCTTCTTTTAAATTCGCGGGCTAGCAGTTAATCTGTATATATAAAATTCAAAGTCCTGACTGACTGACTGACTGATTGACTGATATATCAACGCACAGCCTAAACCACTGGTCCTAGAGACATGAAATTCAGAAGGTATATTCTTTGTCAAGAGTAGTTATCCACTAAGAAAGGGTTTTTCGAAATTCCTCCCCTAAGGGTGTAAAATAGGGGATGAAAGTTTTGTGTGAAAGTCCGTCAGTTTCGAAGTTAGGATCTTCAAATTTTGTGTTTAGGCTGAAGATTGAAAATTAATGTATACGTGTCTCAGCGTTTTTAATAATTCCACCCTCAAAGTGGGATAAAATTGTTTTGTTTTGTTTTATTGTTGTAGAAAAATATGTCATTTGATTCCTGTAGGCACCGCGGGCGAAGCCGCGAGCAGAAGCTAGTAATAAATAAGATCAAATAGTAAACAACCTGTATAGTGACAAAGAATGTATAATGGGAATGGTATTAAATGTATGAGTCCCTACTGGAGATCTTTCCCAATGCATGCTATTTTAACTCGAGGGACAGAGTACAGAATTGAACATCGCGTGTGCAGTTAACTTTGTTATGCCCGAGTTAATTAATGATGAAACTGATGTTTTGGCAGTTAAGACGGTAGTTGGGCTGCGACTATTCCATACAAATGTATTCCCCTGTTTTCTTCCTGAATAATGCCTGTAGAGTCATATTTTTTTCATATAATTAAGTTTTGCTTTGGAGACGTCCCTGTTACTTCCTTTTTTTTAAAGAAATTATGGCCATCCAAAAATTACAATAAGTGCCCTATTTTTCCGCCGTGATTAAAAGGACTACCAGACAAATTCGAAAAGATTTTAACATAAAAGAAAGTAATAGCGACCTAGATAACCCCTTACTTAAAATTATAATGTAAAAAATAATTGAATCGGCTCAGTTTTCGATGAGGAAAATGGGGAAAACGAAACGTCGATTTCGGTTTTTTTTCGAATAAATCGGTCTGAGCTGCAGATGTCCCTATCGCACATAGCGCATAGCATAGCGGCATAGCGCGACGGCAATAGTTTCTTCAAATAACTATTTTTCAAATTTCTCGCAGGTAGGAACCCCTCTTAATATAGAGACTTTGTTTCTTGCAGTGAAACCATAGATCTTGCATGTACAAGATAAAGAGACAGATCAAAACGCGACAAAAATAAGTATAGGGATTTGTATTGGAAAAACAAAACTTAAATTATGATAATTAAAACGCCAGAACATAAAAAACTAATCAGAAAACCGCTCTTTTAAATAAAGTAACATAATAGCCCCGCAGGTGTATATCGAAATCAATGAAATTGCCACTTAAATGAATTTCATTTAAACGGTAACTCAATTTAACGAGTATCTTTGGCGAACCGACTAACTCGACTCGGGGAAAAGTTGGTCAGTAACTACAGTCCGAGTTGCACTTAAATTGAAACTACTAAATAAGTTGTAACAATCGAATATTGTCGGTGGATAGCGATTAATGTTTTTTTAGCTGGCGTATTCAATTCCTATGAACTAATTGGTCCGGTTTTGTTCGAAATTTTCTTTAAATACTTGATGCTATTCAAACGTAAGCACATAATATGTGATTGCTGACACATATTTCTCTCACTCCCTTTGAATAATACCGTGTTAAATCTGGGAGGAGTATTACAAGCTTTTATTTAGTTTCACCTATTCCGGTGTCTGTGTGTCTGTAATTAAATCATGCGAGTTAAAGACCCACTTCCCGGTTCTCGATTGAACTGTTTTGCACTGCATTTGTAAATCGAATAACAATGCAATATATGACATAGAGCTAATCAGATGATAGAGACGGAAGGTCGCCGTGGAATCCCCACCGAGTTTGAGCTCTTTTGATTCGTCTTGACAAGGACTCTGGTTCTAGGGTCTGATGATTAAGTTGGTCGGTTTTTTAAATGGCTTTTATCTTAAGTTTATGTTTGCTATTGGGTGTAGCGTTGATGTATTTATAATATTAGTAAGAAGTAGTATGCTACCTGAATCCACAAAGTTCACAATGATTTCGCCCCACTTGGTTCAGCCATCGTTCAAGGCAGCTCAGATGGACATTGGCAAGTGATCCTTTGCAGTTACATGGCGATATCAATCTGAAACAATTTCTTTGGACATTTTCTTCGTATATCATTTAATCATTTTTTTTTTATTATTCGATGAACATAAATAACTCGTACTTCAGAAATGTCCAAGTAAGTTTGAGTCAATTTGCCTTTCATCATAAAAACGATATGAATCAACCTATATATAAAACTTGTAAGCAACTTACAGCAGCATCATAAACTAACAATAACATGCCAGATTTGTTCTAGTTTCGTGTTACCAAGGAAAACATATTGATAAGATCTCAAACTAACATTTTCCCCGAAGATATAAACATACCAAAACTATTCTCAAAGTTACCTCTCTCGTCCTCGTGTCATACAAATTCTGCAAACATTTGAACCAATACTGGAAAGCGAGTCTCTTTGCGCCACACCGAATTCTGATCGCTCTGAAATGTTTGCAGAAGTTTTCTTTTTGTCTGCACTAGCTTTGGACAACTTTGGGTCAAGTATATTCGTAACTAATACTTCGTTTGATAAATTTGCGATTGGAACACATTCAGTTTGGACGTTATTGCAACTGGTACTCGTAATTTCTGGTATTTCATTCATCACTGCATGGACATTTTGTACGTTTGGTACATCGCCTAAAACGATAGCGTTCGAACATTCCTTGTTAAACATAAAACAAGAGGCCATAAATCTTTTTAAATCAATGTAAGTTGTTGCATCATCAGTTTCCTGTGTTTCATTTTTTTTGTCCAAAATTGGGATTTTAATATCTTTGAAATTTTTGATTTGTTGGTTTGTTGCACCATTGCTTATTGATTTTAGAGCATTAGCTACATCTTTGCTGGTTATGATTTGACGTATGCTGTGTTCAGATTTGGATAGCCCGGGTTTTGTTTGAGGTAGATTTATTATGTTTTCGTATACTGCTCCCGGTAAGGGTATTGACCCTGATGGTCCTGCATCATCTGGTGCCTTGTTTTCTTTCACTATTAGTTCTCGATCTTCATTATTCGCAACGTTAGTTTCGACGGTGTCTTCCTTTATAGAATGTTCTTCATTAAATGTGTTCAGGTTTTCTTTATCGTCCATTAAAAGTTATGTAACATTTGTATTATTTAAAAATAAATTATTAAAATGAAGCATGTAAGTGTGATGCAGTGTTTGACAAAACAATTTGACGTTTGTTTGTTTTTTTTAACGATCTATGATTTTTATTAGACCAATGAGAATGTATGTGAAGGTTATTTTGAAAATCACTGTAATATTATAACGAATCTATACTATTAAATGAGCAATTTGTTTTGAGATCTCGTAAACGGCCCTAACGATTTCGATGAAATTTGCTTTATGGGGGTTTTTGGGAATAAATATCGATTCAGCTAGGTCACATTCTGTGAAAACCCCCTTTTTTGGGACAAAACTCGGTCACCCAGATACTTTTAATGATACAGCTAAATAAATTTTAATCTAATTAAAAAGTAGTTAAACCGGTGGTGGAGTTTTATGGCAGTGGCCATAAAACTCTGCGCAGCTAAATCTCCATGGCTTTCCCGACAAAGTTTAGGTTAATTTTAGAACAGTCTAAAATTAAACAATGCTAAATTGTCTACATACAGCGCCGCTCGCCTCTGTGGTTGAGCAACTGCAGCCACGTCTGTGGTCAGCCTAATCCTAGTGCACGGCTAGTCTGGAATGCGGTGCCGTAAAGCGACGAGTGTTTTTTAGTCAAGCTTTGTAGTAAATTGTGAGTATACATCTCTAAAGCTTCTTGAAACGTTTTGTTTAAGGATTTTAACGTGAAATACTGCTGAGTATGCTGTTTGGTTAACCACAAATCAGCCTGATAAGGCGTCTTTGGTATATTCTGAAAATTCATGAGTGATCAGGCAGCATATTTTTTGCAGAAACCTTTCCTAGTCTGCGCACAACTCAACAAAGCTTTTTGTAAAGTACATACAGATATAAAGGCAAACATTAATTTTCATTTTGGATATTCTGAGGGTCTATTGATGTTCAGTACCTTCATGAATTTCTTGTGCTGAATCCTAGAGAGTTTAACGCCTGATAAATCATTTCAATCAACCTGTGAATGTATTTTGTGTATATTGTTCTCATCACCTTCGATACATGTAGATGCAGGGGTGTTAAATCTAACATTGCATCTGGCATCAAAGGCCGCTCCAATGGATATTGACATAGATAACGATCGTATTGTGGCAACCGAAACGATTCGGGTTACAGGTCAGTTATTGATTTTGACTGACTTTTTTACTCTATGCCACAGACCTCACCGTGGACTATAGGCATGGTATAATTTACTATGTAATTTTATTACAAGAGCACGCAGTGACAGTGATATTAACTGGCACAGACGACGCACTTTTTGTGTGGAGGCGTCTGCGGCACGAAAAAAGTCCGTGTCAAAGTGTTATGCATCAGACTTTTTGCGCGTCGCGTGCGTTACTGCTTAGAATGCACATCATCATCATATCAGCCCATTCGATGTCCACTGCTGAACATAGGCCTCCCCCATTGATTTCCACTTCGAACGGTTCTGGGCCGCTTGCATCCAGCGGCGCCCAGCGACTCTGACCAGGTCGTCGGTCCACCTGGTGGGAGGTCGTCCCGCTCGGCGCTTTCCAGTACGTGGTCGCCACTCTAGAACCTTTCTTCCCCAGCGGTTATCAGCTCTTCGAGCGATGTGGCCTGCCCATTGCCACTTCAGCTTACTAACTCACGAGCTATGTCGGTCATTTTCGTTCTACTACGAATGTCCTCATTTCGGACCCTGTCACGTAGAGATATTCCGAGCATAGCTCGTTCCATAGCTCGCTGAGTGACTCTGAGTTTATTTATACGGCCAGCAGTGAAAGACCACGTCTCTGTCCCGTATGTCATCACTGGTAACACGCAACACGCTTAGAATGCACAGACATATAATATTTATATTAGAATGAGACGTTTTCTTTCCATAGGGTTTTATAGGATTTGGTTGAAAATACGCTTGGACTGTGGAATGAGCTCCCCGCCGTGGTTTTCCCAATGGAGTACAGCATGAGGTTCTTCAAAAAGGGTGTGAAGAGATTTCTGCAGGGTCGGCAATGCGCAAGTAATACCCCTGGTGTTGCAAGCGTCCATAGGCTACGGTAACCGCTTAACATCAGGCGGGCCGTACACTTGTATGCCACTTAGTATAAAAAAAAAAACCTGTCAAACTGTTGATAATTCGAACTAATTCGAACCTTAAGAGGAAATGCTGGTGGCGTTTATTCCATACAAACGTAATCCTCAGTTTCTTCTCTGGATATTGACAATACTTATTTTATTATACTAGAGCAATGATTATTTTACCATGCAATCTGTAGGTACCACTGTATGTCACTCGGTTGTTTTTATTTCAATAAAGTTATTATTATTATTATTTCTCCATAAATTAAATTATTATAAGAATTAGGAGCCTTCTAAAATCACAAAAACTTACCATTGTTAACGCCCTTATCAGACGTCCAGCGAAGAAATTTGACGAATATAAAAAACAAAGGAAAACCGACAGACATAGCCAAAGCCCTTCTTATTATGACTCTTATTTTTTTTTTTATATTGATCCAGTTTTTGAGGATAAAACCGGGGATTCTGAAATAGCGATTCCGTCTAATTTATATAAAAAAATGTGAGGAGACAATAATCGCATAGGTAGAGTACTTTGTAATATCCACCTACCTGACTACCCATAACTTGAATCTGTCCTTTCTAAGCTTGAGTGCTTACTAACTTTGGCTATAACTTAAACAAAAACCTATCAAGAAAAGATATCAGTAAAAAACAAGAAACAGGAATATGAGAGTTCAGTTGTTCGTGGCATATCGTAACTTTTCGTCAAGATATTAACGTACCTATATCTAGTTATCTATGTATAACTGTGTCTAAGTAGGTACAAAGTAATGCAAACGTACATTAAGAGCCTTGTAATTAAATTGTTAAAGCAGTAGTAAAATCATCTGTAATCAAATACAGACTAATTAATAGCTCAGATATCCAACCTTACTTGTACAAACACTGTTACTTTGATAACATCTACTGAAAACCAAACTTTGTATTTGCCTTTCAGATTTATCTATTTTGTCTTATTTCACCTTTATTGCAAAAGCCTTAAGGTTGTCTTCCTTTTATTTGTTATTTAATAAAAAGTAAATGTTAAGTTTGTAAACTAATTTTCATCCTGAGTAATGTTGCAACAGAAACGTTGTAGCGTTAATTTTGTAATAAAAATGGCGTTAAAAGTTAAAATGTTAAATTTTTTCTAGTTTACTGTGTAATTTCGTATTACATTAAACTTTTTATAACTTAAGTTAACCCGAATGGATTTTACGCTAACAACAATCCAAATATTAATTCAAATCAACAACCCCGTAACCTGCGTAATTTGATAAAAATAGTGCAATAACAAATCAAAATATCAAATCAAGCACCAAGGGTCGCACTAATTCGGTGACAATGAAATTACTATATAGTATATGGAATATATTCACATGTTACAAGTTTTTCTATAAAAAAGAGTCTATAAGGTCCTCTTTTTTAGCCGGGGGTTAAAAGAAATACATTAGTGCCGATTCTGTTGTAAATCGCACTGTTGCCGCCTTCAATTGCGGGTATTTAGACGTAACCGCGATAGATGGCGATTAAAATATTGAAAACAAGCATTGGACTAATTTGACAGGACAAAATTTCTTACATCCTTTTCTTATGTTCTTTGTTAGAAAGAGACATAGTGGGATTAAAATTAGTTTAGGTGTAAACAACGGAATCGGGGCCATTACCATACGAGAGCAACACGCCCAACAACAAAGAGCGAGTCCTCTCGGTTGGATTAACTTTTGCGGACTCAGTCTAGCGGTCATTAAAGAACAATTTCTATCCGAGAGCAGATTAGTAGCAAGTCAGAGCTCCATAAGTAGGCACTGTATTGGCAGTGTGTGGGGACCAGCAGGGGCGCCGGCTTTTAGATAACCGCGTGGGTGGTCCATTTAATGACTCGTTTAAAAGTACTTACAAACAGTAGGACAAAAAGTCGATGCATTATATAAATCTAGGAAAGATAGGCAAAATAAGGTATTTGGAACATCCGAAAGTGCACACCTCAAACGCACGTTGTAGAGATATTGCTCAAAATCTATTACTGATCAAAGGCACCCATGAGCTATAGACCCAGACCTATACACACAAACCTATGGGGCCCAGTGGTGTAGTATCAAATGACACAATGCTTTGTCCCTTGCGCTGCCGGGACAGCGAATCCTCGCAACTCCTCAAATACTTTTTAGATGTTGCAAGCGTCTATAAGCTACGGTAACCGCTTATCATCAGGCGAGCCGTATGAGACTTTACTACCTAGGATAAAAAGACCTGTCAGCAGTTAGCCATGTGAAGAGAATAAAGTTTAGAAACACTTCTGATTCGATTTTTGGCGCATCAGTTAATTTTAATCTCATATATGAAGGTAGAAGGTGTATTTTGAGAAACTAGGTCAAAACTGGTGTAAAGTAATCACATTATACTCTCAAGGGCAAGCCGCGTAATAACAGTCGTTATTATTCATAGCTTTATTATAAATATTTTCCAGTGTATCGCTTTCGTTGTATAGGTACTATAATTGGAAGTGTCTGTGCTTGTGGGCTGGGGAAAATTTTCGGCAATATTTGAAATGTTGTAACTCAATCATACATTATAGGTATAAGGTCCTAATAAATTAGTGAACTTCCTCTTTAGGGATGAATGTATAGGTCATTAGTATACAAAAAAATTTATTAGAAATATAATTAGAATTTGCATGGAGAGTCTCTATGCAAGTCAAGAAAGAAAAAACTATATTTCTAAGTACCTAAATAATAAAAACGGTAAAATAAATCAGTCTGAAGTGAGACATATCGTAGGTGCACAAAATGTTAATAATTCGGCCATGTTTCGAATCTATACACTGACGTCACACTGTCAAAGCGGCAGAATTTGATTGGTTATTATTATTTTGTGGCTCCGTATCGAATTGTTGGACAAACTATAGGAATTGTTTGCGGTTGTCCTCTTTTGTCATTTTGTACGCCTTTTGTATTAAGAAACTATACAGGTCGTTGTTTTGGTCAGCCACGAGCGACTCAGGGTCGATAATACAAATGATACTGGTGCTAAAAAAAATATAAAAAAATACTTTATTTTTTTTAATAATAAAAAAAAAAAATTTTGAAAATCATGTAATAAGCTAAAGTGTACACATAATACTCAACGGGAGTACGAGGGAGTAAAGGGGTGGGGCGATGGCGGCTTGCGCCTAGCTCTAGTCTGTGCACGTGCCTAGTAACCATACTTTGCGGTAATTTTATTTCAAATTGAATAAGGTATTTCTCAACATATTTGAATTAAGTTCATTTTTGGGGAATATATATTTTGTACTACCGCTCTTGGGTCGCTTGTCGCCGACCAAAACAGCACCCTGTATATAGAATTTATCTTATAAATACATTAGTTTACATTCCAGACATGTTCGTACACACAAATGTTTGTCTTACGTGAGAATCGAACTTACGACCTGTCACGTAGCAGTTAGGCTATCTAGCCTCTATGCGAAATGGTGCATCTTTATTATTTATTAGCTGTTTGTGATTAATTATCGACTATTTCGGTGGATTTTCCAGAAATTTTCATTCATACAAACCTTGTACTGACATCAAAATCGGTCAAGCCGTTCTGAAGTGATGCTTTCTCATACATGTGGAATTATAATTATAGTTAGTTATAAATAAAAAGATTTACAATAAGTACTTTCATAAGAAAAATCTATTTTATTACTTAAATTTATTTTAGTAAAATAACTCAATTACCTTCATCAAACCACGAATCTTACCAAGCATGAGATTAATAACGTGCAAAATAAGGGTTTTGCTGAAATCATTTCATATATTAATAAATTAATCCGTTAATTATTTTCTTCCGCTCTACGAGCTAGCATTTAAACATACTTAATTTCTTACTTATATTTTAACCTTGTTTCGCCTGAGCTTTATACTTAGTTTAACCATTTCATACTCTTTATTTTTGTGTGGCAATATGGCCATGCATTTTGTTAAGATACGAGGTTCACCTAGTAAGGGTACCTAGCACAAAATTGACAACAAATGATTTATGCTACCTCATGTGTAATGCATTTGTGATGGTGCGTCCATGTTTGGCGAACCGAGCACGAGCCGAGCCACGAACGAGCACACTGCGAGCACAATTCGCGTAGCGTGGACGGGCTTGCGAGCCGAGCCACGAGCATTCGTAGCGTGCTCGACTGCGCTCCGCCCGATTGTCAATTTTTTCACGAACACAGGGATTCGCATCGCGCTCGTTGTAGGCTCGTTAAGTACGTCCACGCTTGAAATCGCGAGCAACGAACGAATCCTGTTCGTTCGAGGCTCGGCTCTTGCTCGCTTCGCGTAGCATGGACGCACCATAATATTTTACTGTGAAACTGCAGAGGGATGATGGGTCGGTAAAACGTGAGTGATTACTGAAAGCATAGAGTAAGAATATTATAGAGTGATATCATTAACAACGTTACCTCGTGCGAAGCGTGAGCTGTTTCCATATAGATGCATTCACAGATATATCGTACACTAAAGTCTATTTCAAATAACATGAGTTCGGTGACACACACATTTTATTAAATTTCTCAATGGTTAATGTTCATTTCGATATAATAAAGGAATACTATGATAGAGCTAGGTTTCACGAAATATTGTGAATATTATTTCAGAGTAATCAAATGGAATTTCACTACATATTGGTAAAAAACCCTTGACCTTGACGACTCATCCTATGTGAAATAGAGTATAGTTGATTTACAGTCAGATAAAATTTCGATACGGATTCCTTGTCATATGTTCTCAGTAAAAGTATCGATAAAAACGAGAAATTGGCATCCATTATTTAGTCGTTCAAAGAAGTTCTAACTATGACCGCGCAGCGCAGCTTCGCAGCAACAGCTACAGCAGTTCGATTCAAGGCATTTTACACGTACCCGTGTTCACGGGCACGTACTCTAGTCTACCCGATCTATTGATATTCTAACTCTATGGTTGCAAACATCCATATAGGGTATCTGCTTACTTGCTGACATAGTTTTATAAAAAAAACCGGAGACCAGCGGGCGGGGAGCTTTTTCCGCCAACGCGTCAGCTTGGCTATCCAAAGAGGAAACGCTGCCAGCCTTCTGGGAACCCTACCGTTAATCGGAAGCAGCGGCAGGCTTGAGGACATTTTCTATTTATAGATTATATTTTGTACATATTTGTTGTAAATAAAGATATATTATTACCCCATAAAAAATATTTTGTATTTGCAGTGCAATCTTCACCAAACTTCAACAACAACTTGTCAATGAAACTCATCATTTCTCATCAGAGTCGATTTTATCTACACCTTCTTCATACAGCTTTTTCAGTAGACTTTATCAGACATGTCACGGGATGTGCTCTTCGCTAGACAATCAGTCTTTTACCAAAGACATGGTCTTCAACCAAAGGTCGCTTTCCTTATCTGATTACTAAATTAGCTATAAGGCGCCGATCCCACAGAGAGAGTTTTTGAGTTCTGCGTTCCGCATTCACTAATGTGTTCACAGCAAGCAGTCTAGAGCTCTAGAGTTCTGCAATATTCGCTACCGATCACACAACTTTTAAAGGCACCACATAGATTACAGTGAACGCAACCCGCAGAACTCTGAACGCAGAACTCTAGAACTCTCTCTGTGGGATCGGTGCCTAAGGGTATGAAGTGCTTATTCATATAATTTGAAAAACTCGAAATCTTTATTTACAACAAATATGTACAAAATACAATCTATATATAGAAAATTTCCTCAAGCCTGCCGCTGCTTCCGATTAACGGCAGGGTTCCCAGAAGGCTGGCAGCGTTTCCTCTTTATATAGCCAAGCTGACGCGTTGGCGGAAAAAGCTCCCCGCCCGCTGGTCTCCGGAGGTCTCGATCAATTTTGATGACAAAAAAAAAGCTATATACAATTTCATGCAAAGGATAACCATCGACAAAAAGCACTGTAATTGCAAACTGCACGTTGAGTAGAGTGTAGAGTCAGAATAAGTAAATACAGACAGACGTGCCAAATGCATTATAAATGTACATGTTTAAAAGCAGGTATTTTATTTTTGGGTACAAGCAATAATTAAAGTCACTTCATAGCGGTTCCTTTTCCGAAGTAAGCGAAATATTTTAATTAGGTTGTCCGAACTGGCTGCTGCCCGTAGACCGATGTGTGGGGTTTGGCACTCGTTATGTCGAAATGTGTCACGCTGAATAATTTAAAACGAAAATATAAGGTCCTAATAGATTAGTGAACTTCCTCTTGAGGGATGAATGTATAGGTCATTAGTAATCAAAAAATAATATTAGAAAAATAATCCGAGAGACTAGACTAGAGAAAAGATTTTTTTCCCACGGGTTATTTTTCTAATATTATTTTTCTAATATTATTTTTTGATTACTAATGACCTTAACCTAACCTTACATAAACCAAACTATAAAATATAATTTTAAAAATGATAAACGGTATACGCACACTTCAACAATTTCGATTTCAGGCAAATGATAGCAAAATAAAATAGTTTTTCATGCCTCTAGTGGGCACGTAATACATTTTACAATCTTTTATTATTAATCTAACATTTATAACCAAAGATCAATTCCCGGTTTCCGATTGAGCTGAAATTATGTATGCATATGTAAATCGGATAACAATGCAAAGTTATTATGACATAGAGCTGATCTGATGATGGAGCTTGGGTGGGAATGGGAATTCTGTAGTAAATCGACGCAACCCCATCGAGTTCGGGCTCGTTTGATCCGTCTTAACCAGGATTCTGGTTCTAGGGTCTGATGATTCAGTTGGTCGACTATTGTATTAAAAAAGCCTTGTTCAAAAATAAAAAAACTTTGTTCTTTTTGTCTAATTGTGAAAAAAAAATTAACAAAAAAATTTAACTGCCGTTGATTTTTTCTGAGATAAGAGTTATTTCATACTTTTTAGTGTACTTTGAAGACGGTTTAATTTTTTTGTTAAAAAGGTTTTATTTTTTAATTCTGAGTTTCGTTTATGCGTTTTCAATCCTTCTCAAGATTTGTCACTGACCGAGAATGTGCATATCATTGATAAATTGTCGGAAATATTGAATCAATCAAATGCTTCAATCGCGATGTTTTTGCTCTTTTTCGTTGAGCAATTCCATCATATCTTCAATATCTATGGTTAGATCACGATAAAATGTATGTGGGACCACTTCGGGATCGAATGATCTAAATCGCATAAGCCGTTGCCGAACAATCGGTGAAAAAAAAAAAAAAAAATGTACGCGGCGAACATAGAACCTCCTCCTTTTTTTGAAGTCGCTTAGAACGCAATCCTCTGACCTTGTTTCAAAGAATGGATGTTTACAAACGTATATATCCTCATGTCATTCCTTATGTACAGGGTGTACCCTTCTAACGAGCAACTATTCTTTTCGCCTACGAACCGTTTCCGGGTTATCACTTTTGTTTGTTTTATTATACATTTTATAGGACGAGGGATTGAGGTAATCTTTTAGATGCCATTACTAGTAGCATTTCTATTTTACTAAGTACTAGCTATCTGCCTCACGGTGTTATCCGGGATTTTCTATTTACTTATTTTAAGGTTGAAAAATTCAGTCACAAAAATTATTTTTATATGTATGAATAGGCCTTTTACTAATTAAAACTAATAGTATATGCGATAATTAATAGGTTTGCCTTTGCCACGATTTATAATGGATGAATAAATTTTACGAAGCCTGGTTCACTGTAGTATGACGCCATCCCACGTTACACCTCGGTGCACTTTTGACAGCATATAACCAAGTGTGGTGCACTAATTTGTAATTACAGCCAAGGGTTGAGTCACCCGTGTTTTCGTTTTTAGCTGGCTTGGTGGTTTTGAGAAGTGAGCCGGGGAGGGTGCAAACATTCCAATTATTTTTACAAAAAAGTTAAACAAAAATATTTATTCTATAGTTCCACAATTCAAATTTTATCCAAGTCCTAGAGAGATTTAGTACTTTACGGGTATAAAAGTTTCCTATCTGAAAAATCTAATAATATATATAAAATGCTTTTGTGGGTACGTAAATACGCAGTTTTCTCAATCACCACCAACCCCAATCAACTTCCCGTTGGGGTGGTAAATACCCCTTGGTCTCCAGGTGGTAGTAAGGGAGTTTGGTCGTGGTTGGTGGAAGGGGGTGGTTGTGGGTGGCGAAAATGTTAAAACATATATTGCTGTCCTTTTCTAACGCATGAGGACTTCTGAAAAGACCTCAAAATTTCTGGAATGGTCTAGAAAGTTCTAAAATGTGTAAAACGGTTATAATCAATCTGGAATGTTCTAAAAAATTCAACAAATATCTGGAATGATCTAGAAAATTCTAGAGTGAATGCAAACTATTATAATCGTTATAGCATGTTTTGAGAAAGTTCTACAAATTTCTGGCTTCATCTAGAAAGTTCCAAAATGTCCAAAACTGTTATTATCGAGTTAGAATGTTCGAGAACGTTCTAGAAATTTCCAGAATGATCTGGAAAGTTCCAAAATTAGTGCAATATATTATGATCGATTTAGAATGATCGAAAAAGATCTAGAAATTTTCCGAATGATCTGGAACGTTCCAAAATGAGTGCAATTGATTATGATCGATTTAGAATGTTCGAGAAATTTCTTGAATGATCTAGAAAGTTCCAAAATGAGTAAAACGGTTATAATTGATCTGGCTTCATCTAGAAAGTTCCAAAATGTCCAAAACTGTTATTATCGAGTTAGAATGTTCAAGAATGTTCTAGAAATTTTCCGAATGATCTGGAAAGTTCCAAAATGAGTGTAATTTATTATAATCGATTTAGAATGTTCGAGAAATTTCTTGAATGATCTAGAAAGTTCCAAAATGAGTGCAATTGATTATGATCGATTTAGAATGTTCGAGAAATCTCTTGAATGATCTAGAAAGTTCCAAAATGAGTAAAACGGTTATAATTGATCTGGCTTCATCTAGAAAGTTCCAAAATGTCCAAAACTGTTATTATCGAGTTAGAATGTTCAAGAACGTTCTAGAAATTTTCCGAATGATCTGGAAAGTTACAAAATTAGTGCAATTGATTATGATCGATTTAGAATGTTCGAGAATTTTTTTGAATGATCTAGAAAGTTCCAAAATTAGTAAAACGGTTATAATTTATCTGGAGTGTTCTAGAAAGTTCAACAAATATCTGGAATGATCTAGAAAATTCTAGAATGAATGCAAACTATTTTTTTTTTTTTTATACCACTAAGGTGGCAAACAAGCTTTCGGCCCGCCTGATGGTAAGCAGTTACCGTAGCCTATGGACGCTTGCAACACCAGGGGCATGACTCGCGCGTTGCCGACCCTGAAGAAATCTCTTCACGCCCTTTTTGAAGAACCCCATGCTGTACTCCATTGGGAAAACCACGGCGGGGAGCTCATTCCACAATCTGACCGTCCGCGGAAGAAAACTCCTTTGAGCCCGCACAGTTCGAAACAATTCTGGTTTCAAAATGTGAGGATGGATTATAATCGATATAGAATGTTTGAGAAAGTTCTACAAATTTCTGGCTTCATCTAGAAAGTTCCAAAATGTCCCAAAACTGTTATTATCGAGTAAGAATGTTCGAGAATGTTCTAGAAATTTTCCGAATTATCTGGGAAGTTCATAAATGAGTGCAATTTATTATGATCGAGAATTTTTGGATTGGTCTGGAAAGTTCCAAAATGTGTACGAGTGTTATTATTGATCTATAAAAACCAAATCGAAGTGATGTACATCTAAATATTCTAGAGTGATCTGGTACTGGAAATTTCGGTATATAAATCGAAATTCAGTGACTTTTCGTCAGTTCAATTGTGATTGCAGTCGAGTAAAAAAAAGAACAAACTATTTGAATGTTCTGGAAAGTCTCTCAATATCGAAAATAGAAATCTATAATATGTTAAAAATGTATCCTTATATATATTTTATACCATTAAACATGCGATGTATTTTAACCCGAGCAACGCCGGGTTTTGCTGCTAGTTCAGTATATTATTTAAATACCAGGATTATTTCGAATCGTTCAGCCACTAAAATACATCAATAGTTTTACGACAATAATCGATGTCATCAAATAAAATGTTCTCATTTTTTTATGACCAATCTAATGAAAGAGTAGACCATAATGAGCTTGTATAATGAGGGCTGACGCGTTTGAATTATCCACGGGAGGTGCTAGTGTAGCGTTATGGAGGTACACACGGTAACACATCAAGCTATACATTTCCAGTATAAGCTGAACTCCCATTGTGTGGGATTTCCGTACAATGAGAGTTCAGCTTATACTGGAAATGTATAGTTTGATGTGTTGCCGTGTGTACAAGGTGGGTGACACCTCGATTTAAAAGGGAAGATCTTCCGCCAGGCTGGGTCATCGTGCCTGAGGATCTCGGTCCAACTTAACACTTATATAAACTCGTTTATATAACTCGTAAAAAAAATATATAACTCGGTCACATTATTCTTTATTATTCGATTCCCGTATAATATTATACCACATTTTACATACCACACTCACTCAGCGAAAACGATAGGAATATAAACAATATCATTATTATTATTCAGAAAGTAAGGCTAGACAATAAAATTTTATGTACATCGCTTTTGCGGAGACCGTACTATTTGGGATATTAAGTAGGCACTTCTATGCGTGATCTTTTTTATTTACATATCTTCTCGCAAAATGAAGATCGGTGATCTGCCTTTTCAGATATCGCACTAAGAACGTCTTGAAGACTTGAGGTTTTTAATTTTTAACAAAAACAGTGTTTAAGATGTTTAAATACTACACCTATTTAAACATCGTTGCATTAATTTCTCTCTCTCTCTCTCTCATTTGTTGCATTAATTTAGGCACGCACGAAACTGAGGGGTAGATGCGTTGCATTAATTTAGTCACGCATAAATTTGAGGTGTAGGTGGGTTGCATTAATTTAGTCACGCACAAAACTGAGGTGTAGATGCATTGCATTAATTTAGTCATGCACAAAACTGAGGTGTAGATGCGTTGCATTAAATTAGTCACGCATAAAACTGAGGTGTAGATGGGTTGCATTAATTTAGGCACGCACAAAACAGTGCCCGGCGATTACGTCCATAATTTGGTGAGGGTGGGTCTACGCTACGAGAACCAAGCACGAGCTGAGCACACGCGGAGCATGAATTTGCATAGCGTATACGGACTTGGGAGCCTCGAACGAGCTTTCGCCTCGCGCTCAACTGCGCTCCGTCAATTGTCAGTTTTTTGACGAACACAGGGATTCGCATCGCGCTCGTGTTATAGGCTCGTTGTACATCCACACTTGACACCGCGAGCAACGAACGAAGAGCAGCTCGGCTAGTGCTCGGTTCGCGTTGCGTAGACGAACCTTAAGAAATATGAGTAAAAACGTGTCATTTCATTAGTACACACAGCTACACATCAAGCTATACATTTACAGTTTAAGCTGATCTCGAATTGTATGGGATTGCCGTACAATGAGAGGTCAGCTTATACTGGAAATGTATAGCTTGATGTGTAGCCGTGTGTACCTATAGTCAAACTTAAGGCGCGTGGACTCGCCAATGACCTTGAGCATTTAGGCGTGGCCTATGCTTCCAGGTGTGGCCTATCTTTGCTTCCCGCTCCGCCACCCAAGCTAGCCCCTCACCCCCCTCACCAAAACATCGCACGCGTTTGCGTTGCTGTGGTTATTTTACGGCGCGATTATGTAAGTAGGGTAAACGGGATAGTTATCGGCACTTCATCATTATACCTATCATTATAATTTTTTTATGATATTATAAGAATGGAATTAAAAAATATAAGATTTGGATGGAAGGGAATGCAATTAAAAACTAGTAATTACAAAGTTATCTAGTTTTAAATATACTAATATCAATTCAAATATTACTTCGCACACGAAGCGACTAGTATAAAAAATATGTTTGTGTTCGTCTTCTATACTATTATAAATAGTAAAGAAGCTGGATACGACAGTAAATTAAAATATACAAAAACAGTTTCATAGTAAGTTGCCATCTCCTCGGCAATTTTTTTTATTATTTACGAGTACTTTACGAGGTTTCATTATTGTCGTATATTTGCGTTGGGATGAGTTTGATAGGATCGGGTTCGGTATATAGCATAATTTTAGTAAGTGATTGTGCGCACGACAGATAAGGTTTTTTTTTAACTGAAGTGAAAACCACTCTAAATAAATCGCACGAACAAAATTTACTGAAATAAAAATTCTGAAATGTAGTTATAAAATTGCTTTATGTATAAAAAGTCAACAGTTAAAATTCAGTAAAATCTAGTGATCTCTTGAAAAATTCATCATTAGGGTAAACATATTCTTCATCTACATCACATTCTTCTGTCACCTGACTATCGTCGTCATACTGTCTTGTGTTTATCTATTACTTATGTCCATTCTTTTATCAGCTAACATAATTTCTTCCCTTATTTCTTCCGTTTCATTAAGGTTTTCGTTATTACCCTTTTTTTTTATTTTACTTACTATATTTATTTCCGGGCTCTTATTGATGTTTTTATTTTCTTTGTCATCTATCCTTTGTTTTTTTTCAGTATTTGTCTGTCTTCATTTCCTACAAGTTGTGTTTTGTCTTCAATGATCTTTCTCTTAGATACAACTTTACTTTGCTTTGCTTCGTTTTTTTTTCGTTTTTCTTTCATAGCATTTTCTATATATTCAGGATCTCTTATTTTCAATAGCGCCTGTCACAGTCGTTTCAGATGTATCAAGTAATGTCGAGTCATGTATTTCAGTGTTAACATCCGGCTGAAATAATACATTATAATTATATATATATATATATATATATATATGAAAATATACACATTCTGTTTCTGCAATTTTCATCATTAGCCGCGTACTGACTGAACGAGCAGCCTTGCGAGGCTGCCTCGGGTGGTTGCCGTGCGAAGATTGCTTCGGTCAGTCAGTACGCTGCTATTATGAAATATTCTTTGATACATAAAATAATCATCTTATTATTACTTCAAGATACAAACATTTGGATCATTAAATTAAATTATTAAAAGAAACAAAAAACCCGACTACGTAAAACATAAATTGACTGAAAAGAGAAAAACAATCTCTTAAATCTATAGAATTTTGAATATAACTTGAATTGTATAATGTATTGCAATCGGGGACAACCAATAACCTAAGTACTTATGTATTTTATTGTAATATTTGTTTATCCCCGACTGCAATACCTTATAAAATTCAAGTTATATTCAAAATTCTATAGATTTAAGAGCTTGTTTTTCTCTTTTCGGTCAATTTATGTTTTACGCAGTCGGGTTTTTTGTTTCTTTTAATAATTTAATTTATTTCAGACTTTTTAGTTTTATACTGAAAGAGTAAGTAAGTATGTATTAGTAAGTAAATGACCGGTACGGTAAAAGAACGCTAACAACCATCTCAAAGCAAATCTTTGATTTACGTATGGTAACGGCTCAGTACCTACTGTCCTTGCATTAAACGTGGTTTTTTGCAGTTTACGTCAAAATGGTAGCATAAAAGTATTACAATATATACATATATGGAATGGTCTATTTACAAGCTTTCATGTGATACCCATATTGTTATAATAACGAAACTTTTATATTTAATACCCCCCTTATTTTTTTATTCTTAGGCGCTATATAAAAATAATATACCCTATGACACTCCTCCAGTCAAGACAAATCTAGCGACACCTCATATGCTTAAATCCATCAAGCCGTTTAGGCTGCAGAGCGGCACAAAGAAATAGACATACATACATACATACATACATACAATCGAAAAACATAACCCTCCTTCCGGGTCAGTCGGGTAAAAAGAAGGAATCTGAAGTTTTGAAGTCGATGAAAATTACGTTTGATGGATGATTCCGTTACGTACATATAGGTGAAGCTAATAAAATCATGTTAAAACGCGTTTATTTTTTTATCACCGTAATAATTTTAATGTGATGTAATAATACACTTTTATATTCATTACTTAATAATATGCAAGTACCTTTTCTATAGGACTAACATTCCGACTCGAAAGTTTTTATTGTACCAAAGTTCAATTCATGATGGAAAAATAATACATGAGTTTTAATTTTTGAAGGATCGTCGGAATCATTATAACAATTGTTCGTATTTATAAGTAAACTAGCTGCCCCCGCAGTTTCACAGATAACTAGGTACAATAATACCAAGGCGACTCATATCTACTTATCATCACACTCACTCATAATTATCATGTGCAAATAATTAGGAAGTTTACCCTACTTTCAACACCATTTGAACTAATTCGTTTGACCTATGTAAAATAATGCTTATATGGTGGATATAATAAGGATGTTTTACCCTACTTTTTACATTACCTGCAGATTATTTCTAGACTGGTTTGTACAGGTATTTGTTATTTTTGGTGACAGTTGGTGACAGTACCGTGGTTGATTAGGCGGAATATTGCAACTGTAAAGAAAGATACATATTTAAAAACGAAAGGAAACTCATTCACTCTATCAATGACTAAATACGAAATCTCTAAGAAATAATTGTTGTAGGTACTATGAAGGTTAAATTTGGCAGATATATAGTTTATTTATAGGTAGGAGACGTCAGCTATGAACGGATTTTGAGAAATTACTACGGGATAAGGAAGCCCTATTTCTATATGGGCGAAGCCGCAGGCGGTCACTAGTCTTTATTCAATTTTATCTATGACTAAATATAATAATAAAGATATAATCTAGGTACTCACTCAGTATGACTACTACCCCTCACGTCCCTCACATAATTCTTCAAATTTTTTTTTTCTTGACTTCCTAAAAATTAAAATAGGTATTTTGTTAAAATAGGTAGTTAGTAGTATCAAATAGTATTTTGGAGTTTCCATTATCGGAGACTGCCAAAATGTTAGGTATACAAATTAGTTCAAATATTCATTATATTCATAGATGGTAATTGTAAACCGACAACTAGGTATAGAAAAGGGATAGTTGGTGTTTACTCAGTTTTTTTTTTTATTAGGTACTTATTTGGTTTTTACTTACAATACTTCGTTCATTTTCCGAGCCCTATTGGCGGAACTCTTTGTAGCTCTCTTCTTCCGTGGCATTTTTGCCGCAACTCAGCAAAATCAGGCGTCCTTTTGCACTCAAATATATTTTCAATAAGAATACTAGTTTAACAACAGAATAAATAATTTATAACTCGTAACTTCACGGAGCGAACGGATTGTGACAGCATAGCGCACAGCCTCCTCGTCTGAAAGTCAGCGGCACACTGCGTCCCGTCGCCCGCGCACAGACCCTCTCTAGGCCGTTTGTAGTGCATATAGTAAATTGTACCTTATGTCAAAACTATGTGTTATTTTAACAATTTAAACGTCTATTTTTTAGACAAATAAGTTAGCGATTTTTTCATGTAAGAGCCATGAAAATATCTCTAATAGTTTTGAAGCAGTAGCAATTTTAAAGTTGAAAACAGCATCATTTCATTTTTTTTTATCAAATAGTATTTTATGTGCTACAATTTTTTTAAACGTTGAGATTGAAGAATATATATCAGTGTGTAATATATATTTTTTTTGAAGCTCTCAGTTAACTCATTTCAGAGCTTTAGGCCTTCAAAGATGACCATTTCACGACCCTAGGCGCCTTAAGGTCAACACTCACTATAACAGCACCGCTACCCCTCAGCGAAAACTTGCCATCCAAGTGACGTATTAAATCATGTGCATTAAAGTAAATTTTAACGCACATGATTTAAAGGCGTTACAGACTTTACGAATTTACAGTGCACAGTAACAGTTTTTTTTTTGTTTTTTTTTTTACTGTTTATAGGCCTGTTTGACCGCAATCTCACCATGGTAAGTGAGCCTAGAAGGAGCTGGCTCTTAAGTGCAGCTATCGGAACACACCGAAAGGTGCTTGGTGACAGATTTTCAATTTGAGGGTGGTAGTCAGCCAGGCGGGTACTAAAAAGTATCCTACCACCGTGCTATGGTTTCCTCACGATGTTTCCCTTCACCAAAAGCTCCAGCTAATTCGAACCCGCGACCTTCGATGGGGCATTCGATCGTATAAGTCAGGACTTATCATCGCTTTAAATAAATAAGTAAGTAGGCACTGCTGTGATACGAGTTTGCTTCAGAATTATGACTTCGGGAATGCTACGTTCGTTTGTGTTACGCTTGCTACGGGTGTGCTACGGGAATGGCTACGAGAACGCTACTCTACGAGTTAGCGGTTTAGCTATGGTCGGATGTACGGTAAACTTTATTATACTACATATACAGGTACTATTTCAAAGATTCATGCATAAGAGACACGAAGGAAATATACCATAGACCGTGTATGTCCTGTATACACCGTGACTTTTTATTCGTCTTAGAAACGCAGGCCACATAATGTACCCAAAGAATAGGTCCTAATTATAAATAATTATAAACGTTTGTATAATTAAAATAAAAGTCAAATATTATTCATTAGAACGCATGTCGTAGTTTTTAAACATCCTGTTATGAGCGCAGTGTACTCGACTCGTGCTCTGAGTTGGTATTTTCTACGTAAAATTTATAAACTCGATTTGTCATAATTATAATGAATTTTAATATTTTTTTAATACACAAATGATCAAAAAAAAAATTCTTAATTATTAATACCTATTCATTGGGTACATTATGAGGGCTGCGTTTCTAAGACGAATAAAAAGTCACGTTGTATATGACAAAAAGTCAAAAGTGACAAAACGTGTTTTATTTGTCACTCTGCTTGTTTGTTAGGCCTAAGTTCCGAAATGACAGAATCAATTTTAATATGACTTTCATAGGCAGGTACAGGACATTTCAGAGAGTAGTCTAGGCTACTTTCTATCTCGGAAACGAGGCTGAAACCGAGGGAGACAGCTAGTTTGTAAATAAATTCAGGTTTTGCTACAGTATCGGTACTGTAATATATTCTCCGGCAATAAGGGAACTGATTCAATTATTTGCTGCAGCTTCTGATGCACCAGTCTGTGACCGAGTTAATTATATCCTTACTTATAATATTATAAATGCGAAAGTGAGTTTGTTTGTTTGTTTGTTACGCCTTCACGCCTCAACTACTCAACGGATCATCATGAAATTTAGCATGCAGATAGCCTATGGTATGGAAAAGGACATAGGCTACTTTTTATCCTGAGAACGCGGGTGAAACCTAGGAGGATAGCTAGTGTCTAATAAATATACACAAAGTACTGTAATAACTCTTAATTATATTTACAGTCTATACTAAAGACAGAAAAAGTACATAGATTTGGCTCAAAAATAAGCATCCCCGAAAATCCCTTATCTAATGAAAATTACATAATCATCTATACCGCGGCCAGTGGCCAGCGAGCGCTAGACCCACTTAGGCGTTATTATTCAGTGAGGTAAGATAATAAAACATTACTAAGTACAGTAGAGAGTAACGAAGATTCACGACGCGCCATATCAGTTGGGTACAACTGATATGGCGCGTCGTGAATCTTCGTTCGTACAGAAAAGAAAGTATGGCCCCGAAGATTAACGAAATAATGCTTAAAACTTACAATCAACCTTAGATCACTACTATAAGGTTCATAATACACTGCAGCTGTTAGTTCCGTCTCACTCGCAATCACGCCCCTCCGCACGGCGCGCGCTAACATGGCGACAGCTGCCGAACAATAACGTTTCCCGCGCTTTGGAAATATATCTGTGCGCAAGTACATCGGTAAGCCATATCAGTTGGGTAATACTGTACCTATTACGGTTAAATAGATAAAGCCCTGTGCAGACCACGGAATAGATAAATGTGCAGACAGACACAGTACAGTAGGTACAGAGTATATTTGAGCAATACATTCCACAGGATAATTACTGTAAAAATACAGCCGAAATAAAGTTGTTACTCGACCCCGAATAATATTTTAATAAATGCTAAAATATTTTTTTAATTTCACTAAGCTGTACAACCGAGATGGACGGTGGACGTTACTGGCAGTTTGTGGAAACATAAAATTCTGAATAATTCAAATGAAATTTTCAAGGATGGCTTTAAGCCAAACAATTTGAAGAAATAAGTTTACTACTAGCCATTTAATTTTACATTCAAAACTTTGTAATAAGACTGGAATGTGCAGAGCTAATGATACAAACTTTACCACTTTCGAGTGCTGAGCGAAAAATAGTTGAAAGCGTTGCCAGTACACCGTCCGTGATAGATAAAAACTGGGCTAGTTTGGACATGTTCTGGCCACATGCAACCAACAGGATTCTTTTTGCTGGATATTCTACTTGGGAAGTACACTTGAGAGATGTGACGTGGTTCCGTGTATGTGGCATTTAAAAATGTTGGTGTTTCTACTTCGTTTTAACAAACGATTTTAAGCTTAACATGTTTTTAACATACCCAAAGTTTTAGTTGTACACACAAGTATATAAACAACTTTAGAGCTAACTCAAATCAGTCTAGGATAGGGAGCTTCAATTATGACGTCTTAGTCATTAAATAGGCTACTTTCCTGAAAAAACGAATTAGTCCGTCATTTGCATTATCAAAAAATATTAGACACGTATGTTTTCTTTTGTCAATTAAACAAAAAAATACGAAGATATCGTTTGTTGAAGTTTCGCGCGACGTCACGGTGTGGTACACTTTTTAGGAATAAGTGACGTCACAAGCCCCCACTCCCGAACTTAGTCGCGCTTTATCTTCGTCAATTGTTAATGATTTGGTAAAGCAAAAAATACGTGGCCAATATTTTTTGATAATCTAACTGACGGATTAATTGGAATTATTATATTTTTACCCAGGCAACATCCCTATTATGACAAAACCTTGTTCTTCTTATTAAGACTCAGTGTAGCGATTACTATAGGCAATTAATCGTTGTTTTATTTTTATACTTATGACATCTTCCTCTTTCCAAATGTAAGTCTGATAAATTATAAGTTTTTGTTAAAAAATCATTTTTAATACAAGCTTTTTTTGGGGTCTTTACTTTTTATTGATTGTACTTGCATTGTCATCCAATATACTAATATATACCAGATATCAAGTCAATCCGACCACTAGAAGTGGGTGAATTCGACTTGCAAGATTCCACCCGAACAAACATACATACATACATTGCAAGTTAAATAAAAGCTTGTAACAAAAGAGGATTCATAGCCCCCAAGATTCATCACATCAGTTTGGATGAGTAGCAAGCAGCTAAGCTATGATTTATGTCTGTAAAATAAACCTCGTCGATGAGTCCGCGCAGCGCTGCCACGTACAGCGCACTACTCCTGTGATTGCAGTTATCGACAGAGACAGAGCGTTGTGTGTGACAGCCACAGTGACAGCGCTGCGTGGACCGTAGAGCAAAGAGGAGAGGATGCCGTGGAGTTGCGATGTTATTCACCTTGTACAGTATTACCCAACTAATATGGCTTACCGATGTACCTGCGCAGAAGATACTTGTTAGATTAATAATAATTATAAAGTATAATTAATATAATTTAACTGGTATAAATTATTATTTTAAAAGTAAGAATGTTGGATACTTAATTGTCAATACTTTTATTTTGAATTTATAAAACGGATGTTACTTTACTAAATACTGATTGGTTGACATTTGTAAAAGAACGGAATGAGCCGAGCGCGCGCGGACAGATCGTATGACTATTTCCGGTTTTATAAAAAATATAGTTGGAGTACCGCCGCTCGGGCATTTTTTTCTCAACTATTGAGCTGTAAACATTATAATTAAATAATCGTACTACAAACCGTACTTATTATTGGTTCTTCTACATCGTCACTCTGTTGGATTAGATTGGAAATACCTCCAATCTATTATCAGAAGCGGCACGACCCAAAAATCTGCAAGCCCACTGTAGTTATGGACTATAACCGCCCATCAAGATCACGTCATACCAACAAACGAAGACGAAATAATGAAGATTCGACTGATGGTAGTGATTATTCTGCAAGGACGACCCAGCGCAAATCCAGGCGTGATTATGACCGACACGAGAGAAAACGATCGAGAAAACGCTCAAATTCTCGATATCGTTTATCAACGACCGAACGAGATAATCCTAGACGCGGTAGGAGAGATGTGGTTCGATCAAGAAATACTGCGACCGGACGAGATAAGCCCAGTAGCAGTAGAAAAGGTGGAGTTCAATCAAGAAGTTCTGCGACCGGACGAGATTACAATGGTGAAAACGTCTGCGGCCCAGACGCTTTCTCGGCAACTCAGGATAACATGTCACCGGTTGCTGAAGACAGCACGCTGATTTCCGGAACGCAGCAGGTGCTACCAGTTGCCGAGAACATCACACCGATTTCCGGAGCGACGGCGACACCACAGGTTGCCGAGAGCAGTACACTGGTTGCCGGACCGACAGCGACGCAACCTACCCCTGAGCCAGCGAAACAGGTACCTTTTAAAAGTTGTAAGCCTAATGAGTTTGCCCCTGGTGTTATGATGAATTTTAATGATTTCTCTCAATTATTACAATCCTTTATCAAACCTGGTCTACCCTCCTCGACAAATTCTAACGTTAATATGATACCCGAATTCGACCCATCCATAAAAAACCACCGAATCGATCTGTGGTTAGCGAAGGTAAATGAATGCGCGAAAATATATAATTGGGATGAAGGGCATATAATGCATTATGCTTTACCTAAATTAATAGGTAATGCTAAAAAGTGGTACCAAGGACAAACGTCTGTTTTACATAGTTGGCAGGAGTGGCAAATTCTTTTATGTAAGGCGTTTCCATCTGAAACAAATTATGGTGTACTTTTGTCGGAAATGCTGGATAGGCGACTGAAATTTGGCGAAAGCTTAGATGAGTATTATTACGAAAAAATTATGCTTTTGAATGCCTGTGATATTTCGAGCAAAAGGGCTGTTGATTGTATAATACACGGTATAGATGATCGTACTATACGCGCCGGTGCATCTTCCGCCCGTTTTACCGAACCGGAAGATTTATTGAAATTTTTGAAGGATGTTTGTAAGGAACAAAAAGACATAGTAAGGACAACAAATACAACTAAAAGTAGGCCAATAAATTCAAACTCCATTATTTGTCACAGATGTAATGAGGTAGGGCACCGTGCAGTGCAATGCCGTGCAAGCATCCCGCAAAATAATCAGTTAAATAAAACTCTTATTTGTTTTAATTGTAATGGGCAGGGGCATAGAATACAACATTGTACGAAACCAATAGTTAGATGTGATGATTGCAAAAGATTCGGTCATACAAGTAACGAATGTTTTCAAAAGAATAGTGCGAAACCTAATGACAAGCGCGTTTTATTTGTCGATGGTACAACTTCGAATAACCTTAAATATCATAAAAAGGCATTTATCAATGGTAACAATTTAGTAGAGTGTTTCGTTGATCTGGGTAGTGATTGTACGCTTATCACACAAGAAACGGTACAAAAATTAAATTTATCTACTACAATTGAGGATTTGCCTTCTGTGCGTGGAATTGGCAACATTAGTGTCCCTTTGTTAGGAAAAACATCGTTTTCGTTACGCATCGACGAAGTACAAGCAGACATATCTGCTTATGTTATCGATAATCATCATTTACATACACCACTTCTCATTGGACAGAACTTAACTGAATTACCAGACGTTGTTATAACTAAAACCGATAAAACACTTAATATTCTTTCTCGTGTTGTCAATTCAGAACTACCCGACATTAATCACGAAGAATTTAAAAATAACAAATTTGAAATCTATGTTGCAACTGATTCTGAGATTAAAGGAATAAATACATTATGTTGTTATAGTAAAGATTTAAAAAATGCCGATATATACATAAAAGGTAGTTATCGTAACATAGACGGAAAGGAGTATTGCATACAAGAAGGTGTCTACTCTTTGAAAAATGGGTTCTGCAATATAATTATATTCAATTTAAATAATTCGAAAGATCCACTTTATTTTATTAAGGGTTCTCTTATTCTTCGTGCTTACTGTGTTTCTTTAGATGACATTCCGATAAATTCTCAACCGGTACTCCATTGTTTAAGATCACAAAGTAAATTAGAGCCTTTACATAAAGATGAAATCAATATTAATTCAGATTTGACAGAGAAACAGAAAGAAATAGTGTATACCTTGATAAATAACTATAGGGATTGTTTTGCACAGAATTTACATGAACTTGGTCGGACTGATATTGCAGAATTAGATATAAAATTAAATGACGATACTCCCGTAGTTTACCGACCATATCGATTAAGTCATACAGAGAAAATAATAGTTAGAGAAATGGTTAAAGACTTAATAGACAGTGATATTGTTGAAGAGTCTGACTCTTCTTATGCAAGCCCCATATTATTAGTATCAAAGAAAACTGGAGGTTATCGCTTGTGCGTAGATTATAGGGCACTTAATAGAAAGACGATCAAAGATGTTTTTCCATTACCTAGGATCGATGACCAGATAGATCTACTGAGTGGTAATTCTTTCTTCATATGTTTAGACATGTCTAGTGGCTATTACCAAGTACCTATTAAAAAGGACTGCAAACACCTGACAGCCTTTATTACGCCGGACGGTCTTTATCAATTCAAACGTGCGCCATTTGGTTTAGTCAATTGTCCTGCAATTTTTCAACGAACTGTTAATAAAATGCTTGGGAGAGCTCGAGATAACTGTGCTGTAGCTTATATGGACGATTTATTAATAGCCGGTAGAGATTTTGATGAATGCTTAGCTAAACTTGAACAAACTTTTAATTTATTAAGGGAGTCTGGCCTGACTTTAAATGTGAAAAAATGTCGTTTCTTTGAAACCGTCATAGATTATCTGGGTTTTGAAATATCCGCGGAAGGTGTCAGACCAGGAAAAGCTAAAATAACGGCAGTTGATGCTTTTCCAGTTCCGAAAAATCCACACGAAGTACGTCAATTTGTAGGATTAGCAAGCTTTTTTAGGAAATTTATAAAAAACTTTGCACTTAAAGCTAGACCATTGACAGATCTCACTAGAAAAGATACTCCTTGGCAATGGGAACAACGACAGCAAGAGGCATTTATTGATTTGAAGCAAGAATTGATTCAGCGCCCAATTTTAGCTTTATATAATACGGAGTTCATAACAGAATTACATTGCGACGCCTCCAAGGCGGGATTGGGTGGAATTTTATTTCAAAAAGATGGTCCAAATTCTGTTTTAAAACCAGTGGCATATTTCAGTAGAAAAACTACTTTAGACGAAGAAAAATTACACGCGTATGAATTAGAGACTCTTGCTGTTGTCGCCTCATTAAGCCGATTTAGAGTTTATCTCCTGGGCAAACAATTTAAAATTATTACTGACTGTAGCGCTCTCCGCTCGACATTTTTAAAGAGAGATATAATTCCTAGAGTAGCGCGTTGGTGGATAGCACTGCAGGAGTACGACTGTTCTATTGAATATAAACCAGGTCAATTCATGAAACATGTTGACGCTCTCAGTAGAAACCCCATTCCATGCACAAACGATGATGACGTTCATGATCACTTTACTCGCGTATTACAAATCACACAAGATGATTGGTTGCTTAGTTTACAACTATCTGATCCAAAAATCCAGCACATTCGATCTGCTCTGGATGATCCCCACTACAAAGAAATTGTTGATATAAAGAAAAATTTTATTTTGAAAAATAATCGTTTATATCGTAAAGTAGGCGAGGAATTAAAATGGGTTGTTCCTAAAAGTGCACGTTGGCAAATTTGCCAACGTAATCATGACGATATTGGTCATTTTTCGACTGAAAAGACACTTGAAAAAATAAAAAAGGATTTTTGGTTTTCAAAAATGAACAAATTTGTGTCTAAATACGTCAAGTCATGTTTACATTGTGCGTTTAGTAAAGAACCTGCTGGTCCTAAAGAAGGATATTTACATAGTATTCCAAAGACTGATATTCCGTTCCATACGGTCCACATAGACCATTTAGGTCCATTTGTTAAAAGTGCTTGTGGTAACCAGTATTTACTGCTCATCGTCGATGGTTACACAAAATTTTGTATAATCAAACCTACTCGTAACACTAAATCAGGTCCGACGATTAAAATTCTTAAAGATACGTTTTATACATTAGGCCATCCCGCTCGTCTTATTTCCGACAGAGGCACATGTTTTACGTCGGCAGAATTTAGAAAATTTTGTGATGAATTTGAAATTAAGCATATTATGAATGCGGTCTCGGCACCTCGCGCGAATGGTCAAGTAGAACGATACAACCGTACCGTGCTAGACAGTCTTCGAGCTTACTCTGACCGCTCACGTGAAAACAAATGGGAACAAGATATTGGTAGGATACAATGGGGTCTTAATAATACCCTTAATAAGGGTATCGGAAAAACCCCGGCTGAAGTTTTATTTTGTAAAAGGCCTCTCAATAAAGGAGAAGGTATATTAGGTACCACAGTTATTGAAACTAGAGAAAATGACAAACACGTAGAAGAAATTAGACAAGATATCAATGAGCATATACAATTAGATCAAGAAAAACAACAATCAAAATTTAATCAAACTAGAAAAAAGGCAAAAGTATATTTGATAGGTGATTTAGTAAAAATATTAAAAAGTATCCCCAGTAATGACGGTAAGAGTAGGAAATTATTGCCTAAGTTTACGGGTCCATTTAGAATTAGTAAAATTCTGGACAATGATAGGTATGAAGTGTCCAGTATTCCCGGGTCAAATATTACTAGGGGAAAGTATTCTAACATTTGGTCCGTTGATCGTATTCAACCCTGGATTACTGTTCCTGAGAAAGATAGTGATAGTTCCGATGAGGAATCAGGATTGATTGAAAATTAATAAATTAGAAAGCTAGAATTGTTAAGTTAATAAAGTTTCTACATATATAACCTATACATTACAAACAAATATATAAGATACATATTTATACAAAAATGCAGATCGTTGCCCCTTGATTATACTAATTTCAATCAGAATTGTGGAAAAGATTAGATAGAATAGAATACATAGATATGTGGTACTTTAATCAATTACAACAGAACATTATTGATGTATTTATACACGTTTAATTTATATTTAAAAAATGTTTTATTAGCGATGATGATGATTGATTTTGATTAATATGATAATAATTATGATTATAAGGACTATGATGATGATGATGAGGGTTATGATGATGTTGAGGATTGTGATGATGATGTTGAGGATTATGATGATGATGTTGAGGATTATGAAGATGATGATGATGATGATACTGGAAGGCGAGACATGGTCACCGATTCTTATAGCAAAGCTTTTGACTCGTTGATGAAGGGTCCGCTGCAGTAAGTTGTATTGAATTTGTATTATGTTGGCTGGTCATTTGGAAGTCGGGCATGGTCGCGGAGTCTTGTGGTAAATGCTAATGGACTCGGTGATGAAGTGTCCGATGCAAATGCGGTTGAGTTGCCTCAAATATAACTGATTTGTGAAAGAATATAACTTTCGATGTCACCTTCTTATTAGAAAGGTTCGCACGGTCAAACACTTCACTTGGTGTATGACGAGGGGTGAAATTCTAATACATATGTATATAATAAAATACCTACATAAATATGCTATAACTTCGTGTTTATTATTTTGATATGTCAGTAAGTTTGAGGACAAACTTGATTTGGTCAGTATGGCCGATTGTTAGATTAATAATAATTATAAAGTATAATTAATATAATTTAACTGGTATAAATTATTATTTTAAAAGTAAGAATGTTGGATACTTAATTGTCAATACTTTTATTTTGAATTTATAAAACGGATGTTACTTTACTAAATACTGATTGGTTGACATTTGTAAAAGAACGGAATGAGCCGAGCGCGCGCGGACAGATCGTATGACTATTTCCGGTTTTATAAAAAATATAGTTGGAGTACCGCCGCTCGGGCATTTTTTTCTCAACTATTGAGCTGTAAACATTATAATTAAATAATCGTACTACAAACCGTACTTATTATTGGTTCTTCTACATCGTCACTCTGTTGGATTAGATTGGAAATACCTCCAATCTATTATACTTTTTGTACATTTTCAATGCGCGGGAAACCGCTATTGGTCGGCAGCTGCCGCCATGTTAGCGCGCGCCGTGCGGAGGGGCGTGACTTGCGAGTGAGACGGAACTAACAGCTGCAGTGTATTATGAACCTTATAGTAGTGATCTAAGGTTGATTGTAAGTTTTAAGCATTCTTTCGTTAATCTTCGGGGCCATACTTTCTTTTCTGTGCGAACGAAGATTCACGACTCGCCTTATCAGTTGGGTACTTCTGTACAACCGACCACCACCCATTCTTGCATTTGCGATATCGATGTCGAATTTGAGATTTGGCGAAAAACATGGCGGACTTCTGTCAAAATGTATAGTTTTTAAGATATTCGCCATGTTTTGTGCGACAATGATGTCGAAGACGTAAGAATTGGGCCCCTACTCCGCTGCTCTGAATAACCCCGAATGTTTTTTGCTGAATATGCGAACCATATTATACAACAGTTTAATATGGTTCGCATTATTTAGTATCTAGTGCAAAGAAACAGCTATAAACGTTCATCTATCAAGTGTGAGATTAGTTTCTATGTTGACATAGATTTGAAATAATCCACAAGCTTCATAACTCGTTTGGCAGAAACAGTACTACAATGCACCAACTATTGATTTTCATTTTGGGAATACACATGGTTAAAATGTAGATCACAGATCATGTTTTGTGTAGAGTGTCCACAATCAAAGAAAATTTTGGGATAAATATTTTATTTTACATTCTAATCTAAGATTTATGTATATAAGTGTTGGTAGATATATAGAAAGGTGGACCGACGACCTGGTCAGAGTCACTGGGCACCGCTGGATGCAAGCGGCCCAAAACCAAAACGGGGGCCTATGTTCAGCAGTGGACATCCATAGGCTGATATGATGATGATGATGAGATATATAGAAAGAATTTCTAAAAGATCAGTTAATTTCCCGTATAAATTGACCTTTGAGAATCTCAAAGTTGACAATGATTAAGTAACAATCTGACCAAAAGTCATAAATATTTGACACTTTTACGTAAAGTCACGTCCAAATGACGTAATTTAATTGAAACAAATCATTTGAAAGCCCCCCAGAGACCAATATCGGTAGAGATGTTCTATTAACGTAAAACGGTACAATGTGTTACATATTTCGTGAAGCAAGTAGCAATTTAGGCGGCAAATTGGACTGTGGCCAAGCTTACAAGAGTTCTGTGGTCACTCTAACGTTTTGTAATCAAATGCTCAAGCCAATTGTCTCAGGACGTTCCCGTAATTGGCTCTGATAGAATAGTCGTTGCGAGAAATAAATATGATCCAATTCTATGAATCATAATTTAGATTAGGTATTGAATTGATTATGATGGACTTAGCTGCAGCTTTTGCAATTGTTTTTGTAATATTAAACTGACAACTTTTGAACTACATAAGGCCTCAAAGCCATTTATTCAATTTAGGCCCTGGTAGGGCACTTATGAAGGTCTTAACTGAAGTAATCAGTAACCACCGGTTGAACCTTGAACTGAGAAGAATCCGGCAAGAAACTCAGCAAGGGTATATTTTGTATTTTTAAAGGGTTAATAATTTTCATTTAAAAAAAAGTACACTTACCTTTTTTAAAGATTTTGCGAACTAATTCATCGTTTTACTCAACTCTCGACGTTTCGACCAAGTGGTATTGATCGTGGTCACGAGTGGACTATGACTTAGTGTGCGCGAATAGACCCGTTACATTAATATAACATTGAATGAATGGCGTATGTTCATCAAAGGCCCTTTGATGAACAAAAGTCATAGTAATTATTTAGGAAATAGACAGAAAAGAAACATCAGTGGGGCGATTACGTAACTAAGTTTCAATCGAATTGAAATAGGTTTAATATAGCGGTTTTCTGGTAACTTTTTTACGTTCTGATAAATGCAAATACAAACAGTGCTTCATTAGAAATGGTACCGTTTCCTATTTTGTAATATTTATACCGATTCAGAGGTTGTTTGAATCCGAATTTCATTGCAATAAAGTTACGTAATCCACGTACTGGTGGTATCTTCAGTTGCATTGACTTTCGCTTTGACTCTTTTCAAGTTATATTTACGATTTGCAAATCGTAAGCAATTTCTATGGATTTTTCACCCTAAATCCATATGCAAAATCAAGAGTATTTCATACACTCACGTGAAAGTCGGCTAACGTAGTCAATGTCCTTACATAAATATTTATTGGGGTCCCCCAATACTAGTAGCCAGCTGAAGCTTCATTGTAGAGGCTGCATATATTGAGGAATTTAGTACTATGTTTTTTTAACAATACCTTGATGCTTAAAATTTAAAATTCAAAAAGTATTTATTCAATTTAGGCCCTGATAAGGCACTTATGAACGTTAACAAAATGACTCTACACCGGTTCCAAATACAACTTGAACTGAGAAGACTCCGGCAAGAAACTCAGCATAAGGATGATGGTAGGTACTGAGGCCTATAGGCGCACGTTGCTCAGCTCTTCACTCCCACTCAGGAGGACGTTGAAGAGGGGTTGGGAGAAGTCGCTGTGCCAGCAAAGAAATTTTATTATTGAAAAATCAAAAACAATTTGTATAATTATTGTGAGAATATTTTCTATGCTGGGGAATTTACAAACAATACAATTTTCTTGATGAATAATAAATCTAGTCCATAGTTAAAGCTCGGCTAAATTACATGGTACTCAAAGAAATACAATACAATACAATACAAAATTCTTTATTATTTACACAAAAAACACACAATATAAAAATAACAAAACAAAAATAAAGTGTAAACAATTCAGGCGGCCTTATCGCTGAAGCGATTTCTTCCAGGCAACCTAGGGTAATAGGATAAATTTAAGATAGGTGGCGCAGTATAAATACTACATATACATAAAATACTTTAATAAAGTTTATAAAAACCTAATACTTAAATTAAAATATTTATGATAAACTAATATATAAATCATATAAAAATAAATATTTAATATGTATTATAATTACATTAGAAAATATAGAAAAGTAAATAAATAGAAAATAATAAAATATAATATCTACTTAGAATGTAACAGTAACAACATAGGGGTGTAAAAGTAAGAAGTAAAGTTTAAAGGGAGAGAAAGTGAGAGAAAACAAGTGTCTTAAAAGAATCCACTGTTTGAGCTTGTCTGATTTTCAAAGGAAGAGCATTCCACAGTCGGACAGCTTCCACAGAAAAAGACTGAGATAAGAAGCTGGAAGTATGGGAAGGGATTTTCAATGTAAGCACAAGAGAACTGCGAATACAACTAATAAATAAGAAATACTACTAATACATAGTTAAAAATAAGTTTTAATTAAAAAAAGAATTTTTAATACAAGCTTTTTTTTGTGATGGCCACCTTCCAACTCCACCATAAGGCCCTGAAGAGAAAGTACTCATCAAGACGAATACAACGAGCCCAAACTCGATGCAGTTATGTCGTTTTATTATAGAGATCCTATGGCCACCTTCCAGCTCCATCATCAGATCAGCTCCACGTCATCATAATATTGTATTGTCATGCGATTTGCATATTCGTGCAAAATTTCAGCTCAATCGGAATCCGGAAAGTGGGTCAAATTTAACTTGCAAAATTCCATTACAGACAACGGGACAGGTGAAACTAAATAAAGCTTGTAAAAATTAAATTTTATTTTTAGTGTCGCACGAAAAATGATCGCATGGTCACCACATTCCCCGACTATATTCACCAGAGGCGCATATAACGGAATCGCCCGAATTGACTGTGCGTATAATACTTGTAGTTTTCAGATCACATACATCCGGCCAATATCCTGTGTTCAATGTACCTATTACACATGACGTGTTGCTTGTACATGACTATATTTCTGATCTTCAATGGTGTAAAAGTATTCTTATAAGGTAAATTATGTTTACGAATATAATCTGCTTATGATTTTAAGGAATTTCTGATTATGAAGTATTTTTTTTTGCTAGTACTATTGAAAGCATATAGATAGAACGACTAGAGTATGTACCGTGAACACGGATATGTGCAACGCTGCACGCGCTGCCTTGAAAAATGCTTGATACGAACTGCGCATTCATAGTTTGAACGACTAAATACATATCCCACCAAAAACATTTTCATGTAAAATGTTGCCAAGACCATATGGCTCGCACTGTCATAAAGTTATCAGATCTCATGTAGAGCCAAGCTTATAACTCTACACGCCCTAACTTTACAAGCCCTAACTTCACAAACTCTACACCGTAGTCAAAATATGTGGCTTGGCCGTTTCGCTACCGTCACATGGGCGTAAGGTGAAAAATGTATTCACTGTTAATTACTGTTCTGTAATACAATAGTTCTTGTAGTAGCGAAACGGCCAAGCCACATATTTTGACTACGGTGTGTAGAGTTTGTGAAGTTGCCAATGCAAATTTCTCGTTTTTATCGATACTTTTACTGAGAACAAATGATAAGGAACTCTTATCGATTTTTTTCTGACAATATATCACTAGTGTACGATATATCTATGAATGCATTTCTATACACACTGCTCACGCTTTGCATTAGATTACGTTGTTAACTCTATGATGGTAAGTTTTCAGGCAAAGACACTGTTCCTCTCAGTTATTTTTGGTGTGCACAAATTAAAACACAACAAATAAAAAAATTGCCCACGTTTCAACCATCTTATTTACCTACATTTTATGTTGAAAAGAAAATAAAAGCTTTTTATAGACGGAGAAACTAATTTATTTGGGCAAAAGTACAGTCGTAACTGACTAGGTGGAGCTAAAAGTATTAAAACTGTAGGTGGGTAGAATAAAGAATGCGGGAAGCGTTGCCAACCTCTTGTTACTTGTATTGACCGCAACTTATGATTCTTAGGCTGTTTACACACATGCGACCGGTCGCTAACATGTAGGAGTACTCGATATTTAGATGCTAGTTTAAGGATGAAGCGCCAAGCCTAGCCGTGAGGATCTTTGATTATTTACTTTCTTTCTCATAATTAAACTAAAGTAAAGAAAGAAAAGCCTGGCCTTAAATGAAGGCTCCGCACATTTATGACCTAATTTTTTATTTAAACTAGAATTTAAGGGATATTTTTTATTGCATCTCTGTTTTAAAATTACGCAAACTTAAGACTCTCCTCTAATTTACTTATTGCATATCAGAAAAATGACTGTTGTACAATTAAACTACCTATTCATCAAAACTTGTTCTATCATCCAAAACCGACTCGGGGCACTCCAAATACAATATTAGGTTAGGTTAGAACTGTGACAATATAGCACGCGAGCCGAGCGAGCGAAGCGAGCGGTGTCGCCGCAGCGGCCGGCGAGCGCTAGATAAATAAATAATAAATAATTACATAACCATAAAACTGATACTCAGTTTGATTTATTTTGCGTGCAGTTCAGTATTTTTGGTTCTAGTTTTGATTTGTTGTGTTGGAATAGAGAGAATTAATAGTTAAGGCATTAAATACATGCCGATATTGGTGGTAATTCTGTTGTTCATTATGCCGCCTTGGAGGCCTCCAACCAGTTTAACAACTACGGATAACCGGGACCAAAACGGCTTTACGTGCCCTCCGAAGAACAGAAAACGCTCGATTTGAAATAACATTAGGCGCATCTGTAACTTTGCTGATCGATTAAGAGTGCGTAACAAGCCAGAAAAATATGGCAATGTCAGATGAAACAAACTTATGTCTAATCTTCGCGTGGAGATGAGATGGAGATAACGTGTTTCGCGGAACAAAAATGAACTAAGCGCTTTTTATCTAAATAACTCGTAAAGTATAGAATATTTTCAAAAAATCGTTAGTAGCAGCCCTAGGTCATATGTCAGTGATATTATTTATCGAAATGTTATCTTAATTAGATACACCATGAACGAATAAAACCAAAAATTCATTATTTTTAGAGGTAGCTTTGTGATTTTTTTCTATCGAGGAAATTTCATTCCATTATGTTTTTGCTCAGATAGAACCCTCGCGTATATAATGAAAATACCCATATAAAAATATTTTTTTATTTAAATACTGTTTACTTGGGTAAATTTCAATTCTAAGATTGTTATTTTGCTTTATACGTACTCTTAAGAAAAGCTTATCAAGCTATACTCTACACCACGAGCGCTTCTCAGGCTTTACGTGTCATTAAATGTCTAGACTATAAGGTATGGAAGAACTGACTTGGTTACCGTGATTTCCGAGTGGTTCATATTGCGTACCACAGCAAGTAGGTGAATAATTTATAACTGCAAACGTGACTTTTCATTATCAAGTTATTGTACCACATTTTTAAGTTGAAAGCATGATACGAAAGTTGCAGTATCTGTTTCATACTTGTTGTGTGTGGAGGCCCCGTGGGCCAGGAGCCAAGAATTTCAGATAACACCGGATATAAAAGTTTCATAGCCCGGGTTAATGGACCCGCTTCAATGAACCCGCTTCTGTGCTGTCAAGGGGTTGGTGTATGTTAAACAGATTTGGGATCAATAATAATTATGAATTGGTCTTTATGATTCAATTTAAGGTTTAATTTGCGTTACTGATAAAAACCTGGAATAATGTTCATAAAAGGTCTTGGGCGAATTGAATAAGGTCCGAGCTATTGCGTAAGTAAAATGCCAAAGAACTTCGTCGAATCTGCTCCCATCTTCTGGAATTCTATAATATGTTTCTCTGCTGAAAGCTCATATCCAACTAGTCAATTACGCCATCCGATGCTCCACGTGAGATTAAAATTATTATAAGATTCCAGATATCCAAATTCAATGAAGATTTACTAACTCGATAACTCCACTGTTCATCGGTCCATCTGATTGGAGATCGGCCCGCTTGACACGTTTCTGTAGGTGGTCGCTAATAAAGTATCTTTCATCCTCATCGGATCATCATTTTTTTTTTTAATTTATACTACTTTGGTAGCAAACAAGCATACGGCCCGCCTGATGGTAAGCGGTTACCGCAGCCTATGGACGCTTGCATCACCATGGGTGTTACTCGCGCGTTGCCGACCCTGCAGAAATCTCTTCACACCCTTTTTGAAGAACCCCATGCTGTACTCCATTGGGAAAACCACGGCGGGGAGCTCATTCCACAATCTGAGCGTCCGCGGAAGGAAGCTTCTTTGAGCCCGCACAGTTCGAAACAATTCTGGTTCCAATTGGTGAGGATGGACTCCCCGTCGATGGCAAGAGTTGCGATGGTAGAAGGTAGCCGTAGGCATCATCTTAAACAATTCTTCAGAACATTGTCCGTTGTACAAGCGGTAGAATACACATAAGGAGGCAAAGTCTCTTCTCAGACTGAGGGGCTCTAAACCGCTTATGAGCTCGGGATCGTCGACAATTCTAGCAGCACATCGCTGAAGCGAGTCTAAAGGCCCAAGCTGGCCATCATTCATCATTACCGAAGTTGTAGATTACCTCAATCACAGTCGATCGAAACAGTTTACATAACGCGAAACAAACTCACATCAGCGGGTAACCACGCGTACTCCCGTTTGCTAATTAATTATAAAGCATATTAAAGTAACGACAGCCAAAGTACGTAGCTGTCGAAATTCGTCGCAAACATAAATCATATCGTATAAATATTAATGTGGCACCGTCTCAAATGACAAGTCATTAACATATTATATTCAAGTCGCGTCGTGTCATGTGGGACCTGCGATCCCCTGCCCACGTGACTTTCGTACGAAAAATCTCCATTCATTCGGTACTTAATATTGTAGGCTGAGCTTATAACTTTATCATCATCGACGGGAAATAACCATGGAACGTGCGCGGTGGTAGAGCGCTTTGTAGAACCAATCCTAGAGTTAAAAATCTGTCGCCAAGCACCTAGGTTTGCCTTGCCAGGTGTACGTTAGTCTTCGGCAATCTTGTAAATTTTTTCTCCAGTTTCAACCCTGGCTTTTAGCTTTAGTTCATGTGTAGCCTTACGAAGGCCGAAGCTATTGAACTCAGCACTAAGTCTAGCCAGATATTGGTGTGTCAAACACATTATCCATTCAGTCGGATATCTCATAATGTTGATAGAAAAGATTTGGCACCTTATATCAGCGCCCATCACAAACATCGGCTTGTTCATAAGAGACTTTCCGTTCATCAGGCTCTCCCGTAATGCGTTATGTACTGAAACAGCACTCCCTAGCACTGCTTATTCCTAGTTTCTAAGGCACCAGGAACCTGACGAATTGGATAGCTTCATTTTCACGTTAAAAATCTAATGCCAGCCTAACTAAATCAAACATTATAGTAGGTACATAAAAAATTACACGCTTGGTTTTCATACGGATGCGAGGGACTGCGGTATCTATTTAGATTTATGTCTGTGGTAGGCACATAAATTTAGATCAGAGGCGTTTGCTGTTATTATCAAAGAGCAATCTATATTAATGGATTCCTAGATTAAAATCAATATTGCTTGGTTCAATGGATATCGTATGGAAGGTGCAGTAACTAAGAACATGATGTAGTATGTTAATTGATATGAGGCTACAGGTAAGCTAGAGAGGTGGGCTTGGGTTGAGTAAGGTGCAGTTGGTTTCTTTGTTTGAGGGAGGTTTTTTGATTCATTGTTAAATTATTCAATTATTAGTTAAATTATTCAATTATTAGTTAAATTATTCAATTATTAGTTAAATTATTCAATTATTCGTTAAATTATTCAATTATTAGTTAAATTATTCAATTATTAGTTAAATTATTCAATTATTAGTTAAATTATTCAATTATTAGTTAAATTATTCAATTATTAGTTAAATTATTCAATTATTAGTTAAATTATTCAATTATTAGTTAAGATAATATCTTGTTGTTTAATGTAACTGATTGTTAATCTAATTAATAGATAACTCAGTCAAAATAAAAAAGTAATTTATCCAGTCTAGGCCCTGGCCCCCAGTTCTTGCAAATAACAATGAATTCACACACATTTTGACAGAAGACCGCCATGTATTTCGCCCATCGTCGAGGAAATATCCCTATAGAGTAGTAATACTGAACAATATAATTCCACACTAGTCAGTGATTTGTCACTGAATTTGAACAGTAAGGACCACTCGCTGCGTCGTGTGTTTTTGACTTGGCCAATCAGAGTGCATGCGTCCTTGTCTTAACCAATCAGCGCGCATTGTCGGCGGTGGGAAATTGGCGGAATTTATTTCAACCAAAATGAACGTCATTGCGCTTCTATAGGTTAATTGTTCCATGATTTCGCCAAATGTCTAATTTGACATCGATGTCGAAGGAGCGAGAATTAGGGGCCTGTAATACAGTTGAAACTACCGCTCGGAATACACTTGTACTGAGAAGACACTGACATTCCCCAGCCAATTTTCACCAAAGGTAAGTTAAGAATTTGATGTGTTGCAAATTAAGATTTCGGTTAGGTACCTAATTACGGATCAAAAACCAATTCAGATGTACCTCTGAATTTCTGATGTTCTTGAGAGATGGCACCAAATATCTGCTAGAACTATACAAGCCAAAAATAATGGTAAGAGTCCGTATTTCAATTGTATGTAACTATTGAAGACTAGCTGTTTCAATCAGCGACTTCAACAGCATTCCTGGTAAGAAAAGCCTATATTACTCAATAATTTAGCTTATTAGTGAAATAATCGGTTTAGTAGTTACATTACAAGCAAATAAATACCTCTTTGTAATTATTTTCTTTTAAAAGAGGGAGGGCAAAGCGTTTATTCACATAAAGAGCAGATAGACTGGGGAAGTACCTCCACCTTACAGAATACCGCAGCCAAATAACTTTATGTCATGTTCCTGCGCGTGAGTAAGGTCGCCAGAGCTCATAGGGGCGAGAGAATAAGTCGGTAACGCGTGAGTCTCGTGCATTGCAAGCTTCTAAATGGCTACGGTAACTACTTACCATCAGTATAAATACCATATATACCTATGTAGGCTTTGCCTGATTGTTTTTCTTTATGATAAAAAAGTTAGTATTTACTTAGTTTTTTATTCAACGACTTTGTACACAGTCTATCATGACCTAAACAACTATCGATCCCGAATACCAAATCGTTTATGTGTGAGACAGGCACTTGATGAAACCCGTCGTTCAGCAAACTGTCTGAAACACGTGCTCGGTTAGTTTGGACGAAAAACTAAAACGAACGAAGCGTAGAGCGACGAGTTTTATAACTTTTAGTTTAGTTCTCGGAAAATTAAGTGGATCTTAAAATTCGTTTTACAAGAATTTTCCCATTTAATTATTGAAATTGAGAATTTTATTTACCGGGTTTCAGAATACAATAATTGTGAATATGAAACCGATGTAGCACTTCGGTATCAGTCTGAACTGTATTTTACGGTGCTTTTTCTCCGCAACTAAAAATGTTTAACTAAAATTCTACCAACTTGTTTGGTATAGTTGCAGAATGTGCTTTCTTATGTCTACATAAAGAAAAAATAACGCTTTATTCGCAGACTTTTCGCATACATAATACTTAACCAAACAAGATATGTGTTTCATTTGACAATCAGATTTAAATATGCAGAACAATAGAAAGAATAATATTGAACGAACCTCTATGATATCTCCAATAACCGGTTGTTAAGGTTTCATGATAAGTACAATTCAGACATATTACAAAACACCAATAATTTAAATTCCCCTACAACACATCTGTAGACCATAAAATTTCAAAGCACGTTCAAATCAAGAGCTCAGTTACGCAATGTAATCGTACGGTGGAAACTTCACAGACTTGGGCCCTACTGAAAGGGTCGAGTTGGGCCCAAACGGAAAGAGGGCCCATCCCGGTCGGATCAGTAGCTCTGTACGCGTGGATGTTATGAGGGATTTATATGAGAAATGGTTCTCAAAGACATACTTTACATATATGTTAAGTTTGATAGAAATATATTTACTTACACAGTTTTACAATTTTGTTACGTTTGTCATGTAGTAGCTCAGTCGGGATTGCTCCTCATAGCAAAAATTTACTCATTAAGACTTCAAAAAGATTAAAATCAAAGTTTCGGTACCTTTTGCTTTTTTAATCGACTTCAAAACAAGGAGATTATCTGAACTGGAATATTATTGGAACTGCAATATATTCACATATGATAATCTATTAGGGCTTCCAAACAAATATACAAAATGTCATAGGTGTTTGTATGTATGTATGTTTGTATGTATGTATGTTTGTCCACGCATATCTCCGAAGATATTAATCGGATTGTAACCATTCTTTTTTTATTGGGTTACATTTACTTCAACTTAGGGAACAGTGCAAGTTTCATTGAAATCGGTTCAGTTGTTTTCAAGATATGGACAAATATGTGTGATGGTCTGGCTTATTGATACGAGCTACGGGTGTGGTGTCAAAGGAAAAACATCTCAAAACCTTAGTCAAATTCTAGTGAATTAAAGAAAAACTAAAAATGAAGAAATAAAAAAGTAATTTAAAAAAATTCAATCGTCTTCAAAATACACTAAAAATAATAAAATAATCTGACACTGATTTGAAGTCAGTGAAAGAGCACGACGTATTCCATTGAAAATATTTCGCTGACTTCAAATCAGTGTCAGATTATTTTATAATTTTTAGTGTATTTTGAAGACGATTGAATTTTTTTAAATTACTTTTTTGTTTTCATTACTAGTAAAGTTGGGTACGCAAAGCAATATTCTAATCGTTAGCATTAGTAGTTTATTTAATACGATAGACAGAAGGACGGACGGACAGAGTCGCACCATAATGGTGGTAGGGTACTTTGTAGTACCCACTTGGCTGGCTACCACCCTCAATTTGAAAATCTGTCGCCAAGCACCTTTCTTTTTCTTTTTTATTTATACCATTTAGGTGGTAAACAAGCATACGGCCCGCCTGATGGTAAGTGGTTACCGTAGCCTATGGAGGCTTGCAACACCAGGGGAATAACGCGCGCGTTGCCAACCCTGCAGAAATCTCTTATTGAAGAACCCCATGCTTTACTCCATTGGGAAAACCACGGCGGGGAGCTCATTCCACAGTCTAAGCGTCCGCGGAAGGAAGCTCCTATCGATATGTTCCGACAGCTGATACTTGAGAGCCAGTTCCTTATTGGCTTTGTGTGATTACCACCTTCGGTCACATTCATCACTTACCATGGTGAAATTGCCGTCAAATACGGGTACACAGTAAAAAATATAAGGGTGGCTTTTTTACCTTTTTGATACGGAACACGAACAATATTGAAATAATTTGTCTAAATCGTTACCAATTTTATACATACTATTTTTTCTAGGTACAATTTTAAACCCCTAAGGAGAGAGTACGTACCTACGTGTATTGAGACTGTCAGTATATTGGTGGCACTTTAATCCCCAGCGGCACGTTTCGAGATGTTCCTAAATCGTGCCGAAACACCTATTAACCGAATTGAATTCAACACGAATTTTTTTTTACTGTCGCCAAGCACCTACCGATGTGTTTCGACAGCTGCACTTGAGAGCCAGTTCCTTCTAGGCTTTGTATGTGCACCACCTTCGCCCACATCATTACTTACTACATATGGTGAGATTGTACTCAAACATAAGTTTAAGAAGTCATTGTTTTAAATAAAGAAGATAAAATCAACTAAAATACTCATGTTCATTAATAGAAACACCAGCCTACGTAAAAACTAATTATGAAGTCTATTCACGTTCGAACAACTTAGTTATGTGGTTGTCTAAGACATGTTTCCAAGTTATTCACTTTCAGTTAGTTCCATGAAGGTATTTCTTGGTAGATCTTAATATAATCCGCTTCACTGAGAGACCGTAAATAGTATTTGAAATTGCGATACATTTTTCATCATCATGCATCATTTCGACGGCATGAGATTCTTCAAAAGGGGTGTGAAGAAATTTCTGCAGGGTCGGCAACGCGCGTGTGATACCCCTGGTGTTGCAAGCGACCATAGGCAATGGTAACCGCTTACCACCAGACGGGCCGTATGCTTGTTTCCCACCTAAGTATATATATATATTTAGCCTATACTGTCCCACTGTTGGGCAAAGGCCTCCCTTTCCTTTTTCCATCCTTCGGTCGGCTGCTACGCTGAACCAGTTCTTTTTGAAGTAAGCTAATTCATCTCGCCATCTCCGGCGGGGTCTACCATGGCGCCAATCCTAACTAATATTATAAATGCGAAAGTAACTCTCGCTTTCCCGCTTAAACCGCTGGACCGACCGCGATGAAATTTGGCATGCATATAGCCTATGGTATGGAGAAGGACATAGGCTACTTTTTATCCCGGGAACGCGGGTGAAACCGCGCGGGTCAGCTAGTTAACAATAAGTGGTAAAAAAAATGTAGGATAACTTTACCGAAAAAAATTTCAGGCTTTCTGTAGGTTTAGGTCGTCGGTCCATCTTGTTTTTTTACGTTCCATAATGCAATGCTTGCCAGTAGCGGTCTCCAAGTTTTGCTTGCATATACTATTCGAAGGCCGAGTTACGAACTGGTGGTAACTTCAGTAGCTACGACCTTCATAAGTGCCATACTAGGGCCTAAATTCAATAAATGGCTTTGACTTTGAATCCTAACTAATATTATAAATGGGAATGTGTTTCTTTGTTTGTTTGTTATGCTTTCACGCCTTAACTACTCAACCGATCACGATGAAATTTGGCATGCAGATAGCCTATGTTATGGAGAAGGACATAGACTACTTTTTATCTCAGTAATGCGGGTGAAACCACGGGGACAGCTAGTAAAAAAAAAACTTGCAAATAAGCGCGATGCACTTTTACTTGCTAAATATTTATGATTGTTTCCACCCATTTTTCCAAATTGATGTTTTCACCTTTTTACGATGTTTACAGCGTTGATATTGAAAAGTATCTCCGTGTGAAAATACATAAATCAGGCGTGAATCAACAATGCATGACGTCATAGTAACAAATCACCAATCTGTGACGTAACACTTGCGCGCGATAGAATTTACGATTCAGTTTCTGATGCATATTCGTTTTCGTCATTTATTTCTCTGTAGGGCTGGACACAACATTTTGACACCCTTTGACTGCTGCCAGATATCCAGAATGGGACAGGATACCGCAAGAAATGCTGGATAACTTGATCCACAGCTTGCCCAGGAGGATCTCCGCATATGTGCGAGCCAGGAGAGGAGTTATATTGTATTAAATAAAAACCTTCTATTAATAAATTGTTGTATAACGATATTTTTCTTTCCATCACACCGCACACTGCACATATCGGTAAAGTAAGTTTGGAAAATCAAATTTCTATTACAATACTAAGTTTTTGTTATTAAATATAAAAAAATACTTTTTAATTTCAAACAATAGATTTCTATTTAAAAAAAGATAACGTAAACACTTTTTCTCGATAAAGTTAAATTTTAAAAATATATCAGCTTTTGCTAGTGATCACAAAATTTGTTTGTTTGTAGGAATCGAACCTACGACCTGCGGCGTGATAGGTTGAATCGCCAACTGGCCCGTATAATAAGTACTTGATTTTGCATAAACACGTACCTAATTTGTACCTTCCATAGTACATAGTACGGTATCTTAGTATACGCGAAGTTCTGCTTTTATTGTAAAGGTAAAGTTTTACTTGTCCAGGTCAGGGAAGATAAGATGCTTTGTAAGATGGAATGGTACGAGCAGCTCAGTTGTGGCTTCAACTGCAGTAGCGAAGGACGTCAGTTATGTTGTTTGTCATAGTAGTTTTAGCTGAAGGAAAGCAACGTGGGGAAAACGGTGGGTATTTTACTGACTGGCTGTATTCAGGTTGTTGCACTTGAGAGCCACTTCTTTTCTAGTCTTTGTGTGCTTGTGTATGTATGTGCGTGTGTATTGCTATACTAGCCTATAACTTGTACGTAGTATTTATATACTCTGAGCTATAACTATACTAGCATATTTACTACACTAGCCTTTTACCATACTAGCTTATTACTATTCAAGCCGTTTACAATACTAGCCTATTTACTACACCAGCCTTTTATTTTAATACACTATTATTATACTTCATCATCATCATCATCAGCCTATAATGTCCCACTGCTGAGCACAGGCCTCCTTTCACAAATGAAGGTGAAAGGGAATGGGCAATACTCCACCACGCGTGCCCACTGCGGATCTGTGGAGGTAGGCTAGTGGTCAACCTACTGTTGGAATTTTTCAGGCCGCCTAGGAGACATCCAACTAGCTTAACGACTATCACAATTAAGTGATAACCGGGACCAACGGCTTTACGTGCCTTCCGAAGCACGGAAACGCTCGATTTGAAATACCACTAGGCGGTCACCCATCCAGGTACCGACCACGATAGGCGTAGCTTAACTTTGCCGATCGATTAAGAACGGCTAATCATGCTACACGTCTAATCATGCTGCATGTGGAAGTTTTAAGTTCGCAGCGTCCCGATGCTGGAATGATCTGCCTCCGCCGATCCGTGCCTTGAAAAGTGTCAAAACGTTTAATAAACATTTAAAAACATACCTTTTAAAAATTCAATTACAAAGTTAATTTCACTCAAATACCTTAGGTTATGCATGCGGTTTCTTGACGGGAAGCCAAATTTTAGCACTATTTGGACCGCCTACTTCTAATTGGGTGCAACTCACGAACTCAAGAAACTCACTGTAGTTAATGCATTACTCCGCCAATTTTGTTCTATTTTTATATTGAAATAATTACATGTATTTCCTGTATATTTGCCACGTGTCATAGTTTATGGTGCATATTTGTTGCCAACATTAATATTTTTATTATATTTTTTATTTTTTATTTTTAAATTTACGGTACCCACGTATTGTTCCTTTTTGGGCCGTACACTTTAGTTTGTAAATTAGTTTAAATGTTCAATTATGTATTAGTATTATTTTTAACCGACTTCAAAAAAAAGGAGGAGGTTCTCAATTCGAATGTTTTTTTTTTTTTTTTTTTTTTTTTATGTTTGTTACCTCATACCTCCGTCATTTATTAACCGATTTGGAAAATTCTTTTTTTATTTGAAAGGGTGCGCTTCCCGTTTGGTCCCATTGTCATCAGATCGGGATTTGATTACTTCTTAGTGTACTTTGAAGTCGGTTTAAGGTTTTTGTAAAACAGTCCAATTATGTTTTTTGCTTTGTTTTTAATTTAGTTCAATTACGGTGTTCGTGGTGTCACCTTTTGCAGCGACTGAAAATCAGTGCTGTAGCCCGGTACCTGTACTGGGCTTACAGTTTGCAACTGAGTCGCTGTCCATTTCTGATGTCACACAACACAATTATTAATATTTTTTATATCTGTTTTTTTTGTCTCCATTTCTATGTCTATGTAATTGTGTTGTGTTACTTTGGAATAAATGTCTTTTCTTTCTTTTCTTTCTTCTACACCACGAGCGAGTCATTATTATACTTGCCTATTACTATATTAGCATTACCATGCTAGTCGTTTACCATACTAGCTTATTACCATACGAGCCTATTACTTTACTTGGCTATTACTATACTAGCTTATTACTATTCTAACCTATTACCATACTAGCCTCTTACTATACTAGCTTATTCCTGGCAAAAAATACACCCTCTGGATCTGTGATCAGTAAACTCACGGTCAGTCACGAGTGGGTAAGCTCTTCTGTCTGTCTGTCGGTGAATATATCGACGAGATAATTTCTAAACAAATAAACGACATTATGCCCGACTCGGGAATCGAACCTTACCTCTTAATTCAAAGCTATTCTAGTGTACAAACATTCAATTTTCAATCGAAATTTCTCAAACTATTTGTATTAACAATACATTTTATATGGAACAATGTGCAATATTCACCATAATTTCAATCCAATTTTCCACCGAGAACGTTTGCCCCGTTCCCAACAGTACTACTAATGGTTTCTGTCCAGTTCCACATAATACGTGACTCGGAATAGCATGCGGAAATCGCATGATTCCCGTATTTGTAAGTGTTGCCAGATGGAAAAATATAACAAAGCTTAACTTATCCAATGACAAATGTAGAGAAAATATTTCTGAATCAATTGTATTTATCATTGTGTGTCGTACAACATTTTTTTACTGGTTATTTTGGAGTTTTGTTAGTCGTATTTGGACAAGTTTTTGGCCAGTTTTTTACCACGAAATCGAACAATTATAAAAATGAACACATAAAGCAACCAAACACTCATAACCTACACTTAAGTTAGGCCCTGATAATGCACTTAAAGCGGCTACACACGACCCTAAAATCACTGGCAATATCGGGACAGTGGTGGGGAGGACCCTAGATCGTATCATAAATCGCCTGGTGTGTAGGCAAATCGTACCCGATTTTTTTCATCCCTAAATCGCTACGGGCGAACTCACGATTCAGGGACGATTATCGGCTCAGGGAGCGTTGTCAGGACGTGTGTAGCGAAATCAGGACTGATTTTTGCGCAGTCTGCGCTCGAGCGCTGCGGCGATACGACGTGCTTGCGGTTACTATTGTCGCCACGGGCGATACGACGTGCTTACGGCTACTATTTTTTATTTCGAAAATATGGCGAAGGAAAATGAGCGAGAAGCGTGGACAAAAGTCATTGATTTATTTAAAGATTTACCATATTTGTGGGACAAAAAACAAAAAGACTATTTCAACCGCGACATGAGACAGGGGGCATTCAAAATGCTAGTGCAAATTTTTAATGAAGAGATCGGCAGAGATACATCGCTGGCTGACTTCAAGAAAAAACTTGAGAATATGCGTACTACGTATGGAAGAGAGCTGAAGAAGGTAAGATCATGTAGAATATTATGAGCCTATAACCCTCTTTTGGCGGGAAAATGAGAAAAAGACAAATATCTCGTGAACGAAAAAAAAGCAATTTTTCATTTTTTTTTAGTTTGTTCCTCCATTAAATAATATAAAACTTTGTAAAATGTATTAAAAAATTGTAAATACACCTACCCAGTCGATGAATAGAGCACTTTGCTAAAATTCCTTCTCAATCACGAGATATTTGTCTTTTTCTCATGTTCCCGCCAAAAGAGGGTTATACGCTCTTAAATAGAGCTACCTACTTTAAGCTCACGCTTTTTGGTACATCTCAATTCACGTGTTTCAGGTGAATGCTTCCAAGCAAACAGGATCGGGGTCCAATGACATCTATGTACCAGCGTTATGGTATTACCCCCTCTTCCAATTCCTAGAGGGGACGACGGAGCCATGCCGACCTGGAACGGATACTTTGGATGAGGTAAGAAAAAAATATATGCAATTTATAAACTGATGTTTTATTTGTCAGATACACACTAAATTTATGTAGGAACTACTCTCAACATATCCTCCTGAAAAGAAACTCTGCCGTGTCCATTGAAATAAGTTGTAAATTTATTTCGCACGTTGTTGCCTTCATTATTGCGCTCTTTTTCACTGATTTGCGCTAGAGATACAAGTCCTGTGGTTTCTTCCCGCCAGTCACCATAACGAAAAGTAGAATCATTGATATTTTCAGCATCGACACATGTTTTTGTGATATAATTTTTTGACTTTGTTCTTAAATAATTATGTAAGGCACAACAAGCGAGCACAATTTTGTCGACATTATCAATGTGCACACTTATTCTTTGACGAAATATCCTAAAACGTGCTGCTAAAATTCCAAACGCGTTTTCAACTACTCTCCTTGCTCGTGATAATCTGTAGTTGAAAATCCTTTTCTCGTGAGTTATGTTCTTAAATGGGTATGGCTTCATAATGTGTCTATTAATGCCGAATGCTGAGTCTCCCAAAAACGTGTAGGGCACTGAAATATTTGTGCCCTGTAACGTACACGATGGTGGTAGATGTAACTTATCTGTCATTAATTTATTATACAGTGATGTATGAGTTATGACACCGCCATCAGAGACGCTTCCGTTAATGCCAGTATGTATATACATAAACTCATAATTTGCATTTACTACGGCGAACAGAACTGTACTAAAAAAGCCTTTATAGTTATAGAATAACGTGCCACTCCTCGGTGGCTTTTCTATGGATATATGTTTCCCATCTATTGCACCAACACAGTGATCGAATTGCCACTTGTCTTCAAACATTTTAGCATTATCTTTCCATTCACTTTGCGTTGCAGGCATCTGAAACAGAAAGTAAAGGGAACGTTACGTCACCAGATATATCAGCATCAACATCATCGACACAAATTATAAATACAGAAATATGTGATAAAGAGGGGCCCGCGGACTCTGGAAAAAGTTCACAGCCCAAGAAGCAGAAAATGTCCATACAAAGTAAACAAGAAAAACTGCTGGATGCTGCTCAGACACTGATGACTCGACAAGACGATGATTGGGAGATAATAGGAAAGTCAATAGGCGTTCAATTAAAAAACCTGAGTACCCATCAACAAGTGATTGCCCAAAAAATTCTCAATGATGCCCTATTTTACGGAAAACTTGGCAAATTAACAGACGAATCTAGTATCACTTTATCTCCACAACACACAGTATTACATCCTCGCATTCCACATCGCTACTATCATTATTCCTCTGGCTCTTCGGTGACAAATTCATCACCGCAGCCATGTCAACAATATCTGGCACAACCGTCTCCTCAACCATCTCCACAATATGCGATACACCCGTCCCCTCAATCATCTACACAATTTATTATACCACAATCCCCTCAAACACCTCCACAGCATACGGTACAACCTTCTCCTCAACCACCCCAACATCATATGATGTCACAATTCCCTCAAGCATCTCCAGAGTATAACTCCACTGTACAACCATTTCTACAGTCTATCCCACAATATACATTTGAACAACCTTCTTCTGAATACGTAAATCCAACCAACGCGACACATTCATCGTCGACCGACATAGATCTTACCACTGAATTTCCAAACTGTACAAGTGACACAACAGTTCAAAGAGGAACTGGCTCAGACATGAAGGACTTTTTGATCTTTAATAAAAAATAAAATAAATAGTAGTAAATACCTTGTATGTTTTTGCTTAATATAAATAAATAAAATAAAACTTTTAAATTGATGTTTTAATTATTCTATAAGAATTCAGTCTACTTACCTTAATAAAGTGTTTCAAACAATTATAGATAGCACAACATGTCTCTGGAATCATTGTGGACATAAGTTGCGGCGATATTATGGCACTGAATTTCAAATCTTCATAGCTTTGTCCAGTTGCTAGGAAACGTAAAGTAACTGTAAGTCGTTCTCTCGGACTTATGGATTCTCGCATTACGGTATCCTGTTTCTGTATAAATGGTGTCACCATATTGAGGAGCTCTTCAAAACACTCAATATCCATTCTTAAAAAGTTTCTGAAATCATCTGCTTCTAAATGTCTCATGACGTTCATGTGGCTTAATTCATGGCGCTTCATTAACCAGTTTTTAACCCAGATCCTCCTTTTTCGTCTCTGGTTAGGTGGCACCGTAGTAAGTGCCAAGACAATTCCTATTTTCTGCTGTTTTGAGAGCGTCGGCGGCATTTCGGAAAAACGAGCAGTCTGTAGCACGGTCGGTTACGTACTGACAGGCAAGGACGTGTGTAGAGTAGAGACAATTTTATCGCCGATTCAGCCCCGATTTCACTGTCTCGATATCGCCAGTGATTTTAGGGTCGTGTGTACCCGCTTTTATGAACTAACTTGAACTATTGACTCTTCCTCTTCGGAATACGCTTTTCATGTAAAATGTTGCCAAGATGGCTTGCACTGTCAAAAAGTTTTCAGATCTCATGTAGAGCCAAACTTATAACTCTACACTTTTACAAGCCCTAACTTCACAAACTCTACACCTTAGTCAAAATATGTGGCTTGGCCGTTTCGCTACTACATGAACGGGTGCTCTACAACTGAAGGGATTGGGATGAAATTTGGCACAAAGATAGGATATGTTCTAGATTAACACAGAGCATACTATCTTTCCAGAGAAAACAACAGATCCCTTGGGAAGCGGGGGAAACCGCGGGTGGAAACTAGTATTAACATATTTCTCGACATTCGAACTACGTAAGTATATTATTAGTTCAAAACTTTACCTATAAATAATATCGATAACACTATCGATGAGAAGTTATGAATATCAAATCGATTACATATTATCGAGATTATACAATATCGATGTATCAAAGCGGTATCAATTAGCTAAGAACAATTAATCACTATGTTACGTGAAACATCGATTCATCACGATTCTTGATTGTCGATCAATCTATTTTGTAATTGACGCGCTTGAAGACCATTAGCATTAGCAAATGCGTTTTGCTAGTTTTTTAGTGTTCTGTACCCAAAGGGTGCTCACGGGACTATTACTAAGACAGTTGAAATTTCCACAGAATGTGTATTTCTATTGTAAACAAAAAAAAGGCCCTCCATATAGTAAACTTATTTTTTGTTACACTACTATTAATTTCTTAGCAAAGATTAGTTAGTTAATATTTTTATTTTACAGAACCCTCCGTGTATGAGTTCGACTCGCACTTGGCCGATTTTACAGGAAGGAGAGTCACAGAATATTAAAATTTCACAATCATATACTAAATAAAAAAAAAACAAAAAATAACGGAATTGCTTGCAACGGATCACTTTGTTGTCCAACCACCTGTCCGCTTGTTCTGTCTGTCCGTCTGTCTAGACCCTTTTTTCAGGAACGCGTGGAGGTAACAAGCTGAAATTAATATCAAATACTCAGGACAAAGAAAAAATTAAACTTCTAAGTCAACGGAATGCCGCATATTTTGACGCGCGCAAAGGAATTAAATTCTATAGGGTACTCTACTCCCAGTTGACCTAGAATCATGTTTGGTAAGAAGCAATACAAATAGCACAAGTAAAGGAAGAAATTTGAAAACCGTAGTAGTAACATCGCAAAAAAAAAAAACGACATAAAGGAGAAAATCTTCGAGATGATGATGAACGAACTATTTACATATGTACAAGTTTGTACGGAACCCTCGGTGCGCGAGTCCGACTCGCACTTGGCCGTTTTATTTTTATTTAGTAGCTAATTCTTTGCTAAGTCTTCATTTTCCTCTTCCCGTATATCCATCCATTCATTTTTATATTCAGAACTCACACATTACACACTTTAGGCATCCATCATAAAATTACATGTCCATAACACGACAAACGGTTCCCACAAAAAAAATCTTTTAACAGACTACTGAGAATCATACGTGATCGAAAAACGTTATAAAAATAACATAATAAATAATTATTCCCCGGAACGTCGGCGTCGGGTCCAGTCGGGTGGCATTTTGATTTCTTTTGAAATATTCCTTTAATCAGTATTTATATACTCTGAGCTTTCATAGTACTTTTTTCCAGAATTACCAAAGGCTACGAAAGAAAAGGCATGTTTTTTTTCAGTACACACCTCGCCCCAGTTTCGTTGCGATTGGCAAAACTGTATTGACTCACGTCTACTATCGATTTAAGCTTTAATGCTATCAGGGATCCTTTGTGCAATATTTGAACCGTACAGTAACAAATTGGGTACACGAAGGAAAGTTCAAGCTAAGACTTGTAGAAAAACAAAATATTAGTATTCTTACACATCATTTGGATGCAAAATGGACTGAGTATTTTTTTAAGAACTTCCAACGCCTTGCTTCAAGACATTCTTTTGTTTGCAGGGTCTACCTTGTTGCTAGAGCAGGTGTAAATTCAGCTTATAAATGAAAAAACATATATATTAAACTACGGAACCGTACATTAAAATATTCCAAAGGCAGCACAAATGTATTTTTCCTTTCAACTCATTTTACTTGGTATCGTGCAAACTTTTATGTCTTTACCGTAAATGTATCGATTCATTTTTCTTTTTTTCCCCTATTGAGGTAACTTGGCTAGTCAGTCAGTCTTCCGTGCCAGCTCGTATTCGGCAGTCCATGCCGAAGGTTTCTTAATAAAGTTTGTCACAGCTGAGGGAAGAGGGACCGCGGTAAGAATATTAGTTATTGATTCTTCATTAGCGGTGTTGTGAACTAAAAAGACGTTTTTTATCATATTGTGATTAACAAATTTAGGGCGATGATGGCTCAGTGGTAGTAACGTCGGATACCAAGACGAAGGTCCCGGGTTCGAATCCTACAATGAGCTTGAGCTTTCGGTGAAGGAAAACATTGTGAGGAAACCATAGCACGGTGGTAGGGTACTTTGTAGTACCCGCCTGGCAGGCTACCACCCTCAAGTTGAAAATCTGTCACCAAGCACCTTTCGGTGTGTTCCGATAGCTGCATTTGAGAGCCAGTTCCTTCTAGACTATGTGTGCTTACCACCTTCGGCCGCATCATCACTTACCATGGTGAGATTGCGATCAAACACAGGCCTATAAAGAGTAAAAAAAAAAACTTTATTTTTTTCTGTTCTGCCTGCGTGGCCTGACGCCAAGCACCTATCGGTATATGCCTTGAAAACCAGTATCCGCCAAGGCTTCTACCACACCATCACGTCATGAGATTGCTGTCAAACACTGGCCTATCTGTAATAAAAAAGCTAAAACCTCATCGGAAAGTAATAGATAGAGAAAGTAGCAACATAACCACAATGTACGAATTTTATTGGATGATGTGAATATTTGACAGTTGGTAATATTATGTGGCGTTTATATTTACTGGAAATATCGACTACTTTATAGCTATTATACAGCATGTATTATTTCAGGAATAACTGACACCCTTTCCACAATATAATATACTGAAATTTTACATTACCTGCAGTTTTGAAATGATTGAAATTAGTTATTTCAGTGGGCGAATATGGAAAACCTTAATACTACTTGAAATAAGGTTCAATTTTGAAACCGTTAGGCAAGCAGTCTTGCCAGATCTAAGTACTTCCACTACTTTTTGGAAGGGCATATTCTACAAGAACCTGATTGATGGGACATCTTTGAGGGTGAACATACATGCCTGCGGTTTGGTGTCATTCAAATTTCCAGATTAGCCAAATGCCAGCCTCAACAAAACTTTACTTACACAAAACTAGTTTGTCAAACATATGGTCACCAATTTACTATTGGAATCAGAACTAAGCAGGTGTGTTTCGGCTGATTAAATAAGGGTTCTATTGGGCCCACCCGAGTCGTAGTAAAAATATACCTAGTAGTTCAACTCTTTGACATTGTAATCGCATATTTTTTAAAAAGCACACAAGCCTACTTATTACAAGCTTTTATTTACTTTCACCTGTCCCGTTGTCTGTAATGGAATTTTGCAAGTTAAATTTGACACACTTTCCGGTTTCCGATTGAGCTGAAATTTTGCACTAATATGCAAATCGCATGACAATGCAATATTATGATGACGTGGAGCTGATCTGATGATGGAGCTGGAAGGCCATAGGAACTCCGTAATAAAACCACATAACCCCATTTTGGGCTCGTTTGATTCGTCTTGATGAGTACTATAAAAAGCTTGTTTTAAAAATGATTTTTATGACAAAAACTTGTTTTATTACCTACGCTTTGATCACACACATAGGCCATTGGTCGATGAGCGGGGTAATACTACCAAGAGTACTGCTGTGGTACTGCCATGCCATTATGTTGCGTGAGTGCCCTTCTTTACGTAGTAATAGTTAGTATTCTTTTCTCGTAGTATCTCAGGTAATGCTACTTTGTCTGGAGATCCGAAAGTTATCTAATCAGGTGTTTTTTCGATGTCATTCACTATTTACGAACTATAGAAAATTTCACGTCTGAGGGTAAAACTTCTACTTACATATAAATACTAATAATATATAATATAATATTATAAAGAGGAAAGATTTGATTGTTTGTTTGTTTGTTTGCATTGAATAGGCTCCAAAACAACTGAACCGATTTGAAAAATTCTTTCACTGTTGGGAAGCTACACTATCCCCGGGTGACATAGGCTACTATTTATCACAGGAACGCGGGTGAAACCGCGTGAGACAGCTAGTATTATTATAATCTTACACAAAAGTAAATACTTACATTAAGATGAGAGAATCCCAAAAGATGAGATGCTTATAATTAAAAAGATTAAAAAAGTAAAAAGTTCAAATCTTGTGTAGGTTTACATTTTTAATTTATAATATCATTAACCTCAATATAGGTATGTACGTACTTTTTTAAACAAATAATGAATATTGTTATGAAGATGATTTACTATTCTGTTTTTGCTATTCACACTTCAAACAAACATGTTTACATATCGGATGAGAGGTATAGTTTCCTATACTAATAAGAGATCCAACTTGTCCTTACAGCATGGTCATGCTGTAAGAACATTTATTAGAACTACATAAAATACCTAGCTTACAATTTGGCTTATATACTAGCTGGGTGTTTTAGATTTTTTTTAATTTGTTATCTGTTTTTTATTTTACCATGTTTGATTTAAAAAAGTACCACTGATTGCAGGTATTAAAGCAATCATAGCAATGGAAAAAGGTATTATTTATAATCTTCTTCTTCTCAGTCGTACACTCCTGGCGGAGTGGTCGTGGTTATGGATCGTCTGATGAGTTTGTTGCGGCTTTTGCGAGGCTTCTCCATCTTTCTCTATTCGTGGCACTGCGTGTACATTCACTGAGGGAACAACTTGTTGATGTTTTTATGAGGTCTGTCCATCTTGTGGGTGATCGGCCGCGGGAACGTTGACCTTCTACTCTTCCTTGTATCACTAATCGTTCCAATGAGCTTTCGTTGCGGATGATATGTCCAAACATCTTAAGATTTTTATTATTTATAATAAAGTGTATAAAAAAAAAAAACCGGCCAAGTGCGAGTCACAGTCGCACACGGAGGGTTCCGTGCAATATTAACTAACTCTGCTATGAAAAAGAACGCCAAAAATATTGAATGAAAGGTAAATTGCGGTTTACGATTTATGACGTATTAAAAAAAAACTACTAACTAGATCTCGTTCAAACCAATTTTCGGTGGAAGTTTGCATGATAATGTACATCATATTTTTTTTTTAGTTTTATCATTTCTTATTTTAGAAGTTACAGGGCGGGGGGGGGACACACACATTTTACCACTTTGGAAGTGTCTCTCGCGCAAACTATTCAGTTTAGAAAAAAATGATATAAGAACCTCAATATCATTTTTGAAGACCTATTCATAGATACCACACATGTGTGGGTTTGATGAAAAAAAAATTTTTGAGATTCAGTTTTAAGTATGGGGAACCCCAAAATTTATTGTTTTTTTTTCTATTTTTGTGTTAAAATCACAGAATACATCTTCTTACCAAGTTTCAACAGTATAGTTCTTATAGATTCGGTAAAAAGTAGTTACTATTTAGTAATCTGTGCTTGCGCACCGAGAGGGTTCCGTACAGAATTGTAGGTATGTAAATAGTTCGTTTATTACGGGTATCGAGTCTCGAAGAATTTTTCCCTTTTTTTGATTATGTAGTTTTTTTGTGAATTACCTAAAAATTTACGGTTTTCGGATTTCTTCCTTTACTTATGCTATATGACCTTGCTTCTTGCCAAATTTCATAATTCTAGGTCGACGGGAAGTACCCTATAGGTTTCATCAAAATATGCGGCATTAAATGGCCGTATCTTTTTTTGTGTCGACTGAGAAGTTTGATTTTTTCACTGCTCCAAGGGCGGACTTGAGTAATTAATATTAGTTTCAGTCTGATACCTCCGCGTTTCTGAGAAAAAGGGCCTTGACAGACGGACAGACATGTCTACGGAAAACAAAGTGATCCTAATAAGGGTTCCGTTTTTTCTATTGAGGTACGGAACCCAAAAACTGTTTACTATACTCTCGTAAGAATTTGCTTTAGTAAAAGAAAAATAGCTCCCTAAAACAATATGATAAGGCTAGAAGACTTCGTTGATTTAAATTACGAAATGTAAAACAGGCACATTCGCAAACTCTTTGAAGGTAACATAAAACCTCATTTTTGCTATGGCCATAAAGTTGCGAACATTTTATAAGTTTGACAATTCCGAAATACGGTCGCGTTCTGTCATGCGATGATATTTTTATGGATATTTTAAACAAATATTTAGGCTAATAATTACCATACTTTACCAGGAAATCATGATATAATTTTATTTATGGTAAAATAGGTATTTTATTTATGTTTTATTTTAATGCAAACTGGTATATTTTTATGGAATAAATACAATTGTAATATTTGCTGCAATACTTTTGTACTTTAAGGTAATTTAACAATAATTTATTAATTTATTATATTTTTTTATATTTGCTTTTGGTAAATGAATAAGTGGCAGGTGGTAAGCACACAGAAGTCAAGAAGTGAAGTTTTTATAGCCACACTGAAAAGTGCTCGACCTGATAAGCTATTGTGTATAAAAGTACATAGGTAGGTACTTACCTAAAGTACTAATACAAGACTTAAACTTTTACGTCTTAAAATTTTATACTTTATGGAGTCGTTCGAATATAAAATGGCTTGATGTGAAAATTTAGTTGTCTTTGTTGTCACACATAGACCTATAATAAAGAACGGGATAATAATGTGCAGCGCAGAGGCTAGACTTTAGTCTGTGGCACACAAAAAGTCTGTGTGAATAAATTATTAAAAGAAACAAAAAACCCGACTGCGTAAAACATAAATTAACTGAAAAGATAAAAACAAGCTCTTAAATCTATAGAATTTTGAATATAACTTGAATTTTATAAGGTATTGCAGTCGGGGATCAACAAATAACCTAAGTACCTATGTATTTTTTTGTAATATTTGTTGATCCCCGACTGCAATACCTTATAAAATTCAAGTTATATTCAAAATTCTATAGATTTAAGAGCTTGTTTTTATCTTTTCAGTTAATTTATGTTTTACGCAGTCGGGTTTTTTGTTTCTTTTAATAATTTAATTTATTTCAGACTTTTTAGTTTTATACAGAAAGAGTATAAGTAAATGAGCGGTACGGTAAAGGAACGCTAACAACCATCGCAAATCTGTGATTTACGTATGGTAACGGCTCAGTACCTACTGTCCTTGCATTAAAAGTGGTTTTTTGCAGTTTACGTCAAAATCGTAGCATAAAAGTATTACAATATATACATATATGGAATAGTCTATTTACAAGCTTTCATTTGATACCCATATTGTTATAATAACGAAACTTTTATTTTTAATACCCCCCCTATTTTTTTATTCTTAGGCGCCACATAAAAATAATATACCCTATGACACTGGGGGCAGTCAAGACGAATCTAACGACACCTCATATGCTTTAATCCATCAAGCCGTTTAGGCTGCAGAGCGGCACAAAGAAATAGACATACATACATACATACATACATACACTCGAAAAACATAACCCTCCTTCCTGGTCAGTCGGGTAAAAAACAAAGTGTTGTGCGACTTTTAGCGCATCGTGTGCGTTACTGCTTAGATTTGTATGGGCTATATTTTCACAGACTCAAAAGTTCGGCGCGGTGCGGTCTGTCGTCTGTGCTACACCATAGAATGAGATCAAGACTAAGATCATGTCTGAAGAATAGATTGTGTTAATCGAAACTAAACCTAATATCATTGGTGCAGGTTCCAAATACAAGTGTTTTAATCCCGACTCAAAACTTGACTTTGATTTACGTTTTGGAGTACAGACTATAGTGTATTATGATTAGCCATATACACACTCCCTTGCATGCGCAGTCCCAAAACTGTAAACATGACTGTACCGAAAAGACGGAACACGGTACAGTGGCCACAGGTGCAGTATATTGAAATACGTGTGTCATCTAAAACAATTTTGCCTGACTTAAGTCAAGTCAAAATTGTGCAACCCTAAACTACGCTGTCCAATCTTATCAACGATTGCACAAGCCCCGCTTCTGAGCATGCACGAGCTACCGTCTTGCCGTCCACACGCACACTATTATACAGTAGCCGGGCTATTACATCAAATCATAAAACTTGAAGTATAGGAATAGATTTCAACTGAAAATCAGTTCCGATATACCTTGATGTCCTTCTCTTCTACAGATAATCAAATATGGCAAAAACAGTAGAAGCAGAAGTACAGAAAATGAAGATCTTAGAAGAAAGGATAAAAGCACCGTCTGTATGGGGCCGAGTACCATGCGGGGTGCGGTTTGAGGATCTGCAGGATAGGAGATACGATGAAGCTGTCAGGTTTCTCAAGAAACACTACCTAACTGAAGAGGTAAGATTATCACCGAACGATAAATGAGCCAATTGGAACAATAGCGGTTTCCAGTAACGTTTAGCGTTACTGGAAACCGCTATTCTTGACATAGAAATTAAAACAAACCAAAAAAAAAATTTTTTAACTGATGCCAACGGCTTTCTTCTACCATTGGAACTCACCAGGAGGAGCCCATCCTCACACATTGAAACCAAAATGTTTTCGTACTGTGCGGTCTCAAAGGAGCTTCCTTCCGCGGACGGACGTTAAAACTGTGGAATGAATGAAGAGAGTACAGCATAGAGTTCTTCAAAAAGGGTCTGAAGAGATTACTGTAGGTTCGATAACGCGCGAGTTATGGGTACCCCTGGTGATACAAGCGTCCTACCATCAGGCGGGCCGTATGCTTGTTTGCTGCGTTAGTAATATAAAGAAAAAAATATATTTACCCGATCACTCGATCGGGTAGTCGTATTAAGGTTAAACTGGAAGTGAAACTTTTATTCATTTTATACAAAAAAAAAACTATATTTCGAATATTTTAAGCGAAAAAACAATGCACGAGTCGAGGCGTTGAAACTCGGGTATTTAATTAAGAAACTGACGGGAAAAAAAGATGAATGGCGCGTTCAGAAAATGTTAATTAAATAAATTAAGATGTTTTGTAAAAAGAGCGAACTGACCAAATTTAATAGCTATTCATTCCAATAAAGTTACCTACAAATAAATCAGGTTATTTTTGAGAATCAATTATGCAGATGATTTCTCAGTTTAACTCTGAGCTTCACTGATAATATTAAAAAGAAAAAAGTTATAACTATAGACCTATCGCAATCACCTCCATACTCTGTAAGATTATGGAGCGTGTTGTGGAGAGTTTCACTGGACATCTCGAAGGCTTTCGACAGGGCCTGGCATGATAGTCTGCTCAGCAAGCTTCCCTCATATGGACTGCCCTCTAGTTTATGCGCCTGGATCTCCGATTTCCTGAATGGACGGTATATTCGAGTGGTAATCGATGGCTGCTCGTCGGAACTAAAAGCGATCACCGCTGGTGTTCCTCAGGGATCTGTTCTCTCTGCTACGATTTTTTTGCTGCATATTAATGACTTGCTGAAACCCGGAATCTATGGGTACGCAGATGACAGCACCGTCACAGAGAGTTATATATCCGATCCGCGGGCTAGTAGGGCCACAACAGAGTCTATCAGAGAGGGTATGGTTACGAGGTTGAACTCGGCTCTGCAAATTGTTGCCGAGTGGGGTACCGCCAATAGGGTCGAGTTCAATGCCTCTAAAACACAGGCCTGTCTTTTTTCTGCCAAGAGGAGCTCCTTCAACCTGACTCCCGCATTTCGTGATGTATCTGTACCGATATCCAAAAACCTAGATCTTTTGGGTCTCAATTTATCCTCTGACCTTAATTTCGGACGGTCCATCGAGACAAAGGCTAAGACTGTTGCCAAAAAACTTGGTATCCTGAACAAGGTGAGACGGTACTTCACAAATGAACAGCTTCTAAATTTATACAAAGCTCAAGTTCGACCTTGCATGGAGTACTGTTCTCATCTGTGGGATGGCTCAGCCAAATATCAACTAGCAACTTTGGACTCGTTAGATAGACGCGCTCGAAGGATAATTGGCGATTGCGACCTAACGAGCAAGAAACTGCAAAACCTGGATCATCGGCGTCAGGTTGCAAGTTTGACGGTATTCTACAGATTGTTCCACGGAGAATGCGATAAAGAACTCCATAATCTTGTCCCTCCATCCCCTTTCTTGTATCGGACCACTAGGCGTCGGGGGGGTCTCCACCGCTTCGTCGTCGACATCCCGTCTTGCCGTACCAAGCGTTTCGCTTCCTCTTACCTTATACGCACGGCCAAGTTATGGAATGCTCTCCCAGACAACGTGTTTCCAGACAATTATAACAAGGGTCTATTCAAGGCCAGAGTGAACAGGCATCTTATGGGTACGCGCGGTCCACCCTAGACTATATCTTCGCTTACCATCAGGCGGGATTGCGGTCAAGCGCAAGCCTATTAAATATAAAAAAAAAAAAAGTTTGTTAGTTCGGATGTACGAGGTAATCTCCGGAACTACTGATCCGATTCTGAATATTGTTTTACAAATAGGAAGCTACATTATCCCCGAGTGCTTTATGCTTTACTTTTCATCCCAAGGGGAAATAAACAACTATTGTTATATTGTTATAGTTAATTTTTTTGAAAAAATCTGTGCTACTTGCCACTTTTTTTTTTAATTCAGCTCATGGTACCTTTCAGCCATTTTCTCTAAACCCTGTAGTTCAGAAGTTGCCCTATCTAGCTATTTATTACAACAATTACTGATACGTTATTGTATCTTTTACAGATAACATATAAATCGGTTAAAATAGCGGACGACAAAGAAGGCACCGATGAATTCGTACACAATGCCAGAATATGGATGAAGGACAAAATGTCAATAGCTGCCGTGAAAGAGGGGACGGACAAACTTGTCGGTGTTCTTATTATGAGAATACAAGAGAAACGTTAGTGAAATATTACGTGTTATTAGAGTTGTGTTCAGTCTATTAGAATAGATAAAGAAACGTACCTTCCTCTGGACCTTAGAAGGTACATACCTTATCTTCAATTTTCTAATTTTCTTCTTAGAGACTTTCGCTAAACTTTGCCTAAGATAATAAAGACGTGAAAGTCCCATCGAAATTGGATTAGCAGTTTACGTGATTAGACCATTATTTTCAGGCGTCAGTAACGCTTTCTCTCATTGGTCGTACCTATAAAATTAGTTTTAGATACCAATTTTAGAAATCTATCAAACTCTCGCTATTTCTATGCTATATCAGTCATATGGGGAAACTGCAAGCCCAGTAAAAGGTGACGTCACGAACAACGTTAATCAAATAATAAAAAAAACAAAGGAAAAAAAGGAATAAATGTTATATAAAAAATAATAATAAATCAACATAACTTATCCAACAACAAAAAAAACATTATTGCTAGCAACACACGTAAGAAAAAGACAAAAATTAAAAAGGAAAATCAGTGAAAAAAAAAACAATATAGTCTATGCAGCGTGGCAAATATTAAGGAAAATTTACAAGAGAAAATAATGTGAATAAATGGGCTACCTAATGCAAAATCAATATTTCAAATCTGAGTGGTAGTTACAGAGATTGCTGCGTTCAAACATTTATAACACTCTCAGCTTTAAAATATTTGCACAGATATAGATTTTATTGCTACTTTCTAAATACCTGTTTAACTCTAATAATATTAGTCACAAAAATATTGTCAAAAAGCCTTACCCGTATACATGCTAATTCCGAATAGTGAACCCCCGAGCTCCATTTGGAATCTTTTTGCGTACCTATTGATTCAAATAAAATTCGATTTGGCTCTGTATCGATGGCCGTAACATTAGGGGGCAGATTCCTTGAATGCTTTGTGCCTAAATTTTTACTGCACCCGTAAAAAGAATTCCGATTCAGCTATAGGATTTTGTGTGGAGTAATTGTTGAAAGAGTAGCGGTAAGCCGTAGATTTTTTTTTGTTTAAAAATGGTTAGTAAGAATGCTACTATAACATTTTTAGATATTTTTTGGTAGGTATATAGAACGATTTTTCTGTCCTGACTGACTGACATTTCACTGTACAGCAGAACTATCAAACCACTAGAGCTGATCTAGATCTAGAGCCGAGCACATTATGGAGCCGAACCTGGTCATGGGAACTATTTTTTTATACTACTTAGGTAGCAGACAAAGCATACGGCGGTTACCGTAGCCTATGGACGCTTGCAACACCAGGGGTATCACTCGCGCGTTGCCGAACCTGCAGAAATCTTTTCACACCCTTTTTGAAGAACACCATGTTGTACTCCATTGGGAAAACCACAGCGGGGAGCTCATTCCACAATCTGAGCGTCCGCGGAAGGAAGCTTTGAGACCGCACAGTTCGAAACAATTGTGTGAGGATGGACTCCCCGTGTCGATGGCGAAAGTTGCGATGGTAGAACGTAGCCGTGGGCATAATCTTAAACAATTCTACAGAACAATGTCCGTTGTACAAGCGGAACACACATAAGGAGGCAAAGTCTCTCCTCAGACTGTAATATAACGACGCAACCACATCGAGTTTAAGCTCGTTTGATTCATCTTAACAAGAACTCTAGGGTCTGATTATTAAATAAAATTAAAATCTTGTTTTAAGTATATGATATACAGTGTACGAAAACAATGAGTACTTCCTAATTGTAAATAGCTACCTCCTGTACCTTATGTAGCATTTCTTGTACGTAAATTGGATTCGAAGTAGTCTATAGGGGTAAGTCTATATTAGGGGACGTTGATGGTATCAATACGAATAAGGAAGACCGAACAATCAGAACAGAGGTGAACTCCTTTGTTTACGTTTTTTGCTAAATATTTATATTTTATTATGTAGATAAGGCTTGATGATTTAAGGGGTTTTTGGTGCTCCTTCTTATTAGGTAGTCTTCCGAATCGAATGTAATCTATTTTTGTTCCTAGAAATATAAAAGTTATTTCTTAGTTTGGGAGCTAGTGAGCCTGTTACTACTCTACTTGTAATTTTTGAAACAAATATTGTTTTTAAATGATTATATTATTTTTAATTCTGACTTCTATTTATAATATGGCAGTCAGACATGATCTACCTTTACTTATGATGACACAGCATCAGTCAGCGTCAGTCTAATAATAAAATTGATATCGACCAACCGAACTATTCGAGCCAAATTTTTCATGAGTGCCTGCGAAGGTCTATTTAAATGAATAATTTTGTTTTTTTTTAGTTACGTAAAAATGGCACAAAATGTGAACCTAGATATAAACTTGAGGCCGTCTAGAGTTGGCATCGTTTTAAGAACTGATAAGTAATATAAGATAGAAATACGACTCCTCCCAATCCCACTTCAAACTCCTGGGTGTCAAAATATTAATCAAATGTCAACGCGCGATTAAAACCCCTAGTGTTGCGAGTTGCGATACGCTACGATAACTGCTTACTATCAGGCGTGCCGAAAGCTTGTTGGCCACATTTGTAGTACAAAAATATATGTGTATCACAGATGCCTTCTCAAGAACCTTCAGCCGAGTCAAAATAACTCACAATCCTCTGTACACATCAGTTATGACGTTCAACAACGAAATTGAGAAGCCTGTAGACCTGTATAAATCACTGGGAGTGAGGCGCTATTTGAAGGTGTACGTGGTTGCTCTGAAGCATCGCTATCGACACAGAGGTTTGTAAGGTTTCCTGACATGCTTCCTTAAATTCGTAATGGATAGTACCCATAAATATATACAAAATAAATAAAATTTATGTGTCTATTTATAATGCGCCTTTTTATCCGACTGACCTGGAAGGAGGGTTATGTTTTTCGAGTGTATGTATGTATGTATGACTATTTCTTTGGCACGCTCTGCAACCTAAACGGCTTGATGGATTTAAGCATATGGGGTGTCGTTAGATTCGTCTTAACTGTGGGAGTGTCATAGGGTATCTGATGACATTCCGAACAGTCTACTTTATGACGGCGAGATTATTGGGACCCGTTAAAACAATATTTATGGCTGAGGTTATCTATACGTTTATTCTTTCATTTGCATTTAATATGAATTAAATTATTAAAAGAAACAAAAAACCCGACTGCGCAAAACAAAATATAACTGAAAAGAGAACAACAAGCTCTTTAATCTTTAGAATTTTGAATATAACTTGAATTTTATAAGGTATTGCAGTAAGGGGACAAACAAATATTTAAAAAAAATACATACTTAGGTTATTGGTTTGTCCCCGACTTCAATACCTTACAGTGTGTTGGTGTTCTATTAATGATTTCATGGCGGTATTGCACGCTTAATGTATATTTACAGGTATAACTAAAGAACTAATAAAAGCAGCTATAGCACTTAGCGCAAGTGCAGGTGTGCCAGCCATCGCGGGGATATTCACGACCGCACGCGCACAGCAAATCACTGAAGACCTCGGCTTCTCGAAGATCAACGAGATCTATTACATCAGATATATCGTTGATGGACAGGTATGGGAAAAACTTTATATACTATGAAACCATAATTTATCGCTTTACAAATCACAGTGATCTTTTACTATATTATAGAGGCCTGTCTTTGACTACAATCTCACCATGATCAGTGAGAGGCATTATACACCTTTTGACAGCACACCTTCCGTAGACGACGCGAGAATTAAGAATTCTGTGTTGGTCCCATATTAAAAGTTGTTCAGCGCTACTAACCCAACATAGGTTTCGAAAATATGCCCTCTCGAAATCTCCACCCAGTAGTTCACCTACTTTATAATCTTATTTTATGTTTCTTGCTCTTTTGTTTATAGTTTAATTTAATTTCTGTTTTTTTATTTCTTTCTTATTTTCTTTCATTCTTTCTTTTCATTCATGGATTACGACGAACATTCATCTGAACTAATTCTCTTTTGTATCCTAAACTCTTAAGCCAATTGAAAAAGCTAGCAAGGTTTGTAAGACCCAGCTTTTAAGGTAGTCCCGGCCCTCTTTGTTCTCTCAGTTTAAGTGTATTCCGAAACGGTGGTACATTCAAACTGTATGTATAACTTAACGTTCATAAGTGCCTTACTAAGGGCCTAAACTGAATAAACGACTTCTTGATTTTGATAAGTTAGGAAGTGACGGATATATTAAAAACCTGGGTTTTACTCGACTTGGTTTAAACCATCGAATGTAATTAGGGAGTTATTTGTCAACAGATTGTATTCTGGGATACGGGCTTAGGAAACTACGGTGCTGCTCTCATGGGCTACAGAATTCCCGACGTGACTGAACCCGAGGAGTTGCAACATCAGCACTCCTCCAGGTTCAACATACAGATTGTGGATGATGACGATGGTGATAATAATACTAATGATTGAGTCAGTAAACTTTTGTAAGAGCATGTGTTTTTTTAAATGGCAATCAAAATTGTGGTTATTGGAAAGGAATTAAAATTTTACCCCCTTATTACAAAAGAAGGTTTAAAGCACTCTGTCACTTTCTAACTTCATATAACAAAAAGTGACGAGGCTATTTTAAAACCTGGGTTTGCTCAAAACCATGTTTTGTAATAAGGGGGTTAGAGTTATTGCATCGTTTTAAGGATTTTTTTTACGACAAATCGCTACGTTTATTTTATTTACATACTAGCAGACCCCCGCGGTTTCACCCGCGTACGGTTTGTTTTTTTTTTGTTCGGAACACTTATTATTTTTCAAAAATAAAAGTAGTTAAGTTACTCCTTATAACATCAGCTATGATCCGGAACAGACAGACAAAAAATTTTAAAAAATCAATCCGATTTTATTCAAGTTGAACTCACATAAAAGCTTGGTGCAATGCAAAACTCTTTAAAAATGGAATGTCAAATATAAAAGAATATTTAAATCAATAGCACTAAGGAGTATTGCTATCAACTTCGATGCAAATCACCCCGAAAAATCAAACACGGATATTTTTACTATTAAAACTAAAAACCATTATTATACACTAATAAATAAAACTCAAAGAATCTTATTTAATTATGATGACAACAAATGAAAAAGAAATTAAATTAACTACACTCAAAATATTCTAATGAAATAGTGAAAATGAACTTCCAAACAAATTATACAGCAATCGCAAATATTCGCTAAGTAGGTAAGTTTTTTTTTAAGATGTTGGCGTCACACGGCTTCTGTATTTCGCCATTTTCCGGTTATATTACAAGTTCTAGTCACAATAAATCACTTTCACATAGTCCTCAGTCAGTCACCGTCCATAATATTTTAGTACAGCGGTGGTCATTGTACTAAAAATTTTCACGGACTTCTTGAGACAACTTGAAAAGTCACGATACACATGATTCATTTCATTTCACTTCACTGGTGCACATGGATTGATCTTTATTGGATAAAATACCACCGATAATATGCAATAAAACTCAAAATACACGAATTTATGAAAATAAAAATGAAAACACAACGTCACTCTGCAAGTTCCCGCCAAAAAGTCCCAAAGGTAAGTTTTTCATTCAAATATCCAAGAACAAAAAAAAATTTGCTTCGAATTCTAATCCGATTTAAATATATTTGAAATCTTTTATATTTGAAATTCCAATTTTAAAGAGTACCAAGTTTTTAAAAGAAAATCGGCTCAGATTACTGAACAAAAGGCAGATAGAGCGCGCGAAACCCGGGAGTGAGGCCAAAAAACCACAAAGTTTATCAAGTCAAGGGATTAAGAGTGCGTATAAAGCCAGAAAATATGGCAATGTCAGATGATACAAACATATGCCTAATCTTCGCATGGCATGAGACGGAGATAGCGTGTTTCGCGGAACAAAAATGAACTAAGCGCTTCTTATCTAAATAACTCGTAAAGTATAGAATATTTAAAAAAATCGTTAGTAGCAGCCCTAGCTCATACGTTAGTGATATTATTTATCGATTTTTTGTCTCAATTAGATACATCATGAACGAATAAAAACGAAAATTCATTATTATTAGAGGTAGCTTTATGTTTTTGTTCAGATAGAACCCTCGCGTATATAATGAAAATACCCATATAAAAATATTTTTTCATTTAAATATTATGTACTTCAATTCTAAGATATGTTATTTTGCTTTCTACGCACTCTTAAACGAAAACGTTTTTCATTAAATAAAGTTTTTGAAACAAAGCAAATACAAATTCAAAAGCGAATACCAGGTATGTGTTTTACAATTTTTATTTGATTTTTTGGCCTGTCTCGTGTTCCGGGTGCTCCATCTGCCTTATTCTGTAATCTGCGAAAATCGAATTGAGTTTTCAAACATGTGTCAAAATAAAATGTAATTTTAATCAAAAGTACTAAGGAGTATTGATATCAACTTCGATGCAAATCACCCCTAAAATAACTTTCTACCCCTTTTTAACCCCATTAGGCGATGAGTTTCAATAAAATACGAAACACGTCTTCTATCAATTCTGTTAAGGAATGTTTATGCAAAATTTGAAGTAGATCGGACCAAGGAATTACGTTGTCCCATACAAACTTTTCCCCCGTTTTTCACCCCCTTAGGGGTAGATTTTCGAAAAATCCTTTCTTATCGGATGCCTACGTCATACAAAGAACACACCCTCCAAGTTTCAGGTCTCTACGATCAGCGGTTTAGGCTGTGCGTTGATTGTCAGTCAGTCATTCAGGACAAAGCATTTTATATGTATAGATAACAATAAAATGGGAATAATTGAAAATATTTTAAATAAATAGTAATTTTTTTTATTCTAAAAGTCGTCGCTTTTAAGGCTATACAGGTATTGGAGCACTTGTTCAAGGTTCTAATTCAGAACAAAATAGATAACGTTCTAAAAGTTGCATAAAAATCTGGACGATGTACTTGTGTTATTACATTGGAATTAATCGACCATGTTTAACAACAAATTACACGATTTTTTATTTCAATATAATTTTACGAGGGCAGTGGACCACTCATGTCACCCTACTCTTGGAGAATTTTACGACGTGACCGTAAAACTTGGTAATCACTGGCCATCCCTTGCAAATGGGCGCCATTTGGACCGTCCATCTTTGACGCTTAAATGCTACAGGTGTCGCTGTTATCGTGAATCGACGCAAAAATTGGTTATTAACACGCTCAATCATAAGGTTCCGTATTTATTTGAGAAAAGTCGAAAAAGATTGGAGCTGCTTTTAAGAATTCCACCACAATTAATTTTATAGGCTCATATATAAAATCTTACAGTGCAGTGACGATATAACCGAAGGTGGTAAGCATATAAAGCTTAGAATAGAACTGGATATGTTAGCTGTAGCAATAGTGTAGTAAAATACTGAGGCAGTGGTGGTTCAGGAAGGTAAGGTGTTTGTTGATAAAAATAAAATAGTTTTTGAAAACTGAACCGTATTTTCTTCTGGTGTCGAAGCTGCAACATTGGATGCAGCGTCCATTGCTTAGTGAAATGAGCTATTATTGACTCAAAAACTTTATCAAACGAATTGAACATTAGTACACTATTACCCAACTGATATGGCGCGTCTTGAATCTTCGCTCGCACAGAAAAGAAAGTATGGCCCCGAAGATCAACGAAAGAATGCTTAAAACTTACAATCAACCTTAGATCACTACTATACGGTTCATAATACACTGCAGCTGTTAGTTCCGTCTTATTCGCAAGTGACGCCCCTCCGCACGGCGCGCGCTCACATGGCGGCAGCTGCCGACCAATAGTGTTTCCCGCGCTTTGAAAATGTATCTTCTGCGCAGGTACATCAGTAAGCCATATTAATTGGGTACTACCAAGAATCTTATATATTAGATAAGATTCTTGGGTACTACTGTATGTATCCACACCGACAAATCAAACCGTCAGTTTTTGAGGTTAATTGTAAATTCATTAATGATTAACGCCCGACAACATTATTCAATCTATCCTTAGTTTCGCGATTACGGATTGATATTCGACATAACATTTCTCATAATTAGCGTCAAATATTAATCTACAATCGCCAAATAAATTATAGATTGAATATTGATTTCGGGCATAAAACTATTATCATTTTCTTCATCTTGTACGTCATTGGCAGTGACAGGTATCTTTATTAACTTTAATCAGTCTTCTAGAATAACCTGTCAGTTTAGACTTGTCGAATTGTATGATTAAAATAAATACCGATAAATACTAATTATATTGGACGTCGCTCAAACTGTTTCTGTTTTCGTCCCCGCAATCTGGAAATTTTAATGAGATAGATAAGTATCTATGTCCCGCCAAAGTTAGATTAAATAAGTTATTTTTCTTTGCGGGAAATTTAAGTAGAACTTCATCAAAAAACTTTTCGGACAAAGAAGCGTCGTACGATTGGTGCGATGTAAAATATTGTAATTTATTTCATCGTGTTTAGTGTTTTTACTTGAATAATGAGAGCGTCAGAATCATTTCTATTATAATGTTTTTAACCGACTTCAAAAAAAGGAGGAGGTTCTCAATTCAAATGTTTTTTTTTTTTTTTTTTTTTTTATGTTTGTTACCTCATAACTTCGTCATTTATTAACCGATTTGGAAAATTCTTTTTTCATTTGAAAGGGTACGCTTCCCGTTTGGTCCCATTGTCATCAGATCAGGATTTGATTACTTCTTAGTGTACTTTGAAGTCGGTTTAAGGTTTTTGTAAAACAGTCCAATTATTGTAATATTGTTTCAAGCACATATCCCAAGCATAAACTGGACAGTGGACTGGCCAAATACCATTGCATAAAGTGGACTTTATTTATTAATATGGAATTAAATTAGTTAGCGATACTTTGCCATCGCATCTATAATGAAAACAATAAAATCTTATTTCCATGAAGCAGGTTTTCATCTCTCCAAATGGCACACGTTCTGCCCGACACTCGGATCTGTATTGTATGGACGATAGGTACTAGTCGTGGACCAGAGTTTCTATCAAAAACGTGCCATCGATTGCACAAAGGTTCGATATCACTATATTGAATTTTGGGATTTTGTTATAACTCAAAACTTTTATAATATCCGTCTACCTGTCAGATTCACAAACTGTTATCTGACACCAAGAAACACAAATACAAATATAATTGTCATAAATATAGGCTATAGGTATAATTTAATAAACCAGTAAAATTCTCCCTAAATGTCCATTCAGTGTATCAACCACAGGCAAGGAAGAAATCACGTTCACTGTGGTACAGTATTACCCAACTTATATGGCGCGTCGTGAATCATGGTTCGCACAGAAAAGAAAGTATGGCCCCGAAGATTAACGAAAGAATGCTTAAAACTTACATTCAACATTAGATCACTACTATACGGTTCATAATGCACTGCTGCTGTTAGTTACGTCTTACTCGCAAGTCACGCCCCTCCGCACGGCGCGCACTAATATGACTGCAGTTGTCGGCCAATAGCGTTGCCCGCGCTTTGAAAATGTATCTTCTGCGCAGGTACATCGGTAAGCCATATTAATTGGGTACTACTGTATCAACACAGCCGATGGACACCTGTGGACTTACTCCTAAGCGTACCATTAATGTCAATATTATGTTTATTATTCAAAAAAATTCAATGGCTAAAGTACCTAACTTCGGATTGGTCAAATATCGCTTTCTGGCCCACTCGCAAATCACGCCCCTCTGCACGGCGTGCGCTAACATGGCGGCAGCTGCCGACCAATAGCGGTTTCCCGCGCTTGAAAATACATCTTCTGTGCAGGTACCTACATCGGTAAGCCATATCAGTTGGGTACTACTGTTTATAAATACTAACTTGAATGCCTTGAATGCGTGCCTGTTAATTGTACTATTCAAAATTTAAACACCATGTTTTTTTTTAGTGTAGTATTTTGAATTTCGAATTACTTCCTCTTCGCAAGTTTTGACGGACTTCACTATTCAAAGAAGTTCGCATAACTTGAAGGGTTATGCATACTCCTTTAACATTTCCTTTGAAGTATGGCCTTGGTTATAACTATCTGATAGTTAAACAACGGCAACGGAAATCTGGAAGTAAGCTAACTAAATCAAAAGTACTTACAAAACAAACAATTAATTTACAAAGTAAACATTCAATCGGTGCTTAATAAGGGCCGCGTTAATCAGAGTAATCTTACGGCTTCCGATAGAGATAGCCATATTTATTGCCAAACGTGGGAAAGAGATATAAATGGTTTGAAAGTAAAATCAAAAACAATCCATTTCAATATTATTAATTTGCTTGAGGGATGAGTGGTTCACTAATGAGATAAGAAACGAAATAGATGCGGTATATTTTAGTACTACAAATATTATAAATGATTTAAATGTTTGTCAATGAATAGTTGTATCAAGCTTTACGTATCAATAATTAGGTCAAGTAATTCATCATCATCACATTCAGCCTCGAAAAGTTCAGAGACTTACTGAGAGATAGCGTTTATTCGCTCTAAGAGCAGCTCGACTGGGGAAGTACCTCCTTACAGAATACCGCAGCCAAATAACTTTATGTTGTGTTCCTGCGCGTGAGTAAGGTTCCAGAGCTCATTGGGGAGGAAGGAAGGGTCGGTAACGCATGAGTTGCAAGCGTCCTTATGGCTACGGTAAACGCTTACCATCAGGTGGGCCCTATGTTTTTTTTTTCCAAATTCTTAGTATAAAAATTAAACTTGAATCAACTCTGACCTTGGGTTTTACTTCGAAAATAAATGTTAATGAATGTAGCTAATTTTTTTTCAAATTCTGTCTGTTGATGAGTCAATGAACAGCTGTCAATAAAACTGTCTATTGAAGGTCTTTTGATCCTCACACGGCCCATAATGATGAACTAGCTCCTGCGGTTCTCCCCAGGGCTCTGTAAAAAGTGTTTTAAATTTTATTCTGGGTACGATCCGAGTTTCGTCATAATCCATTAAGTTTTTGAAGGTTCATTGAGAAACAGATACCCACACCAGCATACACATTCAGAGTAGAATTAGTAGGATACCAAAATAGGGAAGTAAAATTTAACCAATTTACATTGAGCTATAATTACTACGTATAGAGAAGACGCCACACATCACAACTATGTTCCGTTCAAGTGAGGCCACCCGGTTCCAATTATTGTTGTAGAACGATGAACGAAACGCATAAGCGCCGTGAAAATCACGGTGTTTGCGAGAAAAATACTCAAAAGCGTTCTGACAGCGCTACGTGTTTCTACTGTCTACTTAGACAACTAATTTATTGTTTGAGCGCTAAAGAGAACTACAGTTGAATCTAAAAACATAACCTTTGTATAAGATAGCTTCTCTATACGTAGTAATAATAGCTCAATGCCAATTTATCGCCATTTTCTTATGACATCAATACATATAAAAAGAAAAGTCCTGACTCATCAACGCCCAGCTCAAACCCTTGGACCTAGAAATCTGTAATTTTGCACAGAGTATTTAATAACTTGAAACTCTCACAGCATAAGGAATAAAATGTGAGTATCCCTTAAATTGAGGAACGCGCGACGGAAAGCTTACTAGCTATCCTTCCGCTTTACGTATAAGACTTATGCGGTTACTAATATCCAAGCTGTCGGTATTAGAGGCCTTTTGGTTACCCCATTACCATATCTACGCACAGTTAACCAATACCTCATCCATAAGGAAATTTAACGAGAATAAATTCCTCAATTAATGTAAATTAATTAAGTTTTGCTTTGCTCGTAAACGTCTGTCATTATTACGGAAATGATTCAATTCGACCTCTCTCAATTTTGTGGTGGTACTAAATATAGATATTGCTTGAGATTTCAATCATAACTATCTGTCCCCCGCGGTTTTACCCGCGTTTCCGAGGGTTTGTATATTTTTTTGAGATAAAAAGTATCCTATATATTAGTCCAAAATATATTCTATCTGTGTGCCGTTTAGTAGTTTTAGTGTGAAAGACTAACAAACATCTTCACATTTATAATATTAGTAGGATTGTGTATAGAGTGACTGGTAAATTAGTAACCGATATTGTACTCATAATAACAAACAACTTTCCCAATGAAACGAGTTTTTTTTACTGCTCGCGTTCTATACAGAGTGGGGTCAAAGGAAAAATAAATGCATGGTAATAGAGGAATAGGTTATAAAGGGATAAATGACTAAATAACAGCTGATGGTGTATTATTTTTCTTAGGTACTCAATATTTAATTGGGCTGATTGGGGTCATGCGCTTGGTAAATTAAATAATTGGACTGTTTTACAAAAAACTTAAACCGACTTCAAAGTACACGAAGGAGTAATCAAATCCTGATCTGACGACAATGGGACCAAATGGGAAGTGTACCCTTTCAAATAAAAAAAGAATTTTCCAAATCGGTTAATAAATGACGGAGTTATGAGGTAACAAACATAAAAAAATGCAAGAAAAAAAACCGAATTGAGAACCTCCTCCTTTTTTGAAGTCGGTTAAAAAGAAAACGTTTCTTTGAGAAAGTTGTTTGTTATCATGAGTACAATCATGTCATTAAGTATCGGTCACTATTTACCAATCACCCTATCAACTATCTAGAAACTACAATTGGACCGCAACCCCAGGCACGATGACCAAACCTGACGGAAGTTCTTCCGCTTTAAATGGACTAGTCATCCAGCCCTGCTCGTCTATAGTAGCATAGCATGTCATTCATCTCCCGATCCCATTGTTTGGTTCGGTCAACTAGGTACTTCATTTCAATCACGTGCAAACTTTTTTAGAATATCGATTTTTTATTCAATTTATGTTAGGCTTCCAATACGAACTATTTTTATTGCTTTGTTTGTTTTATCAATAACTAGGAACAAATACTATTCGCTCTTTTGTGGATCAAATATTTGTGTGTAAAGTGATATGTGACAAAATTTAATGGAACAAAAAACATGACGACTTTTTATATTTTTTTGCATTTTAGACCTCAAGATTTTTCATATGTATTGGATTTTTTGTGGTATTGACTACGATTTTATTAAAATGTTAACATTATTCTGTGCCTAGCTCACCTTTCAAACATACCTACCTACTAAATGTTGTCTCTGTATTGAATATGTCTGTAGAATTTGTTACGAAATTAACTCTCTGTATCGAAAAATATAAATAATAAAAATTTAAAGGATTTTAATTTTTCACATAAGTAACCTAAGGTGAAACTATTTTATGCACACTGTACGCGGGGCTTTAACTAAAATCTCATAAATTTTATTAATAATATATGTTTGTCACTCAATTACGTCGTAATATCTAAACATCTGGATAAAATAATGTAGGTCGCTCGAAACGCACAGTGAAACCTAGTTTTATTTATACCACCTAGGTGGCAAACAAGCATACGGTAAGCAGTTACCGTAGCTTATGGACAGTTGCAACACCAGGGGTATCACTCGCGCGTTGCCGACCCTGCAGAAATCTCTTCACACCCTTTTTGAAGAACCCCATGCTGTACTCCATTGGGAAAATCACAGCAGGGAGCTCATTCCACAGTCTGAGCGTCCGCTGAAGGAAGCTCCGTTGAGCCCGCACAGTTAGTTATAAATAATTATATTTTCCCGGGTATAAACAAAACATGATAGTAAACTGCAGCCTTATCGAGGCTGTATGGGCCGCTGCGCACGGATCCAAATGTACTGAACACAAACTAATATCTAGGCAGCGAACTATATGCCTATCTAATTAAATACAGTTATCTGTCTGTGTATAAATGATTTATCTAATAGGATTGATTCTTAGGTTAAAAAAATAGAATTATAATTAGTCCGCAAGTTAGATTATCAAAAAATATTGGACACTTATTTTTTGCTTTACCAAATCATAAAAAAATTACAAAGATAAAGCGAGTCAAAGTTCGAGAGTGGCCCGGGGGCTCGTGACGTCACTTTAGAGTAAAAAGTGTACTCTAACATGACGTCACGCGTATTTTTTTGGTAAAAAAATACGCGTACGGTATTACTACGTTCTTCTTCTGTATTTAAGAGCTGTGCTCTTGTCGGTGTAGCTTCTTCCATTCCGCTCTATCATTAGCAACATTTTGCATCTCCTTATACGACACGACGTCTATTTTTGCCTTTACTTGATCTATGTAACTTATTCTTGGTCTTCCTCTCCCTCGCTTTCCCTCTATCTTTCCTTCTACTATGTTTTTGATGAATTCATCGTGTCGTATAAGATGGCCAAACATCTTTCCCCTCCTATTCTCTATCGTCTTCATAACGTTCCTTTTCTCTTTTACTCGACTTAATACTTCCTCATTTGTCACCCTCTCAGTCCAGCTAATCCTCTCCATTCTCCTCCAACACTACATTTCAAAGGCCTCCAGTCTTTCCCTATCCCTTTGTGTCATTGTCCACGTCTCACACCCATACAGTGCTATGCTCCAAACGTATGTTTTAATAAATTTCTTTTTAACTTTATTTGATATTATTGCCCTGAATATATGCTTTTTATTTTGAAAAGCTTGCTTGGCTATGGCTATCCTATTATGACGTACTACGTTACGTACGGTAAATTAAAAAAACGTGTCGAATATTTTTTGATAATGTAAAGAATTTTTTTTAGTCATCTGGCCTTTTAAATTGTTGTGTGTTTGTATGATCAAAGTGTGACAGGCGTTTTATGTGAAGACGGGTAGTCGGATGCGGACACGAAGGTCTCATGGAACATCGTGAGGAAACCATAGCACGCCAGGGTACTTTGCAGTACCCGCCTGGCCGGCTACCACCCTAAAGTTTTAAATCTGTCACCAAGCACCTATCGGTGTATTCCCACAGCTGCACTTGAGAGCCAGTTCCTTCTAGGCTTTGTGTGCTTACCACCTTCCTCCACATACCATGGTGAGATCAAACACAGGCAGACACAGTAAAAACAATATATAAATAAAAGTAATTTAAAAAAATCAATCGTCTTAAACATACACTAAAAATTTTGAAATAACTCTAATCTGACACTGATTTGAAGTCAGCAAAAGAGCACGACGTATTCCATTGAAAATATATCGCTGACTTCAAAAACTAAAAATGACGATTCGTCATTTTTAGTTTTTCTTAAATGCACTAGAATTTGACCAAGGTTTTGAGATGTTATTCCTTTGACTACCACACCCGTAGCTCGTATTAATAAGCCAGGCCGTCACACATATTTGTACATATCTTGAAAACGACTGAACCGATTTCGATGAAACTTGCACTGTTCCCTAACTGGAAGTAAATATAAACTTACTAAGAATGGTTACAATCCGATTAATATCTTCGGAGATATGCGAGGACAAACTTGATTACATACTAACATACATACACCTATGAAATTTTGAATATTTGTTTGGAAGCCCTAATAGATTATCATATGTGAATATATTGCAATTCCAATAATATTACAAACATACGTGTCGAATTGATAATCTCCTTTTTTTTTAAGACGATTACAAATATATACCTATACCTAGGTAATCAATTATTTAATAATTATTTTAATTTAATAACCCAATGATTGAAATTCGCACTAATGATTCCCTATGATTGAAGTTGTAAGGGGATGTTCGTACGCCTGCAGTGGTGATGTGGCTGACGTATTCCGTGTACAGAAATTTATTCTAATTTGGATGAATATCCTTTTGAGTCTAGTAACAATAGATTAAGGCTTACATTTCTATGAAAATTACAAGCTCCTCTAACTTTTACACTAACGTAAAAGATTTTTTTTTTGTTAACATCATAAAAGAACCACAGCAGTGGTCAAAGTCAAAGTCAAAGCCATTTATTCAATTTAGGCCCTGTTAGGGCACTTATGAAGGTCAAAGCTACTGTAGGTGGTAGTTAAGGCAGGGTACTATCTACCTTGTCTTGCTGGATAAATCACCAGGGCCAGTAGACAAGATGGTTGTCGACAATCGTTATCGTTAGTAAACTATCAACCTTTGTATGGGATACAAATCGAGATATCACGTGATTTTTAACAATCTCTTATCAATCCCATACAAAGGTTGATCGTTTACTAACGATAACGAAAGTCGACAACCATCTTGTCTAGGGGGGCTGTGTATTCCGCTGGCCTCACATTAGATTCAGTCCCTCCTTTTTTGTGTGCTTACCTACCACTTTCGACCACATCGCGAATCACTGTGGTCAAAAACAGGCTTGATCACTACATTGTGAAATATGTAACATAATATTAAAATTTCATACATAATTAAGATGTATACCATAATTTTAAAATAATTTTAATTTGATATAAATATTAATTTTAGTCCACGTTGCTTTATAACAATAGTTTAATAATAGCATTGAATCCTTTGTCAATATTGTTGTTAATATGGAATTTAATGCCGTTAATTTAAATTGAAAACAGTTTTTGGTGAAACATATTGGCGATGTTAGCTCACTGATGGTGAGGTCGAATGCCTGTGAACTTGTGCTTTCGGTGAAGGAAAACATAGTGAAGAGGACAAACCATAGGACGGTGGTACTTTGAAGTACCCGCCTGGCTGGCTACTACCTTCAAGTTGAAAACTACTGGTGTATTCCAACAGCTGCACTTAATAGCTAGTTACCTTCTAGGGTTTGTTTATTTACCACCTTCGGCCGCATCATCGATCATGGTGAGTTTGTGGTCAAACACAGGCCTATAATTAGTAAATAAAACTTGATAGTTATAAATTATACATATACCAGATTGATGTCTGTATTTGTGTGGATGGTTGTCATTCAATCGCAGTGTAACTGCTTAACAGTTTAATATAAAACTTGCCACAAAGGGGGACAACCATCATCTCTTAAGACAATATTATTATAACCTTGCTTGTCTTTTGTCCTGTTTTGACGTCGGATGTCAAAGAAGGACGTAACGTAAGTAAAGTTATAATTATATTGTTTTAAGAGATGGTGGTTGGCCCACAGAGGGCGAACCACAAGCTCTTAAAACAATATTATAACCTTATTTGACTTTTGTCTTTCTTTGTCATCCGGCATCAAAACGGGACAAAAGACAAATAAGGTTATTTTAACCTTGTTTTAAGAGCTTGTGGTAGGCCCCCAGGTCAAATAAGTAAGTTTAGTTTTGCTTGGCAGTTTAAGTTCTAAAATAAGCAAGCATAACCGTAGAATTGACGTACGCTAAGTTAAATGCAGGCACAATCACGGTTTGACATTATAATTCAGATACAATTAGCTTAGTTGACTGCACATGGTTGGCGCGATGCGATAGCGCTTGGGGAGCGATCGGACCGTGCAATGTATTGAGTTGAGAGAGTGGGCCTATTTAAGCGGAATTGAATATTACCGCGGCCAAATTGCTGATAATATTGTATTCAGGTTTATTGGTTAAACACTAACAACCTAGCTGGAATGTATTACCATCATAAAAACAGCACTTGTTATATGACTTTTTACAAAACATTTACCAAAAACAAAGTTTCAAGATTTCGTTGTTCTATCTAACATATTTCAGGGCCAGTAGAGAAGATGGTTACCGACAATCGTCATCGTTAGTAAACGATCAACCGTTGTATGGGATTGACATTTCAAATCGAAATATCACGTGAATGTTAACAATATCTTATGTCAATACCATAAAAAGGTTGATCGTGTACTAACGATGACGATGTCGACAACCATCTTGTCACGGGGGGCTGTTCTTAATTTTTTTGTATCTACGCCTCCCTTGCACTGTCATAGTCTTTTGCCACGCGTAGAGTTCATTATATTTAGAGCTATAAATTTAAATATTATTATTTTTGTAAGTTATAGGCAAGGTTACTTACCGATCCAGTTAACTTTTTTATGTAGCGTGAACACGTTTCTCTTTCTTTTTATGTCAGAGCGTTAATATCTATTAAAAAAAAAAAAATTTTTTTTTTTTTTTAAATCTTAAAAATTATACATTAAAATTTTAGGGTTGGTCCCATAGTAAAAGTTATTCAGCAAAATTAATCCAGGTGTCGTAAAGGTATCCAGAAGTTTGAACCTGTATATAAAAGAAGCATTACTTAAGATAAACCTTAATTATACTGTTACTAATTAACTTATTTGCTTTGTAATTTTGCACAAACGAAACCATTTTGAACAAAGTTTAATAGAAAAGCCTTAAAAGCACTGAAAAACTTTCATTGTTTACTTCGTCGGAGGCGGAAACATTTTACACACTAAATAAAACCATTTTATGGTGAACCGTTTACTTTGCAGCAACGTTTACTCTGTAATGTTCAAAGTTGAGTGCAACTTGAAGTGTGCTTACTGTTTAAATAGTTACTTTTATTATTTTTTGAAAGAAAATAATTCACCTAATTTAAACCGTTGGTTCTCGCGAGGGATGCCCGTCCTATTAGAACAATTGATGTCATTGTTATATTTTTAACCGCAAGCCAAGGTATTAATTAGGTTCTTTTTTGTACAATTCAGGTTTTGAGTATGATTTAACTTTCTATGTAAGTTTTTTGAGCCCACAAAGTTACCAGAAGTAAAGTTTAATTTACACTGAAAAAAATGATCTACAAAACTAGATATGTAAATTGACGTTTTGCTGTCAGGAAACTAACTTTAGTTGTCGGGAAACTAACTTTAGTTACATTTAATCAAATAATGTAGTAACGAGCAAGCAACTAGTTTTGTTACTGGTAAGTTTAGTTCGCAAATCACTCTGTTTAGGTTATTGGTCGTCAAAGGGGTTAGAACCTTTGTGGCATAGCTAGCCGCCGCCATTTTAGTTTTTTTTCAATGTCGCGGCGCACGATGAAACTGGTATATATGGGTAGAGGACACTTATACAAACAAAAAATGTTAATCAATATGGTGGCCTAAAGTGTCACGTTTCCGAGATATTTGGAGGTAAAGATCGCCATATGAGAATTACGACAATCATTAAAAATTTACTTATTACGTGTTTATATGCATTCGATTGTATTCAAATAATAGTTCCCAGGTTGATTTATCAATTTTTTAGTAGAGAGTTTAACTAGGAGCACGAAAAACAATATTTTTAATTACATACCTACTAAACAGCATCGTAATAATCGCTATGAACCACAATGTTGTCAAAGTAGCTCGGATCGTGACTTGTTTTCCATCTTGTCATTATTATCCCACCAAAAACATTCTGTAAAAAACTAGCCAAGTCTCGATGGAGCTGCTTGTTTATCTTTAAAAAGTAATGAAATCTAGACAAAGTCGTGCCAAGTCTAAGGTTCCTTACTGCGATTTCTTTATTATTATAGTTAATGTTGTGTGACTTGGCCGTTGAAGGGTACAAAACCAGGTGCTCCATGGTTCAGCTCCATCGAGACTTTGCTAGTTTTTTACAGAATGTTTTTGGTGGGATTTCACTTCTTTTTGTAGAAAATGAAGCGGCCCACCATGTTGAATATTTTTTGAAAAGGCGCTATGTCGATCTCTAATAGTTTGGTTGGGCTCTTGTGTTTTTTAATCAGGGTCACCAGGTACTCCTGATCTTCGATTATCCTAGTTTTTATAGTTTTCCCTTTATGTTGCCATTAAACCCTAACTCTGTACCAAATTTCAGCTCTCTAAGTTTATAGGAAGTACCAGTTCTATTTTGATGATCATGAGTGAGTGATGAGTGAGTGAGTGAGTGAGTGAGTGAGTGTCATAAATGCGAAACTTTGCTTTTGCTTAACTTCGGAACTAAATGACCTACAGACTTGAAATTTTGGATTTTAAGTATGTGATTATAGCTTACTGGATGACGAAAATTTCTATGTTCTGGTCTTATCCAGAGGTTCTCAAATAGGGGCCTGAAAATGCGGCGAAATGGTTCCAGTAAAGGATGGTACGGCAGTGTTTGCTTCGCGCTCGACTCGGCGGGGGCACTGCCGTGCCCCCCGATACAAACAAAAATGACAATACTTGTCCTAAAATCTCATGTTACCAAGTTAATTGGAACTAAAGATCGCTAAGTAATGCTCCCTGGGCGCCAAAATTGCAATAGCGACGTAATAGTACATTATGATACATGTGTGCAAAGTTGGTTATTAATACTCGAGGCGTATTAAGCGCGTGAGCCGTAGGCGAAAGCAATAAGTGAGCCGAGAGTGTAATAATCAATGCACACGCGTGTCATACGGTAACGCCTTCGGAAATTTTTAAACATATTAAAGAACTTAAGTCCAACGCGATAGGCTGTGATGGAATATCACTAGATATGATTATATTAACACTACCACATAGCCTTGATACGCTAACATCTATTATAAATAAATCCATCACCACTTCAACTTTTCCTACTCTTTGGAAAACAGCAATAGTTCGTCCTATACCTAAAAACCCTAACCCAGAGGAAATCGGAGAGCTTCGTCCCATTAGCATACTACCTTGCCTTTCTAAAGTTCTTGAAAAGGTAGTTTCTTGTCAGTTACGAGAATTTTTAGAAAATAACAATATCTTGCCTGATGCTCAATCGGGTTTCAGAAAGGGGCGCGGTACTACTACTGCCTTGTTGGACGTAACTGATAATATACTAGCTGCCCAGGATCAGGGCATGGGATCTATTCTAACCCTATTAGACTTTTCACGCGCTTTTGATTCTCTTAATATTCCACTTTTATTGTCAAAGCTAAATTATTACGGTTTTCAACCTGAGGCGACGCAGTGGTTTCACTCTTATCTGAGTAATCGTTCGCAATATGTTGAAATGTTGAAAACTAAAAATGACGATTCGTCATTTTTAGTTTTTCTTAAATGCACTAGAATTTGACCAAGGTTTTGAGATGTTATTCCTTTGACTACCACACCCGTAGCTCGTATTAATAAGCCAGGCCGTCACACATATTTGTACATATCTTGAAAACGACTGAACCGATTTCGATGAAACTTGCACTGTTCCCTAACTGGAAGTAAATATAAACTTACTAAGAATGGTTACAATCCGATTAATATCTTCGGAGATATGCGAGGACAAACTTGATTACATACTAACATACATACACCTATGAAATTTTGAATATTTGTTTGGAAGCCCTAATAGATTATCATATGTGAATATATTGCAATTCCAATAATATTACAAACATACGTGTCGAATTGATAATCTCCTTTTTTTTTAAGACGATTACAAATATATACCTATACCTAGGTAATCAATTATTTAATAATTATTTTAATTTAATAACCCAATGATTGAAATTCGCACTAATGATTCCCTATGATTGAAGTTGTAAGGGGATGTTCGTACGCCTGCAGTGGTGATGTGGCTGACGTATTCCGTGTACAGAAATTTATTCTAATTTGGATGAATATCCTTTTGAGTCTAGTAACAATAGATTAAGGCTTACATTTCTATGAAAATTACAAGCTCCTCTAACTTTTACACTAACGTAAAAGATTTTTTTTTTGTTAACATCATAAAAGAACCACAGCAGTGGTCAAAGTCAAAGTCAAAGCCATTTATTCAATTTAGGCCCTGTTAGGGCACTTATGAAGGTCAAAGCTACTGTAGGTGGTAGTTAAGGCAGGGTACTATCTACCTTGTCTTGCTGGATAAATCACCAGGGCCAGTAGACAAGATGGTTGTCGACAATCGTTATCGTTAGTAAACTATCAACCTTTGTATGGGATACAAATCGAGATATCACGTGATTTTTAACAATCTCTTATCAATCCCATACAAAGGTTGATCGTTTACTAACGATAACGAAAGTCGACAACCATCTTGTCTAGGGGGGCTGTGTATTCCGCTGGCCTCACATTAGATTCAGTCCCTCCTTTTTTGTGTGCTTACCTACCACTTTCGACCACATCGCGAATCACTGTGGTCAAAAACAGGCTTGATCACTACATTGTGAAATATGTAACATAATATTAAAATTTCATACATAATTAAGATGTATACCATAATTTTAAAATAATTTTAATTTGATATAAATATTAATTTTAGTCCACGTTGCTTTATAACAATAGTTTAATAATAGCATTGAATCCTTTGTCAATATTGTTGTTAATATGGAATTTAATGCCGTTAATTTAAATTGAAAACAGTTTTTGGTGAAACATATTGGCGATGTTAGCTCACTGATGGTGAGGTCGAATGCCTGTGAACTTGTGCTTTCGGTGAAGGAAAACATAGTGAAGAGGACAAACCATAGGACGGTGGTACTTTGAAGTACCCGCCTGGCTGGCTACTACCTTCAAGTTGAAAACTACTGGTGTATTCCAACAGCTGCACTTAATAGCTAGTTACCTTCTAGGGTTTGTTTATTTACCACCTTCGGCCGCATCATCGATCATGGTGAGTTTGTGGTCAAACACAGGCCTATAATTAGTAAATAAAACTTGATAGTTATAAATTATACATATACCAGATTGATGTCTGTATTTGTGTGGATGGTTGTCATTCAATCGCAGTGTAACTGCTTAACAGTTTAATATAAAACTTGCCACAAAGGGGGACAACCATCATCTCTTAAGACAATATTATTATAACCTTGCTTGTCTTTTGTCCTGTTTTGACGTCGGATGTCAAAGAAGGACGTAACGTAAGTAAAGTTATAATTATATTGTTTTAAGAGATGGTGGTTGGCCCACAGAGGGCGAACCACAAGCTCTTAAAACAATATTATAACCTTATTTGACTTTTGTCTTTCTTTGTCATCCGGCATCAAAACGGGACAAAAGACAAATAAGGTTATTTTAACCTTGTTTTAAGAGCTTGTGGTAGGCCCCCAGGTCAAATAAGTAAGTTTAGTTTTGCTTGGCAGTTTAAGTTCTAAAATAAGCAAGCATAACCGTAGAATTGACGTACGCTAAGTTAAATGCAGGCACAATCACGGTTTGACATTATAATTCAGATACAATTAGCTTAGTTGACTGCACATGGTTGGCGCGATGCGATAGCGCTTGGGGAGCGATCGGACCGTGCAATGTATTGAGTTGAGAGAGTGGGCCTATTTAAGCGGAATTGAATATTACCGCGGCCAAATTGCTGATAATATTGTATTCAGGTTTATTGGTTAAACACTAACAACCTAGCTGGAATGTATTACCATCATAAAAACAGCACTTGTTATATGACTTTTTACAAAACATTTACCAAAAACAAAGTTTCAAGATTTCGTTGTTCTATCTAACATATTTCAGGGCCAGTAGAGAAGATGGTTACCGACAATCGTCATCGTTAGTAAACGATCAACCGTTGTATGGGATTGACATTTCAAATCGAAATATCACGTGAATGTTAACAATATCTTATGTCAATACCATAAAAAGGTTGATCGTGTACTAACGATGACGATGTCGACAACCATCTTGTCACGGGGGGCTGTTCTTAATTTTTTTGTATCTACGCCTCCCTTGCACTGTCATAGTCTTTTGCCACGCGTAGAGTTCATTATATTTAGAGCTATAAATTTAAATATTATTATTTTTGTAAGTTATAGGCAAGGTTACTTACCGATCCAGTTAACTTTTTTATGTAGCGTGAACACGTTTCTCTTTCTTTTTATGTCAGAGCGTTAATATCTATTAAAAAAAAAAAAATTTTTTTTTTTTTTTAAATCTTAAAAATTATACATTAAAATTTTAGGGTTGGTCCCATAGTAAAAGTTATTCAGCAAAATTAATCCAGGTGTCGTAAAGGTATCCAGAAGTTTGAACCTGTATATAAAAGAAGCATTACTTAAGATAAACCTTAATTATACTGTTACTAATTAACTTATTTGCTTTGTAATTTTGCACAAACGAAACCATTTTGAACAAAGTTTAATAGAAAAGCCTTAAAAGCACTGAAAAACTTTCATTGTTTACTTCGTCGGAGGCGGAAACATTTTACACACTAAATAAAACCATTTTATGGTGAACCGTTTACTTTGCAGCAACGTTTACTCTGTAATGTTCAAAGTTGAGTGCAACTTGAAGTGTGCTTACTGTTTAAATAGTTACTTTTATTATTTTTTGAAAGAAAATAATTCACCTAATTTAAACCGTTGGTTCTCGCGAGGGATGCCCGTCCTATTAGAACAATTGATGTCATTGTTATATTTTTAACCGCAAGCCAAGGTATTAATTAGGTTCTTTTTTGTACAATTCAGGTTTTGAGTATGATTTAACTTTCTATGTAAGTTTTTTGAGCCCACAAAGTTACCAGAAGTAAAGTTTAATTTACACTGAAAAAAATGATCTACAAAACTAGATATGTAAATTGACGTTTTGCTGTCAGGAAACTAACTTTAGTTGTCGGGAAACTAACTTTAGTTACATTTAATCAAATAATGTAGTAACGAGCAAGCAACTAGTTTTGTTACTGGTAAGTTTAGTTCGCAAATCACTCTGTTTAGGTTATTGGTCGTCAAAGGGGTTAGAACCTTTGTGGCATAGCTAGCCGCCGCCATTTTAGTTTTTTTTCAATGTCGCGGCGCACGATGAAACTGGTATATATGGGTAGAGGACACTTATACAAACAAAAAATGTTAATCAATATGGTGGCCTAAAGTGTCACGTTTCCGAGATATTTGGAGGTAAAGATCGCCATATGAGAATTACGACAATCATTAAAAATTTACTTATTACGTGTTTATATGCATTCGATTGTATTCAAATAATAGTTCCCAGGTTGATTTATCAATTTTTTAGTAGAGAGTTTAACTAGGAGCACGAAAAACAATATTTTTAATTACATACCTACTAAACAGCATCGTAATAATCGCTATGAACCACAATGTTGTCAAAGTAGCTCGGATCGTGACTTGTTTTCCATCTTGTCATTATTATCCCACCAAAAACATTCTGTAAAAAACTAGCCAAGTCTCGATGGAGCTGCTTGTTTATCTTTAAAAAGTAATGAAATCTAGACAAAGTCGTGCCAAGTCTAAGGTTCCTTACTGCGATTTCTTTATTATTATAGTTAATGTTGTGTGACTTGGCCGTTGAAGGGTACAAAACCAGGTGCTCCATGGTTCAGCTCCATCGAGACTTTGCTAGTTTTTTACAGAATGTTTTTGGTGGGATTTCACTTCTTTTTGTAGAAAATGAAGCGGCCCACCATGTTGAATATTTTTTGAAAAGGCGCTATGTCGATCTCTAATAGTTTGGTTGGGCTCTTGTGTTTTTTAATCAGGGTCACCAGGTACTCCTGATCTTCGATTATCCTAGTTTTTATAGTTTTCCCTTTATGTTGCCATTAAACCCTAACTCTGTACCAAATTTCAGCTCTCTAAGTTTATAGGAAGTACCAGTTCTATTTTGATGATCATGAGTGAGTGATGAGTGAGTGAGTGAGTGAGTGAGTGAGTGTCATAAATGCGAAACTTTGCTTTTGCTTAACTTCGGAACTAAATGACCTACAGACTTGAAATTTTGGATTTTAAGTATGTGATTATAGCTTACTGGATGACGAAAATTTCTATGTTCTGGTCTTATCCAGAGGTTCTCAAATAGGGGCCTGAAAATGCGGCGAAATGGTTCCAGTAAAGGATGGTACGGCAGTGTTTGCTTCGCGCTCGACTCGGCGGGGGCACTGCCGTGCCCCCCGATACAAACAAAAATGACAATACTTGTCCTAAAATCTCATGTTACCAAGTTAATTGGAACTAAAGATCGCTAAGTAATGCTCCCTGGGCGCCAAAATTGCAATAGCGACGTAATAGTACATTATGATACATGTGTGCAAAGTTGGTTATTAATACTCGAGGCGTATTAAGCGCGTGAGCCGTAGGCGAAAGCAATAAGTGAGCCGAGAGTGTAATAATCAATGCACACGCGTGTCATACGGTAACGCCTTCGGAAATTTTTAAACATATTAAAGAACTTAAGTCCAACGCGATAGGCTGTGATGGAATATCACTAGATATGATTATATTAACACTACCACATAGCCTTGATACGCTAACATCTATTATAAATAAATCCATCACCACTTCAACTTTTCCTACTCTTTGGAAAACAGCAATAGTTCGTCCTATACCTAAAAACCCTAACCCAGAGGAAATCGGAGAGCTTCGTCCCATTAGCATACTACCTTGCCTTTCTAAAGTTCTTGAAAAGGTAGTTTCTTGTCAGTTACGAGAATTTTTAGAAAATAACAATATCTTGCCTGATGCTCAATCGGGTTTCAGAAAGGGGCGCGGTACTACTACTGCCTTGTTGGACGTAACTGATAATATACTAGCTGCCCAGGATCAGGGCATGGGATCTATTCTAACCCTATTAGACTTTTCACGCGCTTTTGATTCTCTTAATATTCCACTTTTATTGTCAAAGCTAAATTATTACGGTTTTCAACCTGAGGCGACGCAGTGGTTTCACTCTTATCTGAGTAATCGTTCGCAATATGTTGAAATCCGTAAAGAAGATGGCACTACACTTACATCCGAAGGTTTACCGGTTATTAGAGGCGTTCCACAAGGGTCAATTCTGGGTCCCCTATTATTTATAATATATAGCTCTAATATCATTAATACAATAAGACACTGTAAATACCATATATATGCTGACGATTTACAAATGTATATTTCTTTCAAACCTGATAATACACAGGTGGCTATCCAACAGTTAAACGAGGACCTGAATAATGTTTACGACTGGGCACATCGAAATTGTTTGTTATTAAATGCTAAAAAGACTAAATTAATGATATTGGGTACAAAATCACAAATTGATAAAATAGGTCGTGCAAACCCTCTAGTGCAAATTAATGGAGAACCTATAGAAAGAGTTACAGAGGCAAGAAACTTAGGTTTAATATTTGACGAGCATTTGCGATTTGAACACCACATATCGGACATAGTTAAGAACTGCTTTTATAGACTAAAAGTCTTGTATAAAATACGCAATTTTCTATGCGTTGACCTGCGTATTCGATTGGTAGATACACTTATCCTATCTAAATTCAACTATGTAGATGCAGTATATGGTCCGCGATTACTAAAAAGAACAGAACACCTTATCCAAAGGGTGCAAAATGCATGTGCTCGGTTCTGCTTTGAAATCCCACCTCGGACTCATGTCACACCATTTTTTAACAAACACAACATACTGAAGATGAGCTCCAGAAGGGAATTACACTTGGCAACCCTTTTATTTGGCACGATAAGAACTGGAAAACCTTATTATCTATATAACAAGCTTAGCTGGGCTCGTGACCATAATAGTCATGCGACGAGGGCTTCCTCTTATCTACTGCTAACACCACGCCACTGCTCTGCTGCATTCCATGGTAGCTTCAGTTACCGCGCTACTAAGTGCTGGAACAATCTTCCTCCACCATTGCGTGATCTGAAAAGCGTATGTAATTTTAGGGTTAAGTTTAGGATATTTTTGTTTAAAAGACAATTATCGGTATCTTAAGCTTGTATCTGGATTATCTTGACGTGATGGGTGGGTGTTGTAATTTTTTAGGTGGTCATCGCATATCACAGAATTATAACATTTACCTACGTATCACTCATTATAATTACGGTAGGTATTAGAATGGCTTTCATATTTAAAATATAACATACATTTAAATATAACATAACTCTTACCTTTACTCATCGATGAGTAGTGGCAGCCTTTTGGATCACTATTTCTTTTAATTTATCTTCTTTTTTGGAAAAACTGTGGGTATCTATTATATTATTATTTGTAGTAAATTATCATTAGCTTTATGCATTATTATTTTATGTATCACAATTTTATATGAGTATATGTTTTTAACTATTTATCTTACTTCACGAGTTTATTTTCCTTGTTTACTGTACTCTTCGTCCGTGATCACTAGAGGAGCCAGCTGAAAATCAGCGCTGTTGATTTCAACAGCATATGCTGAGCTGGATATCCTTTTTGACGGCACACCATCCGAATTTACGGCGACAAATGTTTAAAAAAAAAAAAAAAAAAATACTTTTTATGTGTTGTGGTTAATGTATATCTACCGTCCTTTTTAATTATGCTGTGTTGTATATGTATACTTACCTATTTTTTAATCTTATTTTTACATTTGTTGCTGTTTTGTGTTTATTGTATGTTATCTTTAAAGTGCTGTCAATTAAATCATTTTTCTTCTTCTTCTTTTCTTCTTCTTTTCTTCTTCTTCTTTCTTCATACGACGTTTTTCAACACACTTGCGAGGAAAAAAACAGACATGTATTTTTTTAAGTAGGTTTTTTGATAATAATCAAATCAACACAATGAGAACGTTTACAAATATGGCACGCAAGGTTTTTTTTGACAGCGGTGAGCTGTCAAACTATTTTACCCGTTTAAATTAAGAATGCTTGGTCTACACATATCACTTGCAGTGAGGTACAAACTTATCATAATCGGGATTATACCTTCATAAAACTGTGCAGTAATGTAAAGTAAAAAGCACAAATGGGTAATAAGCTGCATTAAGATACTAAAAGCGGTGCAATAAATGTTATTTTACGAGCGAGTGTGTTGAAAATACATAAAAAACCCAGTCCCGCGGCCGGCCCGACCCAACCTAATAAAACTTCTACCTAAATGAAAGTCCCGTCTTCGTCGAAGACTGCTCACGTGCACACAATGCCCAAAAAGACCCGATGAATTACAGGCCTATTGCCATCAACTCCCATTTTCTCCAATGGCATGGAGCGAGTGATCAACACGCAGCTCTTGAGATACCTAGAGGATCACGATTTGTTGAGTGACCGACAATATGGCTTCCACCATAGTCCCTTGGCTGGTGACCTTCTAGTGTTCTCTCTATTTGATGTGTCTATGTATACACTAGAAGGTCACCAGCCGAGTGGTCACTCGCCATCGAGAGTCAAGGTGGCGAAGGCGTTCGATCGGGTCTTTCACTGGGGTCTTCTAACGAAGTTACCAGCATATGGGTTTCCCGAGGGACTATGCAAATGGGTCGCCAATTTTTTGTCCAGCAGATGCATACGAGCTGAGAGACATCAATGCTGGCGTCCCGCAAGGGTCTGTACTGTCCCAAACACGGTTCCTGCTGCATATCAATGAAATGCTGTCTATTGACGGCATTCATTGTACAGAGGATGCAAATTGCAAATATTCTGAAATCGAGAGCACACTAACTAGTGTCTCCGATTACGGTCGACTAAACCTAGTCCATTTCAACCCCACTAAGAGTCAAGTCGTTCACCGCTAAGAAAACCCCATTTGCTGTGACTTCACAATTCCAGAACACGAACATCAGTTAAAGCATCGGGATCCTCGGCATCGACATTAATAACGACGTCAATAGGCCGTCTAGAAGACAAGGTTAAGCTAGCTTCCTAAAAACTGGAAGTGCTCAACAGAGCGACGCAGTACTTAACATCGGGGCAAAGGCTGCAACTTTACAAGTCGCAAGTCCGGCCTTATATGGCTCATATATTACTGCTCTCTCCTGGATACCAGTTTGGGCCTTTAGACTCGGTTCAGCGACGTGCTATTAGAATTGTCGACGGTCCCCAGCTCACAAGTGGCTTAGGGCCCCTCAATCTGAGGAGAGATTTTGCCTCCTTATGTGTGTTTTACCGTTTGTACAACGGACAGTGTTCTGTAGAATTGCTACGGCTACCTTCTACCATCGCAAGTCTCGCCATTGACGGGGAGTCCATCCTCACACATTGGAACCAAAATAGTTTCGAACTATGCGGTCTGAAAGGAGCTTTCTTCTGCGGACGCTTAGACTATGGAATGAGCTCCCGCCGTGGTTTTCCCAACGGAGCGTGGGGTTCCTTAAAAAAGGTGTGAAGATATTTCTGAAGGGTCGGCAAAGCGCGAGTGATACCCTGGTGTTGCAAGCGTCCATAGGCTACGGTAAGCGCTTACCGCTTAGGCATGTTTGTTTGCTACCTAAGTAGTTTAAAACAATCCTTTTATTTAAAGGTTTGAGGTCACGGCTTGTTTCTATTATGTGTATTATTTTATTTTTAAAACCGTGATGCAATAATTAGTTGACCACAGTTTATTGCTTAAAACAATAACATAAATTGTACTTAATCAACTTTAAACTATTGTCATTCTTCTCATATTATTTATACATCGATATTCCAAAATCTCGGTAACATTATATTTTAAGACAAGTATTGTAATTTTTGTTTAATAACGGAGACATGGAAAACAAGTTAACCACTACGATCCGAGCTACTTGACAACATTGTGTTTCATTGCGAATATAGCGATGCGGTTTAGTAGGTAACCAATAACCAATTAATGAATATTGTTTTTTCGTGCTATTTGTTTTGCTATATTCTAATAAAAAGTTAAATCAACCTGGGAACTATTACTTGAATACAATCTAATGCATATAAACACGTAATAAGTTCATTTTTAATGATTATCGTTATTCTCATATGGCGATCTTTACCTCCAAATATCTCGGAAACGTGACACTTTAGGTCACCATATTGCTTAACATTTTTTGTTTGTATAAGTGTCCTCTACCCAAATATACCACTTACACCGTGCGCCGCCACATTGAAAAAAAATCAAAATGGCGGCGGGTGGCTATGCCAGCTCCCATACAAAAAAGTTCGTACCCCTTTTGTGTTACTGTTAAATAAAGTTTTGTAGTCACTTGTAGTCCATTTTTTTCAGTGTATTAACTATAGATAGAGGGTAGCACTGAAGATGCAAGAAGATAATGAGAACATAAATAGCCCAATGATGATCCTTTCTTGGTAATAGGGTATGATTTTTAGCTGCATTTCAAATGGGCTCTCAAAATCGTGATGCAAGGACGGTAACCGATGTCGTATGGAGGTCTAGAAAATTGACCAAATTGACCCGAAATTGACCAAAAAGCTATGTATGGTATATTATAAGCATACGTACTACGAATAAATATTATTATTTGCGTGGTAACTTGGTATTGGCGTATTGGGATAAATGACAGGTTAATTTTATACTGGGAACGCTGGGGATAGCTAAACTATTGTCACACAATATGATGACCGTTTCGATATGAGGGGGTCTCTTTTTTTTACTTTAAAAGAAAAAAAGAACCCTTATAGGATCACTTTGTTGCCCGTATGTCTGTCAAGACTCTTTTACTCAGAAACGCGCGGAGGTATCAATTCGAAATTAATATCAAATACTCAGGGCTGCAATCCCTTGGAGCAGTGAAAAAATCAAACTTCTAAGTAAATACAATCAAAAGATACGGCGGTTTATGCCGCATAGTTTGACGCTCGCAAGGGAATCAAAACCTATAGGGTACTTGATCTAGAATCATGAAATTTAGCAAGAAACAATCCCATATAGTACAAGTAAAAGAATAAATCCGAAAATTTGTAGTTACATCTAAAAAAAAACATAATCAGAAAAAAATGGAAAAATCTTCGAGACGTTTGAAGTGATGAACGAACTATTACATACCTACAAGTTTGTACGGAGCCCTCGGTGCGCGAGTTCTACTCGCACTTGGCCGTATTTTTTTCTTTTTGGCAGATAAGAGCTGTCAAAACAGACATCGTTGCGTGCCTTAAATTTAGTTATTCGTAATTTAATTTATGAATACAAATACCCAATATTCTAAGAGAGATACTAAATAAATATTATTGTGTAAGTGTTGACTATGATAATATAAGCAAGATGGACGCTCAGGTATTTTAACGCCAAAAACTACTGAGAGCTGCACCGAGAGTTCAACCTTCAGTGGTCGACTTTATATGGTTTGTTTTTATGTTTCAACGTTTATGCCAGGCGTTATGACCTCTTACTGCTTCCATGGCTAATAAAAACTGAGCCATAAACTTAATTTGATTACCAACTGACACTTCTTTCTGCTGTTAATTCTATTTAGTATTGTGGTAATACCTATTCATTGGTTCCTAGTAGGTTACAGTCAAAATTCAAAATCATTTATTCAAATAGACCTTTGCAGGCACTTATGAAAAGTCTGACTCTAATACCGGTTCGGAAAGTTGCATTTGCTGAGAACAGCCGGCAATAAACTCAGCAATTACTCTTTTCAAAACAAGCTAAGATTCATTACATAATATTTACATTCTAATCGCACTGACAACAATTGCGTGCCCCGGCGAGGCGGCAAAACTACAAAGTAGTCTGAATCTATATTTAATAAGTAAATAAATAAATGGCAAACATAAGCAGACCAGCCCCCACAAGCAGCACCTGTTCACAAGTATGACGCGTGTGGCAGCCATCGCCCTCCTCGCCATATTGGAGGGAAGTGAGCGACCCGTCACACGACGCCGCCGCAAGCAGAGACCTTAAAGTGAGCATGACTTACTTAAGTTAATAACAGTACAAGTAAGAGGCGATGTACCTGCGCAGAAGATACATTTTCAAAGCGCGGGAAACACTATTGGCCGAAAGCTGCCGCCATGTCAGCACGCGCCGTGCGGAGGGGCGTGACTTGCAAGTGAGACAAAACTAACAGCTGCAGTGTATTATGAACCTTATAGTAGTGATCTAAGGTTGATTGTAAGTTTTAAGAATTCTTTCGTTAATCTTCGGGGCCATACTTTTCTGTGCGAACGAAGATTCACGACGCGTCATATCAGTTGGGTAGTACGGTATACCTCGGTATATGCTACGTATATACGGCGCGTGGCAGAGTAGTAGAGGAATCGCGGGGCTACTGCGTAAGTCAATCTAAATGAACTTCATTGAAATGGTCTTCCTTTTTCTACGCTTCTATGGTATTTATTTAGTTCAGTGACCTGCTTGAGGACTAAATGTGTTAGAACTATATATAATGGGAATTCAAAAATACCAGTTTAATGAAGTTTATTAAGATTGATTTACGCAGTAGCCTCGCGATTCATCTTCTACTGTGCCTACGTTCAAAAGAAGACGGTGCAAAATTTCATGTTACTAATCCTAGCGGTTTGGGTTGTGCGTATCAACGCAGAATGACAGATCTATCAAGATCTGTCAGTCAGACGAGTATTTTTATACATAAATGCGTCACCTATACCAAAACCATAAATATTCAAACGCAGGTACTCTACAAAGATTGTGTACGCGTATGATAGATTTTAACATAAAAAAATCCCTGGCGTTATTTGGTCGGAGTTATCCAAGTACATGTACTCTTTTATGGCATAACATCACGCTTTACTTAAAAAAGATGGAGCTTCCCAGACACGAGTTAAGTGAATCGAAGCATTACCTTCCGAGCTAAAGTAAATTGCAACTCGTAAAAATTTTAAGCTCAAGTCGGGAGTATTTAAGATTTTTGCTTTAGTATTACAATTTATCGGAATAAGGTATGAAATTGGCGTGTTATATAGATTTGGTACGTCTTAGCATTTTAAGATAGTGACTATCTTACAATAAACGTATTACACTATAGGCTGGGAGATGAGTTAGTAAGGGTAGCTACGCGAATATGGTGTAAAGAGACTGTCAAATTCAAATTCAAATTCAAAATCATTTATTCAAATAGACCTTCGCAGGCACTTATGAAAAGTCTGACTCTAATACTCTAATACCGGTTCGGAAGGTTGCATTTGCTGAGAAGAGCCGGCAATAAACTCAGCAATTACTCTTTTCAAAACAAGCTTAGATTCATTACATAATATTTACATTCTAATCGCACTGACAACAATTGCGTGCCCCGGCGCGGCCGCAAAACTACAAAGTAGACTGAATCTATATTTAATAAGTAAATAAATAAATGGCAAACTTAAGCAGACCAACCCCCACAAGCAGCACCTGTTCACAAGTATGACGCGTGTGGCAGCCATCGCCCTCCTCGCCATATTGGAGGGAAGTGAGCGACCCGTCACACGACGCCGCCGCAAGCAAAGGCCTTAAAGTGAGCATGACTTACTTAAGTCTGGCTTAGAAATAAAAAATAAACTAAAGGGAAACTACTAAACACGCAATTTGTTATCACTGTGACTACTGACAAGTTTATACTAAATATCATTTAGGTATATGTATAGAAAATATAACAATTAAGGAGACAGACATAATCTATTGAAGAATTTAGAAATAAATGAAAAACATTAAATTGAATTAATTACTATAAGTAATAATCTGTAAATTAAACAAAAAATAAAAAAAAAAGATAACTTATAATAATAATAGCATACTTAGAATTAAAATGGACCTTGAACTAGCTGCTAAGTGAAGCAGGTGCAGAGAGAAGCTACTTCCATACATCCTTGTCGTCAATATAATGAGACACTTTATAATAGGCCCTACTCAACAACCGCTTTTTGATATGTTCCTTAAATTTAAAAAAGGACATACTGGTCACGCTATGAGGAATTTTATTGTAAAATTGGATACAATTCCCAAGAAAGGACTTATTTACTTTAGCTAATCTAAATCTAGGCACAGTTATTTTGTCTTTGTTTCTAGTGTTTCTATCGTGATAATCACTATTGACTGGAAACAAATTAATGTTTTTACGAACATACATAATATTTTCAAAAATGTACTGAGAGGGCAAAGTTAATATATTAATTTCCGGAAATACCTTTCGCAGAGATTCGCGAGACCCCAAACAGTAGATGGCGCGAATTGCTCTTTTTTGCAATACAAAAATTGATTCCAAGTCTGCGGCAGAACCCCACAGCAAAATACCGTAAGACATAAGGCTATGAAAATATGCAAAATAAATTAATCTGGCTGTATTAATGTCCGTCAGTTGCCTTTTTTTGCTGACTGCAAAAGCAGCGGAGCTCAGTTTACCACCTAAGGCTTCCAGGTGAGCACCCCACTGCAATCTACAGTCTATGGTCAGACCAAGAAAAACAGTCTTATCTACTACATTAAGTTTAGTACCGTCCACAATAACATTGGTATCAACTTTTGGTACGTTTGGTAATGAAAATCTTATACATTTAGTTTTTTTAGAATTTAGCATAAGATTGTTGGCAGCAAACCATTGAGACACAGTTTCCAGAGCGTGGTTAACTTTTAAAAGGTCTTTGTCTTTTCTATCTACTTTAAATATCAGAGACGTATCATCTGCAAACAAAACGACATCTGATAGTTCTTTCACCATGTAAGGTAGGTCATTTATATAAACTAGAAACAGAAATGGGCCTAAAATCGAGCCTTGAGGTACGCCTAATTTGACTAAGGAGCCCGATGACACACTACCATTGATTCCTACTTTTTGTTGGCGCCCTGAAAGATAGGAAACCACAAGATCGAGGGCCACTCCGCGAATTCCATATAACTTAAGTTTAAGAGCTAGCGTTTGGTGATCTACGCAATCAAATGCCTTGGAGAGATCACAAAAGATACCAATAGCATCGTGTGAGCACTCCCAGGCCTGAAAAATATGCTTAATAAGTTTAGCTCCCGCATCCGTAGTGGACTTACCTCTTGTAAAACCGAACTGATCGTCATGGAGTATCTTGTGGTTATTAAAATGCCTTAACATTTGGTTTAGCACAATCTTTTCAAAAATCTTGCTTAATGCAGGAAGTACTGAAACAGGTCTATAATCTGAGGGATTGTTTTTACATCCCGATTTAAAGATTGGAACAATTTTGCTGTATTTCATTAAGTCAGGAAAGTTGCCCTGTTCGAGACATTGGTTAAAAATTAGGGCTAAAATAGGGGCAATATTGAAAATAATTGACTGTATAACCTTAACTGACAAACCCCATAAGTCTTCTGTATTTTTCATATTTAGTGACTTAAAAGCCGTGATAATGTCATAGTCATTAACCTGGGTGAATGCGAAGTCTGGAATGTTTTGTTGAAAATTATTCTGTAAAATCGATTCTGCTAACGTGGAAGACGAAGCAAGATTTTTAGTAGCCTCCATAGGTATATTTGAGAAAAAAGTTTCAAAAGCAGATGCTACTTCTAATTTACCTGAGATTAATGTATCATTAATTTTAAGAGAAAAAGTATTATCTTTGATTTTATTCTTACCAGTCTCTGTATTAATAATCTGCCACACTGTTTTAATTTTATTATTAGAACTATTTACCCTATTGCCTATGTAGATGGCCTTTGCTCGAATACAAACCTGTTTAAATATCTTGGAATAGTTTCTAACATATATATGAAAGTTTTCATTACTATTGTAAGATCTCTGATGGTAAAGATCATACATGTTATCCCTACTCTTCCTGATTCCTTTAGTTGCCCAGTTACAGAATTGAAGTTTATTATTATTTACCTTCTTAGTTTTGATTGGACAAGATACATTAAATTCGTTGCAAATATCTTTAAATATTTTTTCATAGTTTACATTTGGATCATCAGAAGTATATGTAGTGTTACTAATTTTATAATCCATATTGACGCTGAAATTATTTAATCTTGTTTTATTAACTGACCTAAATGTTTTCGTTACGGATGAACTAAGTTTTTTACACGGAAACTTTACTAATTGGGCCAAATGATCCGAACGGACGCCACTTATTATTGACTTCTCTAAAACGTTACTGTTGGTTATTATGTTATCAATACAAGAGGAAGTAGTAGCCGTCACTCTCGTGGGCTCATTAAATAGATGAGACATATTAAATGATTTAAATAACGTAATAAAATTATTTCTATCTAATGAGGGTATTAGGATGTCAATATTAAAGTCACCACAAATAATTACTGACTTATTACATTTTGATAATTTACTAAGTATTTGTTCCATTATGGAACAAAACAAAGTAAAATTTGACGCAGGAGGTCTATACACACATAAAATAATGGAGCTTTCAATCTCTGCACATGCCACCTCGCATACGCGTTCCACAGAATGACAAGTAATATCAGTACGATTCTTATATTTAATATTACTATTTAGCAAAATGAGGGTGCCGCCACCCTGAGCAGTCACTCTATTGTACGCACTGGCAACAGTAAAGTTATTTACATTAAAAAGCATTCTGTCTGGTTTTAGCCACGTTTCTGTAAAACATAATATATCGATTCTGATTTCATCACATAATAATTCAACGTCAAGTATTTTGCCAGAGAAGCGATTAATATTCTGATGTAGTAAAGTAATGCCATGAGTATGCTTCTCTGTTGTCGGAGTTACAAGTTTAAACAACTAATCACAGTATTATTAGTACTACTAGACAATACCGTTTTGTCACTAAGGCTACATTTAGTTATATTAGCTATAACCGTGTTAATATTGTAAGCTATCAGTGTAGCAATCAAGTTTTTACATTTTTTGGGCATAAACAATGAGTCCCCAGTAAATTTTAGTCCACTAACAAATTTATTAGTGTCGAAATAAGAAAAAACGTCACTATGACGACATGTCAAACTATATATAAAATTGTTCAAAAACAATATATACCTATTTTGTTTATCCGTATAGTTGACGGAGTATGGCAAAGCACATAGAAAAACATTCATCACCTTTCAAACATTCGTCCCTTAATATTTGACACTTTATATTTCTAGGCTTTGTGTGCTTACCACCTTCGGCCGCATCATCACTTACCATGGTGAGATTGCGGTCAAACACAGGCCTATAAACAGTAAGTTTTAAGAGAGGTAGAGTATAGCGTTTATTCGCTCAAAGAGCAGCTCGCCTGGGGAAGTACCTCCACCTTACAGAATACCGCAGCCAAATAACTTTATGTTGTGTAAAGTTGTGTTCCTGCGCGTGAGTAAGGTCGCCAGAGCTCATTGGGGAGGGAGGAAAGGTCGGTAACACGTGAGCGATGCTTCGTGTGTTGCAAGCGTCCATATGGCTACGGTAACCGCTTCCCATCAGGCGAGCCGTATGCTTGTTTACCGATTTGTCGTAAAAAAAAAAAAGTAAAAAAAAAATTTTAGTTATTAGTGTCGACTTTTACATATATGTACAGTCAGCGAGAAAATGAAACCGCGGGACGCACTTCACACAGGGATGTATATTTTTTAAATCTAAACCAAACTCATAGGTATATGTTGTACAAGTTACGAGCATTTTCAACATTACTATTGTAGCATATTTTTGTATGAGGTTTTATACTCTCGAATAATCCCAATCCCTTGATGGATTTTAATAAATTAGGTGAATATCGATTCGGCTAAACCGCACTGTAGTTAAAAGCTAGTTTTTTATAAAACCAAAATGCCAGCCGTAGAATATGAAATTGGGCGATAGAAATAAAAAATTGCGTAGTATTTTTTGTGAGGTATCACTGAATAGGTATCACTGAATTGTAGAAAAGGGATACTCATTTCAATTAAGTTCATTGCCATTAACATACGCGGTAGACGCCTTCGGTTATATTTTGTCATATTTATCATTCATAGTATTTTGGACATCACCCTTGTAAGTAGCAGAATTTTATTCCATCTTTTAATATTTTTAGCTTTAAATATCTAAAATTGAGGTAATTAATCTTGCACTAAAATTGTATTTAGTCGTTATCTTGCTTGCTTTGAGGAGTTTCAATTGAATGTAGTTAACAACCTTCGAACTATCTATGTACCAAAATGGAACCCGTTTTCGTTAATATTTACCGTAGTTCAGTATATTTTAGTGACCAATCCATGAGATTTCTTATTTGCATGAAATATGCGATAGTTTTCATATTTCCTGATACCATGTTTAAATGTAATACAAATTCAAAAGCGAATAGGTACCAGGTATGTGTTTTTCAAATTGTATTTTCTTTTTTGGCCTCACTTCCGTGTTCCGCGCGCTCTATCAGCCTTTTGTTCTATAATCTGAGACCACAATGTTCAATCTGGTGTCCGCAGATTCACGCCTTTTGATGCTTCCGATCATCGTTGGTAAATATTTACCAATAGAGTTAGAGCAGAACTGACGAGACGTATTGGCTATTTGATTGACAACGATGATCGAACTCTCCGGTATCGTTTTTCGTAGTAGGCCCTCTGGCATCAAAGTGCAGATACTTTGATGGGGAGCCATTAAATTGTGTCTGATTGAGAGAGAGTGATTATCGGCAAACAAGCATACGCCTGGTACAAGGCTTCACTAACCCAACTTCATTAAATATAATGCGTATCTAAAATACAATTAAATGAACACATATATATCAGAAACTTTCGTGTCAATATCAAACAAAATGTCGTTATTTACGTGAACATTTGAACAATATTAATTAAAATATCCTACATACTCGTAAGACGCAGAAATGCTTCAATGTTTCCTTTTAAATTAATAAGGATATACACGTACATTTTCTTTGCTTCAAACGTTTGTAAATTATACAGCTAAGAATACTTTGCAAGTAAAGTTTGTCAAACATGTGGATGAGTAAGTTATAAAATTATGTTTTGTTATATGAAATAAAGGTATACAAAGAAAATACATAGAAAATAATCCTCAGGCTATTGTCTACCAAAGGGCCAACCACAAGCTTTTAAAACAATATTATTATTACCCTTAATATTATTAACCTTACTTGTCTTTTGTCCTGTTTTGACGTCAGATGTCAAAACAGGACAAAAGACAAGTAAGGTTATAATATAGTTTTAAGAGCTTGTGGTTGGCCCCCAAATAGGTACCTAATGTGTCCTTCAGCACTAACTGATGTGTTCCTTTTGGAGCCAGATGCATTTTGGAGCCAGAGGGGCTACCGCGTAAGTTAATCTTAATGAACTTCATTGAAATCCCATTATATGGAGTTTTATAACATTTATACCTCAAGCGGATCACCGGATGAGTTAATAGATGGCTTTCTTAACTTTTTAAGCTATTGCATAGCTTCTATCGCGGGCCTTGAGCGTGGAGACCGAATGCAGAAATTCCGTAACGAAAAAACCTAACACCCCCCCACTCCGACCGGCACAGCGGTGATACTTTTTAGTTTTGCCATCTATCGATGAATAGCAGAACTTTTAATGTCTTTTTGAAATATCACGCTTGTCTCTTTAGTTCAGCAACTCGCCTCTAGGTGGCATTGGTTGTCTATTGCATATATTAACTTCTCATTTATTTAATAAAAGAAAAAAAAACAAAGGAAAAAAATACTGCATAAATAAAATAAATAAATAATTATAATTGCATAAGTTAATAAAAACAGCTATGCAATAGCTTTACCGCGGCAGTCTCCGAGTGCCACACGTTTTTTTTTTTTTAAATTAAATGGGCTTGCGTTTGGCAGTGGCCTGCCTGCAAGGGACGAAGATGAAGCCTAAGATGGAACACGTACCAGAAGGAACCTATTAACTCTGGCCTTGAAAGCCCCTAGATTGTACGAGTTAGGAAACACTGACGCCGGAAGCAAGTTCCACTCCCTTGCTGTCCGCATTTATAAACGAGTATGCAAAACGCTGTGTCCGTATTTTCGGTATGTCAACAACGTACGGTTGAAAATTTTCCCGGTGTCTTGGGTTCTGTGTAAGAATGTGGATGGTGGAATTAGGTTGAACAATATCTGCGCACACTCCCCAAAATATATCCTGTAGAAAACCGATAGGCAAGCATCCTTTCTTCGATGTTCGAGGCTCGCCAATGAGTCTCCTGCCTCGGTGGTCAATTGAGTCGAGGGCCTCAAGCTGGTACTTAACGGATCCATCTCAGAGATGGCAGCAGTACTCCATGCATGACCGGAATTGTGCTTTATATAGTTAAAGCAACTGGCCAGGCTTGAAATAGGCTCTGTGTGCTTACTAACTTCAGCAAATCATCTTCTACCATGGTGAGATTGGTATCAAACATAGACCCTAATAGTAAAAAAACGTAGACATGTTTTTGCACCCAAATTTGTATTGGATGAGACTCAGATACATCTGTGACGTGGTAGGGTATCAAAACTCAACCAAGCGGTCTGTCAAAGATTCTAAAAAATTCAAAGTAATGTTCTTTTTCTGCGGATAGGCAATTTAAGACTCTAATCTCACCATGCTAAGTAATTATCTCTAAATTACTTTTAAAAAATATTCTTAGAGCTATTAATATATTTTTTATTCATCAGGCGCGCGGTAATACGTATTCAAATCTAATTTGCGTACTCCAATGCACTCGTAGGCGTATTATTAAAATTTTACAAAATACCTTCTCATTGATGCCCGTTGAAAATATTTTCGCTCATGAAACACGAGGGCTATTATGAAAGATGAATAAAGCTGAAAATTAAACTTTTAACAAAGTATTTGCAATAAAAGAGTTAAGAAACTTTTGAAACTTTTTGTTTACTGATAAAAACAATGAATTTTAGGCTAATAACTTATCGAATATTTTTTATTAATATTTAGGATTAATAAGGATTACTTTGTAAACAAATAGACGTAAGGTCAGAGTCACTCAGCGAGCTATGGAAAGAGCTATGCTCGGAATTTCTCTACGTGACAGGGTCCGCAATGAGGACATTCGTAGGAGAACGAAATCGACGGACATAGCTCGTAGAGTTAGTAAGCTGAAGTGGCAATGGGGAGGCCACATCACTCGAAGAGCCGATAACCGCTGGGGAAGAAAGGTTCTCGAGTGGCGACCACGTACTGGAAAGCGCCGAGCGGGACGCCCACCTACCAGGTGGACCGACGACCTGGTCAGAGTCGCTGGGCACCGCTGGATGCAAGCGGATGGAATTCAGTGGGGGAGGCCTATGTTCAGCAGTGGACATCCATAGGCTGATATGATGAGACGTAAAATGTTTTTTACTCATTACACACAGTACGAAATTTATGCTTGCGGTTGGATGTGAGCTCAGAGGATTTAGATTCTCTAAGGGCGCGAGAGTGTTTCCTAGCTCTATGCCTCAGCCCTGTTACGGTTGCACAGTGTATTATTGCGACTATCGTGCCACAAAATATGTTACCTCACTCCACAGGCACAGAATTAAATCATGCTTCGGTTGGGCGTGAATGTAATTCCTTGCTCTACCTATGCCTCAAACCTGCGACCGTTGCACAGTGTTATTGGGCCTGATTTTAACAGATGTTTCATTTAAAAAGGTAGACGAACTCTTATGATTAAAAAATAATAGCATTTGTGAAAAGAGGCAACAGAATATAAAGAAGAATATGTCAGTTGCTGTTACTTTGGTTAGCTTTGGTTGCTATGCTAAAAAAAATTTGATTCTGTCATCTTTGTCAAAGAGAATAAAACGCTACGGTAACCGTCAGTAAGGACTTTTTGACGGGATCTTGCTGAGTGATATTGTGTTTTCATTTATATTTATCACGCTCATGAAGCGTTGTTAATATGATCAATTTCGCAATAATACACTTGATGAATTACGATTACTTTTATTTAATATTTTAGACTAGGTACAAAATACATTGAGACCCGACAGACGACATAGGAGAGAGAGTAGTCATAGAGCCTACCATAGACAGCATTTACATGTATGTAACATCTTCCTTTTTTTTTTTTTTTTTTTTTTTTTTTTTAACATATTAACTTATAAATATTTTACATTTCCGAATGCACTCACAAAACTCAATGTCACTGTCTCACTGAGTGACACTGACATTGACAGAGAAATAAAGTACTTACATAGGTAAATCAAATCTTACATAGGTACAATATAAAATAAATTAGTTTACTGTTAATAGAGTTTACAATATTTTTTAAAGAAGTTTTTATTTTACACATTAAATCTCTTCAATATATCTATTGACTGGTTTATAGACACGACCATATCTCGACATTTCTTTGGATGGTGCAGGTGTAGAATGCTGCTGTTGTAATTGTGATTGTAATGTTACATTTTTATTTTCAGGTTTCTGTTGAGGTGTTTGTTTCACAGTGTGTTGAGTGTTTTGAGTATGTTTCAAAATAAACTGGCGATTACGACGAAATTGACCTACTTGACTATCAATAATGTAGCTTCTAGGTTCAGGGCCAATTTTAGATATAACACCAGGGACCCACCAACTATCCTCAGGTTTGTGTTTAAACAAGACTTTTTCACCGATATTCAACGGTTTAAGTGTTTGTGTGTGTTTATTATAATAAAAAGTTGAATATGACTGTTGTTTTTCTTTACTTTCCTGTACTTTCTGAAAATCACATAAATTAGGTTTTAATGTTTCTTCTGAAGATGGAATGATTGTACGCAACCTTCTAGACATACTAAGCTCAGCTGGTGAGTATTGATTTAGCTTAGGTGTATTTCTATAAAGTAATAAAGCTAAATACATATCAGACTTATCTTCTTTACACTTTTTTAGTAAGTTTTTTATTGTTCCTATAGATCTCTCTACCAACCCATTTGATCTACTTAAATATGGACTTGATGTTATGTGTTGTATGTCCCACTCTATAATGAATGTATGGAATTCTTTACTATTGAACGGTGGTCCATTATCTGAAATTATAGTTTTAGGAATACCAAATCTAGCAAATATGGATTTTAACTGAATTATGACTAAACTAGCTGTAAACCCTGACTTTAACATTGCAATTTCTATATATTTAGAAAAATAGTCGACAACCATTAAATACTTAACACCCTCAAATTCAAATATATCTATACCTACTTTGTACCATGGTAAGTTCTCATACTCATGATGAATAATAGGCTCTTTACTGTTATTTCTACGATAAGTTAGGCAAACATTACATTGATTAATGTATTTTTCTATATCAGTTTTCATGTTTGGCCAAAAAACTGTTGATTTTGCTAGTCTAATAGAACTATTCATGCCTTGGTGACCATGGTGAATAAGCTTTAATATGTATTCTCGCATTGATTCTGGTATTATAATGTGATTTCCTTTAAATACAACATTATCTATGACATGAATTTCACTTTTAAAATTGAAGTAACATTTGACTGACTGACTGACAGAACTTTTATGCTCAGGCCATCCATTCTTACAATATTGCATTATTTGGAATAATGTAGGATCTTTAATTGTAAACTCTTGAATCTCTTTTAATTTTTCAGAACTAACTGATAAATTCGACATAATTGAATTTACATGCAAGTCAATGTCTTGGTCTACCTCTGACAAACAAGTATTACTTAATGCTGCTCGTGATAATGTATCTGCAATGTATAAGTAACGACCCGGCTTATATATTACATGTAAATCATATGGTTGTAATCTTAACATGATTCTTTGTAGTCTTGGCGGTATGTCAAATAGAGCTTTCTTAAATAATGTTATAAGTGGTTTATGATCAGTTTCAACTATCACCTGGTGTGCATATATATATTGGTGAAACTTAGTGCACCCAAAAAGTACTGCTAATAGTTCTTTTTCGATTTGAGAGTATGATTGTTGACATTTTGTTAATGAAGCTGATGCATATGCAATAGGTTGTTTGTCATGCAATAAGACTGCTCCCATAGCATCTTTGGATGAATCTACGGACATATTAATCTCTCTTTGGGGATCATAGAATGTTAAGACTGGTGTAGAGCTAATTATTTTTTTGATATTATTGTATTCTATTTCGTGATGATCAGACCAATACCATGCAGTGTCTTTTGACAAAAGTTTTCGCAACTGACTTATTTCTTGTGCTAAGTTTTTTATAAATGGACTAAGATAGTTGACCATACCAAGGAATCTTTGTAATTCTGTGACATTTTTAGGACTAGGCATTCCACAAATTGCCTCGACTTTTGACTTGTCAACTTCAATACCTTCCTTACTAAAAATATGACCTAAGTATTTGACTTTTTGTTGACAAAATACAGACTTTTCTTTATTAAATTTTAGGTTAATTTGACGTGCCCTATTTAGAACTTCTTGTAAACGCTCGTTATGTTCCTGAATACTTTTTCCATATATAAGGAAATCTTCCATCATTATTTTAACACCTTCTATATCCCCAAACCTTTTCATCATTTCCCTCTGAAAAATTTCAGGAGCTGCATTTATTCCAAAAGGTAACCTAGTATATTTAAAACGACCATAAGGAGTAATAAATGTACATAGCTTTGAAGAAGCTTCAGATAATTTAAGCATCCAATAACCTTTATTTGCGTCAAGAGTGGAGAAATATTGGGCACCCGACAGACTGGATTTTATTTCATCTATTGTAGGGATTTGAAAATGCGATCTTAAGATTGACTGGTTCAGTTTCCTAGGATCTAAACACAGACGTAATTTACCATTCTTTTTAGAGGTAATAACTAGTGCACTTACCCATTCTGTAGGTTCCTCAACTCGTTTTATGACTTCACACTTCTCCATGTTCTCAAGCTCTACCTTTAACATCTTTTGTAAACGAAATGGTACTCTTCTGCATGCCTCAATTGATGGTGTAGCATTTGGTTTGAGTTTTAAGTCACACTCAAAATCAGTAATACAGCCCAAACCTTCAAATAAATCTGTGTTAGACTCAACTATATTTTGCCAACATTTTTTTTTTTCAGAGTTTTCCTGAAATGACACTGTACTAACTTTTTTTACCAAATTTAGCTGCCTACATGTGTCCCTACCAATAATGTTCTGGCAATTCATGTCTACTATATGAAAGTTAATTTGAAAAGTGTTGTTTCTATATGACACAGGTAAATCACATTTACCTACTATTGGTATAACCTCACCACTAAATGTTGATAATGTGTACTGACTTCTTTGAATATTTTGACTTGTCAAGTTTAATTTCTGAAAAGTTTTTAATGACAATATATTTGTGTCTGCACCAGTATCTAAAATAAATGAAACATTAATACTGTTCATCAATAAATCAACTTTCCATGCTCCAGACATATTATTATCACTGTTTACACAATATATAGAACCAATATATAATGATTCTGAATCATTTTCACTTGACTGAGAACAATTTATGTCTGATTTTAGTAATTTTACATTTTTGAAGCGACACATTTGAGAAAAGTGATTAAACTTATTGCAATTATGACATTTAACTCCTATGGCTGGACATTTGAATCTGTGCACTTGTCCACATCTACCACAAGTTATCTTCTTATCCTTCGAGGTTGATCTTGAACTGTATGACTGTTGTTGTTGGTGAAATGACTTGTTTCCCACCTGAGACTGGTCCCGACGTATTGGTGACCTGGATACTCTACCGACAAAGTGTAGTGACGAATCTTCTAATGCTTTTGCCTGTTGTTTAGTTGATTCATGATGTTTTGCAATATCTATAGCCTCATCTAAACTTTTGGGTTGTTTCATCAAGATTTTTTCTTTTATTTTAGGATTTGAACAATTCCAGCTGAAAATATCCTTGAGTGTCCTCTCGAAGGTCTCCAAACTCACAATTGTAACTTATATTTTGTAGATCTGTGACATAAGTATTTAATTGTTCTTCAGGACCTTGTTTTCGATTAAACAATTTATGGCGTTCCATAGTAATATTTATTTTGGGAGTGAAGTGCTTCTCAAATTGTTGACAAATATCCTCAAACGTTATCTTGTCTATATCAGCATTAAACGAATAAAAAACATTTAAAGCCTCTGTGCCAATGAATTGTAATAGGATTGCTACTTTCCGACTATCTGCTTCATCTTCTAGGGCATTTGCACGCAGGTATATTTTTAGTTTTGTCTTCCAGTTCTTCCATTCCAATGGCATGTTATTACTGTTGAAATTCAATGCCTCTATACCTATTACTGGCATAACTTTATGCAGCTTAGACTTACTTTGACTCTTTGAAAGAGTATTAATGTTTCTGGAGTCATTTTCTTCCGACATGGCTGCCGATATTCAGGCTTCAGGATACACGGCACGTTTTACAATTGGAATATGTCAATGCAATTGGATTATTATTTCCGAGCCACTTCTGACACCATATCACGCTCATGAAGCGTTGTTAATATGATCAATTTCGCAATAATACACTTGATGAATTACGATTACTTTTATTTAATATTTTAGACTAGGTACAAAATACATTGAGACCCGACAGACGACATAGGAGAGAGAGTAGTCATAGAGCCTACCATAGACAGCATTTACATGTATGTAACAATATTCTCATAAATTCGTGTATTTTGAGTTTTATTGTATATTTTATCCAATAAAGATCAATCCATGTGCACCAGTGAAGTGAAATCAAATGAATTATGTTTATAGTGACTTTTCAGGATGTCTCAAAATGTCCGTGAAGAGTTTTAGTACAATGACCACCATTGTAGTAATGGCTGACATGACATGACTATAATATAACTTGACATTGGCAGAAATAAGTTCGAATTTGGATTTGGTTGCCATCATAAAAAAAACCGTCAGTAAAAACGTGGTAAAAACTACGATTGCTGTTTAAAAAATACTATCCAGTGTTAGTGCTCAATAATATTGCTGTGGTGTGAACTGTATTATTTATTGCACTATATTTGTGGACAGAACTTTTTTGTGCATTACCTTTCTAAACCATGTTCGACAATTCCTGTCTACTCTATTGTAAACATACTGTAAGTAATTCTCTTAATAGACCGGGAGATACTGGCACAAATTTCCTGGTCATTTGTACCAGTATGGCGACCCTTCATGGGTCTACGTAATGACGAAAAGGAAAGTGATGGTACCGGCGGCCCAATCGCGTGGGCGGTCTATAAGTCCAATTTGGTGGAGGCAGACGAAAGAGTTGAGCCCCTCATTCTTGATCCTAGTTATCAGGTCTATTAAGACTGATATCTTAATAGACTGATGTTTTCTTTATGTTATTATTACACCGTACCAGGAAATATTTCCACATTACACCAAAAACCTCCAATACATTACCTATGTCGAACTTACACAAAAGTGTGTGGACGTAAAAGGTTATTTATTACTCTACGGGAACACAGTTATTACACTCTAAATAATATTTATATTACGTGTTACACCATTTAACACAATCTCGGCTAGTTATTTATGTTGTTTTTTGACTTATCACCTTCTCGATTTTTTTTTAATATTATGGTCGTTGAATAAAAAAGTTAATATTTGTGCTCTATCTTAGACTAAACGGCTGATAATTTACAAGATATTGTTTAAAACCTTACGTTGCCACGCGATTTCATGCTTGAAAAATATTTAAGGGGTCCTTCACACTGATGCATAGATCGAAACGTATTTCAGCAAAACAATGCGTGTATCACAGTTGTTACGAAAACGATTTCATGCGATTTTTGTATCGTGTGTTATCCCGTAAATATGTCAGTAGCGCAAAAAGTTTATTTTTAATGTTTTGATTAATTTTGAATCACTTACTTAGGTTTGTGTAAGCAATGATAATAATATTGTAATCTAACGCTGTGGTGATGGTTGGAAATTTACGTGTGCCCCGTCTCACTCTTTCGATCAACAAATATCAACTGTCAGATAAAGACTTCGGAATTTTAGCTAATCAACGTTTAACAATAAGGGGGTTTATGAATAAATCTCTTACTAACTTAAATTTTTTTAATGTTCTCAATATATTGTGTAAATGTTGCTTGTATCTTTATTTGTGCAGCATATTTCATTTTCTAGTGGTTTTTTTTTTTTTTTTTTTTATACCACTAAGTTGGCAAACAAGCATACGGCCTGCCTGATGGTAAGCAGTTACCGTAGCCTATGGACGCTTGCAACACCAGGGGCATTACTCGCGCGTTGCCGACCCTGAAGAAATCTCTTCACGCCCTTTTTGAAGAACCCCATGCTGTACTCCATTGGGAAAACCACGGCGGGGAGCTCATTCCACAATCTGAGCGTCCGCGGAAGAAAGCTCCTTTGGGCCCGCACAGTTCGAAACAATTCTGGTTTCAATATGTGAGGATGGACTCCCCGTCGATGGCGAGAGTTGCGATGGTAGAAGGTAGCAGTGGGTAACAAGTCGAACAATTCTTTAGAACACTCTCCGTTGTACAAGCGGTAGAACACACATAAGGAGGCAAAGTCTCTCCTTAGACTAAGGGGCTCTAAACTGCTTGTGAGCTCGGGATCGTCAACAATTCTGATGGCACGTCGTTGAACCGAGTCTAAAGGCCCAAGCTGGTATCCAGGTGCTCCCGCCCATAGGTGACAGCAGTACTCCATATGAGGCCGGACTTGTGACTTATAAAGTTGTAGCCTTTGCCCCGATGTGAAGTACTGCCTCGCTCTGTTGAGCACTCCTAGCTTTTTGGATGCCAGCTTAACCTTGTCTTCCAAGTGACTTCGGAACAAAACGTCGCTAGAAATGTCGACGCCAAGGATCCCGATGCTTTGACTGATGTTCAAGGAGGTGTTCTGGAATTGTGGAGCCACAGACCATGGGGTTTTCTTAGCGGTGAACGCGCAGGCTTGAGTCTTGGTAGGGTTGAAATGGACTAGGTTTAGTCGACCCCAATCGGAGACACTAGTTAATGTACTCTCGATTTCAGACATCAGCCGTTCGCGGCTTTCCTCCACCTCGGAACGAGGGATATTTGCACGGCCCGTGTAATAAGCGTCCCCTGTACTGTCGTCCGCATAGCAATGAATGCCGTCAATAGACAGCATATCATTGATATGCAGTAGGAACAATGTTGGGGACAGCACAGAGCCTTGCGGGACGCCAGCATTTATGTCCATGCTATCAGAGCAGCTACCGTCAACGACGGCCCTTATGCATCTGCTGGACAGAAAGCTGGTAATCCATTTGCATAATCCCTCGGGAAGCCCGTATGCTGGTAACTTCGTGAGAAGACCCCTGTGCCAGACCCGATCGAACGCCTTCGCCACATCTAGGCTTACTGCCAATGCCTCACCTTGACTCTCGATGGCGAGCGACCAACGGTGCGTGAGATACACAAGGAGGTCACCAGCTGAGCGACTGTGGCGGAAGCCATATTGTCGGTCGCTCAACAACTCGTGATCCTCCAGGTATCTCAAAAGCTGCGTGTTGATCACGCGCTCCATGACTTTGGAGAGAAGGGAGGTGATGGCGATAGGCCTGTAATTCGTCGGGTCTGATCTGTCGCCCTTTTTGGGCACTGGGTGCACGTGGGCAGTTTTCCACGAAGACAGGACTTCATTTTTGGTGTAGGAAAGTGCGAAAAGACGCGTTAATACTGGACACAATTCAGGAGCACACTGTTTCAGTACCACTGCCGGTATGCCGTCTGGCCCACTCGACTTATGGATGTCCAGAGAAAGCAGTTCCCGCCGGACCTCCCGTTGGGTAATGCTTATCTCCGGCATGGAGCTAGCACACTGCGGGATGGTAGGCGGTGTGGCGCCCCCGTCATCCAAAGTCGAGTTCGAGGCAAAGAGAGAGCCTAAAAGATCAGCTTTCTCCTTTGCACTATGGGCCAAGTTTCCGTCCGGCTTACGGAGTGGTGGCAAGGACGACTGGCAAAAGTTTCCTTCAGCAGCTTTGGCAAGAGACCAGAAAGCGCGACTTCCAGACGGAAGGCTAGTCAGCCTCTCACCAAACCTGCTGACGAAATCGAACTTAGCCCTGGCAATCATTCGCTTACTGAACCTCGAGGCAGCATTAAATTTGCGTTTCACATCAGAGATCTTAGGGTCCTGATTAGTTCGGGCCGTGGTCCAAGCCTCAAACAAAGTCTGCTTATTTTGTCTAGCATCTTTGCAGGGCCGATTAAACCACGGTCGCTTCTTCACCCCTGCAGCCACAAGCGGGTTTGGGATATAACATTCCATTCCCGCCAGTATCGCCTCAGCGACGGCAGCTGCACAGGTGTCAGGATCATCTGATGCGAAGCAAAGCTGTCTCCACGGGTACGATGCGTAGAAATCTCGCAATCCATCCCAATCTGCCGACTTGTAGTGCCATACACATATACATATAGTTTGACCTGATATTTATCAGTTACCTAAAATAAACCACTTTTCACCAAGTAATTCTAACTCAATTAAATAACAATGGAACACTGAAGCTAAGCATGAATAAAATTTGATGTAGACCTGTACTTTTATTAAATGAGGTGTTAGCTTTGTTCATAATGTTTATGATAAAAGAAAGGGCGATTGATGCGGGCAAATGTAAAGTTTCCATTGTTACATTGCACGCGATTTCGTGACTTTAAGGTGTTTTGTGGTTGTTTGGAACTAGAACTTGGTATCTGAACTTTTCATGTAATAAAAATATGTTTTTATCTCGCAAATGAAAAAGCTCACTCAGTAATAGTGGCATCGTATCTGGCGAAGGTCATGAGTTCGAATCATACAAAGCTTGAGTGAAAGAAAACATCGTGAGAAAACATAGCGTCGATATGGTACTATTTGCTTCGCCTTGATTAAACTGTTGGGTACAACTAGTGATGCTATAAGTTTATTAAGTCAATTTGAAATATGTAATGTATGACCCCGGTCGAGAGCTTGCTCGCTGATTTGCCCGCGTAAGGGTGCTAAGGCCAAATCTTGGGCCGTAAGTAACTTCTTGTGAGTTAAAAAAAATGTGATTTATCAACATAGAGTCAACTCAAAGTACCTACCATGAACATATAATAAAGATTTCACGAATTCCTCCCTTGTATAAAAGAGGCTAAATACCCTTTTTCTACCCCTTGTAAAAAAATGGTATTAAATAACGTACTTTTTGTAAATTATCCACTAGGTTAGATCCTTCTGAAACTCGGGTTAAGACGCGGGGTGAAAGTAAGGGTCAGCTCACACCGAGACGTGACGCGACGCGGCGTGCACTTAGAACTTTATTTAGTAAACAAAAAGGTACACATTTCAGGGAGACAATTCGGAGACGCCTCGCGGTGGCGTGAGTCACGCATTCTGTCACTGAAATGTGCACCTTTTACTGTACAAAATAAAGTTCTATATTCTATTGCTATCTAAGCTTGCCCCGTCGCGTCCCGTCTCGGTATGAACTGATCCTTGTAATATTTTATTAAAAATACATTGAGGCGCCTTAGTCGTCACATACAAATAAAATTAATTCTAGAGGTATGATACCGCGTTATTCTGTTCCTCAAACGTTTCAATATGTTTTGTAAAAGGTGTATTCTGTTTTGCTTTTATTTGAAATGTTTTTAAAGAAAGTTTTGTTTGTTTATTTGACTTCATTTCTCCATTGAGCACGAAATGCTGAAAGAAAACAATCTTTCCACGGCAGGAGGGAAACAATTTTGCTGAAAAGATTTCAAAACAAAACGATTAGCTCTGTATAAAGCAACAGATTTAATGGTATGTTTTTAAACTATTATTAGTATTATCACATTATAGACCAACTAAAATAGCAGGAGTAGTTTAATCTAACTAATATTATAAATGTGAAAGATTGGATGTTAAGATGTTTCTGTCTCAGTCCTGCATCAACGGCTGAACGGATTGTAATGAAATTTGGCACACAGACCATGTTCTAGTTTAGCACAAAGGATACTGGAAAAACAATAAATCCCTTGGGAACGATATAAAATGGTTTTCAAAGCATCAAACATGATAGGTATGCACTGATGCAGAAATATCAGATTTCGCCTGGAGAACTCGTGTTAATTTGGAGCGATACCCTTTGCCTTCATTTCAATACCTCCAGGGGAAAGGTTATCGTGAAGTTGCTAACAAATATTTATCAAAGCCTCGCCTAACATTATATTTTGTTATCAATAATCTGCTCTATTACTTTGGTGATAGAGACTAATATTGTATAATTGATCAATTTGTCGTTATTATGAAGATATAAAAATGTGTCCTTTCAGTTGGGAGCTTTGGTAAATGTTGATTTAAACTGAATACATGAGACTGAAGGCCAATCACTGTGGAATTCCAGCAACCTTAATTATCTTCATAAACTTGATATAGCCGTGTTTTTCTTGGCGAACATTTTGTTTGAAAATACATAGCTACAGTTCAATCTTATACGTAGTACTGGCACAAGTGACACGTGGTAAAATTCTCGTTGTTGTCAGTTCATTTCTAGTTTACAATAGTTAATAAAATTACTACAAAATGTATTATATTACTAATATTTACAGCGTATATTCAGAACGTATTCCACGTTCTGAATATTGTATTCATTCTTATATAAATATACTGAGTGATATATCTTTATTTACAACAAATATGTACAAAATAGGAAGCGCTCGTGGTGTAGCATGATTAGCCGTTCTTAATCGATCGGCAAAGTTAAGCTACGCCTGTCATGGTCGGTACCTGGATGGTTGACCGCCTAGTGGTATTTCAAATCGAGCGTTTCCGTGCTTTGGAAGGTACGTAAAGCCGTTGGTCCCGGTTATAACTTAATTGTGATAGTCGTTAAGCTAGTTGGATGCCTCCTAGGCGGCTTGAAAAATTCCAACAGTAGGTTAACCACTAGCCTACCCCCACCGATCCGCAGTGGGCACGCGTGGTGGAGTATTGCCCATTCCCTTTCACCTTTATAGGCTGATGATGATGTACAAAATACAATCTATATATAGAACATTTCCTCAAGCCTGCCGCTGCTTCCGATTAACGGCAGGGTTCCCAGAAGGCTGGCAGCGTTTCCTCTTTGGATAGCCAAGCTGACGCATTGGCGGAAAATGCTCCCCGCCCGCTGGTCTCCGGAGGTATAAATAAATAATAAATATACTTATAATATTTCACAAAACTCGGTCTTATTTCCATATAAACTCGAAACTTCGTATGTTCGGCTCTTATGATCTCATTCATAATCAGGTAGAGAATACGTATCGCTAGTGAGAGCTGGTCTGGAGTCTGTTATAATTGCTCATCTGTTATTAATGTCTAATTTATCGTTTTGTCACCAGAGGACGCAATCATTGCCAGTTAGGCCAGAATGTAAACGTTAAGTAATTAATCTTAGCTTGCTTAGGTAGAATTTGGTAATTGCCGAGTTATTTTCGGCTCCTCTCAGCAACCGGCATTAGGTTTTGACGATTTACTTCTAACTGGTGGCCCGTAGTGATCCCGAAATTCAACGGTATTTTCTTTTTAAGATTGAATACATTTTGTTCACGTATTTTCTTTATATTTTATTTTCTGAATATTTTTGTATGCGTTTGGGTGACGCCCTGGGTGGTTTAGATAGGGTAGGGTAGGGTAGCAATACAGGGTAGGGTTGTACCACGCGAACGAAGTCGCGCCGGGCAGGTAGTTTACCTATATAATAAGCAATGACTAGACATATAAAAGACAATGATTATGTTTAACATTCTTCTCAGTTTGACATGCGTTAGACTTTTTTTCTTCATTAATTTAATGTATTTCTAATGCATTTTTATAATAAAATAGCTTTGTGAACTTCTTTTCCATATAAACTTTACTATGCCAAATCTCCTCCGTGCGCGCAATGTGTTTGAGGGATCCAAAGATGTATCTTCATATATTAATATTATAATGATATGTAGTTATTTTGTTTTGATTTTGAGAAAGGATGCCCATGATAGTTTTCGGTATTACTATGTCGACCAATATCCACTCAATATTTCATAAGAGCTGGTATAAATCTTTCAAACCACTGAATTCACAATAAATGTATTTCAGTTGGGTATCCCAGGATTAGTTTCCATATATAAAACAATTCAATACACACCAGCACAGTAACTTACAACGGCGGAACCGATAAATCACTATATAACCGTTCCGCAGCGTTTTGCTGAAGAAATTCCCTTTAGTGACGGCGTCGCGAGTTATCTCAAGGAAAATCCTCTGTAATGTTACACACAGACTGAAAGTTTAAAGAACTTTTTCATATTTGTACTCGGTAATTTGATCGGCAAAGTTAAGCAATCACCGTTGAGGTCGGAATCCAGATGGGGTGACCATCTAGTGGTATTTCAACTTGAGTGTTTACTGTGATTCGAAAAGCAAGTAAAACCGTCGGTCCTGGTTATCACTTAATTATGATAGTCGTTTACGTTATTGTAGGCCTCTTAGGCTTGAAATCTCCAACAGTAGGTTGAACATTACCCTTTTTTTTTTTCTCGTGGGGAAATCCTCATAGGATACCCTACAGCCCCAGGGGTAGCGGCCAGGTTATGCCGGACTTTTACCGGCTAAAACCCCACGGTGGTCGCCATCTGCGCTATAGAGAGGGGGGCGGGCTCTCGTGTTGAACGCGCACCTGCTCAACCCTCCAAGCGCGGCGCTTTGATAGCTCGTCCCGACGGAAGTCTGACACCTCCCCACAGCACCCTCGCTGTGCTATCGCACGATGAGTCGTGACCACATCGACTCATCGTCCTCCTTGGGGTCGCTTCTGGGCGCACAAAGCCCCCGCTCTGATTGCCCTCGACCCCAAAGGCCCCGTTTAGTCGCCTTTTACGACAGGCAGGGATTAGCCTACCTTCATCGATCCCTAGTGGACAAGCGTGCAGGAGTATTTGCCCATTCCTTTTTACCCTCATTTATGAGAGGAGGCCTGTGCTCAGCAGTTAGACATAAAAGCTGCTATATTACAACCTAATTGAAGAATCAATAAGATAAAGTTAAGTGGTGCCAAATGAATAAACCGTGCATTCGGCAGACCGAATACCTGATTTTTAAATTGCCTATTAGCCAAGCAATTCGAGTCTTGATGGCTTGTCATAGTAACTGGTGGGAACTATTTTTATTCTTCAAACTACGGCTAAGTTACTTTAGTTTTGTCGTTTGTTCAAAATTTATTTTCAAGTTGAAGATAATTTAATTTACTACCTAGTAGTAGAAAAGTATTACGAATGAAAGTTGCTTGCTTATCGGTTTTCTACAGGATATATTTTGGAGAGTATGTGCAGGAATTGTTCAACCTTATTTCACCATCCCCATTTTTACACCGAACCACAAGACGCCGGGAAAATTTTCACCCGTACGTTGTTGACATACCGAAAATACGGACACAGCGTTTTGCATCCTCATTTATAATGTGGACAGCAAGGGAGTGGAACTTGCTTCCGGCGTCTGTTTACTGACGCTTACAATCTAGGATCTTTCAAGGTCAGAGTGAATAGGTTTCTTCTGGGTAAGCGTGTTTCATCTTAGGCTTCGTCATCGTCCCTTATGGGCGGGTTAGAGGCCAAACGCAAGCCCATTTAATTAAAATAAAAAAAAAGAACCAACATGTTCGATGAACCTTAATTCCGTGTCTAACTAAAACAATACCTGTAGAACTTTGCTGTTATTTTTCAACATAACATCAGAGGGAAAGATTCTCAGGTATACCAAGCTAGCAAGTTCTGAGAACTTTCCTCTGAGCACATCTAGCTCCTCACTTAATTTGCAAATTGTATTTTACTCGCATTTTTAAGATAGGTTTTTCTTTTAGATACTAATCAAAGTGTTTTTTTTTTGGAAGCTATAATACCAATAATGAACTAGATTCTAGAAATAGCTTCCCCTGCTAAGTAGACCGATGATCTACGAAACCTAGCAAGCGGTGTATGGAGTGGAGGACCAGAATATGCGGCATCTATTGGGAAAGGTCTATGTCCAGCAGTGGAAGTTCATAGGATGTTGATGATGAAATAATGGCGAAAATGAACAAAAAAGTCACAATTGTCACTGTTGCCATGCTTCAAACGCCTTATAAGAATATTCTAGTTGGTTGGTCCGTAAATAATAAGATGAGGCAATTGCCAAAATGTAATCTAAATGCCGTAATGTGATCCATTATTTTGCAAATTCAAATAATCGTACCAGCGTAGATATAAAGAAATAAACGATAGCTCCTTAAAATGATGAGTTGGGACCCATGTGTCAACGATAAAACGTAATAAAATGAAGTAAAGAAAGAAAGAGTCAATAAAAACCCGACAAAATAAGAATGTAGCTCAGACGAGCGACTCTGGAAGTACTTTGAGACAGTTTTACGAGATTTAAAGGTATATTGGTTTTATGTAAATGTAAATTACTTTGTGCAAGACAGTAAATGTTTATGCACGGAGGATTTTCACTGCATGTTTTTATGGGTTTTGAGGTAAGAGATAAATTCAATTTAGCGACGATTTATTGTTAAAACCGAACTTTTTTGTGAGTAGCTTATCGTTTTTAGGTTTTGGAGGAATTCTTGATGTCCAGTTTGTAATTTTAACGTGAAGCCTAGTTAAAACAGGCACTTTCTTGTTTTTAAGCACAAGGTGTGACAAGGAGAAGAATCACTTAATCGCACGTAGTGGCGGTGTAGCGGCTGTGAAACTCTTTCTCAATATGTGCATCTCTGATTTTATATCTCATATGCGTGTAATGTTCCTTAGCGGTGCAAACATAGAGATAACATAAGTATCTGGTGCAAATAATACGAGTTGCCTTCGCACTGCGACGGGTACAGCTGAGGATTTAATTATTTGTTTCGTATTGCAATCAGCTATTCAAGCAATTGCAAAATTAGAAATATTTCAAACGATCTAGAATATTATTCCGTGACTATACATATAATGAAATTAATACTTTATTTACTGGTAAATTGTATTACTGTAGTTTTAGAAATATGTATGAAGCGAAAAAGCAATTATTCAGAATTTCTGATGTTGCACATCACAGTGAACTAACGTTTTGTAGAACAGATAGAATGTAGACTTCACTCGTAATATCCGGCCGAGCTTTAGGCGAAAAGAGTAGCTACTATTCCCCTTTGTTTTCCTACAGTATTGATTGCGGGTTACTGCTACGTCATTCATACATTTAGCCAAAGTGTTCATTAGGATAAGTTAACCGAATAACTGCGGAGATATAATAAATGATTTGATACATTAGCTTGGTTATAAGTTAATTATACATCTTTGCGGATATCGTACGATTCTTTACACACTTACATACAGTAGTACCCAATTGATATGGCTTACCGATGTACCAGCGCAGAAGATACATTTTCACAGCGCGGGAAATTCTATTGGTCGGTAGCTGCCGCCGTGTTACCGCGCGCCGTGCGGAGGGACGTGACTTGCGAGTGAAACGGAACTAACAGCTGCGCTGTATTATGAACCTTATAGTAGTGATCTCCTTATAGTAGTTGTCGGGCCAGTTGGCGCAACTGGTTAAGGTTCACCTTACGCGCCGCAGGTCGTGGGTTCGATTCCCACACGCTCTATTAGTTGGGTAATACTGTACATACTTCTTCTTACATACATTTTGAACTAGCTTTTGGCCCACCTGATGGTAAACAGTTGCCGTAGCAGGAACACAACATAAAGTTAATAAAATTAAAAGAGTTAGTTACGTATAAATTAGTTTAGTTGTAAGTAAAATTTTGTTCTAATATTATTAGGGTAAACTTTCCAGCATATGTGTTTCCTAACACCTACAATCTAGGGACTTTCAAGGTCAAAGAAAGATTTCTTCTGAGCTAGCTTCTACCGTAAGCTCTTCACGAAGGCTTTGTCATAGTCTTGATGATTTTAATGATTATAATTTATCATTCATTTGAGGACGATGAAAAGTCACATAGGAGAGTCACTTTTCAGAAGTTAGTACACTCACATACATTCTTACTAAACCTATTGACTCGCAAATTTGACAGACATGAAAAGGAAGGAAAAAATACTATTTCATTAATTTATTTAAGTAAATTTTAAAAGATAAAACAAGCAACTAATATTGTGAAATAACAACAAGAGAAGCTAACAAATCGTACACAACTAAAGTCAGTGATAATGTTAGCACAGACATAAGCATACAGCGCAGGGATGCACTGGATCGCGCCCGCCAGCTTGCTGTGATGGATGACCCCTGAACCTGTTTGTACAACCTCTATGCATTTATGCTGGCCTGGTACTTAGATAGTGATAGCACACGTGGTTCCACCTCGAAATTAGCGAACAGTTTGAATTCAGTTGCTATTAAGTTATGGTTTCCTGGTTATTATTATAATCTATTTTTAAGTCAGCAGACTAAAAGTCCTACTACCACTACCTACTACAGAGCAAGTACAGAGCAAAGCTTTAAGCATTTTGAGGCATGAACAATTGAACATTAATAGTCGTAATGAAGAATTAAAATACTTCTTAGCGATACCACTGTGACTTGGATTTTACATTAGAATTTAGCCCAAGATTAAAGGTAAAAAAAAAATATTAAAATAATATTGGGTATGGATGGATATGGATCAAGAGTTTTTAATCTTAAAAATTCAGTTATAATTTTAAATTAAACGAGCTCATAAATCTTTTGCCAAATTTTCTCTATTAAATAGTTTTAGGGCTAAGCCACATATAAAAATTAAAATAATAAAAAAAAACAGTAGATTTTAAGATATTTTAATATATTGTTTCAATTGTGTAAGGAAAAGTAATATACAGCATGTTTAATTTTAAGTTCAGTGATTCAGATTGTTGTCCGCAACCCGTCCGGGGACTGGCTGATTCCGGACGCGTCCGGATGTGGCACGGACGGATGATCGATGACGGTGCGCGGCTGGCGAGATACGGGTGAGGCCTTAGTGTTAAACTAATGGTTTTAGTAGTTTGATACAAGTTATATTAATCAGACTGAAAACTTTGTTGCTTGCGGTAACTGGTGTCAACAATTTGGAAAAACGATATATAAACCAAAAAAGTTGATAAAACTGCATTAATTTATTTACTGATATTATAAATACGAAGACATGGATACATTTGGATCTTAATACCCAAAATGGCCGAACAGATTTGAATGAAATCTGACACATGACTATATAACTACTCTGAAAAGAAATGCGGATACTTTTTATCCCTCAGAAACGCGAGAAAAACTGATAAAAAAGGCAAAAGATGAGCTGTTTGAAAAGCAATAAACACAATTTATGCTTCTAAACATAAACTATCTATTTATTATGAACGCAAAGCTTTATGAGTGTAAACACAACCTAGTCGGTGTAAGTGAAGACTATGAATAAAGCATGTGTAACGAGGGGACCCTGAAGCGATATAAAAGGGTTACGAATTTTCTGGTTCGAATTTGTCACAATTTATTTCTACATGCTGTGTATAACTGTCAGATACAAAGGTTTTTATTAAATATAACACAAAATAAAACAGATTTAGCGATCCAAAATAAAAAATAACCAAGCAAATAATTGGACTGTTTTACAAAAACCTTAAACCGACTTCAAAGTACACTAAGAAGTAATCAAATCCTGATCTAATGACAATGGGACCAAACGGGAAGCGTACCCTTTCAAACAACAAAAGAATTTTTCAAATCGGTTAATAAATGACGGAGTTATGAGGTAACAAACATAAAAAAAAAAAAAAAAAAACATACATTCGAATTGAGAACCTCCTCTTTTTTTTGAAGTCGGTTAAAAATAAACAAAGACTTCAAAACATGCAACTAAAATTTGATCTTACAACGACGTAATTAAGTTTATACTGCATTTTATGGACATATCTAAGTTACCACATTACAATGACTCAGGGTGAAGCGAGATGATGAATGGGACGAAGTTAAATCCCGAAATCGAATGTTCGCGTATGAAATGATTTACTGGAAAGGTCACAGGATATTGAAAAAATCTAAAGTCTAAGAGCAACCTAAGGGATATCAAAGGACTAGTAATAAACTAAGGTTAGTAAAAAATTGGGTAGGCTGAAGAAACCAATTCACTCTGGCCTTGAAAGTCTCTAGATTGTAAGAGTCGGGAAACACAGACGCCCCGGAAGCAAGTTCCACTCCCTTGCTGTACGCATTATAAATGAGGATGCAAAATGCTGTGTCCATATTTTCGGTATGTCAACTACGTACGGGTCAAAATTATCCCGGCGTCTTGTAGTGCGGTGTAAATAAAAAAACTAAAAAAACACGCTTTAAAAAGCCCTGCACTAAAAAGTGTTAAATAATTATAAAATTGAACCTAAATATATTCTCTGTCTATCCCGTAAGGGCCTAAATGTAAGCAATTTTTGTAATTAAGTTCAATATTTGAATGAAAAGTGTGTGGCGCTAAATAGCATTTATGAGTAAGGCCGAAAGGGAATTTCTATAAAAAAATATTGACGTTAAACGAAACACATGTTCCGCTCTTGATTCCCCGCAGAAATCCTAGGGACATATTCAATTTCATGGTTTACCATCGGCCATAGCATTAGCAATGATTCTGTTGTCATATTACCGTCATGTGACCTCTTTGTGTTGGGCCTGCAATGTATTGTAGTTCAAAGCCTGACAACTGAGTGCTTTGTGTGGATTGGTCAGAGGATCAGTAGGACTTCGGCCTCTTTAGCTATTGCTGTCGAATTTTCTGTGTTTATCAGCTGTTCAATAGTAGATAATCTGCTCCTGATGTTCAAAACCTTTATAATAGACGCCTTGGTGCGAAAAACAGTCCATGGATTCCGTTTTTTTTTCAATAAAGACAGTTCTTTAGATAATACTATCGTGGGTCGCCTTATACACAAATATATTATATAAAAAGTATATGTAATAGTAAAATAACTGTGATAAACAGATGTTTGGCATTACGGATCTAAAAGGGTTAAAAACAAACTTATTTATAGCATAAAATATTTTGCTGTGAACTTGTAGGTACCTATAAAATGAACAATATCCGTTGATAATTAAAATACGGAACCGTTAAAGCATTACATTGGGTCCCTTCCATTCAGGCAGGCGAGCGAAACTCAGCAACCCAAGTCATAATCCTGAAGGATTTGTAAATTCATTACCCGCGATAAAAGTTCCCGCTGAATTAAAATGGAGATTATGAAGTTTCAAGACGCTTCGAAAGTTTAGACGATCGGTTATATTTTATTCTGCCTTTTTATAAGCTGTGTTATTAACTAAGTAATGACGGAATAAACATTTTATTAAAATTGAAATTATAAATATGAAATTCACCAGAGAAACGCAGTAGCTCCGCTGACTGGAAATTAAATGTAAATAAGTAAAAGAAGTATTATATTGCTAAAGAAACACTGTTATTTTCCATGCTTATGATCTTCCCCGACGTATGTACAGAAATACTAGAAACTCATTTAAAAATAGCCAATGTTCTCTGGCAACCTTACTCACGCGCAGGAACCTTAGAGGGGTTCCTAACTGCGAGGAATTTGATAAGTAAAGTATAAAATAGGTATTTGAAGAAACTATTGCCGTCGCGCTATGCCACTATGCTATGCGCTATGTGCGATAGGGACATCTGCAGCTCAGACTGATTTATTCATTAAAAAAATGACGAAATCTACGTTGCGTTTTCCCTATTTTTCTCCTCGAAAACTGAGCCGATTCAATTTCTTTTTACATAAAATTTTTAAGTAAGGGGTAATTTAGGTTCCTATTACTTTCTTTTATGTTAAAATCTTTTCGAATTTGTATGGTAGTCCTTTTAATCACGGCGGAAAAATAAAGCATTCATTGTAATTTTTGGAGGGCCATAATTTCTTTAATAATTGGTTGCTGAAAAAAAGGAAGTAATAGGGAAGTGTCCAAAGCAGAACTTGATTATATGAAAAAAATATGATGACTCTAGAGGCATTATTCAGGAAGAAAACAGGAGAATACATTTATATGGAACAATCGCAGCCCGACTCCCGTCTTAAGTTATTTGGCCTCTGTGTTCTTCTGTACGGAGGATTCTAGCTACGTCTCCAGTCCAGCTGGTCTTTAAGCTAAGAAACGCTATGTTCTATTTCTCATAAAAATAACTCCAGATACAAAAAAATCCTCGAAACACAATTTGTCACTTGCAATTTTATTCCACGTAACTGAATAATCCTTACTTGAGAACGGAACATGCATCATCTTAAAAATACTGAGAAGTTACGATAATATGTATTTACGAGTGCTTTTGTCGCGCGCTCACATAATTTCGTGTCAGAAACGATAGTTAATTCAGATTATCTTGCTCACACCCAAGTATATTGTGACTCGAGAATAGGGAAGCTATAATTCATAAGAAACTTTATTTAATGAAATTGTTGAACAAGTTATGAAGAATGAGTTACGTAATGAAAAATGTTGTTATTTTTATGAAATATGTCAGCAATATTATGGTATTGAAGTGCCTTATTTTAAGGCTAAAACTTGACACTAAAATAGCTATTTATGTTATTTCCGAGGGATATGAGTTTGTTGGGGATAAAAATATCTGAAATGTAATACCAGGAGGCTAAACTCCAATGCAATTGAGTCAATGTGTCAAATCTGTAATTTTTTCACGTGAAATCGCGAAATCTTAGCTAATGTTTGAAATATATATCTATACTACTATAATAAAGCGGAAGAGTTTTTTGTTTGTTTGTTTAAACGGGTTAATCTCTGGAACTACCAGTCGGATTCGAAAAATTCTTTCACTAATAGGAAGCTACAATACTAATAATAAGATATATTATCTATACTATACTACTATAATAAAGCGGAAGAGTTTTTTTGTTTGTTTGTTTAAACGGGTTAATCTCTGGAACTACCAATCGGTATCGAAAAATTCTTTCACTAATAGGAAGCTACATTATCCCCGAGTATTATAGGCTACTTTTTATCACGGGAACGCGGGTGAAACCGCGCGAGACAGCTAGTAAAACTAATAAAATGGAAGAAATCTAGCTCTACAAACATAAGATAAGTAGGTATCATCTATATACCCTTTGATTTGGAAAAACCCTTTTAGAAATCTGTAGGTACAATAATGGCAATGGGAGATCACTTATCGTAGCTCTTCAAAGAGCAATATATTCGCAACAAATGTCTATATCCTCAATAGATCAAAGTCCGATCGAAGTCGATCTCACAGCTAGCGTGAAAGCAATCTAATTGCCGAGCGAAAGTAGGTCATGAGGTAATCTAAAGGGGAAAACTACATTATAAATAATACTTGATTTCGATTTTAGCTTTGACTGTACATTATATTAAAGTAATATAGGTACGTACTTTGACCTAAAAATGGTATCCTGTCAAGTGTTATGGCCTATTACTAGGATTACGTAAACAAATAAGGATTTGTCAAGTTCGTCTATCCGGATGGTAAGACGGATAGATGGACATACGAAAAGACGTACGTAATGGCACCATAAGAGTTCCTTTTTTTTGCCTTTTTATATCGGAATCCTAAAATGAGAAAATAAAAGATTAATCATATAATTTTTTTTTTTTATTATTTAGCTGTGCATGTTCAGCGCTCAGCTCAACGTTGCACGGGTGACTTTTCAGGGGGCCAAGTCTGCTAAAATGTCATAGTGACACGATACAATTGCAATTCCATTATCATTGATCATTGAGCCGATGTGCGCAGTCTACTTTCATATAAGTATATAACAGGTGGAGATTTCGAGATGGCATATAACCGAAACCTATGTTGGGTTAGTCATGCTGAACAACTTTTACTATGGGACAAACACTGAATTCTCAAAAAAAAATTTTTACTTTTCATACATTATGATCGAGCAAGGTTGACATTTACTATGAAGAGTAAAATTTTTTTTTTGAGATTTCACCATTGGTCCTATAGTAAAAGTTGTTCAGCATGACTAACCCAACATAGGTTTCGAAAATATGCCATCTCGAAGTCTCCACCCAGTATATAATGAATGAAAAGAAATTTAGTACAAAAACTGACAAAACTGCCAACTAAAAGATCATTGTGGCAAGATTGTAGTTTCAGTGGAAAATCATCGGAAAGCTAACCTAAACTACCAAAACTGTAAAATGTGTCAATTTTGACACAACTGGTAGTTCATTGGAAAACAATTGTAATAGCAGACTTGGGGCCTAGGCCCTATAAACATCCTCGGCCTGCACACAACTAGCCACAAATTTTCATCACAATCGGATGAATTGTGTAGGAACACATAGAGGACAACATTAATTTTAAGAGAGGTAGATCATAGCGAAAAATAGAAAACTACGATTTGATTCTTTATCAAATAGTTTCTACGTTGGACGACAAATAAATACATGAAAATACAATATTGTATATTGATACATCCATTGATTTACTTAAAGTTGTAAAACGAGACAGATATTTGAACATATCGAGAGGCATGTTGAAATAAATCAAACATATGAAACTCAGTCGTTTGAGAGCAAACGATTCTTTATTCAATCTTCTTATTGTGAAACAAGACATATTTATATTTGTATCATCTCGAGCTCAAGATACTTATTATATGAATAATCCTTGGTGAAGCAAATGCGTTTTATTCGCCCGACCCGTCGGTAAATGACGGTTTAATCTCTTATTCAACTAATCTATTTATACATACAGGTTCCGGCATATTTTTTTTTTAAAGAAAGAGAACATAAATGGTCAAAGCAGATTCAGTGAATATACAAGAAAACTCCGATAGACTCATAAAACGGTGTAGTCACTATAAAGTACACACTTTATAAATAAAGTTGCGACGGTAGGGCCCAAACTTCACTCGTTCAGCTTAGATATACTTAGCGGGCCTCAAGTGTAGATTAAATTATAAGCTCAAGCGATTTATGCCGAAATTAGTCTTAACATATCTTCTTCGAACAAACAACTTAAGAAAAGAAAATAAGAGGTCTATCAAAATAGTCCAGTTCTTTCTTTTTAACGTGAATAGAGATTGCGTCACAGTCACTGGGCCACGATCCTCGGGCATGATAGAGCGACCAGAGAGAGAAATAATATTCATTTACTGACTGCCACCCTTCAGTTAGCTAAAAATATATACAGAAATCCACACAAACATAGCTACAAGCAGACACACACAAATATTGGTATGATTTTAACCAATTACCTATACACTCTATATTTTACTGCTGGCCGCATATATAAGCTCAGAGTCACTCAGCGAGCTATGGAATTAGCTATGCTCGGAATTTCTCTGCGTGACAGGTTCCGAAACGAGGACATTCGTAGAAGAACAAAAATTACCGATATAGCTCGTAGAGTTAGTAAACTCAAGTGGCAATGGGCAGGCCACATCGCTCGAAGAACCGATAACCGATGGGGAAGGAAGGTTCTCGAGTGGCGACCACGTACTGGAAAGCGCCGAGCGGGATGACCTCACACCAGGTGGACCGATGACCTGGTCAGAGTCGCTGGGCGTCGCTAAATGCAAGCGGCCCAAAACCGTTCCAGGTGGAAGTCCTATGTTCAGCAGTGGACATCCTTGGGCTGATATGATGATGATGATGATGACCTATATACTTGAATTTGTAAATTGCAACACGCAGGGCACCTCTGTTCATCACGCGGTTCCGATCCTTCCGCGCTCTCCTAGAACTCTGGTGACCTTACCTTCGCACAGGAATACAACATCAAGTTATTTGGCTGCGGTTTTCTGTAAAGTGGAGGTACTTCCCCAGACGAGCTGCTCTTTGATCGAAAAAACGCTAATCTGTACCTGTCTTGTTTATTTGCTTATGGCCCACACCATACTCTCAGGCCTCGAATGCTGCTACGGATACTACTCGACGTTGGGATGGCAACGGAAATTGAAAGCTGGCCGCCACTCAAACTTGACCCAATCACTGCCTTATCTCTTTTGAAGTGTATTGTTTACATTACAATATGATACACTTGCAAACGTTAACATTAGAATCATCTATACATATAAAATGCTTTGTCCTGAATGACTGACTGACAATCAACGCACAGCCTAAACCGCTGATCGTAGAGACCTGAAACTTGGAGAGTGTGTTCTTTGTATGACGTAGGCATCCGATAAGAAAGGATTTTCCGAAATTCTACCCCTAAGGGGGTGAAAAACGGGGGCAAAGTTTGTATGGGACAACGTGATTCCTTGGTCCGATCTACTTCAAATTTTGCGTAAACATTCCTTAACAGAATTGATGGAAGACGTGTTTCGTATTTAATTGAAACTCATCGCCTAACGCGGTCAAAAAGGGGTAGAAAGTTATTTTTGGGGTGATTTGCATCGAAGTTGATATCAATACTCCTTAGCGCTTTCGATTTAAATATTCTTTTATATTTGACATTCCAATTTTAAAGAGTAAATTGCATTGAAATGTAGACGGAGAATTACAGGTAGACAGGTCAAGATACGTATACGTCAAAACGTGTATGTGTGAGCAGGACTAAGCGTATTTTTGTCCCTATCTCGGGTATAGGTTTTTATAGTTTGACCTCAGTGTCGTTTAGGCCAAAAAAGTTTGTGTATGTATGATATTTGTTGATGAGAGCAGTGAAACCCTAATTGTATGTTATTTGTGACTTTGTATCAGCGTTGCCAGACGTCCTGATTTTTTGCCCAAAAGTGAATGTCCCGCGCTTGACAGGTTCAGTCCCGCTTTTTATCATCATCATCGTTGGACGTAGAAGTGGGAAATTATAAAGACACCACTGCACAGAAATGGCACCAGCTTTCCCGTGACGCGTCTTAAACACCACAGTGGTATTTAAGGAGAACCGCGCCAATGTGCGCTAAATGTCACTGTGATAGTATACAAAATACAAACTTCTAAGTCAACGCAATCAAAAGATACGGCCGTATATGCCGCATATTTTGATGCTCGCAAGGGAATCAAAACCTACAGGGTACTTCCCGTTGACCTAGAATTATACATTTTGGCAATTCCATGTAGCACAAGTAAAGGAAGAAATCCGAAATGAGTTTTGCAGTTACATCGCAAAAAGAAGAAAAAATTGCCATTATATCACATAATCGAAAAAAAGGAGAAAAATCTCCGAGAATCGATACCCGTGATTATTGAAGTATTAACCTACATGTTTCTACGGAACTCTCGGTGCGTAAGTTCGACTCGCACTTGGCCGGGTTTTTTTAGTATATCCCACTTTCGGCGATAGAATCCCGCTTTTTTTTACTCAAGCAGTTAGAAAACACCGCTTTCACCCAAAAACAAAAAAACTGGTAACGCTGCTTTGTATATAAGGTCCTAATAAATTAGTGAACTTTCTCTTGAGGGATGATGAATGTATAGTTCATTAGTAATCTAAAAATAATATTAGAAAAAAAAAACCGAGGGAAAGAACATTTTTTCTTCTTTGACTTGCATAGAAAATCTCCATACATTATATATTAGGACCTTATATATTCTCAAAGATATTGTTTGGTGTGTAGTGATGTTGAATTGTTGTGTAATTGGCTGTAAAAGCCGTATTGAACGAAATGAACCAAACATAACCTTTCATCGGTCAGTAGTTTTTTTTAACTAATACAGTAAGTAAATCAAAGGATTACTATACTCAAGTGTATTTTCTGTCAATATCATGCAAGTTGTATAGATAATTTCATCTAAATACGATACAAATCCAAATATATATGTAATTATGTCGAACTATCGCTATCTTCTTCGCTATACGCTGACAGCCTATCTACCTACAATTCTCTATCTACGCATTGCACCAACTTTTTTTTAATAAAATCGGATTGAATTTTTAAACATGTTATAAGGAGTATCTTAACTACTTTTATTTTTGAAAAATAATTAATGTTCCGCGCAAAAAAATTCAAACTGTTCGCGGGTGAAACCGCGGGGTCTGCTAGTTTACTGATAAATAAAAAACACCGCCATCTTGAAATTATTACTGTAAAGGTAAAGAACAGATTACAGAATAAAAAAAAAACTGTAATCTGTGAGGTAAAGTTTGTTTGATGGTTTGGATGTAGGAGGAACTACTTATCCGATATGGAAAATAATTTCAGAATAAAAAGCTACATGATCACGGAATGCTATAGGCTAATTTTCATTCCGGGAACGTGGGTGAAACGGCGAGGGACATCTAGTATTATATCATCATCATCATCATCATCATCATCATCAGCCTATAATGTCCCACTGCTGATCACAGGCCTCCTTTCACAAATGAAGGTGAAAGGGGATGGGCAATACTCCACCACGCGTGCCCACTGCGGATGGAGGTAGGCTAGTGGTCAACCTACTGTTGGAATTTTTCAAGCCGCCTAGGAGGCATCCAACTAGCTTAACGACTATCACAATTAAGTGATGACCGGGACCAACGGCTTTACGTTCCTTCCGCAGCACGGAAACGCTCGATTTGAAATACCACTAGGCGGTCACCCATCCAGTTACCGACCACGACGCACGGTGGTAGCGTAACTTTGCCGATCAATTAAGAACGGCTAATCATGCTACACCACGAGCGCCCCGAGTATTATATTATATAGCAAAAGTTTATGTGTATGTCTAACCTCTCACATAATTCATTAATGATTAAACGGGTTTGGAAAGCGGACTAAAACGTGGCGTGGATGCTAGTTAGTTAGGAGATATTTGACTAATCTCAGCATAGTAAGTAATATGGCCGAATGTGGCACACACATACACAAAGCTTGGTAGAGAACTAGCTGATAAGTGCAGTTGTCAGAGTCCACCAGTCTGTTGGTGCTAGGCGACAGATCAAACATGTTCGTGGTAGTTAGCTAGGAGATGGTTCTATAAAGTAACTACTATTCCCTGTTAATAATTGTTCCTTGAAAATGTTTTCTTTCATCGATATCTCGAGCATATTATTGGTTGGATATCTACAAGAGATGTGTTCCGAGGGATGTGTTTTAGGTGACAAACACAGACTTTCCACCGCGCTGATTGTTGACTAAACTTTCCTTAGTGGAAGTATTATCCTAATATTATAAATGAGAAAGTACGCCTTCACGCCTCAACTACTCAAGAGATCATCATGAAATTTGGCATGCGGATAGCTTATGGTATGGAGAAGGACATAGGCTACTTTTTATCCCGAGGACGCAGGTGAAACCGCAGGGGATAGTGTTTTATAAAAATCCTGTATGCTTAAAAAAAATTATAGAGTCCTTCCAGTTTTGTCTGTCCTGATAAATCAGTCAGCTAGTCAAGACAAATTGCGTCAGGTTTAAAATAAAAATCGATAGGTCATCAGTTCATATACCTTATACTTTTTCAAAGAAAATAATGTGATTAAGCATATAGATTTAATGTTAGAATGGTTCCCGAGAGTCTCGTATCGAGAATTATCTTTCATGCCAACGACTTCACAACTGACTAGCTTTTCAAATAAATGTCCATTTCAATTTGATATTTTTCTACGCGATAGAAATTTGTGATTTTTGGTGAGTTTCCATCAAGTAAAATAATAATATAAATGTCTTTATAATATCTTTGTAGTAGTTGCATGCGTAGGTAGACAAGACTATTCTTACTTTATTTGATTAATACTTAACACAAATCTTGACTCTTATCGAAATTGTAACAAATTACAGTAGTACTGAACTGATAAGGCGCGTCGTGAATCTTCGTTCGCACAAAAAAGAAAGTATGGCCCCGAAGATTAACGAAAGAATGCTTAACTTACAATCAACCTTAGAACACTACTATAAGGTTTATAATACACTGCAGCTGTTAGTTCCGTCTCACTCGCAAGTCGCCCCTCCGCACGGCGCGCGCTACAATGGCGGCAGCTGCCGACCAATAGCGGTTACGCCATATCAGTTGGGTACTACTGTACGTACCTTTTTTCATGCCTACTCAGTGCTGCAGTTTTCATAGTGTTTTCGTAGCTAGCAAGTATAGCTACACGAAAATGCTAAACATTTATTTAATATTCATAAATTCTATTTCTTACACTAAGTTGCATATGAGCTAAACTGATATTGAAACCCAATACACAAAGTCCCTGAACTATTTTCTACTCTTTTGTCTGGCTATTTTAGACATGTCCCCCAGGATGGGAACATTAACGACCTTAGACTAGTTTCAACTCCAGAGATTCACGATTATGGCTCACCGACGCGACGATTATTTATAGTAAAACCGCACAAACTTACAAACTTCTCACAAGTTTCATATCAGTTGTAAAGTTTATGTGGAATAATGGTGCCGATTCTGTTGTAAATCGCACTAAACTAATTTTAGTTACATCTCATCTCTTTCTTACGAACATGATTGAAAAAGGATAGAACATATTTTAAGTTGTCAAATTAATCTTTGCCGTCTTATTTTGAGTGTATTTAGGCGTAACCGCGAGAGATGGCCACTAAATTTATATTGAAAACACGCATTGGACTAATTTGACAGGACTAAATTTCTTACATCCTTTTCTTATGTTCTTTGTTAGAAAGAGACATAGTGACATTAAAATTAGTTTAGTTGTGAACGACAGAATCAGGGCCAATGTCTTACTATCTGTATGTATCATCTTTAATGTCTAATGTTGTTTTACTGAAATGGGGTTTTGGAAACAAACTGCAGATAAAATGTATTTTTCCGTTATTTGCTTATTTGATTTTGTCGGCGATTTGTGTTTTGAGTCGTAGTATAGTATTTTTTAAGCGGTCTGTAAGTTTGACTCCCAATATACTACGCTCCATGGCACGCTGGCAAACTCCGAGAGCGGACCTCTGCTGTTCTGTCAAGGATCAAGTTTGAGCGCCGTAGGTAAAAAATAAAAGGCAAAATGCACATGTCCATGAGTTTGCGTTTGAGCCCTATTGGCATTTTACCCGTCATTAGCTCCTTCATAGACCAATAGCTCATCCAGGCATTTTCTGTGTATCGTGTGACTTCTTTATCTTGCCTTTCCTGGAATGAGACTATTTGACCTAAGTAGATGAGCTCATGAACATATTCAATCACCACACCCCCCATTTCAATCCTACGTTTCTCGCAATTTGTCATAAGCTTAGTCTTTGACATGTTCATGCTAAGTCCGACCTCGAGACTTGCCTCGTTAAGGTCTTTAAGCATTTCGTTTAGCTCGGAGGCTGAAGATGAGAAAAGGATGATGTCGTCAGCAAAACGGTGGTTATTTAATCTTTTGCTTCCCATGACGACACCTTTCTCCTTCCAACCGTGTGCCAGTTTCCTAAAAACTTCTTCTAGCACTGCAGTAAATATTTTAGGAGATAGCGGGTCCCCTTGCTTGACTCCTTTCTGTATGGGGAAAAGCGTTCCAGTTGTTTCCATTTTAATTGTTGCCGAGCTATTTTGATAAATATTTTTTAGAATGTTGATGTAGGTAGTATCTATATCATGGCTATTGCGGGCTTCGAATTGGATGTGTGTGTATTGCTGTCGAACGCTTTGGTGTAGTCAACGAATGCTAGGTATAGTGGGAGCTTGAACTCGTGATGTTTTTCGATGAGCTGGTTGAGTGAGTGGAGATGATCTGTAGTTGATAAACCGCGGCGAAATCCGGCCTGTTCAGGAGGTTGGTATTTATCTAGTTGTCCAAATATGCCGTTTACCTTTATAAATGTTTCATAAAGATGGGAAATGAGGCTAGGTCTGTAATTATTTATGTCTGATTTGCAACCCTTTTTATGTAGGTAATAAATTTATATTAGAATGGCAAAAATTATGTGGGAAGTTTCCTGTTTTTAATATAGAGTTAAATAAATTGGTAATATGTGGTAGGAGACTGGACTTTCCTATTTTGAATGCTTCAGTTGTGATGCCATCTTTTCCAGGACTTTTGTTGTACTTCATGCTGTAAAATGCTTGATGTACTTCATAACCCGTTATCGGTAGTATATCTTCGAAGCATGAGTAAGTGTCGTTGGTAGTTTGAGGGATGGCATCATTTGAATAAAGGAATTTGTAATATGGTATTAGATTGTATTTTTTAAAGAAATCAAGTATTGTGTCTAATCAATTACCATTGAAAAGGACAGCTATTACAATCTCATGAAAATCCTTGAGCTGAATATAAAGAGCGACTCTCACAGTTCAAAACGGCGCGTCTTCGTACAAATGTCGTAGAGACGCCATCCCCTAAAGTAAACACAACTCGATCAAACTACACAAAACCTGCCGTGGTGCCTGGTTGCCTACCATAAAAAGTGAACTCATTTAAACTTTTGCTGTAAAACATGGACCCTGTCTATCGGGCTTGGTTACGAATTATCGTTCGGGAATCGAGACAAATTTCGGGTCTGCTTTAGAATTAAATCACAGGGTTCCGAAACAAAAAGGTATTCATTTATAGTAAAAAAACTAAAAAAAACACGCGTAGTTGTAGACTGCAAGCCCGGTACAAGTACCGTACAGCTTTCTTTGTATCACGCTCAAAGCGAAGGTCACTGTCCATGATTAAACCCAACTTACGAGCGTCTGTCACACATTCTATGGAGTCATTAAGACAAACGGTTCACTTGAAGTTTATGTAAAGTGCATTTCGCAGTCAAGCAGAAGCAACTCATGTAATGTATTGCGTCAAAGATACACATTATTTTAGTTTTGGTGTGAGAGGACAATGTTTTTTTTTGGGTACCATTTTCAAAGGTAGCTAACAGCTATACAGGTCGTTGTTTTGGTCAGCGACGAGCGACTCAGGGTCGATAATACAAATTATACTGGTGCTAAAAAAAATATAAAAAGTACTTTATATTTTTTAATAATAAAAAAAAAAATTAAATCATGTAATAAGCTAAAGTGTAGACATAATACTCAACGGGAGTGCGAGGGAGTAAAAGGGTGGGGCGATGGCGGCTTGCGCCTAGCGTCTGTGCACGTGCCCAGTGACCATACTTTGCGGTAATTTTATTACAAATTGAATAAGGTATTTCTCAACGCATTTACAGTATTTAATGGAATTAAGTAAATTTTTGGGGAATATATTTTTTGTACTACCGCTCCTGGGTCGCTTGTCGCCGACCAAAACAACATCCTGTATAGTGAGTAATTTTTTGTTTGTAGTTAAATTGTTAAACATATCCCGACTAGGGTTCCGCCCTTCACTGTATATTGTCCGACACGTACCAGACCGAGCTTTCTTACTATAATTCAATACAGGTCCCACAATCCATTATACACGAATATATATCGACGTACGTTATTGCAGAGGTTTGCAACCTTCGGGGCAGTGTGATCTGTCAAAGTAAAGCACTCGGCCCCCCGGTTTGGCACCCCTGCCCTGTAACGTATCGGTGCTATGGGATCGGATGATAGATCACGCCTCGGTAACGTTGCATCCGGTTTGTTTAATGCTGTAACGTTGATAAACCTTGGCTTAGTGGCTTTGGATGGTGAATTGAGATTTTGTTTCGGGATAGGTGAAGTTGTACCTTTTGTAATGTTTAACTTAGTCCATTTGCTTTATTGAATCCGATATCTTACTAATAATTATAAATATAATAATTTCCACCCTACTTATCCTACTTTCTCCTTAAGTAACTCTGTTTGTCTGTAACCTTTTCACGACTGAACAGATCGTAATGAAATTTGGCAAAGAGAGCCTATGGTATGGGGAAGAACATAGGCTAATTTTTATCCTTGGCACGGTGAAACCGCGGGGGACAGCTAATCTCATCTCACTATCTCATCTCATCTCACTTCTTACTATCTTACTTAATCTCATCCTGACGAGCCAAGCGAAGCGCAAGGGCACTACCTACCTTTTCTCCAAGCACTTCGTCGTTTTTTTAACCCTCATATCTTGGGTTTGGATTATACCAGATAAACAAAATTCTCAGGATATTATGCCAATAGTGAACTTATTAAACGTATTAAGTTTCAATAACATAGCTCTTATACTTTAGATTTTATTGATATCAAAAAAATCCCGATTTCGTCACACTTATGATGATCATCAACACTTAGGGTAGTGCCTGAAGTCCTAGAAAGATGTTTGGTATGTAAGCTTGTATTAGTACAAAAACAACAAAAAAAAAAACTTTTACATTTTTTTTTTATTGAAAACAAAATAAAAAAAAAACATAACCAACTTACAAAAAGAATTGAAATCCCACCAAAAACATTTTCATGTAAAATTTTGCCCAGACGAGACCATAATGGCTCGCACTGTCAAAAAGTTATCAGATCTCATGTACAGACACGCTTATAACTCTACATGACTTAACTCTACAAGTCCTAACTTCACTAGCTCTACACCTATAGTCAAAATATGTGGCTTAGCCGTTCTGTTTGATATCATTCTATTGTTCCCATATTCTTAACCCCCTACGCGTTTAAGACGCGTTTAACTCTACACGCCCTAACTCTACAATTCCTAACTTCACAAGCTCAACGCATCAGTCAAAATATGTGGCTTAGCCGTTCTGTTTGATATCATTCTATTGTTCCCATATTCTTAACCCCCTACGCGTCTTAAAAAACAACTTACACTACAAAAACTCCAATCAGTGTTGGATGGAGTTTTTTTTATGATGAACACATTATGAACCTGCAATTATTTTCTGTACAATGTAGTAAAGACGTATTGAAAGTTCAACAAGAACCATTGAAAAGAAAGAATGCGCACGATTCACAGTTCTTTTTGAGTAACTTTTAAAAACCCACAAAATGCACACGAATTAAGTGCAAAGTGCAGGGGATGTAATGCACACATTAAGTGCAGCGATACTCCGGAGCTTTACTTAATTACAGCTGTGTTTATGGGCGATGGTGAATGCGGCTGTATCCCGCTCGAAACGATTCATGTAGACCGGGAGATGACTGCTGAGCTATTATATTCATTTGAAACACTCCTGACTCCTCCGGTGAGATTATAATTTCATTTCCTGATGGAATAAATAGAAGTCCAGGATTCCTGATGATTTACCTTTTTCAGAATAAATTAGCTATCTTAGCGGCAAATCTTATTATTATGTGAGACAGGTCAATTGGCGCAGTTGGTTAAGGTTCATCTTACGCGCCGCAGGTCGTGGGTTCGATTCCCACACAGGACATACATTTGTGTGCATGAACATGTCTGTATGGCCTGAGTCTGGGTGTAATTATGTATATTAAGTATGTATTTACAAACAAAAAGTAGTATATGTATTATATCAGTTATCTGGTTTCCATAGTACAAGCTCTGCTTAGTTTGGAATCAGATGACCGTGTGTGAGGAATGTCCCAGGATATTTATTTATATTATCTTAACGTGATCCAACTCAGCCTAAATGGAATCATGTGTTAAAGACGTCAGAATGTATGAAAAAACCCGGCCAAGTGCGAGTCGGACACGCAAAAACAACATTGAATGAGGTACAGACATTCAAACTCACAAAAATCAAAAATGTCGCAAAAAATGTAAAGAAAAAATACTAATAATGTTATAACTATAAGCTAAAAATGTTTTTATTGAAGGCAAACAACAATAATGTAATATTAAAAAGTATTATAAAACAGGTAATAATAAAACAAATGTTTGTTATGTAAAAAATAAACACTGGATCCTTGCCTACAAGCCTCCAGGCAATGGAGTTCACATGATCGTGGCGTTTCAGACTTTAACAACGTTTTAGTGACTCGATCTACCAAATAAAAACGACGCAAAACATATGCAAAATTAAATGTGCCTTAATAATTAAATACAGTCTTAAATATGTTTGACAAATACGATATTACCTAAAGCAATACCTATCCTTATATCCTTTGGTTCAATGTTAATAAATTTGTTGTCTTAGCGAAGGGTCCAAATAAGACACTCGATAGAGCGGTTGAAACAGACTTGTTAGTCTATTTAGATCGTTTTAACAATAGCTTAAACAAACGGCTTTACAAATCGAGATAGATTATTCGTCAACCAACCAAATCATAGACAATGTAAGAAATGGAACAAAACATTCAGTTATTTCGCTGCAGTATTCTGTAAGGTGGAGGTACCTCCCCAGTCGAGTTGTTCTTTGAGCGAATAAACGCTATGCTACCCTCTTATTGTAAGGCGCTTATAGCTTAGTGGTAGTGAGGTCGGATACCGTGATGAAGGTCGCGGGTTCGAATCCTACAATGAGCTTGAGCTTTCAGTGAAGAAAAACATCGTGAGGAAACGCACGAGGCACGGGGGTAGGGTATTTAGTATTGTACCACCCTCAAGTTGAAAATCTGTCACCAAGCACCTATCGGTGTATTCCGACAGCTGCACTTGAGACCCAGTTCCTTCTAGGCTTTGTGTGCTTTCCACCTTCGGTCGCATCATCACTTACCATGGTGAGATTGCGGTCAAATACAGGCCTATAAACAGTAAAAAAAAAACATAACACTTTCGGCTCCTTTATCGCGTTCGCCTGCGGTTCACGCGCTGAATACCGCCTCGTGTGTAATTACCAACTATGCACACATGTATCATAATGTACTATTATAGCTACTCTGATTAACCGTATACCTATTTTAAAACATGCGTTCGTTTGTATTAAAGACAATATGATAGTTTCGCAAATAACAGACTTGATTCTCCAGCCTTCCATTCCTGAAATATCTCAATAATATCATCGTTCAATGCCTTTTCAATAACCCTATACATATGGATATAAAAAACGACGCACAAAATTGCGCAAGTGCGTGCGTATGATAAGGAAGCAGTGATGAGAATGAACGAGTTTTTTTTTATACTACCTACTTGGGTATATACTTTAAAAAACATTATGGCGAAATATTTGTCCTGAAATAGTAATAATAGAAGGTATCATAATTTCAATTTCATTTCTTTTTTTTTATACCACTAAGGTGGCAAACAAGCATACGGCCCGCTTGATGGTGTGGTTACCGTAGCCTATAAACACTTGCAACACCAGGGGTATCACTCGCGCGTTACCGACCCTGAAGAAATGTCTTCACACCCATTTTGCGGTGGGAAGCTCATTCCACAGTCTGAGCGTCCGCGGAACGAAGCTCCTTTGAGACTGCACAGTTCGAAACCATTCTGGTTCCAATGTGTGAGACTTGACTCCCCGTTGATGACGAGAGTTGCAATGGTGGAAGGTAGCCGTGGGCATCAGGTCAAACAATTCTACAGAACTACTGTCCGTTATACAAGCGCTCGAACACACATAAGTTGGCAAAGTCTCTCCTCAGACTGAGGGGCTCTAAACCGCTTGTGAGCTCGGGATTGCTGATATAACGTCGTTGAACCGAGTCTAGAGGATCAAGCTGGTATTCAAGTGCCTATAGATGACAGCAGTACTTCATATGAGGCCGGAGTAGCGACTTGTAAGGCAGCCAATAAAGCAGAAGTTAAATTATATCGCTGGCCAAATCCTTCCAATCTAAAAACGAATGTGCTTGTTTGCTGCAACTATCGGCTGCATTACAGTAATACCCAACTAATATGGCTTACCGATGTACCTGCGCAGAAGATACATTTTCAAAGCGCGGGAAACGCTATTGGTCGGCAGCTGCCGCCATGTTAACGCGCACCGTGGAGGGGCGTGACATGCCAGTGAGACGAAACTAACAGCTGCGGTGTATTATGAACCTAATAGTAGTGACCTAAGGTTGATTGTAAGTTTTAAGCATTATCTCGTTAATCTTCGGGGCCATACTTTCTTTTCTGTGCCAACGAAGATATACGACGAGCCATATCAGTTGGGTAATACTATACCAACACAATTTTAATGAATTGGATAGCCCGTTGGATAATTTCCAAGACAGTGTGTCGTACGCAGAGCATACCTATAACTACAGTAGCCTTTCGACCTTTGAGCTAAATGAGATTTTGGTTGGCTTTGAAATGGCGCCAGGTTCAAATATCCTGAATCTGTCACACGCATTATTCATGATATAACATTAATTTATGTGACAGCACATAATATTTGAGTGGGTTTTTATACATTTTTTATGGTGGCAATAAAAATCCGTCTAAGATTGTCTGAGAGACTTTAAGATTCGTATTTTTATGGTTTGGAAGTAGGCTTGCCTGTTCATTTATGGTTAGTTGCAGGGGAGGGGCATGTTTGTCTGCTCGGTAAGTCTGTGATCTGTTTTTCCCCGCACGCAATTATACTCTACTAGCTGTCCCCCGCGGTTTCACCCGCGTTCCCGGGATAAAAAATACCCTATAATAAAAATGAAATAAAAAAGCCTTATATTTCTTGTTAATAATTACAAAATTTTACAAAAGTGTTTACCTACTTAATATTTACTTAATAACTATACTATATAATAGTATATTATGCTACATGTGTGCAAACACTCCAGGCGGTATTTAGCATAAGTGAGCCGAGAGTACACGCATGTCATACGACGTTTTTCAACACACTTGACACAAAAACAGACTTGTATTTTTCAATAAATGTCACTTTACGAGCGAGCGTGTTGAAAAATAATTTACTTATTTATGAACTACTTTACTTTAATAAAACATATTACTATTTATTAAGCAATAATTTTAAATAGGCTAACAAGAACCCCTCTAGAGATTTCCAGTTGTCCCGATTGTTTGCTGTGTTCATTGCGATGAAACATTGGTAAGATTCGGGGTTTCTGTAAAAAAAATGAGAAGCAAGAAAAGGCGTTGCAAAGGACGCTCAGCATAAGCTATTAACTAATATAACTTGGTAAATGCATTTGTACCACTTTTATTGATACGAATGTTTTATTTAAACTTATTTTCGGATTTTGATAGGTATTCTTTTATCACAAAGGATTTCTATTGTTTATCTTCTTTTTAGATTGATCAAACATTCCTTTGTATTTTTTTAGCTTAATATTTTATGATTTCAAAATAGCTCATGAGTGACTTTGATATAAATAGAGAGCACCACAGGAGAACACACATATTGTTAACAGATAGCCAAAGGTTTTTATACATTTAATAAAAACAAAATATTAAAAGAAACAAAAAACCCGACTGCGTAAAACAACAAATGACTGAAAAGATAATAACAAGCTTATATCTATAGAATTTTGAATATAACTTGAATTTTATAAGGTATTGTATGTATTCATAAGTAAATGAGCGGTACTGTTAAGTAAGGGTAACATCCATCGGAACTCTGTGAGTTACCTACGGTAACCGCTCAGCGCTCAGTAGGTACCTACAGTCCTTGCATTAAACGTGGTTTTTTGCAGTTTACGTCAAAATGGTAGCATACACGTATTACAATATATACATATATGGAATGGGCTGTTCACAAGCTTTCATTTGATATTCATATTGTTATAATAACGAAATTTTTGTTTTTAATACCCCCCCTCTTTTTTTATTCGTAGACGTTATATAAAAATAATATACCCTCTGACACTCCCCCAGTTAAGACGAATCTAACGACATCTCATATGCTTAAATCCATAAAGCCGTTTAGGCTGCAGAGCGTGCCAAAGAAATAGACATACATACATACATACATACACTCGAAAAACATAACCCTCCCTTCGGCTCAGTCGGGTAAAAAACACATAACCAAAGTATTCAATTCAATTTTATTAGATATTACTCTAGAAAATTACATCGCATTTATTTGAAAGCTAATTTGAACTTTACAAAGTCAAACACATAAGGCCCATTTCATCGGACATTTGTGTCAGCCATTTATCATTTGTTAAGTCAAAGTTTTATAAAAAGTAGCCATATGAGGACTAAATTGATATTATATCCCCAACTTAGGTAATGTTTACTTTCAACGTTATATTTTTTGAGACAACTTATGAATACCGAACATAACGTTTAGAGTTTCTCGATATATTCATAAATGATATGGGAATACCGTGATATTTATTCTAAAACGTTTAAATAAATTGGTCTCGTGTAGAACTTCAATATTTGTGTACGTTCTATATTTGTGTGTAGGTACTTCTGTATTCCATAAATTATTTTTTATTTCAAAATATAATAATATCATATTATTTGTATAGGTTTCTATAATATACATAGAGTCAATACTCCGTTTCTTATAATATTTAAATATAAAGATGTATTTTGTAACGACACGCTTTAGTACGAAAGCTTATTTTAAGCGCCCGTGCGTTTGATTAACACCGCTAAACGTGTTAAAAACAGAATGTACCAGAATATGGATAAAATACATTTTATACTTATACTTTATTTATCTTGCTTTCCTTACATATATAATGCTACATAGACACCTTAAAGTAAGTAAATAACAATATATAATAAGGACCCTGTTGGGCACTAAGCAATATAGGAGAGAGGAGGAAAAAAAATAAAAAAAAAACATTAACTTAACTTGTCGTTAAGGTATTAATTTATAGTATAGTAAGATTCTGTAATTAATATTTGTTTTAATTTATTTATAAACAATTTGTTATTTGTTTTTTGTTTTAGTAATTCTGGTAGTTTATTGTATATTTTTACGGACATTACAAAAGGACTCATTTGGTGCATTTTTATTCGGGAAGATGGTACCATTAATCTACTTTTAAATCGCAATTGTTTTGAATGAACGTCTTCTCTTTTTTTATAATTATCTGTATTTTGTCTAACGAATTTACATATTTCTAAAATATAGGTGCTTGTTAATGTGAGAATTTTATGCTTCTGGAAATGCGGTCTGCAACTGTCTGTATCTTTTATATTGGCTATAATACGTATTAGTTTTTTTTGGAGTGTAAAGATGGTGTGTGAATCGGTACTGTTTCATCACAGTAAAGCCGGCTTTTCACTATGGGATATAATATAAATTACATTTTGAGATATAATATTTTATCGCTCGTCATACATTTCTGTATATTACATCCCAAACTATAAATATTTTTTCGACAAAATGTATGATGAGCGATAAAATATTATATTTCAAGATGTAATATATTATATCCCATAGTGAAAAGACGGCTTAATGCGGGTTAAGGTGACACAGCACAGCTAAATAGTAACAATAGTTCCTTACTCAATGTAACTATGAAGCTAACATAACTCCACTGTAGCTCAGCTTTGATTGTTAAAGTTCATACGTGAATGTAAACTGAAACAGTTGTTAATTTATGATAAATAGCTTGATTTGTGTGACGTTATTTGGTTTGACAACACTATGTTTTATTTGTAAAATGTATTTTATTATTTATGAATGGTTTTGACAGCTTTATAATAAATTTAATTTGTTACGTATTAGTTATAGCTATAATTGATTTTATAATCAATTTTCAAACGTAAGTTTCCGACTGTTTATTTAAGACTGTACTGTTTAATTTAAGAATTTTACAGATCCGCGTATCTATTACATTATTTTTTAATTTATCATCATAAGTAAAAAAACTGTGTGAATTTTTAATAATTATGATATGCATGACTAAATAATTGGACTGTTTTACAAAAAACTTAAACCGACTTCAAAGTACACTAAGAAGTAATCAAATCCTGATCTGATGACAATGGGACCAAACGGGAAGTGTACCCTTTCAAATAAAAAAAGATTTTTCCATATCGGTTAATAAATGACGGAGTTATGGTAACAAACATTTAAAAAAAACATTCGAATTGAGAACCTCCTCCTTTTTTTGAAGTCGGTTAAAAATAATGAAATTAAGAAAATTGTTACACAAATATTTGTATGAAATAAATAAATTGTATTATAAGTGAAGTATAAATAGTGATTGTATCTAGTACCTAATTCTAAGTAAGAAATAAAAGGCTTTTTTATTTTATTTTTAATTTTTAATTATTTATTAAGTAAAAAACTACGCTACATAAAAGAAAATAAAAACTGTTTTGGTATGTACAAATTAAGTTCTTTTATATTCCATTTAAACTTGTAGCCTCGCTTTAAAATTTCGGTCCGTTGTGCAAATAAATATTATTTTCTTTTGGTATAAAGATTCGGTAAGCAATATTTATAACTATTTTAAATTAACAGCATCAATGTTTGCTGAAATATACTGTTGTGATAGACAGACATACGAAAGGAGCAGAGTAATTAACCCTGAACGGAGTGGCACCATAAGGGTAGGAACCCTTGGCTTTTGGTTAAAGTAATAATGTTATAACTAAATAAATATTTTGCTTGTATTTCGTTTACTAAAATGTCGAAGCTAAATGGAAATGTTGAGTTCAGAGCAATAAAAATAATTTGGTTTATTATTAGTGTAAAGAACCCACGCACAATTCTCGCACGGATGCGAGATTTGGTCTTAGCTGATTTAATACATTTATTGTACGAAAATCCGTTAATTATTAAAATTTAAGGTACTTAAATACTTTGGTTAACAAAAGCTTTAGCCTTTTGTAATAATGTCATGTAAACAAATTTTCGCGTTCAGTGAACAATTTGGACTTTCCTTGGAACTAAGTTTTAACGAAATAATAAAGCTTTTCACTAAAGTTTTGTAATTCGTTAAACCTTTAGCTTTAAAATTATGAATTCAGGTGAAATTTTCCACTTCAGAAAATATTTTAAGTATTATGGTAAAGTATGTATAGGTACCGGGTGGAGGTTTTGCGATGGCAAATCTACGAAACCATGTTGTGCAGTCATGCTGAACAAATTTTACTATATAACCAAAATATAATTTTCCACAAAGTATAAGGTAAGACATATCAAATAATATAGTTCCGTAGGTACCTAAAAAGTGATCATATTACAAAGTTTTCAAAACTGTTTTATTTTTATTTTCTAATTTGTCCCCCAAAAGTGACTCCTATATTCCAAATTCATTCATTTACGATACACGCCCATGTTTGGGTCAAAGAAATTCTTATGGGTACCAAATTAGAACTCAGTCGGTCTAGTATATTCGAAGCAAATCGGCTGTGACCAACAGACAGACACACGAGTGATTCTATAAAGGAAAGGAATCCTAATTAAGATAATTATTAGAGAATTATTCTAAACAAATAAAATTGATGGACGCTCATGATGTAACAAAACAAATCTGTTCAACCGACCTATTTAACACAGACAAACGATTTAAAATTTAAAACCTCTCGCGCGGACTTTCTCAAATCTTTGAAAATCCAAACAAAACGGCCTGGATTAAGGCGAAGACATTTAAACTCGACCTCACATAAATCCAGCCGGTGCTGCTCCAGAGTTGGCGCACTTAACATTATATATGGCCCTGAGTGCACGAGCTAATGCCAATTTAAGCAGGCCATATTACCAGCAAAACGGTTTTATTCTTGTAAGAAAACTTGTGGCCTACATGAAACTATGTTTTTAATGAAATACAAACAAATTACATGACACTTATATAGGCGATTATTTTGAGGTGAAGTGGAGTATAGTGACTTAGAGACGTCCAGCCCTATTTGCAGCTTATTAAATAGTGTCACTACTGATTGTCATGACCAAGGTCGAAGGTTAATAAAGGGTAGTCAGTGTAGGAACACTGAGCATTACTGCATACATCCTGTACTTGTAAGGCAGTTTCCTTCCCATGAGAACACTAGAACGACATCGCTAATCATGGTGAAATTTTAGCAAAATAAATTTATAACAAAGATTATTCCATAGGTACTCTTTTTTTTATTAAATTGGCTAGCATTTGGCCACTGACCCGCCCATAAGGGACGAAGACGAAGCCTAAGATGGAAGACGCTTACCCAGAAGGAACTTATTCACTCAAGATTATATGAGTCAGGAAACACAGACGCCAGAAGCAAGTTCCACTCCCTTGCTGTCCGCACCCCGGTGTTTATAGTATATGAAGATTGTATTGATGTTATGAGGGTTGTGGAGAAGGAGAAAGGTCATATACCCACATTTCTCTGCTTATCTCAATCAAGTTTCATGATGTGTTTCCCTAATACGTAATTTCATATATGCGGTGTGGTTTAAATGAGTAAAGGTTATTAATGGAATTGCGATAGATGGATGGAATGGAAGGCGCTCGTGGTTTAGTATGATTAGCCGTTCGCAAAGTTAAGCTACCACCGGTGAAAACGGTACCTGAATGGGATACGGCCTAGTGGTCGTTTTCAGTAATTCGAAATTCATGTAAATCCGTTGGTCCTGGTTATCACTTAATTGTTATAGTCGTTCTACGAGGTCTCCCAGGCGGCTTGAAAGCTCAAACAGTAGGGTGACCAGTAGTCTACTTCCATAGATCCGCAGTTGTCATGCGTGGTTGAGTATTTTGCCCATTCCTCATTCACCCTGATTTGTGCAAGGAGGCAGTGGAACCTTATAGGATACTTGTCCTGATAAAAAATACGCATTGCAGGAACATCAAAATATGTTACAAAGAAGTGTGTAAATTCTTTGGTAAGCCAAATCTTATAAACAAGACCTTGGAATAATCCTATCGATTAATGTCATTTCTGTCTGGCTGTTGAGGCATGATTGATACAAAAATCCGAGAATTATTTAAGCTAGAGACGGGGCATTAATCAACTCGTCTTCAGTCGTTCATTATTAGATAACCTTACTTTTAACCATAATGTCAGATGATTCTGTGATGATGTGCCAGTTACTTTTCTTTGCCTAGAAGGCATATCACGCCCTAGGCATTGCACTGGCTTTACATGTTTTAGTTTTTCTATTTTTATGTTTTTATTTTCGGACAACGCTTTTCGCAACCGGGTCACTCTCGCGTTACCGGCCCTTCCCCCTCCCCAATGAGCTCTGACGTCCTTACTCAGGCGCAGGTATACAACATTAAGTTATTAGGCTGCCGTATTCTGTAAGGTGGAGATACTTCCCCAGTCGAATGCTTTGTCTCTCTGAAAGTATCTTGATTGATGATCTGCGCGGGCAAGGGAAACAAAAATCCATTGTTATTTTTTAACCGCAAGTCTAGGGATTAAGTTTCAATGGAAAATGTATTCGTGAATATAATATTAAACAAAGCTTATATTGTGGCAGTACTGTTATTTTTGTCATATTTATAATTTTCAGAATGTTTGTTTTGTCTATCGGTTTATTTCAATTAATACGACGCGACGTAACTAAATAAAAGTAGAAACAAAGATCTATATAAAATATGTCGTGGTCTGCGAAGCATATGCGTGGTATAGGTGAAATGGATCTTCTTCAATTTCATTATTTTTGTCTAGTTTGCATCCATTGCTTGCAAAGTTGAGGCCACCTTGTTTTAGAATATAACATTTTTGTAAAATTACGTTCTCATTGCATTAAAAAAAATACATACTTTATGTAATTTTTTTACCATCCTACTAAGTTTACCTCTCCAAGTCAGCCAAACTATAGTTGTTGCTTGCCGAGTTCAGTCAAGATGTACTTATAAAAAAGCCAAAAATAGTCCTGTCAAATATACAACCGATTACCACGATATCGTCCTCACCGACGAGGACGCGCGTCCCACCCAGTCTCGTCCCGTTCAAGCGGCCCGAGCTGCCATGATGAGTAAACCAACCAACCCTAATTAGTCGTAACTCGTAAAATTTCGGCCTCACCCGCCGATAACACTAACCCGAGGTTCGTGACCCACCTGGGGCGCTCCCAGGCATAGTTACCTAAATTTACTAACCGGTTGATAGCATGGTTGCCGCCATCACTTTTTCGCGTATAATTACGCGAAAAAGTGATAAGATTCCAGAATAACCACCTTCCGTCAGTAAAAAAAGACATGTAAAGCAATTCGTGTGAGCTTTGGAGATAGAGGGGTCAAAAAGGTTCGTAGAAAAGAAAATTGCACAGTATACGCTCGGTGGTTTTGAACTAAGCTCTTAAAATGTTCTACCAGAATTTAAACAACCGTCGTTTAGTATTCGCAAAACTAAAGAATCTTTTAATAATAATGCTTTTCTGTGCTTCATTTTCCTCAATAAGAATATCTTTACTTTGTCCAGGATCCACGCTATCAAACTATTAATTATTCACGGGAAAAACCAAAGGAATATTAAATGACAGTTTAATTTAGAAATAGATCAAAGTAAAAGAAACGATGAGACAGAATCCAATTATCTCAATATCCAATGCAAATTGTTCAGTGTGTTTGTAGAAGAAATCCAACTTGCCTTTAGGGTACAGTTTCTGAAACGATTCCCAGCAATTAGAAGGATTTCCCGTATCTGTTTTAATTAATTTTAGGACCCTTCTCAATTACAAGCGTTATTTTAGACGTATTAGGGGGACGGGGGTACTTGAAAAAGATTTTTAGGCGCCGATCCCACAGAGAAGAGTTCTTGCGTTCAGAGTTCAGCATTTCGCGTTCACTGCAAACCATGCGGTGCCTTTGAAAGTAAAAAAAAATGTATGATGTGTGATCAACAGCGAATATTGCAGAACTCTAGACCAGCTGTGATTTGATTGTTGTGATTTGCTGTGTGCACAATAGTGAACACGGAACACAGAACTCTGAACGCAGAACTCTAGAACTCTCTCTGTGGGATCGGCACCTTATGAATGCCGTTATTGTTTAACTTTTGGTGGTTTTTGCGTTAAAATATCAATATGGAAAACGAGGAGCCTCCCAGGATAAAGGTAAGGACTTACCAGGAACTCCTATGGCAATCCAATGATTATGCGCACTATTATTTCACAAATCACAAAGTTCACATGCGTTTCGATCTGTAGCGTATTTCGTACTGAATCTTGCGGGGTTGCGAGACGCGCGCGTTACGTTTACTCACACACACGCGTTCAGCGATGCGTCACCGAAGTATGTAGAAGATTCCCGAAGTTCTTTTCTCGCTCACACATATGATGTGGGAAAAGGAGAGGAATCGGGAAGCAGAGGCTCGTCATTGATACTCAATATGAGTAGGTTTCTACTATAAATATTATTATACTTCATTGCTTCGTCCTCGAGATTAGATACATAAATTTGTAGTACCACGTCTAGGAATCGCCAATCTACCACTAAGTTGAAAGCAGAGTGAAACTGCTTCTATATATTTTTTTTTTTTGGTGGGTATTTTGATATCTGCCTCCTGCCGCCCGGACTGACCGACACTCATTCGCGTTTTAGTGCCTCGTCGATCACCACGTTATTCTTTGTTTTTTCGCAAAAAAAAAAAAGTTTAAAAACGATGTCGAAACGTAGTCACAGAAACGATAGTGATTATCTACGCAGGATACGAGCACACTTTGACATATCGTCAAATTTAAAATTGTGTTGTGTACATATTATGGTGATGTTACTTTCATATCTTTTGGAATCCCAAATAATGGGCTTATGCGTATAGTGACTGTGTACATTTGAAAGGAATGTTACCTTCACGTTATTTAAAGATATTGTGAATAATAAGAACTATATCCGTATCAAACTTTGACATAATTATAGTCAAAATTCCAATGTTACCTTCATATCTTTATTTATTTATTTATTTAGACACATAACAGAATACAACCAAAAATGATTACAGAATTGTTCGCATTATATTATAAACTAGGTTACATTCCAAAAGCATCCCATGTCATTTGGAATCCCAAATAAATGGGCTTTTGTTAGTGACTGTGTACATTTGAAAGGAATGTTACCTTCACGTTATTTAAAGATATTGTGAATAGTTTAATAAGGACTATATCCGTATCAAACTTTGACATATAATCAAAATTCCAATGTTACCTTCATATCATTCGGAATCCCAAATAAATGGGCTATTGTTAGTGACTGTGTACATTTGAAAGGAATGTTACCTTCACGTTATTTAAAGATATTGTGAATAGTTTAATAAGGACTATATCCGTATCAAACTTTGACATATAATCAAAATTCCAATGTTACTTACCTTCATATCATTTGGAATCCCATATAAATGGGCTATTGTTAGTGACTGTGTACATTTGAAAGGAATGTTACCTTCACGTTATTTAAAGATATTGTGAATAGTTTAATAAGGACTATATCCGTATCTCACTTTGACATATCGTCAAAATTCCAAACTGTGTTGTATACATCTTATGGGGATGTTACCTTCATTTCATTTGGAATCCCAAATATTGGGTTATTGTTAGTGATTATGTACATTTCAAAGGAATGTTACCTTCACTTTATTCATCAGATTGAAAAAGATGGTAATAGTCACGTGCCAATTTTTGTGAACTATTGCCGCGTTACCATCTAGGACCACGGCAGTGCCCCATCAGCCAAGTCGAACAAGAGTCACAGGTGAGTTACTGTAATTTCAAATTGAAATCTCGTTGCAAAATCAGACATTTTAAGCGCTTGGTAGGCCTTATCATTTCATCTTGCCCTGCAATTCAGTAGGTTGGATATTTACCAAGCAAATGGAAAGATGCAAATATCTTGCTAATACATCTTGTGTAATACAAGTAGACATGAGCGCGCCGATCAGTATCAATAGTAGCAATAATCCTACTTTCCATGGCTGTCGAGATTTGTATGCTACATTATTTTGTATAAAATGTATTTGTAAAACAAAAATTCATAGTATGTATGGTAAAAGTTTTATATCAAGGTGACGCCGCCGACGCCGCCGACTGATTGTACATCGGCGCGCATGTCTAAATACAAGAAGCTACGATAGTTTTATGTAATTGTATGTCCTTACCACAGTATTTACAGGATGACTATACTTAGTGGAAATTTTTTATTGATGTCGCAGTTAATCCCTTAACCCGCTGCTTCTAGCGAGGGACGCGCGTCCTATTATAACAATTGATGTCATTGTTATATTTTTAACCGCGAGCCAAGCGATTAAGACTGGACAGCTATTGCTTAGAAATGTTTTTTCTGATACCAGCAAAAAAGGGGGGGCGTAGTATATGGTGAGGAGACCGCCAGCGGCCAGTGGAGTACCAATAAAAAAAAAAAAAATATATAATAATAATAATAATTATTTATAACTGATTATTACTGATCGATCAGATCAATCTCAAATATTAATTATTTACTATCCAACTTTGAAATAATAAAACTATACTAAATAATAACTTAATCTAAATAATAATAAACTTTTAACTAAAATTCATTTAGTAACTATTACTGTAGAAGAGCTCCAGTCAGGTACATCCACCTCGATTACACAATTCGCGGTGACGGACTCACCGCAGCCGCAGGCAGAACTATCCGTCGAAACAATACTGGATCCGGAATTAGATGAGGAGATTTTTAATCTATTGGGAGAAATGGCTTCGAAAGATAAAATATATGGATTGGATATTCGAGATGAGTTAGCTGTGCGATGGGAGCACATCGCTTTAAAATCATCTTGATCCCAAGGATTGCACAAATATCGACGCATCCAAGCCTAATCCGAAAATTAAAGTTCGGAGATACTCGTTAAAAAAGACAAGGCTTTAGAGAACAAGCAAAATCAGTGAAACTCTCACTTGATTGTTGTCCTTAGAACATGAAGATCAGAAAATAATAGAATTATTGATCGAAGCTGGTCGCCTAATGTGTGACTCACAACACAACGAATCTATTACAAGAAGGCTGCAAAAAGCAATATCGAAATCTGGTGCCGAGATAAAAATGAATGCACCAATTAGGATGGTTAATCCAGCACAGAAACAAGAATTGGCTCCTACCCAAGCTTTAAACCAAGCCTCCGCTCCTAGCAGCCAGACAGGCCGGAGCAGCGAGGAGATTCGAGTCGACCACACCCCGCCCACGGCAGCCGCAGCCGCCATGACATCCGCGCCGCCGCGATCGTGACACTACCCAGCCCCGCGTCGGTAAATCCGGTAGGTTCCGCAGAGCAATTATCTTATTGTTATGATCAATGGCGATTGATAACTAAAGACCCCGTCATACTACCTACGATGGGTCAAAAGCTATAATAATAATAAAATCTTTATTAAAAAAAAAAAAAAAAAAAAATTTAATACAAAAGTATGAGATACCTTTTTTCCAAACCGGTTTCTCAATCATATGAACCGAGTCCACCTGTCTTATCCGCATCCGAAACCCTTCAATACAGAAGGTACAATAAAATTCATCACTGATATTATTAAGTAGTGAAGATATATCACAATGTAAACCATGTGAAGAACAGTTTCTCTCTAGTTATTTTCTTATCAAAATACCAAATGGTAAAAAACAGATTTATCATATAAAAATTCTTTCCACGCTAGCGGATAAAAAGCACTTATAATTCAAGTTCGAGAATAAATTGTAACTATTCAATGTCCTTTCGTATTTTACAAAATTATTGAGAACCAGTAGGTTGTTTACACAAATCATTACGTTATTTGTCATCTATTTACTTAATGTATTATTTAATGTATCAAAATTGCAAAAATAATATCAAACATACAGAAAACTTTTTGAGTCTTTACGATTTATAATCAATATTGAAAAGAGCTATATAGTTCCAAATACCGTGTGCAATACCTTGGCCTTCCAAAAATACCAAAACACGTTAGCTTGATTGAAGATAAGCGATATTTAATAAAATTAATATTAATATATTAATCACTTAGTGGCAGTTTTCTTAGGATTACAATATTAGTAAAGGATTTCCAATATTGATAGATTTTGTATCGACATCACTGCTATTTCGTACATACATGGTTAGTTTTTTCCACATCTCAGTGGCAGTGATGTGAGTGAAGCTTGCAGAATACTTGTGTTCGATTCATACATAAGTTCAAAAGAAAACGAAATATCAGTCACAAAAATCCGATCCCGATACCGAATGGGAGTAAAAAGATCTGTTTTGAAATGATTGTAATTTGTCAATAGTCAACCAAATATTGACCTTTTTGCGTCTCGTATAAATAAAAAATGCGAAAAATATGTCTTATGGAATAGAGAATAGATTAACATTAAATTGGAAAGATCTTTCTTTTTATGTTTATCCTCCCTTTTGTTTTATTACATTTAAAGTTTTAAGGAAAATTATTACAGATCAAGCCGAGCGTATTGTCGTGGAACTATTTTGGGCCCACGTAACCCTGGTTTCCCCTATTTTTGGAATTAATTCAATTTAGACTAATAATGTGTTATTATCTGTTTCCAACAGTAACCCAAATATCACGTTGATATTATAGTAACTTCCCTGTCAGAAAGTTCGATAAAACAATAGGACGTGCGTTGGGTGACCTTCTTATAGAAGTACAACTTTCTTAATTTCTGAATTTCTTCAGTATTTCAGTTACGTAGTAACTGTTTAGTAATCAGTGATTTCAGTCCGGATTACAATACGAATCATTACAACAGTCATCGCTTCGCTATGTCATTGATCTTACGATCGACAGTAGGGTCTGATGACCCTGAATAGGAGTTTCTATAGACTTCGCCCTCCAGCTCCCAAGTATAACGTCACTGGGATCCATCATTAGTTTGGATTCCTTATCGAATTGGTATCCTAATAACAATTTCAGTTTAGAGTACTTATTTAACTAAAAAGATTGTCACTCTACTCATGCTGGCAACTGCTCAAAGAGTACAGACGACAAGTAAAATAATATAATTTAAAAATATTATAGTTGTTAATATCATAGTTTTTAAAAATAAGTTTTTTAGATTACCTATTGTGAAAAAAAGTTATTTACATATGTTGTACTAATACTCATAATAATAATCATATTACCTATTATAGATAATTCTTATAAATAAATAATGATCTGACTCCACCAGACATGCAGTCGCTCATACAACTGGTGTCAATATAAATACAACTAGAAATACTGCTGGAAAATGTGGCAAATTCTTCTGTCTTCGCAAAATTTTATCGAAGAGATGTTCAGTGTAATCAATCAGATCAGTTAGCTTTCACAATCTTAAACGCAGAACCTGATTTGAATTATAAAATCATTGTTTTTTAATTTCAACTATACCTATAAATAGTTTAATTTACTATGGTTGATGAAACCATAATTTCTTATAAAGTCTCTAATTAGTTTAATTTTGTTAAATGGCAAAAACATTGTTGTTACATCACAAAAATTATAAATTATATAAGTAACTATACTACTAATTACATAAGTACATTTATTTTTTGATAATTACAAATATCAAAAACATAACCCTCTTTTCGGGTCAGTCGGGTCAATAATAAAATAAAATGAGTGTTTTAATATTTCACTATCTTTCAAAATCTACAAATTTATGTATCTAATCTCGAGGACGAAGCAATGAAGTATAATTAGTGATTAAACGAACTTACCTGAAGTGAAGTTCTATCAGAATTATACGAGTTGCTTCGTCCGAAGAGATTAGCTCCCTCCCAGCCCTATAACCCCCATATAAAGTGAAATATTAAGATTGCAGGCTTTCAACTAAATGAGTGTCGGTCAGTCCGGGCGGCAGGAGGCAGATATCAAAATACCCACCAAAAAAATAAATATATATAGAAGCAGTTTCACTCTGCTTTCAACTTAGTGGTAGATTGGCGATTCCTAGACGTGGTACTACAAATTTATGTATCTAATCTCTTCGGACGAAGCAACTCGTATAATTCTGATAGAACTTCACTTCAGGTAAGTTCGTTTAATCACTAATTATAGGTATTTTGGCCTAAACATCCTCCGCCGCCTTGAGAATACGTAGTGTTCTCAAAAGAAAGAAAAAATAATTAATTATAAGAACTAATTACAGATTATAATAATTACTAAAGTACTGAATATAAGATGCGGTATGATTAATTTTTATTGTGAGGGTAATGGACATAACTTGACAATGGGTCTTTTGAATGATCCATTTGAAGTTTTTACTAAAGCGACGCGGATATTTCCATCCTTGCCAGGATAAACTTGTGATATTATGCCCAACGGCCAACGTAAAGGGGGAATATCATCTTGATGTATAAGAACCACAGTACCAATCTTAATGTTATTTTTATCAATGAGCCATTTCTGTCTAACTTGAAGATTATGTAAATATTCTATACGCCATCTTTTCCAATAGCTACACACCATCTGATCTAATAATTGTTTCCGACAACGTAAAGATATGGTTTCCTCGGACACATTCTGAAGCGGCAATGAAGTCAATGGTGAAGCCATTATAAAGTGAGCGGGAGTAAGAGGCTCCGGGTAGGGATCCTCAGATAAAATGCAAAGCGGTCTAGAATTTAAGACTGTTTCAATTTGGGTAAGAACAGTGAGGAGCTCTTCATATGTGAGGAGCTGCGAACCGATAACACGGTATAAATGAGTTTTAATCGATTTTATATTAGATTCCCACAATCCTCCGAAATGTGGGGCGCGGGGTGGAATCATTTTCCATTCAATGCGGTACTGATCGGTAAGTAGTTCTTGTAATTGAGCTTTAGCTCCGACAAAGTTAGTTCCGTTATCGGAGTAAAGAAAAGAAACAGGTTGGTGGGTTTTTGCGTGCAAATATCAATATGGAAAACGAGGAGCCTCCTAGGATAAAGGTAAGGACTTACCAGGAACTCCTATGGCAATCCACTGCACACAGCAACTATCACCACTATCTCACATCAAAATCACAAGTCACTGAGTTTCACTGAGTTCAATTTACAAATCAACGCCTCCCGGTCGGCAGCGGTTTTCGTACTGTTTATTTATAAATCACAAATTTAGATGTTTCCCTGACGGTAGCGGATCTCGTACTGCCTTTTTGCGGCGTTGCGGGGCGCGCGCCTTACATTTTGTGATGCGTCGCCGAAGTATGTAGAATATTCCCGAAGCTCTTGTCTCGCTTACACATATGAGGTGGGAAAAGGAGAGGAATCGGGAAGTAGAGGCTCGTCATTGATACTCAATATGAGTAGGTTTTACTATAGATATTATTATAGGTATTTTGGCCTAAACATCCTCCGCCGCCTTGAGAATACGTAGTGTTCTCAAAAGAAAGAAAAAATAATTAATTTTAAGAACTAATTACAGATTATAATAATTACTAAAGTACTGAATATAAGATGCGGTATGATTAATTTTTATTGTGAGGGTAATGGACATAACTTGACAATGGGTCTTTTGAATGATCCATTTGAAGTTTTTACTAAAGCGACGCGGATATTTCCATCCTTGCCAGGATAAACTTGTGATATTATGCCCAACGGCCAACGTAAAGGGGGAATATCATCTTGATGTATAAGAACCACAGTACCAATCTTAATGTTATTTTTATCAATGAGCCATTTCTGTCTAACTTGAAGATTATGTAAATATTCTATACGCCATCTTTTCCAATAGCTACACACCATCTGATCTAATAATTGTTTCCGACAACGTAAAGATATGGTTTCCTCGGACACATTCTGAAGCGGCAATGAAGTCAATGGTGAAGCCATTATAAAGTGAGCGGGAGTAAGAGGCTCCGGGTAGGGATCCTCAGATAAAATGCAAAGCGGTCTAGAATTTAAGACTGTTTCAATTTGGGTAAGAACAGTGAGGAGCTCTTCATATGTGAGGAGCTGCGAACCGATAACACGGTATAAATGAGTTTTAATCGATTTTATATTAGATTCCCACAATCCTCCGAAATGTGGGGCGCGGGGTGGAATCATTTTCCATTCAATGCGGTACTGATCGGTAAGTAGTTCTTGTAATTGAGCTTTAGCTCCGACAAAGTTAGTTCCGTTATCGGAGTAAAGAAAAGAAACAGGTCCTCGACGGGAAATGAATCGCTTAAAAGCGGAAATAAAAGTATCTGATGACACATCAGTTGCCAATTCGATGTGTACAGCTTTGGTTACTAAGCATATAAACAAACAAATATATGCCTTTTGGCTCTTTTGACCTCTGCGTCTACATAATGTTATTTTAATGGGTCCAGCATAGTCAACGCCCGTATGCACAAACGCTTTGGTCTCCTGAACGCGGCAAGAGGGTAAATCAGCCATTTTTGGGCTGAGAAATGAAGGGGAATTTTTAAAACAAAAGTTACATGAATGTACTCTGTGTCTAATGACACTTCTAGCGGACAGTATCCAATATTTCTGGCGCAACAGTGAGCTCAGAAGATTGGCACCAGTATGGCAATGAGCACGGTGAAAATAGTCTATAATAAGATGAGTAACGTGGTCATGTTTAGGTAAAAGAGCGGGATGCTGAGCTTCATACGGAAGATTTGCATTTGAAAGTCTACCTCCAATTCTAATAATTTTATCTTGATCTATAAAGAGGTCAAGTTTTTTAAGCGGGGAAGATACTTTAACGTTTTGAATATTATTAAATAAATTTTGAAAATGAACTTGTTGTACAGAGCGTATTAAATAGACTTCAGCTTTATTTAGCTCAGAAGCTGTGATGCGGCTGTGACCTTGATCACGAGAAATTATGCGAGAAAATCTAAGTATGTATACTATTATGCGTAATATTTTATTCCATGATGAGTATTTTAAAGCAAGCTCGTAAATTAAATTAGGCTCAACAGAAGCGGACGCGGTACAAGTAACAAGCGTTTTACTATTAAATTCAGGTAGGTCCTCACAGCATTCGGGACTAAATGGAGTGATAGGCCATTCTGAAACTGGATCTTTTAACCATTTCGGGCCGTGCCACCATAAGTGATGTGACACTAGCTGCTCAGGTAAAATACCTCTAGAGAGACAGTCGCTAGGATTTTCTATACCACTAACGTGGTAGAAATGTTTTGGGTCAAGATTTTCTTGACATTTAGCAATGCGGTTACTAACGAAAACATTCCATCTATGTGGAGATGAATGTATCCATGACAGAGTAATTTTAGAATCGGAGAATGCGAATATATTATCAATAGCGGTTCGAGCACTATAAGTCTCATTCATTAATTTAATAAGTTTTGACAGAAGAACAGCGGCGCATAACTCTAAACGAGCAAGCGAAACTACCTTTACAGGTGCAACCTTTGATTTCGCACACACCAACCGTACGTGTATGTTACCATCAGGATCGGTCACATGTAAATATATGACGCAGCCATATGCTTTAAGACTGGCATCAGCAAAACCAACAATATTTGTTTTGCAGCCCATAGAAACGGCTAAATGACGCGGTATTTTTAATGTAGAAAGAAGAGGCAATTGCTCTTTGAATTTATTAAAGAGAGAAACGATAGAGTCTGGGGGTGTTTCATCCCAATCAATATGAAGATTCCATAAATCTTTAATTAATAATTTGGCAAACAATACCACTGGGGCAGCAAATCCGAGTACATCCCACAAGCGGGCAATTGTTGACAGTATGAATCTTTTGGTGCACTTGTCGTGTAAATCAGATGTAGTAAAAGTGAAGCTATCATCTGCAGGAATCCATTTGAGGCCTAGAATTTTGAGGTTATCATTGTCTGAAAAATCTATAGCAGCCCGATTGGATTGCGGCACAGAGACCAGCAACTCCTGTGAGTTACTTGCCCATTTGGTGAGATCAAAACCACCAGCTTTAAAAAGAGAGATGAGCTCTTGAGATAAGACTTTAGCTTCTTCTAAAGAAGGAATGGAAGTGGCTAAGTCATCCATATATAGTTCACGCGAAGCTACTTCAGCAGCGCGAGGGAATAGGTTTTTCTCATCCGAGCATAATTGGCGCACAGTGCGCATGGCTAAAAACGGACTGGACTTAAGACCGAATGCAACTCGGTTAAATTGAAATACGCGGATCGGATCATTGGGATCAAAGCGGAATAATATTTTTTGATATTTTCTATGCTCATCAATAACAGCAATTTGTAGGTACATTTGTTTTATATCTGCTGTAATAGCAATGGGAAATAAGCGGAAGTTCAGTAATACAATAAACAAGTCAGATTGTAAATTGGGTCCCGTATGTAAAATATCGTTTAATGATATGCCATTGTGACATTTAGCACTAGCATCGAGTACTATACGAACTTTTGTTGTTTCTTTGTCTTGCCGTACGACGGGATGGTGTGGTATGAAGTACCCTTTATCATGGTCGTCACAATCGGAAGGCAATATTTCAGATAAGTATTTTTTATCTAAGTACTCCTGTATAACCTCATTATAACTAGCGCGTAGCTGTGGATCGCGTAGCTTGGTACGCTCCAAAGCAAGTAAACGGCGGTGAGCAACGGAACGGGAATCACCTAACACGTCAGGATCCTCACGAAAAGGTAACGCGGTGCAATATCTGCCTGCGGAGTCCCGTGAGAAGTTACGAGAGAACAGCTGTTCACACTCCTTTTCGGCCGAGCTCATAAATTTTTGCGCGGGAATTTCTTCGAGCTCCCAAAACTTAAGTAGGGAATCATCTAAAGAAATAGTAAGCTCATTGGGACCAGAAATGAAAAAAGTCGCGGTATTAAAATAAGTGGATGCATTTTTATTAATATTAGAGTTAGCGGGAACGTCGCCCATAAGAATATAACCGAACACGGTTTCAAGGGCAGAAGGAGCGGGAGGTGCAATAATTTTTTGACCTAATAATAAAAATGGGAACAATTGTGCCCCGAGAACTACTTCGACCTCTCCGGGGATGTGCCACAGAGGGTCAGCGAGCGGTAAGTTACCTAAATGTTGCACTATAGAAGTCTCAACATATTCAGTCGGTAACCTGTCAGTAATGCAATCAACGACAAGAGCGGTAATATTATAAAAATATTTTTTATTTTTCGCGGTTATTTTAAGTTGAACGTAGCCGTGAATAGGACGCGAAGTGGATCCTACACCCTTTATAAAAGAATTGCTAAGCGGTATTATATTTAAATTTAGTTGTTTACAACAGGCAGTTGTAATTATGTTGTTTTGAGACGCGTTATCTATTAAACATCTAACTGAAATATATTTATTGTCCTTATTAGACGCATAAACTTGAGCGGTTGATAAAAGTACAGTAGTATGGGAAGGATTTAATTTATTAAAAGAATCGCGTTCGTTATCATTATTCTTATCAACTCGCGCTCGGGTGCATAGCGACACCGGTTGAGGAGCGTCCGTAGCGTTAGAAGGAGACGCGGTCGGATGCGCGGGCGAGGCTGCGCACGGGAGCGGTCGCGGCGCGGCGCGGGCGGCGGCGGACGGCTGCGCGCAAAGCTGCGCGATGCGGTTATCGCTATTATCAAGACGCGCCGAGTGAGAGGGACGCGAGTCAGAAACTATTTGTTGCGATTGCGAATTGCTATCCAAATGCAAAAGAGAATGATGGTGTTTATTACAAGTTTTACAACTATACGACGACTTACACTGAGAAGCAGTATGCGTAAGGCTGAGGCAGTTTACACAGCCTCTTTTAGATTTAATAAAATCTAAACGATCTTTAGTATTAAGTGCTTTAAAAGAGGAACAATAAAAAATCTGATAGTGATCAGATTTATTACAAAATAAGCAAGTGCTTTTATTATTATTATCGCGTGCAAGGAAAGCATGGTGGACTGTATGTGAATTACGCGGTTGAGAACGAGAAGCGGGCGGATTATTAAGGTTGCTACCGACTGGGGCGGTTCGCGCGGAGCCAGCAATTGGCGTAGAAGTGCGGTCTAATATTTTTACTTGCGATTTAATAAAATCAACAAAATCCTTATAAGAAGGAATTTCTTTATTCCTCATAAACATTTCAAAGGAAATAGCGGTTGCGGGATCTAACTTCTTTAAAGCTAAAGAAAGTAAGATAAAATCTTTCATATCTTCAATACCTAACTGTTCCAAAGCAGATACAGAAGCGTGGAAAGTTTCAATGAACGTATTTAAAGACGCGGAATTATTTAATGCGGGTTTAATATTGAATAAATTAGACATGTAGTGTGAGCCTAATGCTCTTTTATCTTGATATTTTTGAACTAAGCTGTCCCAAATAGAATTATAATTATCACCGGACGGTATAATACCTGCCGTGATTTTTAAAGCATTTCCTGTTAATTTACCTACAAGATATTGTACTCTTTGAGAATTCGAAAGATCAGGATTTGAATGTATATTAGATTTAAAAGATTCAAAGAAGACGGGCCAATTTTCTATTTTTCCATCAAATGACGGAATTTGAATTGGTGGTAGTTTGATACGACCTTTATATTGGGACGGAATAGTATTCTGCGCGGACACATTCGACGTAGTATTTGTCTTACTGACGATAAGAGAACGAACCCTTTCTATTCGGGTGTACACTGTATCAAAGGAAATCATTTTTTTATAATCAATCTTATATTCTGGATCAAGTTGCATATTTAACGCGTTAATTGTATCTAAATTGGCACTAAATTCATGACGAATTGTACTAATAATTTCAGTGTCCGCCATGAATGTCTCCGAGGAACGAAGGTCTGCACTCGCGGATGTGGAAACATTCTTAGAAGAATCATATAAGAACGATAATTGTTCAAAAATAGCTTCATTTTTAGCTTCCAATATTTTAATTTTAGTTTCAATAGCTTCCATTGTGAAAGATTGCGTAATAATAAATTGCAAAATTACCTAATTAAAGTAAAATGACGTAGGTAAGTAGGTAGGTATATCCAACAGTTTAGGCACCTACCTATATAGGTATGAAAGTTTATTTCAAGTCGACAGACAAGGCTCATAGAATGCAATTATATGCGTAGTAATAGTACAAATAGTAAGTACGTATTGCGGTTATTAGTACACCATATGATTTCGTATAATAAGATACGAATCGGTACCTATAAAATCTAAGTCCTAAAAATATGGAGGAGCGGCGGCGGTATTGAATACCTAACTACTTTTTATCACGATTGGCGTGGTAAAAATGGCGGGAGTACGAAATATCGTATTTATATAGTCTAAAACCTATTTATGAGGTATAAGACTTGCGTATTATGAGGTATATACCTATTTAGAGGCATAAAACCTATAGAAAGCGGGAGATTATACGTGATTTGATATGAAATTAAATTGCTGTAATGGCTGACTCAAAATGAATCCGCTCGAAGGCGTACCAGAAAAAATGGTGGGTTTTGCGTTAAAATATCAATATGGAAAACGAGGAGCCTCCCAGGATAAAGGTAAGGACTTACCAGGAACTCCTATGGCAATCCAATGATTATGCGCACTATTATTTCACAAATCACAAAGTTCACATGCGTTTCGATCTGTAGCGTATTTCGTACTGAATCTTGCGGGGTTGCGAGACGCGCGCGTTACGTTTACTCACACACACGCGTTCAGCGATGCGTCACCGAAGTATGTAGAAGATTCCCGAAGTTCTTTTCTCGCTCACACATATGATGTGGGAAAAGGAGAGGAATCGGGAAGCAGAGGCTCGTCATTGATACTCAATATGAGTAGGTTTCTTCTATAAATATTATTATAGGTATTTTGGCCTAAACAACTTTCGAACGCAGTAACCAACAATAAGATGTCAGTTTTGTAAAAATCTGCACTACTGGACGACTGGACAGTCAGCAAAAGAATAGCAAAATTATAACAAAGCGATCCTGACATGACTCTTGTCATTTGGTTATTGCCTAAGGCAAAACAATGCACGAAAAAAAAAAGATTTTATGATTGGTCTGCAAATAACAAAATAAAGGGAAAAAACGACGTTAGAAAATGCACAAAAAAGATACTAATAAAATTGAAAACAAGTATTAAATTACAAATAGTTATGAAGACTTAAAAGCTTGTCACTCACTATTGATGACATGACAAGCTTTTTGTTTAAATAAACACTTAAGAGAACTTGTTTATTTTATGTATAAATGTATATTGAAAAAAAAATATAGAGCAACGTCCCGGTCTGTGATAAATAAATGTTTTAATTGTGACACGAAATTCTCTTTTATTTTGATATTGTCTCTATAAAGAAATAAATCTTTCAATTTTCATTATTGAATAAAGTATTTCAATAGCGATATTCATGCTTTTCCATGTTGAGAAATTCATATCCCATGTTCAGATCATTATGAAATTTTACTGAGACTACTTCGGGCTCTACTTGAATAGAATAAAATCCAAACCGGATAAGCCAATTCCAAGAAATCAGTTAACATAGGTACGCGTCGAACATAGAACTTCTACATTTTTGAGATTGACGAAAAAGAATTTAAATTCTTTCGATGCATTGTTTTGCAAAAAACGTTTCAATGTAAGTCCCTGAAACATTTTGGAATTTTCGTAAAGTGTCCATTGCATTAGATTTATATGCACGTTCACATCTACAAATAATTTGCGATACACGACTATAATTTTAGCCTATGTTAAGAATGTGTTATTTTTTCTTTTGGTAGCATAAAAATAACATAAAACATAAAAAAATAAGACATGTTTTTGCATGTGTACGAATGTGGGTAAGCGTGGGAAACAGGAACAGTATTACGGCATCATATTTTCTCATGTATCTTTGACTATTTGTGCGTACCCTACCTAAATTGTAATAAAAATATCTCTCGTATTTCCTACGAGAATACATGAAACTTGGTTCTCGTCTCTCGATGCGTGATTTATATCTGCTTTGGCCCAAATTATATTTCATTCATTTGTTGCTGATGTATTTACTAAAGCAAAACATGAGTATAAATATTTATAGCAAAAATAAAGGACAAGGTACGGTTAACACAATTAGTATTGAGTGCATATTATTCAATATTGGATCTAACTAATAATTTTTAATCGAACAAAAAATCATGCACCCAGACTTTTCACAACTTTACGTGGATTACGTAACTTTGCTGCAATCACTTTCTGGTTGAAACAACCTCTTAATTAATTAACAACAAATATGTACAAAATACAACCTATATATAGAAAATTTCCTCAAGCCTGCCGCTGCTTCCGATTAACGGCAGGGTTCCCAGAAGGCTGGCAGCGTTTCCTCTTTGGATAGCCAAGCTGACGCGTTGGCGGAAAAAGCTCCCCGCCCGCTGGTCTCCGGAGGTCGCGATAAATTTTGATGACAAAATCGTTAATGGTTCCATATCCAATGAAGCACTGCCTGCATTTGCAGTCACCAGAATGTAAAAAAAGTCTTCTTATGTACCTGTATATTGACCCCGAATTTGAGAAAATGATTGAAACTCTTTGCAACAAAGTAACATAATCACTCCGCATGTCTCCACCGAATATTTGAGAACTTTGGCCACATTGTCAGAAAGAGAGGTGACAACCTAGAGAAGTTGCTTATAACTGGCAAGGTAGAAGGAAAGAGGCTGAGAGGACGGAGGACGGATGCGTTGGTCTGAACAAATACGCTCTACACTAGACACCTATACTGCTATCTACACAGTAGAACCAGTTGGCAAGCAATATGCCACGAGAAGATAATCCCTAAGTTCACGTTCCTCAGCAATGAGGCAAGCGATGCAAGGAGGAGGACCTGTCTAGATCAAATTCAAAAATCAATTCTATGTATTTAATTTAAAAAAAAAACTTTAATTACAAAATAGCTTGAGAAGCACTTCATTCTAATGTGATATGAACATCAAACGAGAACCTCACTTTTTTGATTTAGTCCAAGAAGCAACCTGCAACAGTGTGCTGGAATTTTGAATTGAGTTTGCTTGGTTATTTCTATCTAGAAATTGTTAAAGTTAAAGAAACCGCAAATCCAATTGTGTAGACGTTAATAACTATACAGAAATACACTGATATTTAAATTAAAAACGTTGGAAGGTAACATAAATTCGCGAGGTGCTTCATACCCGTCGTTCGTTTTTAACGTTATTCTGCTTGGATACCTAGAATGGTTACGTACGTAGGAACGTTCATAAGAATTCAGTTCAAACTCGCTATCCATATTCCCTCTTCGACAATTATCGGTTTGGTAAAGTCTAGGGTAAAACGTAGAATTTTGACTAGTTGTAATAAATAGTAGTTTTCCAAAAAATAAATAAATATCAAGTTTTATCAGTTTAATCACAGAGTTAATAATATACTACGTACGTTTAATGCATTTTATTATTCGGGTCAGTCTAGTATTTCAGTCTTAATTAAATTTGAACTACCGTGAGCTTACTAATGCCCGGTTTCAATAAACAAAGACGAATCGTTTTGCTTACCAATGGTAGGTTTTTTATTGCCAAACTGGGCATATAGGTCATTTCGTAAACTAATTTTACCTGTGATAGCTACTTCCATATCGGAGGGTCTGCTATGCAAAGCTTTGAGGTCGTTGCTTCATTATTAGTAAAGATATAAGAGTCTTAATTTTAACCGATAACGAACCGTAAATTATTGAAATCGGCTATGAGATGATCGACCCACCTACTTATGGTAATTATGTAATTTTTTTCATAGACTATGTATTCCTAATAGGCATTACGAATTTGTACAAAACGTGAAATGCAAATAAAATTACGGCTGTAGAGTATTATTGAATACCTACTTGGTTAGATTTATATAACAAAATTAATTAATCGAGTACTTCAAACCCAATTTTGACCGAGATTACTGAACCATTTTCATAACTTTATGACTTCCATGAATATTTAAAAAAAAAATTGTAGCTATTTACGTAACAGCGAGTAAAAATGTATCTTAGAGGGGACACCAGTAATATTATCCATGAATAAAACATGCTCTCGTATATTTTCATAGCAACTGAAATAGAGTGCGTAAGAAGCAATTTATATTTACTTGGTATATTTGACGCTTCACTTACAACAGCCTCTTGCGTAGAATTTCAGTCGCATAATGTGCACAAATATTTTGATGTATGAATCATACATAATATGATTATTTTAGTTAGTCCAATGGATTTTTTATAATACTAAGGTAGTAAACAAACATATAGCCTGACTAGCTATCCCCCGCGGTTTCACCCGTGTTCCCGGGATAAAAAGTCCTTCATAGGTTATCTGCATGCCAAATGTCATGATGATCCGTTGAGTAGTTGAGGCATGAAGGCGTAACAAACAAACAAACAAACTCAGTTTCGCATTTATATCTAACTACCTGTCAAGAGTAGTTGAGGGGTGAAGGCGTAACAAATAAACAAACAAACTCACTTTCGCATTTATAATATTAGTTAGGATAGTAAGGAGGGTTTTTGTCACTGATATTTTATCAATTCGTCAATCAAATAATACCGAGATGGGACGGCACCGTACAGAAGGCGAGGATATTATGCTGCGATCGATGGAATCCCAGCTTTAACTTATTCGTAGACTTACCGGACTTCCTCAGGGACGTGGGGAAGTGCCTAAGGCATATGTTACACGATCGGAAAGAGTATGAGCCTCGATTTCCTTGAATATCCAAATACGATAACTGGTGACTGAGAGAGATGTTTTGCTATTGAAGTCAAGCAAAATCAAAGAATTAAATATCTACCCGAAAAGTATTCGGTGTAACTTCGCCCGAATGCAAAGAAGAATCATGTTTCTTTCTGTATGTTTGATGGAATTGAGTACAAAATCCTCGTGGCAAAAAGAACGGCTGGATGGATTTTAATTATTGAAGTATTATGACTTATGAGATACTTAAATGACGGCATTTTGTGTCTCCACCGATGCCATGACGTCACCGTGCTTTGACCATACCGTTGTCGGTGTCAGTGTTGGTATCCATTCAGCTAATTCGCCCCCGCCCTCAATAACCCACGAACTTTTCAAAACGAGAAGGTAAAGTGGGTATATAAAATTTATTGAATTCTGTTTCCATATTATTTATTCCATAAATTCTTTGTTTCTGAACTCAAGCTGCATCCAAAGATTTTAATTGCTATAATAGGTGGAGATTTCGAGATGGCATATTTTCGAAACCTATGTTGCGTTATTCATGCTGAACAACTTTTACTATGGGACCAACACTGAATACTCAAAAAAATAATTTTTAGTTTTCGTACATTATGATCGAGCAAGGTTGACAATTACTATGGAAAGTTAAAAAAAAGAGAATTCTGTGTTGGTCCCATAGTAAAAGTTGTTCAGCATGAATAATGCAACATAGGTTTCGAAAATATGCCATCTCGAAATCTCCACCCAGTATAACCATATCAGTAAATAAATACATCCTTGCTGACTCGTCGGCAGTCTGACGTATATCTTACAGAGCTTGCAAGTCGACTTAGCAAAAGTACTTTTACGCAACGTTTTCTATTTGTCACTTATCTACGTATGTTATCAATGTATCCTAACTAATAAGTAAGCCAGCGAAAGTTTTATACTCAAGCCTCAACGGTTGCAGATATGAGGTTAAAAAATGAAGTAATCCCATTTGCGCACCGATTTTTTGAGCACCTATTCCCTTGAGAGCTATTCCCTTTTCAGCACCGATTCATATTTTAGATCGGTGCTCAAATGGGAACAAAAATTAAATTCGAAATCATTCCCTTTTGAGCACCGATGGATTTGTAGCTTCTAGTGTTGCGGTCTGTAATAAAACGTTTCGATAAAAATTTACAGTTTTATTATAAAACGTAAAAAGTATTATCGTTACAGCATCAAAACTATTCCGCTTTGAGCATTGATCAATATGTTAGATTGGTTGTCAATTGCTGAACAAAATATACTTACCGTTGTTGATATTACCTAGTAATAACAATAAATTAATAATAAATTTATTTCCAAATAACTTATCTTAGGTTTACAATATATTTTTGGAATCCCCTTTTAAGCAAAGATTTGCTTAAGTTAGAAAACCTAGCTACTGATTAATTATGAAACATAATGTAATCTCCATTATATTTAATCTCTCTCTAAATACCTTCAAAAATGTATACTTATGAAAAAATGGTACCAGGATAGCATAAGCTTAAAGGAGCTACCTTCAAAAATGTATACTTATGAAAAAATGGTACCAGGATAGCATAAGCTCAAAGGAGCTCTCTCCAAAAAAATGATTAAAAATTAAACCAGGTACCATTTTTTCATAAGTAACAAAAAGTTCATAAGTAGTTTCATAGTATACATTTTTGGACGGAATATATATTGATTTGTTACTAGGGAGAGCTCCTTCAAGCTTCTGTTATACTGGTACTATTTAAAACTGTGGTGTTTATGTAAAATATATCGATAAAAAAATGATTTATTTTACAGTATGTTATAGTTTGGTATGAAATTTAATTGTTTATTATCAATTACAGGTGACTATTAATTATTTACTACTTTCCTAGACTTAAATTTCCTCAATTCAAACTTCGTGTTCTAAAAAATAAAAAGATATGTGACCCCCTCGTTTTTCTGAAAACTTGTAATGATTTTTTAATTAAAATTACACAAATAATAAACAAGAGAAATATATATAGAGAAAAACAGTTCAATTAAAAAAATAAACAAAGATTGACGAATTGCGATACTTTTTACACAATGTACTGTAATTTCAGTGATAATGAACTGAAAAGAAATAATAATTCCCCATCTGTGTTCAAGACGCCTCCCTAAAGAGCTGGAGTGCCTCGACTGAATTATTCAGACACTGGCTCAAAGAATTAATTTGCAAAAAAATCCGAGGTCAAAAATTCTGAATTAAATCCTTGAACAATGAGAACTTTTTTAATAAAAGCCGCAACCGACAGGTGGTGACACTGGCTGAATTATTGACTTTTCAAATTGACTATGAAATGTTTAATATCCCGTTAAATTAATGGGGGATTGATTTTGAAATTTAAAGTAATACTAACAACATTTATTTTCTTATGTTTACTTTGGATAAGAGCAATAGAATTATGGAAAAGGATATTGATTTCCAAAAAGCCTGTTACATATTATATTTGCCAAAATTTATCACATGCAAACACAAATTTTCACATTTATAATGTTGTTGAGATGAGATGAGATGAGAGGGAAAAGTAAAGATCGCTGCAACATAAAAGAAAAATTTTGATCCCAATTTCAGTGATTAACCCAAACTGATTACAATACAAAAGTTGCCGAACCGATCCATGTTAAAGGTTAAGGTATACTGGGAGCAAATAAAGTAATTTGTGGAATTTAAGTACTATTATGTATTCCAGTGATAAATAGTATAGTACGTAACATCTGTACTTACATCTGTACCTGGTCCATAAAATACTTTAACTTTAACATTAAAACTTGTAAGATTCAGATAATGGAATAGTCAAAAGTAAATAAAAAAAAAATATGATGGATTGTCGTGGCAAAACATAAATAAAATTATATAAATAGATGATAAATAACCCAATGGTTCTCGCGAGAGACGCGCGTCCTATTATAACAATCGATGTCATTGTTATTTTTTTAACCGCAAGCCAAGGTAAGGACAATAAACCTTTTCAGTCCGGGATGAAGTGTGAGACCCACAATAGCCTCAAGATTCTGAATGTCAGACAGATTTGTATGATGTAGAAAATAAGACGGATATTTTGAAATGAAACCACAATGAGAATATAAACAAAATTGTATAATGTTAGATAATATAATATAAAGAAAATTATACTTTTCCTCTCCAAGATGAAATACCTCATGAATCTGAATGTCATGTGTATGATGTGGACAAAGGATAAGACCGGATTTTAAACTGATAAGAGGGTATATAAAAAGCATATATTCAGGGCAAAAATATCAAGTAAAGTTAAAAAGAAATTTATCAAAACATACGTTTGGAGTATAGCATTGTATGGGTGTGAGACGTGGACAATGACGCAAAGGGATAGGGAAAGACTGGAGGCCTTTGAAATGTGGTGTTGGAGGAGAATGGAGAGGATTAGCTGGATGGGTGACGAATGAGGAAGTATTGAGTCGAGTAAAAGAGAAAAGGAACATTATGAAGACGATAGAGAATAGGAGGGGAAAGATGTTTAGCCATCTTATACGACACGATGAATTCATCAAAAACATAGTAGAAGGAAAGATAGAGGGAAAGCGAGTAAGATGAAGACCAAGAATAAGTTACATAGATCAAGTAAAGGTAAAAATAGTCGTCGTGTCATATAAGGAGGTGCAAAATGTTGCTAATGATAGAGCGGAATGGAAGAAGCTACACCGACAAGAGCACAGCTCTTAAATAAAGAAGAAGAAGAGGGTAAAATACCGCTGGATGTAAAATTTAAATACTCTTAGAATCGTTTCAGATAATTTCCATCTGCTCCCACAGCATCATTTCCGTAACAATGACTGTGCCAGAAACTTTAATTCCTGTCCGATCATGATCCGAACGAGAGAGCGGTGACTGGCACACTCGCCTCGATAGCATTATTTATGTACTCCTAGTTGGCACATTTGAAGGATGACCGGCACCATCGATTAGCTAACGAACTTCTAATCTATATTAGGTCAAGGATACGTTCTTAATATCTTCTTGTATATCGGATGTGTACTGAGCAGCCAAGTAGAATGGATAAGTTTTGATGAGGTCGAAACTATAAAGCTCTATTGCAGTAATCATTTTCCTTCAATTTTGTTGTAGGACTCAAAGTCAAAGTCAAAGTCAAAGCCATTTATTCAATTTAGGCCCCAGAAGGGCACTTATGAAGGTCAAATTTACTGAAGTTACCACCGGTTCGGAACTCGGCCTTCAACTGAGAAGAATCCGGCAAGAAACTCAGCAAGGTTACATTTTTTATATATTTTTTGGACAATCTGACTATGTTTGGCTTTTTTTTTCCAAATAATTAAAAATTAAAAACTCAAACATATGACCTTTACAGCGGCTTCAAAAAGGATTGGATATACGGATAGTAAGTAACCAGAAGGATTGGCGACCTTTGAGAGAAGCCTTTATCCAGCAGTGTACTGAAAAAGGTTGATGAATGTGATCATGGTGATTAGTGACAATTAAAGAAAAGGAAATTATTCGAAGACCATCTAATTACAGACAATGAAAAATCATTGGTAGTTGCCAATAAAAGAAGAAGTTTTAAACACATCAGTATTTATCTGAATATCCTGTTAGTCCTACTCCCACATCATAAATAAAATAACTTGTTTCAAATCCAAAAATTATTTCGGCTGAACGATACGCATGAAGTAGGCGTAAAAACAAATGCACGACTTAAACCCGCATTTAAAATAATTTAACGCAAAACAATCAAACAAAACGAGTGTTTTATGATATGTGACAACTTTTAACTGAGCTGTAAAGCGCTGTAGTACACGACGAATGTCAATAAAGCGCTTAAAATATCCGCTTTTACTCGCTATAACGAGTTAATTGAGTCGGCAAATTGCTTAATATTTTTTGCTGTTAAACGATTTTCTGCGCACCTCTTTCCAATTGGGTTTTCATTGTAGTCGTAAAACAGTTATTATATTAGTCAATGTTGTATTAAAATGTCAGAAATCTTCGAATCTGTACAGGCATTAATATATTTGTCATTATTTGTCTAATTTCAAAATTGAAATTTTATTTATTAAATGTTTCAATAGACTTGATTGTATTTTTTATTTTCTTTAATTTGGTAAGTTTATAGCAATTGTTAACATAGTTCATTTAACTTTATAGCTAGCTTTATAGAAATTCCTTATACGAAGGAAAAAATATCTTCTTATATCACCTGTTTTCGTCCTTAACCATTTTCATAATGAATTACTAACTATTTACTTCTTGCTTTGCTTTGCTTCTTTAAATTCGGCATAGGCTTGGCTAGAAACACTGAAAAAAATGATCTACAAAACTAGTTATGTAAGTTGACGTTTTGTTGTCGGGAAACTAACTTTAGTTGTCAGGAAACTAACTTTAGTTACATTTAATCAAATAATTTAGTAACGAACAAAAACTAGTTTTGTTACTGGTAAGTTTAGTTCGCAAGTCACTCTGTTTAGGTTATTGGTCGTCTAATTTTGTGTTACTGTTAAATAAAATTTTGTAGTCACTTGTAGTCCATTTTTTCAGTGAATCTGAAGATGGATAAAATCAGAAAACGTGCGTGAACCCAAGGGGCACAATTGAGAATTTTCAAGATGCTGACGTCATGAAAACATGCACACAATGGAAACTCGAATGTGAATAATGAGAAATTTTAAAGCTTCCCACGCGTTTTCCTTTGCCTTTCCAAAACACGCCTTAACAATAATGGATCCTCAAACTTAATACATTAACCTCGTACATACATCTAGATATTTTCCTTTTGATCGTTTAATACTTACTTTGTGGTTGATATACCTACGAATGCTTAATGATAGTAAAATGGGTAGTAAGGCGATGATAGCTCAGTGGAAGTGACGTCGGATACCGAGACGAAGGTCCCGGGTTCGAATCCTACAATGAGCTTGAGCTTTCGGTGAAGGCCAGTTCCTTCTAGGCTTTGTGTGCTTACCACCTTTGGCCACATCATCACTTACCATGGTGAGATTGCGGTCAAACACAGGCCTATAAACAGTAAACAAAAAAAGTTATGATTGTTCTGTGTGTAATAAATTTATCAATCCGCTATCTGCCGAGTGTGTTACCGCAATAATAAGTTAAGAATAACTATGATAAGCTTGTAATCAAATTAGTACTCGTTATCAATCTTCATTGATGTAAAATGAAAAAAATAGCACTTGCGGGTATCACTCGCGCGTTGCCGACCCTACAAACATTTAATCACACCCTTTTTTAAGAACCCCATACCCTTAGGAAAACTCTACACAAACTATATATACTAACGCACTTTCCCTCGGTCCACATCCTGATATGAAGGAGTCAATTTTGAAAAAAAAATATATCTTTTAATGTAATACATTTAAAATGCTTCGAAAAATGTTTACACGAAGTTTCATATCCCAATTACTGTTCATAATAAGTTTCGTACACTGTATTTCCCCCTTTTCCTCCCTTTGGGATTGCATTAGAAAAAAATCTTTCTTAGCAAACCCAAACTCAAATTTAATTTAATAATCTAATTTGTTTTAGGCTCTCATGGCACTTAAGAAGGTTACAATTGACTCAAATAACGTTTCGTATAACTTATAAAACTCCGGCAAAATAATCAGCATGGCATTTTTTATATGTATTGTTTAATGATTAAACTTATTTCCTTCTTTCTTTCTAGGTTAAAAAAACATTATTTATTCGGTTTTCTTTATGATTGTTTTATGGTTCCTGTGATTTCGATTAGGGAGTAAAAGCGTTCCCTGGATAAAAAGTATAGACAAGTATATAAAAAGTATACACTCAAGGATATTGCATCTTCCTATCAGTGAAATAATTTTCCGGTCCTATCCGTAGATTACCCTCTTACGTACAAAAAAACTCGCAAAATTAGCACTCTCTTTATAATATTAGTATAATTACTCGTAGTATTATGGATAAAATTATGTCATTTGGTACTTTGTAGTACCGACCTGGCTGGCTACCACCCTAATGTTGAAGATCTGTCGCCAAGCACCGGAATGTTCCGACAGCTGCCCTTGAAAGCCAGTTGATTTGTGCTTACCACCTTCAGCCACATCATCACTTACCATGGTGAGATTGCGATAAAACAAAGGCCTATTCACAGAAACAAAAATGTTTGCCCACAAATTTTCATTCAATATTACCTATCAATTTCCATCTACCTTGAGAATACCCTATTCAATTAATATCCTTAGAATTTCTAGTAGTATTTCTCGTAAATTAAACCGATCATTAACTCTATTACAAAAGGTATGTCCAGCATTGTTACCAAATGTATAACAAAAGGATATTTGGAACATTAAACTTTTGAGCCTGCCACTGAATTCCATAATGGTTCACACTATTCTTGTCTCTTTCATTCTTACATGGATAATCTTGCCGTCTCTCTCTATGAGCGTTACTTTCATCGTATTATTAATATCATTCTTATGATTAGACAGAATGATCATGTTTTAGTTTCTATTGTTATCGCGAGTTTGTGTTCATTGAAGATTTATTTTTAGTTTTCATGATAACTCTAAAACTATGGAAAAAAATAAAATGCTTTAAAATAATAATGTAACCTTCAATGGCTCCCCATTTAAATAACCTGACTTTGAAAATTCGACCTTCCATTTCAGCTCCGTTTGCAAATATTTTTTACAAGGTTGCAAAACAATTCCAAGTTTTAAATCGATAGCATTAGTAGTTTCTGAAATATATTGATATGCTAGACGGATAGACAGAAAAGGTCGCACCATAAAGCCTCCTTTTCTACCTTTTGGTATGGAACCCTAAAATATATATGTTATTTATCAGTTCTAGAGTGTGTCCTCCAGCACCGAGCATACTGGAGCATACTGGAGGATCAGCAGTTGGAGCTCGATATAAGTGTGTCCTCCAGCTCTTTTTCTACTTTTTTGGTATAGAACCCTAAAATTTATGTGTTATTTATCAGTTCTAGAGTGTGTCCTCCAGCACTGAGCAAGCAAATAATTTTATCAAAACTAAAATGATTTGCTTGTTGGAAGCTGGAGGATCAGCAGCTGAAGCTTAATATGACAGATGGATAGACAGACAAAGCCGCACCATAAGGCCTCCATTTCTACCTTTATGGTATACAACCCTAAGACGTATGTATTATTTATCAGTTCTAGAGTGTGTCCTCCAGCTTCCAGCAAGCAAATAATTATATCAAAACGGTAAAAAATCATCATGTCACACAACTTCATCCCAGAAGAACAATGACTTAGACACAGAATCATAAACTTACAACTTTAAATTACACATTGTGATGATTTATCTGAAACTTTTAAGTATACAGCTTTATAGTAAAAGTTTCAAAGTTGCGCGTTTGTTTTCTTTAATCAGCTGAAAATATGTTACTCCATTTACGACTGGTGTTTTCGTTTCTAATTTCATTAAAGTATGAAATATAATAGAATGGGCCTAAAAATCCCCCCTCTCGATTACAATTTTACATCCCCATTTTACAGTTTAGTTTAACTCCTCTCCATCCAAAGGTTGCCTGGTAGAGATCACTTTTAGTGATAAGGCCGCCCATTTTTTTTTCATGTGTGTAACAATAAAGTGTTTTCTATCTATCTATCCGTCCATGTAATAAAAAGAGATGATCAAAGGATAAAAAGAGACACAACACATATTCTTTACTTTTCTTTCTTTCTTAAAATAACTTTCGTACAGAGAAAGATAAGGTCTTCTTTTTTGTGTGCCTACGTTTGTATTAAGATGTAGGGAGAAACAAAACTATTCACAGTAAAAAAAAACGAGAGTATAAAGTGGCAAATACCTTAAATTGCTAATAAATTACAGCGAAACTTCAAGAGTCGTTAGCAAACTACTGCTTTATCTTCTTAGGCGGCGCACGTTCTTTGATGCGCTTTTTCGGCAGTAATGGATGCAATTTATGTGAGCGCATTCTATTTTAGTCGTTAAAACATCTAAATTGAGGTAGTATTTGCTTACAGCCGTAAGATTTAACTTTTGGTATTAATGTAGTAAAATCAATGCAATGAATCTTATCTCAAATTCATCAAATTTCAACCTATATTTATTATACTAGCTGTCCCGCGCTGTTTCACCCGTATTCCCGAGGGGTCGTATGTTTTCCCGGGATAAAAAGTATCCTATGTATTAATCCAGAATATATTCTAACAGTGTGCCAAATTTTATCCAAATCCGTTCAGTAGTTTTTGCGTGAAAGAGTAACAAACATACATCCATCAAACATACTCACAAACTTTCGCATTTTTAATATAATATTAGAAGGATTATGAGTTATAAATCGAATATCAGGCAAAAAGAAGCAACCATAAGAGTGACATTTGAATAAATCCTAATTATATAATATTATAATGCGAAAGTGAGTTTGTTTGTTACGCTATCACTACTCAACGGATAAATCATCATTCATCAATCGGATCATGAAAATTGGCATGCAGAAAGACTTTTCTTTTATTGATGCTGAATTTTTAGGTTATGCCGGACTTGCCCGGCTAAAACTCCAGAGGTCGCCACCTGCGCTGCAGAGAGGGACGGGATCTTGTGTAGATCGCGTACCTGTACACCCTTCCACGCACGGCGCTGAGATAGCCCGTCCCAGGGGAAGTGTGATATCTCCCCTCAGCATCCTCGCGGTGCTATCGATGATGAGTCGTGACCACAACGATCCATCATCCTCCTTGGGGCCGCTTGGGGCGTTCAGGGCCCCGATTGCCCACGACCCCTAGGCAGATAGCCTATGTCCTTCTCCATACCATAGGCTACTTTTTATCTCGGGAACGCGGGTGAAACCGCAGGGGACAACGTGTTACCCTTTGACGCCTCAACCGTACAACCAATTTTGATGAAATTTAACACACAGGTAGCCTATGGCCTAGAGAAAAATATAACCTTCTTTTTATCCTGGCAACCCTGGTAAAATCACAAAGGAAGTAGAAAAAGATATTAGAAGTGGTAGCTGAAATACCAAAGGGGGTAAATAGCAAAAAATAAATTACAATAATAATAATATTTTCATTTTAGTAGTTTTGAAAATAAATATTATTCTTTTACAATTATTATGCTTCGCTTTGTATTTCAATTAGATTTAATAATCAAAGAAGATGAATTTAATATAGAAATAAGATAAGCCATGAAAGTGGGTCAGGTTTCTTTTTATTGAAGATTTCTAACCTTCTTATTTTCCTATTTTTACGGAAAACGTATAATCTCCAACAAGTCAGTTTTTCATCTTGAAAGTGGAAATAAATCCTTTAGTATTCCAATACTAAAGATCACGCGTCGTATAAGTAAGTTGAAAGATGAGTTCCTAAACTTCAGCTATTTTAAAATTTCAAGGAGTTTAAATCGACTTTCGAAATTGGAATTCCATCATACACGTCAGAAGGACAAGGAAGCTCGAATTATATCGTAGGAATTAATGTTAGTTATGCATTTTGTAATCACTTCAAAAATAATGTTATCTACAATATTTTCATCATCATCATCATCATCAGCCTATAATGTCCCACTGCTGAGCACAGGCCTCCTTTCACAAATGAAGGTGAAAGGGAATGGGCAATACTCTACCATGCGTGCCCACTGCGGATCGGTAGAGGTAGGCTAGTGGTCAACCTACTGTTGGAATTTTTCAAGCCGCCTAGGAGGCATCCATCTAGCTTAACGACTATCACAATTAAGTGATAACTGGAACCAACGGCTTTGCGTGTCTTCCGAAGCACGGAAACGCTCGATTTGAAATACCACTAGGCGGTCACCCATCCAGGTACCGACCACGACAGGCGTAGCTTAACTTTGCCGATCGATTAAGAACGGCTAATCATGCTACACCACGAGCGCTTCAATATTTAAAATATTTTATTAGTAGGTAATTAGGTGTCAATTGTTTTTAACCGACTTCAAAAAAAGGAGGAGGTTCTCAATTCGAATGTATTTTTTTTTTTTTTTTTAATGTTTGTTACCTCATAACTCCGTCATTTATTAACCGATTTGGAAAATTCTTTTTTTATTTGAAAGGGTACACTTCCCGTTTGGTCCCATTGTCATCAGATCAGGATTTGATTACTTCTTAGTGTACTTTGAAGTCGGTTTAAGTTTTTTGTAAAACAGTCCAATTATTGTTTAAAGATACAATTCCGTAGCCGGCGAGTGACGTGTCACCACGACATGTGGTGAAAAAAAAGCAAATGACCATGAGGAAACCGCCGGTGGTAAGGTATTTTGTTATACTCATCTGGCTAGCTACAAGTTTAAATCTGTAGCCAAGCAGTTACCAGTGTCTGCGCAACTTCGTTCGCGTGGTGCTACCCTACCCTACATCGACTGCAGTGCCATCTGCCGGGCTGATTTGTGAATCTTAACCATCCAGGGCGCCACCCAAACGCATACAAAAAAATCATTTAAATCGGTCCAGCCGTTTAGGAGGACTTCAGTGACATACACACGTGCAGAAAAATGTTATATACAGGTGTTACAAAATTACCCGTAAAGCCGAAAGGAGGTTAAATGGGGCATTATAACGAGTCCATTCACAATATTTAAGAACCGTAGTAGCGCTGTATAACCTTCCCCCGAAAAAAATATTTAATTTCACTGATGTACAAATCCTATTTCAGTTAAATTAAAGAGTAAATACGCAGAATATAAAAAACGTATGAATGACAAATAGAAAAACTATTAAAGTAGACAATTATTAGGTAAAATAGGTACGTAGGCCTTTCTGTTAAATAATCTGGTTCCCTGACATGACAGCTTACTAGGGTAAATAATTAATTATATTTTTACGGGGTATTTTGTAACACGTTGTATAAAGAAGATATGCATAGTACCCAATTAATATGGCTTACCGATGTACCTGCGCAGAAGATACATTTTTAAAGCGCGAGAAACGCTATTGGCCGACAGCTGCCGTCATGTTAGCGCGCGCCGTGAGGAGGGGCGTGACTTGCGAGTGAGACGAAACTAACAGCTGCAGTGTATTATGAACCTTATAGTAGTGATCTAAGGTTGATTGTAAGTTTTAAGCATACTTTCGTTAATCTTCGCGGCCATACTTTCTTTTCTGTGTGAACGAAGATTCACGACGCGCCATATAAGTTGGGTAATACTGTACCACCTTTGATCCTAACATTAATCACGTGGAATCCTAAAATAGTTAATGCGACTGTTGTATAATAAAGGGTATTAAAACACGAATGTGGGTTCAATAGTATAATAATATCACATGAGGGTTTTAATATCTAATAAAATAAATAAATAATAATACCACGAATTAAGTAGTGAGAATGTGGCTGTTTCATGAGTAAGGAAGGGGTCGAAACAGCAAACAAAAAGGAAAGAAATTTAGTTGCATAATGAAATTTAGCACAACAGTAAAGTTTGGGTGATATTATGGTAACAATGAAATTGGTTCTTTTATGGCCGATTTCATTAATTTACGGACCGTTATTGGTTAAAGTTAAGACTCTTATATCTTTACTAATAATGAAGCAAAGACCTCAAAGCTTTGCATGGTAGACCCTCCCATATGGAAGTAGCTATCACAGGTAAAATTAGCTTACGAAATTATCTATATGCCCAGTTTGACAATAAAAAAACCTACCATTGCCAAAACCTTTTTTTTTCTCTTGAACCATCAGATGGATTATTTTTCAATTTTTTTTTATTACTAGTGACATATGTCCCATTCATCCCTCAAAATATCCGCCAAGACTTTAGAAGGACCATATATACCTATAGGGTTAAGTTAACCCAAAAAGATAAAAATACAACATTTGCATTTAAGTTGTACAAGTAGCTAATATATACTTAATTTCCTTAGTAATTTATCTAAAAATACAAAATTAAGCTAGAAACGTAATACCAGTTTAAATTGCTTCTTTCATCTGCCGGATTAATATCTTGCAAATTACGGTACTCACTAACCATAAATATTCAGAAAGGCTGTTAATCGACTAATCTACGGTTGAGACTATATTCAATTTGCCCGGGAAAGAAAATGTTTCACTCTACACTTTATATTAATTGACTTTTGTAGAGACTATTTCATTATGTTGGGTTGCTATTTCGTTGAACGCTTTGGAGAGATTTCTAGTCGTTAATTATGATAAGTCTTTCAACATTCTCAGTCTCTTTTTCAGTCCACTGCTTGACATAAGCTACCGGCATCCAGACCTGTATGTGGATTACGTAACTTTATTGCAATGAAATTTAGATTGAAATAACCTCTGAATCGGTAGAAATATTACAAAATCGGAAATGGTTCCATTTCTAATGAACCACTGTTTGTATTTGCAGATATCAGAATGTAAAAAAGTTATCAGAAAAACGATATATTGAACCGATTTCAATTCGAAAATGAATGAAATTTTGTTACGTAATCGCCCCACTGGCAACCAATTCTCACCCAGTCGAAATTGATCGCTCGGTCAAACAAACTACGAATTCGTACTTTTATCGAGTGTAAATCCCGTAACGTTTCACAGGTAAATACGTATTTTTTCATTGGGATGTTAGCTATATTTTAATCACAATATTATCATTAATCGGCTCCAAAATCAGTTTTTACAACAGGATATCCATTTATCTAATATGTATGTAACTCAAGACTAGTTTTTATTTTTCCCATACAAATCCCTAATATTCATTTTCGTCTCGTCTTATAACTATGTTTTTCTTTTACATATATTTTTTTAAGTCAAATCTCTGTAGTTAATTTTTGTGTCAATGAACCTTGAAGTGTTTTTTGTTCGGTAGTTTCTAGCTACGCTAGCTGTAAAGTTAACTTCGGGAAAATTCGTGGACTCGACAGGCTGTGAAGCGCGTTGCTGCTGTGTGGGCAGCTCTACAATTCACCACGAAGTTAACTTTCCAGCGTAACGTAGCATCTTTAGGCTGCTAAGAAAGGATTCTGGAAAGGATTAAGGAGGAACTCCTAAAGGGGTGAAATAGGTAACTGCTGATTAAACGTGAGGCGTGACGCTAATAAAAAAATATATATAAGTAGGCACAATAGTAAAATACTGGGCAATTAAGACGAGATATACGACATCGATACCAGCTCTGGGGGCCTACCATAAGCTATTAAAACAAGGTTAAAATAACCTTATTTGTCTTTTGTCCCGTTTTGACGTCGGATGTCAAAGAAAGACAAAATACAAGTAAGGTTATTTTAATATTGTTTTAAGAGCTTGTGGTTCGCCCTCTGCTCTGCTTAGTTTGGGTTCCGATACCCGACAGTGAATTATATCCAAAGATATCATTAATATGTCCCACAAATAACTGTCCCATTTTGAAATCAGATTCCGTCATCGAGGGTACTTTACGGTTCATAAAGGATTTTTTGTACACGTCATATTAGGTACCTAATCGTCTGGAAAATGTTTGAGTAACAGAAAGGATATGAAGTAGTCATATTATTTATGGACCTACATGAAAGTTATTACATGAAGATGAGTAAACATTGACATGTGATTCAATTCAAATTTGGTTTATAAGTTTTATTTTTTATGAATTGACCTACGTTTGACTGCAATCTCACCACATGGTAAGTAATGCTGCAGCTGAAGGAGGTAAGCACACACAGCTTGGAAAGAAACTAGCTCTCAAGTGCAGCCGTGGAACTCACTGGTGCTTGTCGACAGATTTTCAAATTATAAGAAAATTTCTTGTGTCTTGTCAGACACAAGACATAAAATGTATGGGCGTGCCTGATCAGACATTTCTTGTAATATGCACGGTCTCATATAACAACCAGAGTGACTGAATGTCTGATAAGGCAAGACATTTTTCTTATAATGTGCAAAGGGGCTAAGAGCAGTAGCCAGCCAGGCGGGTACTACAATGTACCCTACCACCGTGCTATGGTTTCCTCAAGATGTTTTCCTACACCAAAAACTCAATATAAAATTCGACCCCGACTTTCGTCCCGGCATTCGACGTCACCTCGCTGAGCTATTGTCGCCTTAAAAGATTCTAAGTGACTACTTTATATACAAATTTGGATTTATTTACGATTAGCTGTCCCTCACGGGTTCAGCCGCCTTCAAGAGATTAAATTTTAGGAAAAAAAAATGAATCGCATATGTATTCCGGAGATGACCCCCTGCAAACTAACAAAGAAACTTTACCTGTAGGTATAAACAATGTAATTAGGGGGTAGGAGTTCTATATTTATTTAATTAGGACAACCAGTAGTTATTATATTAAAAAAATCTTAAAATACTTTGGTAACATAAAAATAAAAATATTAATATTGCCTAAAGAATATTGTTGATAACACTCTTGTTCTTTAGCTATTACTTTGTCTGTAATTATGTTTGCCGTAGCAAATAGTTTAATTATTCAAGCAATTGTAAGTAATATAGTTTTGAAAACAAAACGATTTGTTTGATAAAAAGAGCCTTAAACCTATAAGTATTTATAAAGGAATGATTGGGTAAATCGTTCCTATTTTCAAGAGACTTTACGAGTTTTTTTAAAATATTTCAGTTAATATTAAAGCCACAGGTCTCTGTAAAACATCTAGACTTAGTATTACTACAAAATATCGAATGTCTTGCTAAGTTTAATATAACTTTAACTCGCCTGGGACAAAGTTCACAACTTATTGTTGGAAATTATAGTGACAACATTGGCAAAAGAAAACTTTAGTACGTAAAATTATTAGATTACAAGTCAAAATGCTCATGAAATTTGCAAAACGGATTATTTATGTATAGTAATAATCCATCTGGAAATATTCATCAGATCGAACAGTTGCATAGAGAAGATCTTAATCATAGTGACACATATAAAGATGTCATAGAGGTCGTTAAAAAATATTTACGAAAATGACATATTCCTGCAAGGTCGATCAAAGACTTGGTTCGGTTCACTAGAAGACTGCAAAGGGCTTTGATAGGTAAGACGGATAATCTTTAGAAGAGACCCCTTTAAAAAATATTAATATTAATAAAACTTTATCGATAAAGCCCCAACACTAGTCAAGTCCATATAGAAAAATATAAAAGAAAATAGTGGTGGAGACATCTTAATGGAATTCCTATTTTCTGTTCTGTCCAAAACATTGTACTATGTAACGTTTATCTTGCCTTCACCGCAATATTTTACACTGGTGTTGGATTCGTGTACTTGGTGATTTCACATAGTGGTGAATTAAAATTGGAATATGCAAAGAACAGTCATGGAATGAAAAGGTTCGGATCGTCACCTTAGAGTCGGTTTTCGCTTGCACCAGTTGCAAGAATCATTTAAACACATGTGACGTTTGCTATCGAATAATGTTTTGCTTGTTTTTACATCACGTCAAACATTTGAAATAAACTAATCTTGTTGAAAAGATAAACATGCAAATAACTTTGATCTGAATAATTTTGAACTTTGATAATGAACAGATAAAACATGATTTCTCTAATTCAGTGTATTTTGTCTATTCAGTTTCAAAAGGTCGCGATACGTTGAACAAATCAAGTTGAAAACTGACGAATCTTTTAAGTCCGTCACTGTACATTCTTTAATTTTAAAACTGTTTTGTGACTCCATAATTTGTTTCCACGTCATATTTACACGACGCACTGTCAAAAAGTTATCAGATCTCAGGTAGAGCCATGCTTATAACTCTACATGCCTTTACTCTACAAGCCCTAACTTCACAAACTCTACACACCATAGTTAAAATATATGGCTTTGCCGTTTCACTACAACAAGAACTATTGTATAACAAATTGTTCAACAAATAAATATTCTATTCTATTCTATTCTATAACAAGAAAGTAATGAACAGTGAATACATTTTTCACATTACTCTTATGTGTCGGTAGCGAAACGGCCAAGCCACATATTTTGACTACGGTGTGTAGACTTTGTGATGTTATGGCTTGTAGAATAAGGGCATGTAGAGTTATAAGCTTGGCTCTACATGAGATCTGACAACTTTTAGCCATATGTCTTGTCAACATTTTACATAAAAATGTTTTTGGTGGGATATCCGTTCATAAAAGTGCTTTAAAAACTATAATTAAACTTGTGAAAAAAAAAGACAATACCCGATACGTTACGCCGACATTATCTTTTTATTTCGCGTTAAGCATCTTAAGCAATTTATCCTACAAAATTATACATCAAAAGAACAGGAAATTAATACGACGTAAGCTTTTAATAAATGACAAGGGCCAAATTGTAGATCGATCGTGAGGTGGAATGCTTGGTACCATAGAGTTGGAATATTATAGAGTGATAGCGTTAACAGCACTACCTTGTGCAAAGCGTGAGCAGTTTCCATATAGATGCATTTACAGATAATGGTGCTGATTCTGTTGTAAATCGCACTAAACTAATTTTAGTCACATCTCATCTCTTTCTTACGAACATATTGAAAAAGGATAGAACATATTTTAAGTTGTAAAATTAATCTTTGCCGTCTTATTTTGCGTGTATTTAGGCGTAACCACGATAGATGGCGACTAAGTTTATATTGAAAACAAGCATTGAACTAATTTGACAGGACTAAATTTCTTACATCCTTTTCTTATGTTTTTTGTTAGAAAGAGACATAGTGAACAACAGAATCAGGGCCATTGTAAATTTCAAATAGCATGAGTTCGGTGACACATGGTATTTTATTAGATTCCTTATGATTAATGTTCATTTCGATATAATAAAGGAATACTATGATAGAGCGAGGTTTCATGAAATATTAAGAGTACTATTTCAAAGTAATCAAATGGAATTTCACTAGATATTGGTAAAAAACCCTTGACCTTGACGACTCATCCTATGTGAAATAGAGTATAGTTGATTTACAGTCAGACAAAATGTCGATATCAATTCCTTGTCATTTGATCTCGGTATAAGTATAAAAACGAGAAATTGGCATTAATTATATTTTGGTCGTTCATAACATGAACACGCACTTCGTTTCAAGGCATTTGGACCATGCCGGTGTTCACGGACCGTACTCTAGTACCTTCAGTCGCTCTATTAATATTCTAACTCTATGCTTGGTACGCAACTTGGTACGTACCATATCATCTTACTTTTATTAATGAATTCTCGAGATGAACAATGAAAAACAAAAGATCATAATTTTCTTTTATAGATTGTTTGTATAAATAGCCCACTATTTTAATATTTTTTATCTATATTAGCTGATGGCTAATTACCGACTATTAAATAGGGAGTGTTCTCAAGAACTTATTGAGCTGGTGCCTCCATCACCTTTTACCATGTCACCGTTTGCCGAAGACATCGAACAATTAACCCAAAGAAGCGCAATGACGTTCATTTTGGTTGAAATATATTCCGCCAATTTCCCACCGCCGACAACGCGTGCTAATTGGTTAAGACAAGGACGCATGCACTCTGATTGGCAAAATCAAAAACACACGAAGCAGCGAGTGGTCCTTACTGTTCAAATTCAGTGACAAATCACTGACTAGTTGTGGGATTTGATTGTTCAGTATTGCTACTCTAAAGGGATATTTCCTCGATGGCCGAAGATTACGGAGCTCATCAAATCCTTAAAACGCCTGAGTTATCCACACAATAATTCAGTCAGAACTTTCTATTGCGGACCATTAGGATGTGGAATATGCTCCCAATTACGGTTAAACTAGCTGCTAGAAACAATATGTAGATGTAATTAAAATACGGAAGACTTATAGATAACTGGTCTGAGGAGGACAAAAATAATCATATTCTTCATAACGTATCATGTGTGATACGGCACGACATGTTTGTTACCCCTTATTTCAGTTTGACCATCTCAAAACAACAAACATATTTCAAAACAAATCTTAACTATCTTTAATCTTTCATTATAAAACGTTCATTTAAGACAAAGAAGGTAAAACAAAAATGTTTGCATATTCATGAGGGGCCAACGAGTAGCTCATTTGCAAAATTAATCCTAAAGCCTAGAGGAATATCTTTTGGAGAACAGCTGATTTGTTTCGACGCTCCCGGGGACGTTTCGCGTGGCGTTTTATTAAATTTGTGACTTGAGTCTTGAATTTAAAATGTTTCCGTTGTTAAACTGAGGTGATGAATAAACAGAAAGTTTGGTTTATCTCATTTACTTATTTTAGGTATTTATCTGAGCAAGGTGGCTCCATCTTCTCTTTTCATGGTTTTAATAATTTCGCGAAGTTTGCAAATATGAGTAAGTTTATGGTTTGTTATATACAGTTTTAAAGAGGATTTACAGCTTAGCATGGTGAACTCTGAAGAAATTCAGCCATCAGATTAAAAATAAAATAGTAACATATTTGAATTGCGCATTGATACTTAACTCTTCGTTGAGTTAATATTGGTTTAATCAAAGACTTTTCTTATCATCAGAACCAGAAGTATAAAAAATCACTATCGTTTTCGTTCGACGTTACGGCGATGATAGCTCAGCGGTAGCGAAATCGGATAACGAGATGAAGGTCCCGGGTTCGAATCCTACAATGAGCTGGAGCTTTCGGTGAATGAAAACATCGTAAGTAAACCATAGCACGTTGGTAGGTTACTTTGTAGTACCCGCCTGGCTGGCTATCACCCTCAAGTTGAAAATCTGTCGCCAAGCACCTCGGTGTGTTCCGATAGCTGTACTTGTGAGCCAGTTCCTTCTAGGGGTTGTGTGATTACCACCTTCGGCCGCATCATCACTTACCATGGTGAGATTGCGGTCAAACACAGGCCTAAAATAGTAAAAAGAAAACAAAAGAATTGACAGTTGGTCAAGTTGCCTAAGATAAAAAGAACCAGAGCGACTCGACCCAAGACCCGAGGTTAATTTGGGTTGAGATGCCTAAAGACAGAATAATCAACTCATGTGTAATGTTAGTACAACAATCTTCAAAGACATTAAGCCATTTGATCCATTGACATTTGATGTAACATCAGAAGAATATTAAACAGTGTCTGTATTTTGAAGAAGAAGAAGAAGAAGAAAATGAATTTATTTCCCAGAAACACACAAATAACAACAAAAATAACAGAACAGCAAAATTAAAATATAAATAAATATCATATCTGTGCGTGCCTGAAGAAAAAGGCGGCCGACTCAGCCTAATGTTGAGGTGGGGTACCTCAACGCTGATATTCTGTCGTCGCCTCGCGAGTGTGCGTCACGAATATCAGTGAGAAACGACCAGTGATAGTGTTTCAGACTTAAATAATCGAACGTTAATGATATTGTAAATAAACAAAGTGAAGCGTTAAAAAATATAGCTATATTAAAAATAATAAGTTAAAAGAGGGTGCAGCGATGTATAACTTTAGCAATTAAATATATGGTTTTGTGTAAGTAACAGCCGGTACTAAATAAAAATGAAAAACAGGAGTAAATACCTACCTACTACTACTAAATTCTGGTAGAAAAATAAACAGGTAATTAATAGTCATCAGGCTCAGGTTCTGAAAAATTAAAAGTATAATCCAATGATGCTATTATTATACTACAATTGATTTTCCAGGAGATATTGTTTGAACTTAATTTTAAAAGTGTGTTTAGATGGCAGACTACGGATTGGTGGAGGGAGGTTGTTCCAACATTTAGTCGCATTATACCTAAAGCTACCACGGAAGGCTGCTGTTCTATGTCGAGGCATTGAAAGTCGTATCAGCGACGCTCTCGTCCGATAAGCGTTTCTCGCTGATAACCAAGCAAGCTTCTCATATAGGTACTTTGGCTTACCCGTCTTCACTATCCCAAAAAGTAAAGTGCAAAAATGTAAGTGTTGTCTAGCTTCCATTTTAAGCAATTTGGCTTTATTCAGGAAAGGTGTCACGTGGGCACGAGGCGGAATTGGAAAGCAAAATCTGGCACATGCATTCTGAACTCGCTGTATGAGGCGCTGAGACCTACCGAGTAGGCAGGGTCCATAGACAGTAATGCAGTAATTAAGTCTAGACAAGACCAATGCCTCACAAAGTGCGGTGCGGACGTCAATACTTAAGAAATTTCGAATTTTATATAAAACCTTTAACTTATAAAAACAACTACGAGTGACTTCTGACACATGACCTTCGAATTGGAGTTTGTTATCCATTAAGATACCTAGATTTCGTGCGCTATCCACCCGCTCAATTACTTCATCCAGGATTTTTACTGAAGGTTCTCTGGTCGTCACACCTTGAATCTGGTTTTTAGAACCTAGAATCATAAATTTGGATTTAGATGGATTGAGAACCAAAGCATTCTTACGAGACCACTCAGATATTCGTTTCAGATCCTCATTTATCAACTCCACTGCACTAATAGTGTCATTCTGATTAAATGAAAGATATAGTTGTATATCATCTGCATATTGATGATACTTACAATTGTGTATAACATTGACAATATCCGCGCTGTAGAGTATGAAAAGAAGAGGACCTAGAATTGATCCTTGTGGGACGCCTCTACTAATAGGATGCCACTTTGATGTTAGCAGTGAACCATCCAACTTACGAATTTCTACTCGTTGAAAACGATTTGATAAATAACTATCAAACCAACGCACCGCTGAACTATGAAGTCCATAGTATGTCAGCTTTGATAAAAGAAGCGAAATATTTAGACAATCAAATGCCCTGGAAAAGTCCAGCAGAGTAAGAATTGTACTCAGACCAGCATCACGAGCACTGAGAACATTATCCACGACATCCAGCAGGGCAGTATGTGTTCCTAAGCCTTTCCTGAAGCCGGATTGCAGATTGGGTAATATATCATTTTGCTCTAAGTATTTCGATAACTGGTTATAAATTACCTTTTCCAGAATCTTTGACATATACGGAAGGAGACTAATAGGCCGTAGGTCTTTGATCTCTGTGGGATTACTACATTTCGGAATTGGTCTTACAATTGCAGATTTCCATATTTCAGGAAAGACGGCTGAAGTTATAGATTTATTAATTATGTCAGTGATGATGGGGAGCGTAGTTGGAAGCGTTAATAGTATCATGTCTAATCCAATCTCGTCTGAGCCCAGTGCATTGGATTTGATCGATAAAATAATCTTAGTAATTTCGTTGTCATCAACAGGTGAGAAAGCAAAAGAAGATGCACCAAATCTATTAAATTCATAATAAGATAGATCTGATATAGGTACTGAGTTATCTCCTGGGACATTAAGAAAATGATGATTTATCTTGTCAGGGTCGCTAAAATGCTCTGGTAGATTATTTGTTTTGGAATCAATAAGTACAGTATTTTTTAAATTTTTCCATAACAATTTAGGGTTCTGTATATTTTTATTTATATCTTGCTCAAAGTAAGCTTTTTTTTCCAAAAAAGTACACGAGCTCACTAAATGTTTTAATTCCTTGTATTCTTGCTTATGAATAATGGAATCAGATTTACGTTGTTTTTTGTAGGCGTCATCACGAAGCTTCATCATGTATCGTAAATTAGAAGTTAACCACGGAACCGTACGTCCACACAATATAATTTTCTTAAAAGGAGCATGTAACTCGAATAAATTAAAAATAGTTTCGCTAAATAACATTATAGTTTCATTAACGGTATTACAATTTAAAATAGAACTCCAATTGATATGCAATAAATCATAGTTAAATTTATTAGTGTCTATGTCCTTAAGAGGACGGTATAAAATACTTTTAGGTGGGGGTTTAATTTTTCTAAATTTTAGCTCAGCATAAACCATAGCGTGGCCACCTAGTTCCGGGATATGATTAACAGTTACTTTAGAAACTGTGAGGTCGGTACAGATTAAATCAATTAGTGTTTCACTATGGGAGGTAAAATGAGTTGGTTCAGTAACACAATTAGCTAATTTAAAGCATTTCAAAAACTGTTCTACTTTTTTTACATTTACATCCTCTGTCTTAAACATATTAATATTAAAATCTCCGACTAAGATAATATGCTCACAAAAGGAGAAAGACGAGACTGACTCAGTGAGCGCATCGATAAATATGTCAATATCGAGCCACGGCGGTCGATACGCTGTACCCATCACTATTTTAACTCCATTCACTGTAAAAGTCATCCACATTTGTTCAACCGCCAAATTTGAAGAAGGGTGTTTTGCTGTTCGAACGTTGACTCCACGTTTAACGTAAAAGCCTACTCCCCCGCCACGAGAGCGTATCTCACGCGGTCGAGGAATATGACGTAACCCATATCCGGGGACAACTGGTGCTCGAGCCTCCTCCCCCAGCCTAAGCCATGTCTCATTTATAGCAATTATTTCTGCATCGTACCTCTCAATGGCAGCCAAAAATTCGTCATGGTTGGTATTCAGCGAACCGGCATTAAACAAACCAATTTTAAATCTTTTTGAGTTAACCATTGTTAAAAAATAATAATAAAATAAACTTTAGGGTCGCTACACCCAGCATTGTATAATTGTAAAAATAAAATGATAATAATAATGCAAAAAAATAATTTGTATGATAATAATTAAAAACCGCGACACACAGATAAGATTCCATAATTATTAACGCGAGAAACTGCAACTTACAGTAAAATAAATCCAAATGCGAATAACAAAAAACAGAACATACTTTTGTTATACACTCGATTACATCAAAATTGTTTAAAAAGTTGACCCAATGATTATATACATGTTTAAAGACACAAAAAATTACATTTAAAAGATAATCTAAAATTGCAAAATACATCTTAAAATTACAGAAGTACATATTTATGGGATAATTTAAAATGAATTGACATTTATGCCGCCTGGAAACATCAATGTTTTGAGCTATTAAGTGAAGACATTCCAAAAACCCGTTCGAAATCGGATTCTGATTTTAAGGCATATACAGTGGTTGTCGCGTCTTTTCTGGCATAAACTCTGCCTTCCCGAGTCCACACGAATCTCCATTGAACGTTCTTTCCTTGTTCCCGCGCCATACGGTATAAGCCCCTATTCTGCTTTGTGAGCCGCTCGTTGATAAAAAACCTGCGCGGGGTGTGGTGGGGCAGGCCGAGATCGGCAGTGTCGGCGCCGCGTCGCACGCGCGCTGCCTTCAGCAGTTCATCGCGAAGCGCCCGGCGCGATAGCTGCACAATGATAGGTCGCGGTGCCGGCGGTTGCTTGGAATTTGCTTCGTCGCTCACACGACGTAGACCAACCCTCCGAGCGCTAATAACATCGCATTTTTCTATCGTAACTCCGAGTTTTTGCCCCACAGTGATCAAAATATGGCCGATTGATTCGTCTTGGAATTCCGGAATTCCAGAGATTTCCACGTCATTTATTAAGGCGGCTTGATCTCGGTCATTAAGGTCGGATAGTAAACCAGCTACAGTATTTTGAAGTTTTAAAATTTCATTAGAAGGATCTTGGAAGGACTTTGCTTCAATTTTATCCAGCCTAGTCTCGAGAACATCCATCCTTTTGTGACACTCGCTAATAGATTGCCTAACGTTAGTTATTTCACTCATTAATTCACGCATTTCGGACCTCATCTCTTTCATTTCATCACGAAAAAGTTTAATTTCGGTAAGTAGATCATGATTCTTAGTGGGAGTGCTTTGAGGTGAGCTGAGTTGAGATACAGGCTGACTCTTTGCCCCTTCATCCACCACATAACTGTCCTCTGCGCTTTTGATAGGCAATGCAGTGTCACGCATACGCGGTGATGCTATCTTGCATTGGGGACATATCCAGTCCGGACTTGGTTTAGCGCTGTCTGGTATCTTAACACACGCTTTATGATAGGAAATAGGACATTGCTTGCAAACAGCTTTATCCAAGCGCGTTAGGTGTCTATTGCACGCTCCGCACTTCATAATTTAATGTTTATGAGACAGCGTAAGTCGAACGTAAACAAAGCACAGATGATATCTACGTATAATAAATAACGAGGGTAGGTGGTAAGTCACCCCGTTGCACCCGTTACGATTTTTATTAAAAAATCGTTTAAAAAGCACTAATTAGGGATAATTTCTTTCGAAAACAATTAATGTAAATAGTTCACTGTTTAAACTTTAACCGGAAATATGAATTCACTGGATATAACTGTAAAAAACACTACTTTATGAATTAAACAGACGACAAAGTGATCTTGATGACTATTCTCAAAGACGTTCGTGACGTCACTCACTCACTCACTTTTTGCGTCTCGTCTTAGTTCCCTCTCACCAATTTGCGTCTAACCCGACCGAGACCATTGTCCTACGCTCGACTGCATAGGAGTGCAGATACTGCTGCTACTATGTCGATAAATGTATCGATAATTTTGCCTATTTTTATATGGACAGATAACATGTTGCTCGACACTCGAATGCCGTGAAAATCTAACAACAATTTGTGGTATATCAAACATTTTACAAAACTGGAAATGTTTGCGCGTTCTACAACAGAAAATTTGTAAAAAAACAGACAACAACATGATTTGTGTTACTATCAACGCTTTGGGAATCGTTGACAAAATTTAAAACCAGTATTATAAAGGATGTTTTTTTGGTCGGCGACAAACGACCCAGGAGCGGTAGTACAAAAAATACATTTTCCAAAAATTGACTTAATTCCATTAAATACTGTAAATGCGTTGAGAAATACCTTATTCAATTTGAAATAAAATTACCGCAAAGTATGGTCACTAGCCACGTGCACAGACTAGAGCTATCCCTCGCACTCCCGTTGAGTATTACGTCTATATTTTAGCTTATTACATGATTTTCAAAATAACATTACGTTTATTATTATTATTATAAAAAAATAAAGTATTTTTTCTAATTTTTTTTTTAGCACCAGTATCAGTTGTATTATCGACCCTGAGTCGCTCGTCGCTGACCAAAGCAACAACCCGTATTTAAAGTAAAATAAAGTAATACTGAAACACTTGTTGAAAATTACATAAAATTACGGGACATAAAACAGTTGACATTCATTAGCGTATCGACAAATGTAAATCAAGTAATTCTTCTCACTATTTAAGTTGCTTCTCGCGTGCCTCCGTAGACGACACCTTAATGGTCCGCCACTTCGCTCATTTTCCACCACGACCGCGTTATTTTATCATCGTGTCAAGCGCCCTCTACCTATTGTGGGTTTTTATTTTTATTTTATTGTCTGTTGCGTTCAAAATACAAGAGTTTTATTTGCTTTTTGCGTTGTCTCAGTGGTTGTCCGCCTGGAATATTTTTGGTTTCGTCCATGATAAATAACAAATTCTATAAGAAAATAGCTTTAAGCAATATAGCAGTGAGAATTTTCAGAAATATTTACATTGACCCTTCAGTCGTCTCAATTCCCATTCTAACCGTTAAAACATAAATATTGATCCCAAAATGGGGACAGTTGGGGAGGATGGGGAGTATTGCGGTACACAGCTCCTAGCAGCTCGCATATGGAACGACAGCCTAGAAAATGCCTTCAATGGAAGTGTTCAGTGAAATTGCATGGTACTGGAGCAACTTTCCTGAATAAACGACAAGGCGACGCAATTTTACTGCTGTTTTGTTTTCTTGGAACCGGCAGAAGTTTTAAGCTGTCGTGGTACTGTATATCGGCCGGAGTGTATTCGGAAATTTTCTTTGCGATATTTTTTAAATTATAGCACTTTTGCTTTCTTTACAATCGGATTTCATGTGCACTGAAAAAAATGATCTACAAAACTAGTTATGTAAGTTGACGTTTTGTTCTCGGGTAACTAACTTCAGTTACATTTAACGAAAAGTTTTGTTACTGGTAAGTTTAGTTCGCAAGTCACTCTGTTTAGGGTATAGGACGTAAAATTTTGTGTTACTGTTAAATAAAATTTTGTAGTCACTTGTAGTCCATATATTTCAGTGTGGAAGTAAGGTAGACTTTGAATCGGCATGTATATTTCGTAGTAACACCGTCAGTTTAAATCTATCTAGCGAGCAATTTATCGACTTTACAATCTCGCTAGGTAGATTTAAACTAACGGTTTTCACAAAAATACGGTGACTTAGGTATTATTATTTTATTCTGATAAATATAGGTTTTGCAAACTAATGTATAGGGCTACTGCAGAACAATGAGACTGTTAATTTCAGAACTTATTAGGTGTGGAAAACTTAGATTTGGACTTGATGATTTTAAAGGCGATAAAAGCTCAGTGTTGTTTGATGTCGAATGTTGTGACGAAGGGCGTGGGTTGGAATCTTAACATGAACATGAGCTTTCGGTTAAGGAAAACATTGTGAGGAAACCATAGCTCAGTGGTAGGGTAGTTTTTAGTACCCATTTAGCTGGTTACCACTCACAAAATCTAAAAAAAAAAACTAAATACACATTGCAGTTTCGAAGTGCTCCCGTTTGAGAACAATTGTTTTGTACGCGAATGTTTTGGACACCCATGATATTTCCTTTTGACCACTGATCTATATTTTAGCTGTGTGCTCAAATGGGAACAAAAATTTAATTTGAATTTATTCCTCCAACAATTTATTATCAATCCAATTTTGGGCTGTAACACAAACAATTATAAGTCACGCAACGTTTTTTAGTATTATGAAGAGCTTATCCTCATAATCTTGAACGACTTTTGCATATTTAAACAAAAGCCACAAACACTTGAATATTACAAAACAACATTAACGCATTAAGCAATCCGAATAAAGGACGGTATTAAAGTATTACTTAGCTAATTATGCAGAAAAAAACCCGTGAAAAGAAATTCACTCCATCCTAATGCAAACTCAGATAAAGTTTGCTTGGAATAAGGCGGGTGCAACTTCGATATGAAATTTAAATGAGACTTGTTCAGGCAGGTACTCTAATTTCCTTGCAACATCCTTTGAAACTTCATTCAGATTCTCAACCTAGCTGGAATTAATTTTTTACCTGAATTATGTATTTTTTAATGACTGTTTCGTATTTGAAGTTTTAAAATTAACTCGATTTTTGCTTAAAGGGCTATTACAGAAGTGCAAGATAAACTCACAATAATAATATAAAACTAATCTTAATTTCGTTGGTGGTCTATTCCGTAGTCATCTAGAAGACAAGGTCAAACTGGCATGCAAAAAAACTGCTTAAGAGCACTCAATTCGCCATACTTTTCATACAAAACCTCTGTACTTATTATGGCGTTGTAAAACATTTTCGTTAGATGTTTTGAACAAATTAGTATCTTGTGCACTATATCTAGCCATGTATCTAGGCGAAATTAAAAAAAAGTGTGAAACAAATTCAGTAAAAGCCTCCGAAAAACAGCGTTTTTGCTCAAATTTTACCTGACCTTTGGCCATATCTAATGTACCTATAAATATTAAAAGTAACGAAAACATTTAGATACCAGGCTTGCAAATGTATTGGAGATTCTAAATAACTAACTTTTTTTTCACAAACTTGTAAGATTTTTTCCCAAGAAGTATACGCCTGGAACAAGTTTTATGATATGCGAAATCATGAATGACGACCTAGCGAAGCGGCCGCGAGTGATCAGTGGAATTTACCGACTGATAACCGACGGCTCTGATGCTGTCTCTCTTTTTTCGCAGTCAAACATTACGTTGGATGAAACAACAAGCATGTAGACTATGCTTGCATTGAAGTTGCGCCGGCCACAGAGGGCCGCCTTAAAATAGAGCGGAGCAGTACCTCACAAAGCATTTTGCAACCTCATTTATGATGCGGACAGCAAGGGAGTGGAATTTGCTTCCGGCATCAGTGTTTCCTGACTCGTACAATCTAGGGACTTTCATGGCCAGAGTGAATAAGTTCCTTCTGGGGAAGAGTGTTCCATCTTATCGGGTCAGGGGCCAAACGTACGCCCATTTAAAATAAAATACCTCTCATCCGGGCAAAGACTGCAACTTTATGAGTCGCAACTCCGGTATATGGAGTACTGCTGCCATCTGTGGGCTCGATTCCGCGACGTGCCATTAGAATTGTCGACGAATCCGAGCTCTCCCGGGATTAGAGCCTCTTAGTCTGATGAGAGACTGCCTCCTTATGTATGTTCTACCGCTTGTACAACGGTCAGTATTCTGAATTATTTGACGTGATGCCCACGGCTACCTTCTACCATCGCAACTCTAGCCATCCACAGAGTCCATCCTCACACATTGAACCTAAATTGGTATCATACTGTAAGGTTTCAAAGGAGCTTCATATCGCTTTTTGCCGTGGTTTTCCCCAGGGGTACATAATGGAATTCTTCAAAAAGAGTGTGAACTATGCTATGAAATGACTAGTACGCGCAATAAAATTTATATTGTAGGTGGAAGGTCCATCCCAAAAGTGTAAAATGGAGCCCTATTACTGTCGCTCTACTGTCTGTCTGTCTGTATATCCGTTCGTATATCACGCGTCTCTAATTCATAAACGTATTCTCGCTGCTATTGCTATTGTCCATAGGCGACAGTAACCACTTACCATTAGGTAGAAAAAGTAAAAGAAAAAACGCCTTTTAATCATAAGCAAGTGTTATGGACAATTTATGTGTGTGTTGTAATCAAAGAACAAAGCTAGCATTCGTCAAGCAAAACAAGACAAGTAATCCATTAAGCTTTGTGTGTTGAAGAGTCGGGCCGAGGAGGCAAACTTCCAAGCAATTTGGCCGCATTCGCTCCTTGCCTCCGGAGAGATACGCGCTTACTCTACACGCGCCTTGTGTTAGCGTCTGGTGTAAAATGAAGGCTTAAGACAACTTGAGGAGACAATGCATGTATAACTTACCAAATTTAAATAAGGAGATAAGTCATAAGTCTCTTGTATGGTATTCAACGTAGTGACCTCATGACTATAATCGTGTTTTCTACACTGACCTTGAGCTATCAATGAAAGAAACATCGTAAGAAAACCTCAGTAGTAGTTGTAACCTATCCTCCAACTCAATCTTTAGCCCCTAAACACCATTTATGGGCAAAGTGCATCCCAAACGATTCCAATAAGCCCAAGCATGGCTACGATACGTTGTTATGCTAACTAGTTGTAGTCTTGTCTCTAGTAGAAGTGGCAGATGAACTGGCAAGAGAGGGCTCAGCTAATGATTTTGTAGGTCCAGAACCATGTGTAGACGTCTCGTAAAAACCACATTTAGGGAGTTTGCACATCACAGACAACGAACACATTGGCTATCTAGTACCGGTCTACAACACTCCAAGAAATTCCTAGGCTCTACGTTCAAAGCCCGGGAATGCATTTGGAATATGAGCAGGGGGCAAATCCGCTACCTGCTTGGGGCCTTTACTGGGCACTTTGGAATCAACGACATGCTCATGAAGATGGGTTTAACCGTGACACCCATGTGCAGGTTGTGTGGGGAACATACGGAACGCATGGAGCACCATCTGTGCACATGCGATACACCGGCTGGTAAGCGAATGAGTCTCCTAGGGATTGGATATTCAAAACCAGAAGACTATAGGCTCATATCTCCTAGCTTCGTTGCAAAACTCAGAAAAAGAGACTGGGGAGGAGAAAGTTATCTAGGGGACCACAATAGATCCCAATGGGTCGAAGTGTCTGAGCTATTTCTCGGCCCCTCCACAAGATAAGATAAGATATGCTATCTAGTTCCAGTGCCTTCGACTCCATCATCAGACCTTGACAATTATTTATGACTAAAGTGCATATCAAGATGATTACAACAAGCCCAATTAACTAGGATACATTGTTCTGCTATGAAATATGCAGTTCCAGTGCAAAGCCTCCGACTCTCGACTTCCTAGACTTATTCACTTCACTTCAGTACTTAGTAGCATACAATAAAAGAGGGTAAGACCCTCCACGCTCTTAGCTTGGGACAACAAAAGCAACTAGTACATAAGTTAATATTTGGCCCGAACTCTTGCTAGGGGTCCTGTTTACTAATGTCATCGGCAGATATTTTAGTTAATGCGGTCGTATGAATCAAGCAAGCGTTTCCTAATTAACAGAAACCGATTCGTTTGTACAGGGTTTATTAGGAAAATTAATTGGCTCCATACCATGGTGTTTTAGAACAGAACACGACTTTAATAAGCTTAGCAATAAATTTATACTTGTACAATAAAATGCCTGTAAATTTCGGAACCATGTATTTTTAATACCACTAAGCTGGCAAGAAGAAGACAATTACGGATGGAAGAGTCGAATGGAAGAAACCATAGAGATAGAATATTAATAGAGCGATTCTATTAGGTATGTGCCCTGAGCACTGATATGTGGAACACTGCCTTGAAACGAACTGCGCGTTCATAGTTTGAACGACTAAGGCCCGGTTGCAATAATTTACGGACCGGTATCGATTAAGATTTATTAAAATTAAGACTTATATCTTTACTAATAATGAAGCAAAGACCTCAAAGCTTTGCATAGCAGACCCTCCCATATGGAAGCAGCTATCACAGGTAAAATTAGCTTGCGAAATGATCTATACGCCCAGTTTGGCAATAAAAAACCTACCATTGGTAAGCAAAACGATTCGTTTTTGTTTATTGAAACCGGGCATAAATGTATATAATAAATGCCAATTTCTCAATACTTTTACCGAGAAAAAATGAGAAGGAACTCATATCGTAATTTTTTCTGACAGTATATCAACTAGTGTATGATATATCTATGAATGCATCCATTTGCAAACTGTTCACGTTTCGAACAAGATGATGTTGTTAACGGTATCCCTCTATTTATATTTTTACTCTATGGAAGAAACGTACATATTGCATCACCAAATGATTCGGAACAAGGCAGGTGGATGATGAAGCTGGCAAGCAAGCATACGGTCCGCCTGGTGGTAAATGTTTACCTACAGGCGCTTGCAACACCAGGGTGCATTGTTGACCCTCGCTACAAATCCTTCATGAAAAGAGATTAAAATGATGTCACTGTGGCAGCAGCGGAACTTATACTGCGGGTCCTGGGTACTACACTGCCAGCACAGTATGCCACACAACACCAATTAAAGAAATAAAATTATTAGTATGCATATTTTTTTTTATGGAACTGGAGTCATTTGTATAGACGCAGTTACAAATTACATGAAACCAGGTCCTATTATTCAAGATGCAATCCATTGCAGCGATTGAACTCTTCAGCTGTTTAATTAGAAGTGTATTACGGAAGTTAGGTGACAGCGGGCAGATTAACGAGTGCGTTGTTCTTATTTCTAAGTTCTTTGCCACGTGACACCCGGGGCCACATAAATCAGTGAGCGAACGACCGAGTGGACACACCGGTTATCAAGAAACTGGATGTGACAGTGCTTTAATTTTTTTTTTTACTTCTGACCCATTTAATAATAATCTCTTTAATAAGTACTTAAGGCCTTAAAAACAAGCACTGTGCGATCATGTGGCACTAGTCCGCGGAATGTTGGAACAGTTCACTCCTACGGCCGAAAGTCCTCTTCCATGACGAAGTAAGGTTGAATATCGTATAGCAAACGCATAACCTTATAAGGTACTATTTAGCAAGTAAGGTAATTCTGATATTTAAAACACGCTGTTTCTATATTTAGTTTTCAAATGAAAGTAACAGCAACTCTCGCCATCGACGGGGAATCCATCCTCACACATTGAAACCAGAATTGAGCTCAGAGGAGTTTTCTTCCGCGGACGCTCATACTGTGGAATGAGCTCCCCGCCGTGGTTTTCCCAATGGAGTACAGCATGGGGTTCTTCAAGAAGGGTGTGAAGAAGGTTTCTTTAGGGTCGGCAACGCGCGAGTGATACCCCTGGTGTTGCAAGCGTCCATAGGCTACGGTAACCGCTTACCATCAGGCGGGCCATATGCTTGTTTGCCACCTTAGTGGTATAAAAAAAAAGTTAAGATTTTTCTAAATTTCGAGGAAAGCGACTGAGCCGAGAAAAGAAATTGTGAGGAGACCTGCATTCACTGCGCTTAGATTCCCCTCTTCGGTTAGGGACGGATCGTTCCCTGCAGTAGGTTCCTAGTATGAATTATGTAACTCCTGAAACATTTTCAGGTATTTTTTTATATTTTACCTATCTTGAAGATAAATTGGGCGCTTAGTTCCGCCCTGCGGTTTTATCATTGCTACGAGAGACATTATTTCTCGTGATTTAAAGTAACCAAACATATACACCGTTAATAATAATAATAATAATAATCTATATATATAAAAATGAACCCCTATTTCTCATGGTCATGCTATAACTTGAGAACGGCTTTACCGATTTCATTCATCTTTTTTTGAATGTTTTCTAATACATCGTAGAAGGTTCCTACATTAAAAAAAAAAAATGCGTAGTTAACGTTACATTACCGGCAGTATATAAATATAAATAAAAAAATAAAATTTATTCTAACAGCATACAGTCATGTTTACAAAGTATCTTTATCTTAAAATTATTGACTTTGAGTGTCAACTATTATTTTGTACATTATTTATAACAGTAGGTATACACAGACAGAAGTTTGGCTTATCCTATTAGTTAGTTAATTACAAGTAAAGCAATACTGACAAGTTCATGTAAATATGTTTGGGTCAGCAATATATAAAACTATTTCAAATCATATACCTCTGTGACACACGGACAGATGAATAACCTAAACCCTAAAAAGAAAATGAATGATGTCAAGAGAGCCAAAAGTTTGCATTTTAAATCCAAATTTAAAATAAAATAATATTAACCAACGATATCTCTTCCGTTATCTCTAGGTCCACAATAAAGTTTAACAAGAAGACACAATTAGGAGAGCGCACGGGTGCCACCGTGCAACATTGTATTTTGTTTTATCTCGTTACGTGTCAAGAAGCTTAGATTTACTGCTGTATTATTGGTAAAAGTTAACACTATGAGCACTAATTTTATTTTGATAAGGGTCAATGGACTTGGAAAAACACTTTGTGCTTTACGATACGACCGGCTTATGAGGGAGTTAAATACTCTGAATACCACTTTAAAGATATCGTTGGCTCGATTTCTAATCAAAATATTTCTCTTGTAATACGATGTGCGTTTATTGCCATAAGCGGAAATGATAAATTGGGGCGAGTCTGAGCTCGTGTTTATTGAATTGTATATGAAAATTTGTTATTACGACTGCGTTATGATAAAATATATATTTGCAAATTTTTTAGGAAAGTGACAGCAGAATCTGAGATAAGTAAAATAGTGAGATCTGCATTATTCACTGTGCTCAGATTTACCTCTTCGGTTAGGGAAGGATCTTCCCCGCATTAGGTCTCTAGTATGAATTATGTAACTCATGAAACATTTTCAAGTTCATTTTCTATATTTTACCTACCAACTTTTAAGGCGATGATAGCTCAGTGGTAGTGACGTCGGATACCGAGATGAAGGTCCCGGGTTCGAATCCTACAATGAGCTTGAGCTTTCGGTGAAGGAAAACATCGTGAGGAATCCATAGCACGGTGGTAGGGTACTGTCTAGTACCCGCCTGGCTGGCTACCACCCTCAAGTTGAAAATCTGTCACCAAGCACCTTTCGGTGTGTTCCGATAGCTGCACTGGAGAGCCAGTTCCTTCTAGGCTTTGTAAGCTTACCACCTTCGGCCGCATCATCACTTACCATGGTGAGATTGCGGTCAAACACAGGCCTATAAACAGTAAATTTTTTTTACTGAAATATACCTTGAAGATAAGTTGAGACGCTTGGTTCCGCTATGCGGGTTTATAATTGCTACGAGAGACGTAATATTTTCTTGGATTTTAAGTGCGGTTTGTTGTGTGGAATGAGCAATCATCTTAATCAGACATTCCAAACGGCTAAAATCATCAACTACATCTTCCCAAAAATAAACTACGTGAATGAGACCAGAAACCTTATTATCATTAAAATTCATCACTTGTCGAAATAAAGCAATAATAATTCTACTTACCCATTATGAGAAACTTTTAAACTTTATCGCCCCTTAATCTATGTGTACAAGTACTAAAACAGTGAGCTCTGCGCTTCTCAACATTCAGAGCTAGCAATTGGGTGGAACGTCTGTTTATTTATAGCTCTTTGATGAAGTTTTAAGTCTATGGCGTTGTAAAATTTTAAGCATGACCACTTTAGTTAGACCTCTAAGATCTAACATCGATGCCTTTTGAATTCTACCACTCTGAGGGATGGGAGGAGAGGGGCAGGCCAATGTTGTGTGGTAGTGATTTTAGAGTGAGGACAGAGACTTGCTACAGATTGTTTGCGTCTCAGCGGTTTATGGAAGCAGATAATGGGGGCGTAGGAACGGCAGATGGGTCTTGAAGTAAGCCATGAAATGAGCGGAGTTTACTTAAATATAGAATAAGGAACTTTTAAACTTTTCGAAGTTATATTATTTTTAATGGTTAACATCCTTTATATACGAGCCATATAAAAGACTTGTGCAGATCCACAGACATCGTATATGCAGATGTTCTAGCGATGGATGAAAAATAACTAAATGTAGAAGAAGATAAACTAATATAAATGAAGGACCAATTGAAAGCAATACTAATGGATACACTTGGGAATGTACTGGGAATGTACGTACGTAAGAATATCGAGAATTGGGCATTAAGCATGGGCAAGCCTAAGGCCCAATTCTCGATGTTCTCCGACATTCCAATAGTCATATTTAGTCATCAAAAACAGAATGCTTTCGGCAAAAAGCAAGATCTTACAACACAAGTAAAGGGAAATATCGAAAAATAAAAAATGATGAAAATTAAGAAAAAATTTGGTACTTTTAAATTTGGCGCCTACTATATTCATTTCACAGTCAATTTGAGTTACATAATTATTGTACGAAACCCTCCGTGTGCGAGTCAGACTCGTACTTGACCGTTTTTTTATACTAAATCATTAAGCTAAAATAAAAACGACTATAAACTTAACATCTCACATTTAGTGGCTCCAAAATCCGCGTACCTCCCGTAGATGAGTCAGCACAAGATATTATTCCGTTGGTCTTTGTTTCAAAACTTTCTTGTTTCACTTTACTCTTGTCTTCAACGAATGCTACATTCAAAGCTCGTACAATACGTATATGTTGCATGTATTTACTTAGCCCAAGTTTTGAGTTGTAATCTTCTTCCGGCAAATGTTTCATTTCACATTTACATCGTGTCTGTAGCGTGCGGTGTAAACATTAGCTGAGAATGGAATAGCCGTCGTTTATAATTCCGTTTCGTGAGTAGAGTTCCATAAATTTAGAAATTAATAACACTGTTTATTTGTTTTAATATTAAGGGCATTGTTAAATGTATTAAAAAAAACAAAAGTAAAGTTTTGTGTCTGTATATCTCAAAATTACAATTATGAATGCTTACTTAAAAAAATTGAGTTAAACAAAACACTTAAGCAAAACACGTATAAAAAAACTTAAAAATATATTTATCTATCAGTTATGTACAAAAACTAACTTATAATAAGTGAGTACTAAAATAGTCTTAAAACTAAAGTAAGACAATTAAATAAAACACATTTGTTTGTTAAATTCGTTACAGCATTTCACAATATAACGACCTAGATGACACTACGATATTAACTAATGAACGATATTCGTTAAAGCCATTCTTCTTTAATCATATCAGCAGCTTTTTCAGCTATCATTATTGTAGGTGCATTAGTATTACCTCTTACTATCAATGGCATGATAGACGCATCAACTACTCTCAAATGCTTCACTCCATATACTCTTAATCTTGGATCAACCACTGCATCTCTGTCCCACTCTGGGCCCATTTTACATGTCCCTACAGGATGGAAGATAGTCGCTGTGTAATGTGTTAGCAAACATGTGAAATATTCATCAGAGCCCCATGGATAACCAACACAATCTTCCACAGGTATTTTCACAAATCTAGCACCACTTTTCTTAAATGCTTCGGTTTCTTCAAGACTTACAGCGTATCGCATGCCTGCTATTAAAATATCAACATCTTCTTTTACAGTGAAAAATCTTGGATAAATCAGTGGTTGGCCAAAAACTGGATCAGTATTGTTTAGTAGGATGTATCCTTTACTTTTAGGTGCTAATAATAAAGGTCTTGCCGCTAAACCATCGTAAAAAGCCAATGGGAAAACATTTGTAGCTATGTATGTCGTTGGATCTGAATAGAACTCATTAACATTTCTGCCATCGAAATGAAATTGCACATCAGGTACATTTTCATAAGAGTATTGAGTATTTATGAACGCTGTTCCTACCAATGTGCCAGTTGCTGCTAAAGGGCTATGTTTCTTTGGATACTGATTTTTATATTTATATAGTTCATCTAAAAGTTCATCGTCACTTACAGCTGTAGAAGTTCTATTAGAAAGAGACAAGATCAATGCATCTGTGGTGACATGATCTTGTAGATTATGTCCTACATTTAAATCAACTAACAAGGGAATATCGAGATCTTGTAAATGATATTTAGGTCCTATCCCAGATAACATGAGCAATTTAGGTGAATTTATAGCACCACCAGATGAAATCACTTCTTTTACAGCATTGGCGATGTAAGGTACACCATTTTTAACGTATTGCACACCGTATGCTTTTTTAGTTTTCGGATCTATTAGAATTTTTGTTGCATACGCTTCAGTGACAATATGTAAATTTGGTCTTTTGTGACGAATTGGTCTAATATATGCAGCGTTAACGGATACTCTACGGCCATCTCTTGAAGTTGTTTGAGATATATCAGTACCCATTTGATTTTCACCATTTAAGTCGGTAATAGGTAGACCTTTTTCTTTAAAGGCATTAACTAGCATTAATGCATTGATATCTAAGTATGAAAATCTTTCTACATTCAGAGGTCCACTGCTAGAATGATAGATTTTATCATGTGACTCTATATCTTGATTATTTTCTGCTTTCTTGAAGAATGGTAGGATCTGAAAAGAGGTTTACAACATATACATTAATATTTATCAATATATCGATATTATACCAACCTCAATGAAATTGGAGAAAATGTAAGAAAATTCAAATACGTTGCTTTTGAATTAAAATACTCAAATTTAAGTTCAGAATATAATTTAAAAAAAATAAAAAAACTGTAAACTGGGTCATTTAAAAACTCTGACTGTGTAAAGGTGGCGGCCCGCAGGCAATAGCAGCACTGACACTGTCGCTGCGTCACTCTGGTTTTTATGTATGTATTACTATGAAATTCTTTCCGTAGCTAGCGACCCATCGCCTAGCGACACGTCCTTAGTAATACATAGGAACGAAAGAGAGAGAAGTAGTGATGCAACGACAGTGTCGTCTACTGCTGCTGCATGCTGTGAACCGGCACATTAATGATTTAAGATTTTATATTATGGAACGTCATGCTAATAACATAGATTTGAATTACTACTTTTAATACAAATCCATTTTGGAGTCAGTTTTATATTTGTTAAAAGTAAATTTTATTGTTTTTCAGTTTTTGTATTCTGTATTCTACACCTCTCAGAATTTTTCACCGACCGAGGATATGCATATCATAAATAATTGTCAATAATATTGAATAAAATATAACAATCGCGATATTCGTGCTCTTTTCTGTTGGGGAATTTCGCTATATTTTCAAATTCATCGTCACCCATATAATTTTATTATGACCTTTATATAAAAAAAATCCTTTGGAATCTACTATTAATAGAATACAGTTTTAAGAAATCAGTGAGCAGATATACGCGTCGTATATAAAATCTCCTCATTTTTTGGAGGAGCATAAATTACTGTATTATCACTTATCACTGTTTAATATTTTTTGTGGTAGGTCAATGTTATAAAAAGAAAAATAATGTTTAAAAACCTTCCTGTCTACTTAAAAAATACCCTTCATGGCTTTGTGTGCTCTCCATTATTTATTTATTAAAATAAATAAATAAATAAATAAATAAATAAATTATCGGCCACATTACCTACCTACCATGTAACTGATAATTTCTATAAAGCAGAAAGTTTGGTTTACTCACATCACGATAGCTCCATCCTTGATTGCCCAACTCGGACCATGCATCGTAGTCCCTTCGATTTCCTCGTATATACAGGAGGTAGTTAACGGCACTGGAACCTCCCATTGTACGGCCCCTGTATAATACAAAAACATTACATTAATTATTATTCAGATATTGCTCTTTAACTACACAAGGTTGCGTAAAATACATGTTAGTTAAATAATGAGGGGTAATTACAACTACTTTCGTCTAGACATCGTATCATATTGGTTAAGGCCAGTCGCACTTTGGGCGTGTTTTTGTACGAATTCCACTCGGGCGTCTTGGGCGTTTACATACGATCAACTCGCACCAACACGCGCCCATAATGATAGTACTTTGAAGGTTGGGATTATTTTTTGTACGTGATCGCACAAGTCGAATTCGTACGAAAATGCGTCGAAAGTGCAACCGGCCTTAACAAATACTAATAAGCGTAACAATAATGCAAAACATATAGTTAAATACTATAAATAAGGTTATTTAATCCTTAACACATAATTCTAGTTAACATTTAGGGAATTTCTGAATTTGATAATATTTTAGTCAACATTTGTTGGTAGTGATAATATTATTGGTTTTAAAAGTAGTTCAATGAACAATAGGCTACTTTCCTGAAAAAAACTATTTAGTCCGTCATTCAAATTATCAAAAAATATTAGACACGTATTTTTTCTTTTGTCAATTAAACAAAAAAATACGAAGATATGGTTTGTTGAAGTACCGTGTGACGTCACGGTGTGGTACACTTTTTAATAACAAGTGACGTCACGAGCCCCCACTCCCGAACTTAGTCGCGCTTTATCTTCGTCAATTGTTAATGATTTGGTAAAACAAAAAATACGTGTCCAATATTTTTTGATAATCTAACTGACGGACTAATTAGAATTATTATATTTTTACCCAGGCAACATCCCTATTAAGGTGCGACGGAGTATAATTTGTAATGTACACGTCCAGAGTATTTGTGATTATGTTGGTATTTGTTAGTAACAATGTGTGACGTATGTTGTACAAACAGTGCTTTTGTATAAGTATCGTGTGATGAGTGCAATCCAATTTCATGCAACATGTATATTTTAATCAACGGTGAACATTCATTAATTTATATGCGTACGGATGAACTTACCAATGCGTTTGTGTTTTGTGTTGTTGTATCATTCATGTAATCTGAAGTCAGTAAATTGTTATAGTATGTAATGAGTATGTATCTGCGTTAGTAAAATAATAAAAGTGTTTTATCGCTTAATATTAATACTAAAATATTGTAAACGTAACGAAATGACTTAGTAATCATCCACCCAATCTTCTTTAATCATATCTGAAATTTTCTCTCCAATCATTATAACAGGTGCATTCGTATTGCCTCTAACTATATTAGGCATTATTGAAGCATCTGCTACCCTTAAATTACTTATTCCATACACTCTTAATCTTGGATCTACAACAGCATGTTCGTCCCAATGTGGTCCCATTTTACAAGTACCAGCTGGATGATAAATCGTTCCCGTATATCTTGTGAACAAACAAGCGAAATACCTATATGTGCCCCATTTGTATCTAGAACAAGCTTGTACGGGTTTTCGTATGAATTTCACCCCGTTTCTTCTAAAGGCTTTGGTTTTTTCTAGTTTTGTAGCAAATCTCAAAGCTTCAACTAAAGTCTGTAAATCTTTCTTTACCGTAAAAAATCTTGGATAAATCAATGGTTGCCCGGTTAATGGATGAGTTTTGTTCAATGTTAAAAATCCTCTGCTTTCTGGTACCAGCAGAATTGGTCTCACGTTAATGCTATCATAGAAAGATAGAGGTAAAGTATCCGTAGCCAAGGAAGTTGTAGGATCAGAATAAAATTCTTTTCGGTTTCGACCATCAAAGTGAAATTGTATATCTGGTACTGTTTCGTCTTCATCAGCATATTTTGTTCTTATAAAAGCAGTTAATTGTAAAGGACCAGTAGCTGCTAATGGTCCACTTCTGTATTTAGATTTATAATATCGATTAATTTGATTAATAATTTGTTGTCCTGTTATAAGAGTAGAAGTTTTGTTCGTCAGCCTCATCAGCATAGCATTTGTTGTAGCATGGTCTTGTAGATTGCATCCTACACTTAATTCTTTTATAACAGGTATTTTCACAGATTCGAGTTCTTGTTTCGGTCCTATACCTGACAACATTAGTATTTTAGGAGAATTTAAAGCCCCAGCACAAATAATTACTTCCTTTGTCGCGTGTATTTTAAACTTAGTACCATTGTTTGTATAAATTACACCGTAAGCTATTTTGGTTTCCGAATCAATCAGTATTTTAGTTACTTGAGCATTTGTCCTTACAACTAAATTGTTTCTTTTTCTTCTTACTGGTCTGATAAAAGCCGTGTTTGTAGAAACTCTTTTACCATCTTGCGACGTATTTTGTGTTGTCATAGTACCTATTTGTTGTTCACTGTTAAAATCAACTAGAGGTAAACCAGTTTCGTGAAATCCTTCTACTAACATGATTACATTTTTGTCTAAATATGTAAATCGTTCTACATTCATAGGACCATCTGATCCATGGTATTCTTCATCAACATCTCCTAAATCGCGATTGTTTTCCGACTTCTTGAAATATGGTAGAACCTGAAAGATTTTTGGAGGATTATTTACTTGAATATAAATATCATTCAATCATCCACAAATCTGAGTTTTTATAGTTACTTCTCTATAGCTCCAGCCATCGTTTCCTAAATCTGCCCAGTCATCGTAATCACGTTGGTTACCTCTCATGTACACTAAATAGTTAATTGCACTAGATCCTCCCATAACTCGGCCACTGTAATTTCATCAAAATTAATTAATACGCGCTTTATATGTAAGTGTGCAAACAATATTAATATTTGTAATTAAATATAGTCGAAATCAATTTCACACTTAGTGGTTTTCGTTGCAAAAATGAAATCAACATGTGATGCCACTAACTATTCGAAAACTTAAAAATCTCTTGTACTTGAATCTTTCATTTCATCTTCCGTCTCTTACAAAGGAATAAGGAGGGTTACTTGACAAATACAATTTATAATAAATAAGCTAGCTTTATACTGTTGCCTACCGTTTCTAAACAAGGCTTTAATTGAATTTTGTGCTGATTTAATATCAAGACAAAACAAAAACACTTTTCAGGCTTTTGTATTTGAACAACATGAAGAAGTTATGACGCTGAAAGATATAGGTAATCCAAGTTAAAAAAAATATGCTAGTAAATATTCTATCCTAATAAATTTAAGTGCCAGTGCCCAGTAATTCAGCATGGGACAGTCCACCTCATTTATTATACGCCCAGAAAGTGTCGCCACCTTCGCATACCCGGCGTGGTGCATCACCAAAGCGACCCGGGAGCGCATGGTTGCACGTGTGAGCTTCCACAAACATTGTGGAAACGCTACAAAAATGCAGCAGCCGCAACATCGTCCTGAATGCATTATTCACATAGGCACGTAGGTTTAGACCACAGATATCTTTTAATAAACGCGTCACATCAACATTCGTAACACTATAACGAAGATAGATTTGGAAGCTGTCGTGTAAAAAAAAGATAGGTATTTCCATTGGACTAGTCTCTTTAAATAGCGTAATTATATCATAATAATACTCCTTAAGATTTGCCATCCTTTGGATCGGTTGATCTTGAATTTTTTCGGTTATTATCTTCTTTTCTTACTTTCTCTCAATAACTACTTTTCAATCTAAAAGTAAGATTTTCGCACAATCCATGTCTTCTGTTGAGAAACGAGTTATTCAAATCCACATAAGAGTGCGTACCAAGCCAGAAAAATATCGCAATGTCAGATGAAACAAACTTATGTCTAATCTTCGCGTGGAGATGAGATGGAGATAGCGTGTTTCGCGGCACAAAAATGAACGAAGCGCTTCTTATCTAAATAACTCGTAAAGTATAGAATATTTTAAAAAATCGTTAGTGACAGCCCTAGGTCATATGTTAGTGATATTATTTATCGAATTTTTGTCTTAATTAGATACACCATGAACGAATAAAACCGAAAATTCATTATTATTAGAGGTAGCTTTGTGATTTTTTTCTATCGAGGAAATTTCATTCCATTATGTTTTTGCTCAGGCAGAACCCTCGCGTATATAATGAAAATACCCATATAAAAATATTTTTTCATTTAAATACTATTTACTTGGGTAAATATCAATTCTAAGATTGTTATTTTGCTTTATACGCAGCCAACTCCTCGCCAAGTCGCCAATTACCATATTATTACTTTATTTTCAATAAAGATGAATTAATTATAATATTGCAACAATACAACTAGAAGTAGAATAAGTACAATTATAAATATAGAAGTATAAGTAGTACAATTAATGTAAATTGATATAATTCTACTGCACTAAACATGTTTTTTTTTAGTTCTAGACGACCCCTTTTCTATGTAGCCTCGATTACGACTAAACTGAGAAGTGAAACGAAAAGCTGAGAATTTGTATATTTGTATGTATTGTGAATGCACTAATCTTTAGATATAAATAATAGAACTAATCTGAGCTAACCTTTAGTTTGGATTGGATGTGGATCTAAAGTTACAATAGAGTATTTCAAACAATTCACAAAATGTTATTTCAAAGGTTATTTATTATGTGATGTGGAAATCCAATGCTTGGATAAATATTTTGATTGACTATTGTAAAATTACGCATTGAATTTTTGGTCAAGGGGATTTTTGTATTTAGCCTACAAAACATAAAAAGTGTGTTTCATGGTTAATTCAAGGAACTTCCGTATATAAGACGCGAATGTAAAACCCCAGCGTGTATAGTTATGCCATGTAATTTACCATTGAGTTCGCAAGTATTAATTACTACAAATTATGCCTTTTTGATTTTATGTTTAGGTACCTATGTTCTGTATGTCGCAGCAGCTCCAAACTGCTTGAGATGATAGGTACTGGTTCTCTTAAGAAAATGGTATTCTCGCAACTAGTACGCACGGCTACAGATTAAGCTATACATTTCCAATATAAGCTGACCTCTCATTGTACGGAAATCCTATACAATGCGAGATTAGCTTATACTGGTATACATGTATAATGCTTGTTTATGTATAATGGCTTGATGTGTGTATCACAATTTTTGTTAAGGGATTATCCAATATCAATATTTTTATCAATTTCCAAAAAAATTCAAATTGGTTGCGAATTGAAGGTAATGGATAAATGGATATCTATTCATAACTCTATCAATATCCCAAAAATCATTAGTAGGTACCATAATTAATGTTGAATTAAATAAATATTTTATTTTGTGCTTATTCTACTGGACTAAAAAACGACTAGAAAATGAAAAAGATCAGCCGTAATCTATATACTATATACCTATACATAAGAAAACCGCAAAATTTTCAATGACGCTAAGAAATCAAATTGAGACTTCCTCATTGGTAAAAACTTGAATCTGCAAATTGTAGTCATGGGGAAATCTGGTAAAATTATTAATTTATCTCTTTGTGTAGGGGAATTTCAATCATACACTTTATTATTGAGGTGATGACATCAGTAGTTTTGCGGCTGCATCGATGCTGCATCGCATTTAGGGATTTGCTACGTTTGATCGTGGAGTCGAAATTGCTCACGTCTTAACGTATAGTAAACGCCAAGAGTCGTGAGCTCAGATTGACAGCTGCGCAGTAGTTAATGTTACCCTCTATTTGGCGGAATGAAAAAGGGGGGAGCACCGAGCTGCATACGATTGGTTCGTCAGATGCTCGTCGTCTATTGGATTCTCGCGCGTCATTTGTCTGTACAAAAGTGTACCTACATGCGCGAACTTGCCCCCACTACTGCCCATCTGTGCTCATCATTCGTGCCGCTTACTGTACACTGGAACGAGCTTCCAAAACGCAAATAAATCGCCGATCACCGATGCTTAATATATAAGTAGCACGTCTGCTTTAGCCCTTACACAGTGAACTATCAGATTGTATTGTATGTGATTTCTTACCTAACCCATGCGCAGGTCTGTCCCCTCTGCGCTCGACACGTTAATTCCTCAGGCTGGGTTCTGTAGTTCCAGTCTATATTGGAATTGTCGAGGGCTGGTGCTAGTGCTGGCACACTCGTGACTTCTGGCTCTTCTGGACCGGCTTCTAGAAGTAGTACCTGTTGGGAATAGGGTTGTTATTAGATTTAAAGTGAAGATGACGTCATATTTTTTTCGACACACTCGCTCGTAACGTTACATTTAATGCAACGTTTTTAGTCTTAATGTAGCTTATTACGCACTAGTGCTTTTTACTTTACATTCCTAATTTTAACCTTTGACTGGTGACATGATTTTTGTGTAATTCACGGCTCCCTAATCGCTTAATACCGCCTCGTCTGTAATTACCAACTATGCACACATGTATCATAATGTACTATTTCAACACTCTTGCTCGTAAAGTGACACTTATTGGACCGTTTTTAGTATCATAATGCAGCTTGCTTTTTAATTTACATTACCGCAAAGTTTTATGATTGTTATAATAATCCCGATTATGTTAAGTATGTACCTCAATGCAATTGATATGTATGTAGTATTATGTACCATTATACAACTAAGCAAACAAGCTTACGGTCCGCCTGGTGGTAAGCGGTTACCGTTGCCTGTGGACGCTTGCAATACCCGGGGTTCCACTTACGTTATAGACCCTCCCCCCTCTCGAATCAGCTCTGGCGCCCTTACTGACCCGCACAAAAATTTGGCCGCGCTATTCTGTAAAGTACTTTCCCAGTCCAGCTGCTGTTTTAGTGGAAAAAAGCTATTATCTAACTGTCTTGAAATTATCGTATAATATTATAACCACATCGAAATTAAATGGCTATGTCCCGTCTATAAATCTGGGTAATCTAGATATTTTTGCAACATGGTTGAAAATCCTTACTACTGTATTTTATTTCCATTAATTAGTCATCAAGAACATGAGTTATTCTCTCTAATATTATAAATAGGAAAGATTGGATGTTTATTATATTTGTGACTCAATCACTCATAATTGGCTAGGCAGATTTTGATTAAATTTGGCATAAGATTAGGATAGGATAGAATTGAATACTTTCTATCCAGGGAAAAGATAAATTTTCTCGAGAACGTGGTAGAAACTAGTAAATAATATATAAGATTAAAACAATCACAGTTACAAAGCAATTAATCAATTAACATATTTTTTTAATCAATTAACGCAAGTAATAAAACTACAAGGCGGTACAGATCCCAAGTGGAAAATAAAAAGTTAAACAACAAGTAAAACACGGCAACATTTCGCTTGAATAAAAAATAAAATGATCTCGTACCTACTGGAAAGTTTGATTGAGTCTAAACTATCAACATTAAATTAATTGGCAACTCTGCCGGCGCCGATTTTGCTGGACTGTTGCTAATAAATTTATTTGCATTTCATTTTCTTTTTCATCGGTCTTCACTTGTTACTTCTCTTTCAATAGTAAAAGCAGTAATTTTAAACGTAAAGATAGACTTGACATTTACTTGAACTAGTGCTCACACAAAGGTTGGCATTCGAGCATAATTCGTTTAATGTTTTGAATAAAATAAATATTTAAAAAACATGCTTTTACTGGATTGTCATCCAAACAAAACGTGACGTCACGCGGAGCTTCAACACGCGATATCTTCGTATTTTTTTGTTAAGAAAAAATAACTTGAGAGAGGTAGAGCATAGCGTTTATTCGCTCAAAGAGCAGCTCGACTGGGGAAGTACCTCCAACTTACAGAATACCGCAGCCAAATAACTTTATGTTGTGTAAAGTTGTGTTCCTGCGCGAGAGTAAGGTCGCCAGAGCTCATAGGGGAGGGGGAAAGGTCGGCCGCTTACCATCAGGCGGGCCGTATGCTTGTTTACCGATTTAGTCGTATATTAAAAAAAAATTAAAAATATGTGTCCCTAATTATTTGATAGTGTAAATGAAGGACTAAATAGAATTTTGCAGTTATCTAGCCCCAGTGTGCATATTCGGCATTGCAAAAAAGCTTATACACTACTAACAGCCAAAGAAAATTGTAGTAGGTAGGTAATTAAAGTTATAAGGTAACTTATATACAGGTCGTTGTTTTGGTCAGCGACGAGCGACTCAGGGTCGATAATACAATAGATATTGGTGCTAAAAAAAATACTTTATTTTTTTTTTATCATGAAAATAAAAAATATAAATTTTTGAAAATCATGTAATAAGCTAAAGTGTAGACATAATACTCAAAGGGAGTGCGAGGGAGTAAAGGGGTGGGGCGATGGCGGCTTGTGCCTACCTCTAGTCAGTGCACGTGCCTAGTAACCATACTTTGCGGTAATTTTATTTCAAATTGAATAAGGTATTTCTCAACATATTTACAGTCTGTAATGGAATTAAGTCAATTTTTGGGGAATATATATTTTGTACTACCGCTCCTGGGTCGCTTGTCGCCGACCAAAACAACACCCTGTATAGACACACCTACATAGAGACATCTTACATCACGCGAGTTCAGTAATTTACGGACCGTTATCGGTTAAAATTAAGACTCTTATATCTTTACTACTAATGAAGCAAAGACCTCAAAGCAGGCCCTCCCATATGGACATAGCTATCACAGGTAAAATTCGCTTACGAAATGATCTATAAGCCCAGTTTGGCATTAAAAAAACCTTCCATTGGTAAGCAAAACGATTCGTTTTTGTTTATTGAAACCGGCCATAATTAGTGACCGTAGCCTTACGGTGGCCGTTACCATCAGTGGAGCCGTATGCTTTTTGTCACTTTATTCTTCAAACCAAAGAACCTCCATATTAAAATAATAATAATCACGACGGCACTTATTTACCTGATGAATATTTTGTTCTAAACTTTATCCGCGCAGACATAGCAGCTAAGTTAAATTTTACTTCAGCATCCTACAGTATTGAAATTAATAACTAGCAAGTTTAGTTGTTCAATCAAAGAGAAAGTTTCCGAAGTAGGATATTGAGTTTGCATCCGATAAACCTGTGAAATCCAGTAGGACGGATTTTGCACTATTGAATAAAATTCAAGCGGCTCGATTGAAATAGATGTTGTAGTTTGTTTAGTTTACATTTAGTTTGGGTAAAATTGGGTCACAAATAAGTATTGTAACTAGGTGGAAACTGTTCTCGGTATAAACGAGTAGGTTACCGTAAAAATAATTTTCTCCTCTCCGGGCGTAAAGCGTCAACTTTCGTCCCGCTGCGCTAAACGACAATGCCGCTTTTTGCCTCCGTCGAGGAGAAAAATAGTATACACACCTTGGGCAGGAAATAAGAAAGCCTCAGATCACATGTTTGTTGCATTACATGTGATCTGAGACATTTCTTACTTTCCTGCCCAAGGTGAGTAATATACTATTACAAGAGTTTGTTTTACCACTTTATCGGCGTGATTAATATGTATACCCATGCAAAAGGACTAGTAGTCTAGTTATTTTAGTCTGAGCTAAGCCGCGGACAGATAGACAGACAGACATATAGACGGATGGACATGGGTATACTAAAAAAACTGGGTGTAAGTTTTATCTGAATCCGTTGAGTCAACTTGCAATTAAGGAATCTTCTATGTTAAACATAAAGGTGCCGGTTCGCTGCCATATGCATATGCAGCTGGCGACGCGGACGTGTCGCAGCGACAACTTTTTTTTATACCACTAAGGTGGCAAGTAAGCATACCGTCCGCCTGATGGTAAGCAGTTACCTTAGCCCATGGACTCGCGCGTTGCCGACCCCAATACTTCTTTCTTTTTCGTAACTATGGAGGCGACGGTGTCGCTAGCTACGGATGGTAATTCATAGTTATTATAGAAACCAGTGTCGCGGCGACACGTCGCCTTCAGCTGCTGCATGCGGTCGGCTGCGAATCGGCACCTTTTGGGTAGCTTCTGTTTGATACTTTCAAAGCTAAGTCTGCAAGTCGATTTACTGAACGCCACGACAGTTCTGAGAAAAACAAAGTACTAAAGTCTGAGATGAGTTGTAATTTCTTGGTAAGTGAGCGCCGTAAAGTTAGTACAATAGCTTACTCAGTGTCGCGTGTTGTAGTAAAACATGTAGGAATTATGGATGTAACCACAGATATTTAGATGTATGTATGCGTTATATTGCTGTGATGGATTACATAAAACGTAATTGATTCGCTATATATCTATCAGTATCAGTATTAATTAAAAGGAGAGGAAGAACTGATTGATCAACGTTTTAGGCTCTGCGTTGATGAATCAGTCAGTCAGGAAAAGTAATTATATTTGTTATATAGATAGATACAGATTAAGATTATTTATGCAAATAACGCCACATTCGTCACACACCGCTCAAATACACCCCCACATCCTTACACAAACACTCACACATTACAATCCCACTAAGACACTTAAGAAATTTTTGTCTTTTGTCATTTATTATTAACAATAGTGAAACTACAGAGGAAGAACTGACTGATTAAAGATTTAGGCTCTGCGGTGATGAATCAGTCAGTCAGGAAAAGTAATTATACTAGTGTTTTTAATTAATAGGTAGATAAATATACAGATTAAGAGTATTTATGCAAATAACGCCATACACGCCCAAATACACCCCACATCCTTACACAAACACTCACACATTACTTTCCCACTAAAACACTTAAGAAAATTTTGTCTTTTATTATTAACAATAGTGAAACTGCATAGGTAATATTGTTTTTAAATATTTCGTACCTATTCAAGCTATTAGAATAAACTATATTTTTGTTAACTTGACACTGTATAACGCTGTTTGATCTCTTTAAATAAATAAATAAAATAAAAAACACACTACTTTAAAGACTCGCAGTAAGACGATTGTAGTAAGCGATATTTCGACTGAGAATAATAGCATTTTCCCTCTTTTTACTGGTTTTATTGTCGCCATGAAAGTTTGCGTGTCTCGCACTTGTTTTCAGATTGTATCCTCACGAGTTTGCTATCTTTCATTCAATTTATTTGCGCTGACTCAAATTCTATTAAAGTTTGTTATACAAGTTATCACTATACATTGTTTGTAGCTTTGCAAAAGTATTTTGTGACGTAAGTAAATTTATTTAGAAGCGCTTAAAATTCGTAGCCTCGCGGGAGTAAAACCCACCACAGACGTAGCTATAATATATATTAATATGCCGAGCTATAATATAAATTACAGTACTGTTTGGCGAAGTAACAGAAATATATATTATAGCTGCGTGTGCGGTCACTCAAACATTAGTTTTGAAAATATATAGTAATATGCCTTGCTATGATTTATATTAATATATATTATAGCTACGTCTGTGACGGGCTTAAGGTTGCCAGAGCTCATTGGGGAAGGGGTAAGGTAAACATTCTAGCTAACATTCTAGCTTTTTTTGTTGACTGTACTTGGTACTGTACTAATGTATACCAAACCAACCCGTCACCTGGCAGTGGGTGAAATACGACTTGCAAGATTCCACCCGAACATAGTTACATATCATTGCAAGTTAAATAAAAGATTGTAAAAAGGTTATTAAACAACTAAAAAAAAAAACATCAGACAGGGGAGTGCCAAGGTTGGCAACCTTTAAAAACTTATAAGGTACTGGAGGAATGAGGACTGTCAAGTGCAACAACCGGACCCCGACATATTACCTGGAGAGAGATGTTTTCCTTTACCAAAAGCTCAAGCTTATTGTAGGATTGGAACCCACGGTCTTTGACACGGCATTCGACGTTACTACCACTTAGCTATCTGTTTCTCTATAGAAATGCATATGCCATTTATAATCTGATTTACTCCTATAGAGGAGTAAATCAGATTATAAATGGCATCAGAAACACAAAGGATTGTATTGTATCAGAACTATGTAGCCTTTTTGGGGTCCGAACCGAAAAGGTAAAAAGGAATTCTTAGGGTGTCACTCCGTTCGTCTGTCTGTTTCACAGCGCTAGTTTTAGTACTGATGCTATATTGATTTTAAATTTAGAATAGTTTTAAATAATACCATCTCATTTTTAAGCTATTGCATAGCTTCTATTGCGGGCCTTGAGCGTGGAGACCAAATCCAGAAATTCCGTAACGAAAAAACCTAACACTCCCCACTCCGACCGGCACAGCGGTGATACTTTTTAGTTTTGCCATCTATCGATGAATAGCAGAACTTTTAATGACTTTTTGAAATATTACGCTTGTCTCTTTAGTTCAGCAACTCGCCTCTAGGTAGCATTGGTTGTCTATTGCATATATTAACTTCTCATTTATTTAATAAAAGAAAAAAAAATGTTTTCTTATCGGTCACCACGCTCAAAAAGTGTAACTTAAATTAATATCAAAGAAAAAAAAACAAAGGAAAAAAATACTGCATAAATAAAATAAATAAATAATTATAATTGCATAAGTTGATAAAAACAGCTATGCAATAGCTTTACCGCGGCAGTCTCCGAGTGCCCGAGTTTGGTGGCGGGAATGGCCACGGCAAAGTAGGTCTACAAGTCCAAATGGGGTTTCATAAGAAAGGGCTTTATTTGTACATTTCAAAACAGTTTTTTATGTGTATTTTTTTACTTATGATGAAAAATGTCGAAAAAAATACAATTCCCCCCTTTTCTCTGAAATTAGCAAAGCCAAAAATATGAAATAATTACAATAGATAGACATAACATAAAATTTTAATTTTGCAGGATTTTTTTTTTTAATAATGTTTCTAACTACCACAGTTTTTACGAAATCATCGAAATTCCGACAGAAACGAATTTAGTTATGCAGTCCGGTTTTTTATACATCCACAAACCAAGAAATTATACACGTCTTAGGGAGGTTGGTACTCTTAGTTTGTGGGTCAGACTCAGACTCTTGGCCGGTTTTTATTTGAGATAGAACAAAATCATGTCGTTAGGTACCGTATAGACGCTTTTGAAATGTGGTACTGGAGGAAGATGCTGAAAATTCCCTGGACCGCTTTCCGCACCAACGTGTCCATATTACGAGAGCTTAAAGTGGAGACGAGACTATCCTCCGTGTGCTGCTCCAGGAAGTCTGGAGACAACCTCGAGCAGCTGATGGTGACTAGCGCGATATTATACGAAATAAAATGAGTGACATGAGGATACACGACACGAGGAGGAAGGACCTTACTTTTTGTCAATTTTGGTACATAAACATTTGCATCGACAAACGTAAAGTATTAATTGCATTCTTTTGCGTAACCTTCCAAGTTTTGGTTTCATAAAATGTAAAAGCTACGATTATTTCATTATTGAATGCAAATCACTATCCGCGACCGGTACTAATGAGGTCACCTTGCGTTGCCTGATATGTAGCAATTTCTTATACCAGTATAGAAAACAATTACTGAATGCTTGATATAAATAAGGAAAGGATGTTTTTTATATTCATGTTTAATATTTCAACACCTAGAACAGGTAGAATATGCTGAACACCTCAACTACCTATAACATCTTGTGTACCATATTTGAAGAAATAAATAAATTATTATTATTATTATTCTCTTTATTTATTTAGTTTCTTAAAATTAATTTTTTTTATAACATTAATTTATAAAATCAAAAATATTATAAAAAACCTAATCCTATGTAAATATGATTATTTTTTTTACAATATTTTTACAAAATTTAAAATGTTATAAAAAAACCTAATCCTAGTGTGCCGCCGGCAGCGGGGTACGGTCCAAGCTACCGGTGGTTAGGGCTGCAGAGAGAGGAATCTCCTGACGATGCGCGCCGTGTCCAGGAGCACCGCCCTCTGTATCTGACCCTTGATCCAGCCATCCAGCGATAGCCTCTCAAGATGTTGGTCGAGACTCTTCGCTATTAGACCGTTCGCCGAAACAACTATCGGGACAATGATCGTTGAATCAACATCCCACATGGCGGTTACCTCGTGAGCCAAGTCAAGGTACTTGCTGAGCTTGTCCTTCTCGGCCTTCACGAGGTTCTCATCATGAGGGATGGTGATGTCGACGAGCACTGCCCGGCGCTTCAATCGATCTGTCAGCACGATATCAGGCTTATTGGCTACAATAGTCCTGTCCGTGATGACAGATCGATCCCAATAGAGCGTGGCACGACAATTTTCGAGAACTGGCGCAGGTGCGTACTTATAGTACGGGATTTCGGACTCTACAAGGCCGTATTGAAGAGCAAGTTGCTGGTGGATGATTCTGGCTACTAGGTTATGTCTGTGCAAGTACTCGCCGTTAGCAAGATGAGAACAACCGGAAATAATATGCCTGAGTGACTCTCCGGGACGGCGGCATGCTCGACAGATGTCAACCGTACCGTCCTTCAGGATATATTTCCGGTAGTTATTCGTCTTGATAACTTCGTCCGCAATTGCACAGACAAACCCTTCGGTTTCCCCAAAGAGGTCACCAAAGCGTAGCCAGTTCACCGACGCGAGCAGATCTACATCAGGCCCTGTTAGGGCCCTGTAGAACCGCCCGTGTAGCTCCTTACTCTTCCATACGTCCTTGCGGTCCTCGATGCTTAGCACCTTTGGTCTGCGCCAGTTCTCGTTTGCCAAGGACAACGGGGTGAGGCCCCTGTCTACTGCCACCACATCGCGATGCATCCCACACTCGTTGTCAAGGAAGTATTTCCTAAGACTGCACACCTCGCGGTTGTGGAGGTTCTTGGCGTTTAAAAAGCCACGGCCTCCACATTTACGCGGGATGTACAGTCTCATAACAGACGAGCGTGGGTGTAGCATGCGATGTGTTGTGAGCAAGAGACGGACCCTCCTATCCAGGGTGTCCAGCTCAGTTTGAGTCCACCTTAGTATGCCAAAGGAGTACGTGAGCAGGGGCATCACCCAGGCGTTGAAGGCGCGCACCTTGTTACCACCTGACAAAAAACTGTTCAGTACTTTTGTCAGGCGACAGAAGAAGCGCTCCTTCACAGCCCGCTTTATGTCCCCGTCCACAATACCCAACGACTGTGACATACCAAGGTACTTATAGGTTTCTGCTTCGGAGAGTGATCTGAGAGACATTGTCTCAGAAAGCTGTAAATTCGTTGAATTTACGACTTTCCCCCGCTGTACATGCATGACCGCACACTTATCTACACCAAACTCCATTTTGATGGCGCTACTAAAAATTTCTGTAATTTTCAGTAGCTCCAACAAGTTTTGACGTTTTGGTGCAAATAGTTTAAGGTCATCCATGTACAACAGGTGAGAAATGACCTCACCCCCTCTCCGAAGCCGGCAACCTAGTTCTGAATCCTTCAGCAGAGTACTGAGCGGATTCAAAGCTAGGCAGAACCACAGAGGACTCAAACTGTCACCCTGGAAAATACCTCGCTGAATCCTTATAGAATCCTGCGGGCCAGAGGTGCCATCCCCACCACCTGGTTGACGAAGGAATGTGATCCACTGCCTCATACATGCGCTCAAGAAGGATCTTAGAGCTGTATCAACTTTATACAGTTCCAAGATCCTCTCCAGCCATGAGTGAGGCACCGAATCATAGGCCTTCTTGTAATCAATCCAAGCAGCCGAGATGGCTCCCCTGTTCCGCCGGACCTGTTGGCAAATTGTCGTGTCGATGAGGAGGAGCTCTTTGGTACCACGGGACCCACCCCTACATCCATTTTGAGAGGGGGCCAAAATGTTATTCGCAACAATGTGCGTATTAATTTTTGCTCTCAAAATGGATGTAAGGAGCTTGTATAGTGTTGGCAAGCACGTGATGGGTCGATAGTTTTTCGCTTCCGTGGTACTACCGGACTTAAAGAGCAAGGAAGTAACACCGGTTGTAAGGAAAGTTGGCAGGGAACCATGCTCAAGGGCTTGTTGGAATTGCGTTGCCAAACGTTCGTGTGAGCATCGAAACCACTTTATCCAAAAGTTGTGCAATCCGTCCGGCCCAGGACTTTTCCAATTCTGGGTCGTGCGGATTGCACAACTTATGTCATTGGGGCTGATGGTTATAGCCTCCATTGGTTCGATGGACTCACACTCACGTTCGACAACACTCATCCACTCGCCCTCGGTGTGTTCGACTGGCACTGACCAGATACTACGCCAGAAATTAATCATGGAAGTAGTATCCGGCAGCTGCCCGTCAGACACACGTTGGTCGGTTCCCTCCCACTTCCGGTATACCTTCCTCTGGTCACTCTGGAAGAAGCGATTTTGTTGGAATCGATCCACACGCTCTCTGTAGCGGCGAATACGGCTTGCCCAAGCATAGACCTTCTGCTTCAGGAAGTCAATGCGCTCTGTGACACAGGTCATGTAATCGTGGGGCCTAATATCAGTCCCCGCAAAGGCCTGGGTCACAAAGCGCATGACACGGGGGCGATTATTGCCCCCCCTGAAGCAAATCAGCTTTGCAATGAGAGTCCTGAACGTGTTGATACGCCGCTCGATCCGCACTTGCCAAGCGGGGGCACCACCGACGGGCCGCGAGGCTCGGTCTGGGACAGGTAGCCTGACACGAGCAACACGGCACGCCGCGATGGCTCCGCAGTACATGATCGAGTGGGTATCAACTAAATCTTCACTAGCACGTAAATACGGGTCTAGTAAAGCGTTCAGGGCTCCCATCAGCGCTAGGTTTTGTCTATTTGTGGGCAATCGTGGTATTCGCGGCCTAGAGTTGGATGCGGACCTATACCGCATAATCGCTTCATCCAAAGTCCTCCTCAAATGCTCATTGGTTTGAGCGCTTACGCTGTTCACACAGACCTCCTCGTCGGCACTGGAATCGACCCGCGCCACCCCCGGTGCCTGGTCTGGTATCGGCACCGAAATCGGCGAAGCAGCAGGTGGATCCCGCGTCAAAGTGGAGGTAGAGCGAACAGGCAGCGCTTCCAAGCGTAGCCGATCAAGTACAGAGTCATCCAGCCTCTTGAGCCGCTGGATGGCCCGCACCTGATCCGATAGACGTTGCGCGGTCACAGTGATGGTTGGTTCAAGGATCTGAAACAAAGGCAGCATCCGGTCACGGTACGCGGACAGGTTGGTTCCCCCCTCTGTAGCCCCATAGTAGGCGCGCATGCAGTTTTCATTAATGGACTGTGTCCACCGCATGCGACGCACTATACCACCGGTAGCGGGGGCCGAGCGCGGGGCAGGTTGTCCCGCAGGCCCCAAGCGTGCCGGCAGCGGTGGCCGCGCTGGCAGGGCGGGCGAGGGTGGTGGGCGTGCGTTTCGTTTCGCTGTTTTATTTGTCCTTGACCTTGTAATCATGTTTCATGTTCTATTTCATGGTTCTATTGTACGTGTTGAAGTGACATAAATGTCATGACAGTATAATTTTTCAAAGGTATACATATTTTGTTATTATTGCGAAATTGTATTCTCATTTTGGTAGCTGTCCTGTTTTTCTGTTAAATATACTTGAATATGACTTGAAATATGGTGTAAATAGCGATAAAAATGAATATTTACAAAATCACAAAAAATCAAGGCGTTGTCAGATGTCAGCGTTTTTTTTTTTTTTTTTTTTTTATTATTATTATTTTTACTTCTTTTTTTTTTCTCAGCTCTTTGGCTGGTTTTCTAACTACATTTACGGGCTGAAGCCAAGTAAATGTAGCGTGTGGTGGATATTTATGACAGTGTGTTTTCCTCCTCTATCTGCATGAACTTTCTGACTATTCTGCATGTGTTAAGGATTGCAGCTTTCTGGAGGCTAATATAAACAGAATCTGGTAGGTCTATTAACTTTAGGCTACGAAGGAGATGGTTGGGGATTATGCCTGTCGTGGAGAGTACTATAGGTATAACATAAACTTTTTCTTGTCTCCAGATTCTTGTTATTTCTTCTTTAAGTTCAGCGTATTTGCTTATTTTTTCAGTTATTGTTTTTTGTACGTTATGGGTGTTAGGAACAGCAATGTCTATAAGGTAAGTGATCTTATTTATTTTATCCTGTAGGGTTATGTCTGGTCTATTATAGTGGATGGTCCTATCTGTAAGTATGGCGCGGTCGTAATAGAGTTTATGTGTGTCATTTTCTAGGATAGTTTGTGGTGTGTATTTGTAATAAGGAGTGTTTGTGTCCTGTATGAGTTTATGTTTGAGTGCTAGTTTTTGATGAATTATGTTTGCTACTTGGTTATGTCTATGAGTGTAGTCTGTCTGTGTGAGTGTTGTGCATGCTCCAGTTATGTGTTGGATGGTTTCTGATTGAGTGTGGCACCTTCGGCATTTATCGTTAATGATGGTAGGGTCTTTGATGATATATTTCCTGTAATTTTTTGTGTTGATTATTTGGTCTTGTATAGCCATTATGAATCCCTCTGTTTCTGGGAACAAGTTTCCTATTTTAAGCCACTTATTTGATGCTACTGTATTTATATGGGATTGTTCTAGATCGTGAGGATGCCTGCCGTGGAGTACTTTCTTTTTCCAGTTATCTAGTTTTTGTTTCTGTGGATCAGTGTTGTTTGTGTTTTGTGTATCTATATGTTCGTTTAAATTAAGCGGTGTGTAGTTATGATCAATATTAGTTATAGCTCTGTGTATATCACTAGTGCGGGATTTCGTTTGAAAGAATGTTTTTAGCGTAGTGATTTGTTTCTGCCAAAGTTGATGGATGTCAATGAGGCCTCTCCCTCCATTCTGTCGTTTGAGGGTGAGTCTTTCGGTTGCAGATTTTGGATGATGTTTGTTGTGTTGTGTAAGTGTTGTGCGTATGGTTCTTTCTAATTGTTCGATGTCAGTTTTAGACCATTTTATGACTCCGAATGAGTAGGTTAATATTGGTATGGCATAAGTATTCAAGGCTTTTATAAGATTTTTTCCAAATAGTTGTGAGTTGCATACTGCGTTAATTCTCCTTCGGTATTCTGTAATTAGTGTCTGTTTAATTGCTGTGTGGTCAAGGCCTTTAAGTTGCTTGTATCCTAAATATTTGTATAAATCTGTTGGTTCCATGGCTGTTATTGTATCAGTGTCGTTTACTATTATTATTATTATTATTATACAATGAAGTTGGTAATCAAGCTACGGCCCGTCTGATGGTGAGCGGTTACCGTAGCCATATGGACGCTTGTAACACACGAGGTATCACTCACGCGTTGCCAACCTTTCCTCTCTCCCCAATGAGCTCTGGCTCGCTTACTCACGCGCAGGAACAGAATAAGGCTATTTGGCTGAGGTATTCTGTAAGGTGGATTAATTTTCCTGTCAAGCTGTATGCTCTACCTCTCTTCACTCTGCTCTTTCAGGAGCTTGATAAAACAAAATGGCTCTTTCCTAACCTAACCTAATGTGATGAACTGAATAAATGACTTCGATTTTTATTTGATTTTGAAGACTATTCATTCTAGTTTGAAAAACGACGAGTTTTTGGAGTCAGGAAACAGACGCCAGAAGCAATGTTCTGTGCTAAACGTACATATTATTAAGAGGATATCAGAATTGGAATGGTGGAATCAGGTTTAATGCCTGTGCGAACATTCTTCTAAATGTATCATGCTTTTTAACCGACTTCAAGAAAGGAGGAGGTTCTCAATTCGGTTGTATTTTTTTTTATGTTTATTTCCTCATAACTCCGTCATTTATTAACCGATTTGGAAAAATCTTTTTTTATTTGATAGGGCCCGTTTAGTCCCATTGTCATCAGATCAGGATTTGATTACTTCTTAGTGTATTTTGAAGTCGGATTAAGTTTTTTGTAAAACAGTCCAATTATAATACGTAGATTAATATTTCACCTAACTAATATTGAGAAAATATAATACAATCTGAGATTCATAAGAATATTAAATTTATCATTTCTAAAAATGAAAGGTCGGGGGTGCAGTAGATTAATTATCAGATCAGACATAATAAAGTAAAAATCTATCACAAAAATTTCATTCTCAGTTGTAAGTTTGACTTATCTTTTATTTATCACAATTATATCTGTTCATAAAATATTTTTGTTGTGTAAAATATTACAAAACTCTGTATTTTACTGTTATTAGGCGTAACACAATTTCATATTTTATTAATTATAAATCTGTTACAATATTAAAGCAACACAAAACTTGTTACAAATATTATTTTGTTAAAGGATCGTTTAATATAAAAAAAGTAATGTCACAACTATCAGAAATAATGAAGAAAACAAAAAAAGGACATTAATCCAACGAAGATTCTAAAACAGATAACGAAGTCAGACATAATAGAGAGGTAGACGTTGAAAAATTTTTCAGGTCATATAATAGGACAGGATTAGTTGTAATGGTCATTAATTAGCGATTAGGAACATAATATAGAACGCACGGACGATCCTCATAGGCCCGGTTTCAATAATTTACGGACCGGTATACGTTAAGATTTATTAAAATTAAGACTCTTATATCTTTACTAATAATGAAGCCAAAACCAGCTTTGCATAGCAGACCCTCCCATATGGAAATAGCTATCACAGGTAAAATTAGCTTACGAAATAATCTATATGCCCAGTTTGGCAATAAAAAAACCTACCATTGGTAAGCAAAACGATTCGTTTTTGTTTATTGAAACCGGGCATTAGTTGTTATGGCTAGTTAGTTACTAAACCCATCATTTAGTTGAGGGGTATTAACTGAAGTTTTTTTCTTTTTTATTAAGTTTGATGGCTGAAATGCTTGCAGGCGATCTACCTCATGATAAGCGGGTTCTGACGCCTGTAGATATTAGCTATACCAGGCTTACATTATTGCTCTCAATATTTAATTAATTATAACTCTGTTAATTAAGGCCCTAGATATTAGTTTCATTATCATATTATCATATTCAGCACAAGATGGCCATTGTTGAACGTTTGCTACCCATTGTTGCTACCCCGTAACCAGAACTAGGGAATTCAATATCAGAATATGGCCGAGATTTCACGAGAACGAGATCTCGGCCGAAAATCGAACGAGATCTCGCGAGATTAACGAGATTGCACAGGAGCATATAACTACATTATGTTTCTACCAGTGTCGAGGCTGGAAGAGCGTTTTCTGCGGCTCGTTATTTAGCCTGAAAAGGAAGTCTTCTCGTCTGTCGGACGACATTATACTTTATGCATTCACAAAACTACTTCAAATATTTTAGGACTAAGAAAGAGATAGTACTTTTTAAGCTTTCGCGTAAATTGTACTAAATTCATTGTAATATTAATGTATCGGGTCTATTCGCGCACAAAAGTTCGCGTAAGTTAAAATTAAATTTTGATAATAATCTGTGCGCGAATAGACCCGATACATTAATATTACAATAAAATAGATGTTGTAATAAATGATTTCATTAAAACATACATCAAATGTCTTATTATTTTCACATTAAATTATTGTGACAATTAAAAAAAAAATTGCAAACATAACCACTAATCTCGTTCGAGATCTCGCAAGATTGATGTTTTTTTGGCCGGGCCGCTTGCTTTCCCCAAATTCTTTCCCTACATTCTTTAGGTTGCCGAAACATAATGCATAACAGATCAAATGAAATACACAATATTTCTCGAAAAAAATTAATATATTGTTAAAATTATACTGTCTCTGTCACTGACATATGAAATAGCAAAGATAGATGAAACATAGATGAAACATAGATTAACTATGGACTTTCAGACACTGGCGGTAAGGCAATCAATTTCCAATATATTTTTTAAACAAGCTTTTTTATATACTGACCAACATAATCATTAGACCCTAAAACCAGAGTCCTCGTCAAGACGAATCAAACGAGCCCAAACTCGATGGGGTTTTATTACACAGTTCCCATGGCCACTTTCCGGCTCCATCATCAAACATGCATCCAAAATTTCAGCTTAATCGGAAAGTGGGTCAAATTTAACATGCAAGATTTGATTACAGACAGACAGATAGACAAACGCAGAGACAGGTGAAACTAAATAAAAGCTTGTTATAAGAAAAGTCTCCAAAATAGACTTGGCTATGTTATTGATAGTCCATACTTTACTAGCTGTCTCGCGCGGTTTCACTCGCATTCCCGAGGGATCATATGTTTTACCGGGATAAAAAGTATCCTATGTGTTAATCCAGAACATATTCTGTGTGCCAAATATCATCCAAATCCGTTCAGTAGTTTTTGCGTCAAAGAGTAACAAACATACAAACTTTCGCGTTTATATTAGTACGATTAAAGTAATTTCACATGAATACGGAAATTGCTAAGCAGTCGATAAAAAAATCAACCATACTATAAATATCACAACACAGTCTACGTTCTTAGATAAAAATACCTCACAAGCCAATAAAAACTTTTTACCTATTACATTGTCTCGCTATTCTTAAGATGAATAATTTCCCAAGACCATTTTCACTATACATAATAGTGACAAGGAAAATATTGTGTGAGAAGTTAAGATTTTCTATTTATAGCGAAGTGCGGAGGCTGTCTTTTGTGATTAATTTAAGTGTAATGGCGACCTTGTTGCTTGACCTTAACTGAATAGATGTCAAATTGTGAAATGTGGGTCAATACTGGGCGTTTTTGTTTCAGTTTTAAATATTTATATTGATAATTTTATTACAGTTTATCTAATCATTACCAAATGATTGTATTTTGTCAGATCAAGGTTAGGTTTCGAAAAATTTATGATCCAAACCTCAGAATTTTAACCAGTTTCACATTTTTATTTGTACTGTTATTTTTTTCACGTTAAATACTAAATAATACTTAATAGCCTACCAACTCATTTTGTGACAAGAATATTTAAAACTTTAGTCAAAAGAATCCATAAAAATATGTGAACATAAAGGAAATAATGGCCTGGATTTGAATCTGTTGTTAAATACTTTATCCTTTTTTAATGCAATCGTTAAATGTATGGGTAAAATAGCTTACTAAATAACTTACAAAATTGGAACAATATGAAATTGTTTAAATTAAATAAATAAAAGTATGTATTTCATTGAATTTATAGACGATATTATAAAATAAGTTAACAAATTGGTAATTTATACATACCTTCCATTTTTTGACTTCCGAAAGCCTATTGGCAACCACACACCCTGCCGATCCTGCTCCAACAACAATGAAATCGTACTCTTCTATTGCTTGCCTCTTTCTCCTGCTCTTCTTTTTATTTTCTTTCACTGTCACCTTTTTCGAATCAGCCGTATCAGGTTCATGAAAACTTCTTCTATAATTGTAATCATAAACCGGCGAAGATGCATATTTAGAAAATGGATTAAAATCACTTCCAATTTTGTAATCACTCGGTCTCTCATAGTTTGTTGGCTTATAATAAAATGTTTGTTCCGAAAAACCACGACTGCCTTTCGGACCATGACTAATTGCCTGTATTTTTGTACGAGGTATATCAGTCGGTATTACATGACCTAGTCCTGGAGTATAGAAATCTGAATGCGAAGTGAACCGTGTCGGTCCCAAGTCGAAATCTGGAGACGATGTTGCAAATTCGCTTGACACACCACTAGAATACAACGATTGAATATTATCAGAATACGGATTTTTTGATACACTGTCAATTGATTCCCCGAATAATTGAGCAAGTAAAGCTAAATACATGAATCCTGCTTGAGAACATTGTGTTAAAGGCGCGGACTGTTCGAGACAAATATCAGCTATATTCGGTGGTATCCAATTTTGGGATGACATTTTTTTGTATTCACTCGCGGTGCATTATTTACGTATCAATCGATCTTATCTGTATGGTTACCGGCACCGTAATGGCGAATTGTGGTGCTGTGATATCGAAAGTGAGTGGGAGTACTGTTGCGTTGTTTACTATGCTTGGGTGTCCTTAACCGTTCACGCTGGTTAACTGATTTCTTATCGCTTAATTACATCATTCTTTAACACTAAGGTTATAATAGCTCTTTTTAGGAGACCTACTTTAGGTTACTCTAGGATCAAGGCAATAGGTCAAGAAGAATGATAGAAGACTGTTTTAAACTTTTCAAATGTATGTAGTTTGCTTTTTAAAACAAATTTTAGTTTGCTCGCAAATCTCGGAAATACACTACTTTCTTACAAATTATAAAGCAACGTTTTCAATCAACTAATAATCTTCATACACCGCTGGAATCTAATGATCATAAATTTACATAATTTACTTTATGTAATTATTGATGTATAACAATATGTGGAAGTAAATGTTAGTTCCTTGTGACCATTAAAGTAAAATGGCAGAAATTCTTTAAAATAAAACTCAAAATTTTTCTCTATATCAAAGTAAATAGGATCTAATTCATTTAATTGACACACATTTCATCCGCCACAGCGGAATGAATAATAAAATATACCTAAATGGTGAATTATACGGACATGAAACTCCATTTAAGAACATTAGGCACGTGTTGTTGGTAATGACCCTAGTATAGTTAATAATAATTCGCAGTAAAAGCTAAGTTTATAATTTTGTATTGGACTGAATATTTTGATAAAACAAAGATACTTCGAGGTTTCTTTTCCTATTCACTTTAGTTACTACAAAAAGAATAAGGACTGTAAAACACAAATGCAATCAAAAAGAATCTTTACTTAACTTATAGCAAGTATTTTTAAACGTCACTTCTTTGGTTATCTCTTTCTTTATTTAGATAGTTTCGTTTATTTTGTGTCATTGTTGTATGTTGTAGATGACTTATTAATAAATAAAAGAAAGCACATTCATGGTCAAATAATCTTCTTCTCTTATTTTCTTCTAGAGTTAATACCAATTATCTGGTCGCTTTGTCTTCCGTCATCATCATCGGAAAACATAACCCTAGACCTATTATCTTCTATCAAAGGTGCTCGAGCAAACTGTAATCTGGCGACTAGCTTAGTTTGGGATCAGTTGGTTATGTGTGAAGATTGTCTGAAGGTATTTGTTTATTTGTATCGTCTTCATCTCTATTCTGACTATACTATTATAAGTAAAGCTGTGTCTACCTGCTATTTGTTAGCAACATCTATGACAACCGAACGATATTTTTAAGAATTTAGTTCGGTCTCCGGTCATCGACTAACCGTGGATGATACCTAGTCATTATGTAAATCTGCAGATGAATTTATTACAGTTGTCAGTTATATGAATGATGACGCAGATTTACTTATGTTTAATTAACACAGGCGCTGATTAGTTACATCAACGGTTTACGCCTAACAGATCCGCCCGTGTGGTAAACACGCGATCGTTGCATATTTTGAGTTTCTACTACTGCTTTCATGTGTCTTCACCTCTTATATTTTGTTTTCGTGTTTTAAAATATTCCTTATGGCCAAAAGTGGTAAGAACACAAAGTGCAGCTATCAAATTACTGGTATGTCCATGACGATATATTATAGGTAGGTACTATTGAGCATTCTACAATCGTGCTATGTTTTCTTCACGTAATTTTTCTTTACTGAAAGCTCAAGCTCAATAAGTAGGAAATTAACCTACCATCTTCGTCACGGCTTCAACGTCACTATCACCATAGAGTAAATAAATTATACTACGTCTATCACTAAGCTATCATTGCTTATTGTTTTCTTGAAGAGTCAAGAAACACACATGAATGAGTGTTCTGTTCGTATTTAATTTATGAAACGAACAGAACACTCATAATTACAACAATATGGATATTTTTTGTCTACTGTAGTGTTTTGTAAATTGGCTCAATTTAGTTTCGTATGCCTCTAAACTGTCGTCGCCATCTATGGTCATTTACAGATGATTACAGAGAGATTAAGCTAATGTATTATCGACTTTAAATAACTTAGTAATAGAGTTGAAGATTTGGGTAGGTCATCTTAAATTTAAATGCCAACTGTTCGATTGAGCTAGAATTTTGATTTTCACCATTTTTAATCTGGTTCATGCAGTTTTTGCCGCCACTAAGAACTCTCAAAATATTTTTTGTCGAAGGATGTTGAAAAGTGGTCTAAACATGTCTCATGCATCAAGATCAAAATTGTATAGTACCTAATTATTATTATATTTTCTAACAACCTTACACTCAGGGATTTCATTTTTAAACAGGCAAAATAAAAAATTGCGTGTTACTTTTTGGAACCTAGATTTTGTTTACAAAAAGAAGTTGTAGGAGTTAATATGATAAGTTAAGTCTCTAAAAAACAAAGTGTAACTTGGTACAGGGCTCCATAATATCCTTGCATCATGCACTGTCCTTGAAAAGTCTCTTGCATAAGCTTTAAATCTGGTTTTGTTGCGCTAAATAATTCCTCTGTCAGGTGCCTTTCTTTTATATCACTTTATTTTGTTTCACTGATACTTGTTTTAATAGAAAATAAAAAATGCATTTTTATCACCGGATACGATAACGAAAACTACATAATTAATTTCAATAATTGATTCTTAGTGGTCTGGATTCTTCAATAACCTTGAATTATTGGTGAATAAAAACATCTAAAACCTTAGCATGATCAAAAGATTTCAGTTAGTCTAGAGCACATTTTACGGATCAACTTTGGCTTACTGTTATGAATTTCAGTGAGATGTTATTTTAATATACAGGTGTTTTTTTTTTCCTAGTCAGTGTGGGCAACTTCTGAACTACAGGTCTTAGAGAAAAACTCTGAAAGAAACCCCGAGTTGAATTTTGATGAAAATAAAAATGCCATAAAAAATTATTTAGAAAAATTAGTATTTTCGGAGAAATGGATTTTTAAAAAAAAAAAAACTTGTTTTCGATATTCTTGGTTTCGATAGCTTCTACGTCACAATATGTACAAAATTATGTATGACAATCGTGCTCACAAGTTGCTAGAAGTTATACAAAATATTATTTTATATTTTCCTTGACCATGGTTTTATCCTGCGTAAAGTTTGACGACGTGGAGCAGATCTCGCAGAGATCTCACTATGTTTAGCCATAAAAATTAGCTCTTGGCATTCTGACAAAAAAATAGAGGTCAATTTTGATATTTTCTAGCAACTTCTGACCAAGATTGTCATACATAATTTTGTTCGTATTGTGAAGTAGAAGCAGAAAAAGAAAAAAAAAAGAAAAAAAAACGTTTTTTTTTCCATTTTTTAATTTTCTGCATAATTCAGCTCGAAGTCCCATTCAGCGTTTTTCTCTAAGATCTGTAGTTCAGAAGTTGCCCTCACTGGCTGGAAAAAAAAACACCTGTATAAAGGAAATTGTAAATTGTTTAATCACGGACGGATAGATTGTTCGTGTACCTATATTGGACAGTGCGCGTGGTGATTTTGCGAGGGCTTGGCTGGCGTACTTCTTGGCTTGGATACTGTTCGCATGTATCTACCAAGCTACATTATTCGCACAACTATTCTCATTAAAGAAACTTTTCTCGTACAAGAGTCCATACAGTAAAAGCCAACAAGTACAATATTTCTAAAAGCGTTGATAAAAGCGATATTAAAATCTTGAGTTTTTTATATCTATTATTTTTCACCCCGCGTTTTCACCCGTGTTCTCGAGGGATTTTATACTTACCCGGGATAAAAAGTATCCTATGTCATTCCTGGGTATACTTACAAGCCAAAGAATCATGGCGAGATTTGTACAAAAAAATAATTAAGATTTTTAGAGACGTCGTAATGACGTTATAATTGTGCCTTGATGCCTAAGGAATAACTTGAGGCATTCAAAATATTTTTAGATCCCCGGGATAAAAATGCGACATTCTATGCCATGCCGGCGAATCGCGACCAAAACCATATGTTGTTGTTATGTTTTGCGGGGTTTATAAAAAATATTTCAAGTATATTAATATTTTGCTGGTAATGTAATCTCAACATTGGAAGTGATTCAAAACTCTCTAAAATATTTTTGTACAAATCAATGTATGGATCTCGCCATGATTCTTTCGATTGGTTGTGCCCATAGAGATAGAATATTAGTAGAGTGATACCATGAACAACCTTATGCGAAGCTTTAGCAGTTTGCGTATAGATAGATGCATTCATAGATATGTCGTACACTAAGGGCTTACTAATCCCTTGCCTCAGGTTCGTGAAGTTTTTTCTTAAAGTCGAAAGTATTCGTGCCGCGGCAGCATTGACCGTAATAGGGATAAAAAAAACTAATTAGTCCTTCAGTAAGATTATCAAAAAATATTGGACACGTATTTTTTGCTTTATCAAATCATAAAAAAATAACAAAGATAAAGCGTATCAAAGATCGGAAGTGGGGGTTCGTGACTGTAAAAAGTTTACCATGGCGTGATGTTACGCAGAACTTCACCACACCATTTCTTCGTCATTTTATGATTGAATGACAAAAGAGAAAAATGAGTGTTTAACATTTTTTAATAATTTAAATGTCGGACTAAATATTATCGGTCTTACTCATAAAAATCTCTTAAATAACGGATTAAATAGTATATAGCTAAATACTATTTAAATTGTTTTTCAGTGTTTAACGTTTCTTGAATCATAAACGCATTTTAATCATGATTTAGTTATTGAAGGATTTGAAGAGCAAAAATAATATTATATATGGCGACACCAACGTCAAGACCATAAATTTGACAGTTATGGAGGTTTTAAAAAAAAGAAACAGCAACAATTTGAAAAGTTTTATTATGTGTTTTATGATAATATTATATTGTATATGATCTGAATCTCGGGTTTCGGGGACGATAAATCGATCGAGCTAGGTTTCATTTTTAGAAAACGTCGTTTTATCCGTGTTTTCAACAATGAAAAACTGCTTCAATATCATTAGAATACGAAGGTAATTTCGCCACCATTTACAAGGTTATCATAGCCAGGTTATCGGGCGGTCCCGAAACCAGAAGACCCTGTTCGAGTCCAGATGATAATATTTTTCGCTTTTTTTTTTTCAATTTCTTTTGTGAGAAAAACTAATATGATTTACCAAATAAAGAAAACGAGCTAAGCTCGGTCATCGAGGTACAAGTTTAAGTAATTTATATAATTTATGGTGTTTCTATATAATCTAACATCATATACCCAGCTTATTTTCGGAAATCAATGAAAAATATTTTACAACAATCAAGCAGCAGCTGTTTATTTGGCGGCCATTTTGCTATTTAGCCCGTTAAACAAGGGTCGTAGGTGGTTTAATTTGACAGCTCTTTAAATAACGTTTTTAAGTAGTGAATAAGGATAAATACCGTTTATGAGTGAAGATTTTTTTAAATAACTGTTTTAAGTATGACTTAACTTTAAATAGCGTTTATGAGTAAGGCCGTATATTTTTACTAGCTTATTGGGTCTTGGCACATAACTTCTCTAGTTTAATCACTCTACTAATAATTATATCTCTATGTTGATGCTGTTAAGGCATCAAAAGGTAATAAACAAACTGATTTTCAAATTTAGTAGATTTGTTATTAAGTTGAATGTTCTAATGAATATCATATCCCAAACTAACCACAGTTTACACTGCGAACTAGGTACAGTAGTACCCAACTAATATGGCTTACCGATGTACCTGCGCAGAAGATTCAAAGCGCAGTTTCAAAGCGCGGGAAACGCTATTGGTCGGCAGCTACCGCCATGCTAGCGCGCGCCGTGCGGAGGGGCGTGACTTGCGAGTGAGACGGAACTAACAGCTGCAGTGTATTATGAACCTTATAGTAGTGATCTATGGTTGATTGTAAGTTTTAAGCATTCTTTCGTTAATCTTCGGGGCCATACTTTCTTTTCTGTGCGAACGAAGATTCACGACGCGCCATATCAGTTGGGTACTACTGTAATGTAATCTGTAACGTTAAATGAGAAAACATACAGAGATCAATATTTTTTTCCAATTTTATTATCAATATTTTACGGTACGTTTTCCCATGAAAACAAGAGGACATTGCCCTTAGAAATTAAGAGGTCATTTCCCTTAACACAGTGAGGTTTTTGCTCGGAATTCGATCATGCAAATTATTTCTCAATGTCGTTTGGTAAACAATTCTTGGAAGGGAATTGAACTTCATTCACCTTATAATAAAATTGATAGCTAATTGTAATTATAATCCTTCAGAGTTTGTTATTATTATCCTATATTTCCATAGAGCTAATATATGGTCTATGAAAAAATGTATATTACCTTTTAATAACTACTAGTATAGTAGTAGCACTAGTAGTAGCGTTCGGGAAGCTACGGCATATGTTCACGTCCAAAATACCTCAGAGTCTGAAGACAAAGGTCTTCAATCAGTGATGACATAAGGAAAAGAGACATGGTCTTTCACTGCTGGCCGCATAAATAAGCTCAGAGTCACTCAGCGAGCTATGGAACGAGCTATGTTCGGAATGTCTCTACGTGACAGGGTCCGAAATGAGGTCATTCGTGGGAGAACGACGGACATAGCTCGTAGAGTTAGTAAGCTGAAGTGGCAATGGGCAGGCCACATCGCTCGAATTGCCGATAACCCATGACCTGCGGCGCGATTGGTGGAATTTTAACCAACTGCGCCAACTGGCCCGTCAAAACAAGTTTTTTTGTTTGTTATTTCTTGATGCGTTAACAGGACTCTGATGTATCTGGAATAACATAAAGGATAGTTTTAATCCCGGGAAGATATAAGAGAACGCGAGTGAAAACGCGGAGCCAAAACTAGTAATAATTAAAAACGGTCACCCATTCCGTCAGCAGCAGAAACATGCGTGCTTAACCCCACACTGTATTCCCCCTGTGATGACGCAACGATATTAGAAAATGAAATTGTTCAGACCGACCTAAATACTTATCATTTTGCAATTTCAATACATCTGAATTTTTGTTCAAATAGGTACATTGTGTTTGAAATTACTAGACCATGAAACTGTTACATGGTGAGAAATGAGACTTTCAGGGTTCTTTGTTAAAGTATTGGTGATGAAAATAATTTATGATTGTGATACAATATTGGAATTGGGAGTACTAAATAGGCATTATCATCGTTTCGATTATGTACATTGCTATTTGTTACGGATAAAAAACCTTCGTAAAATAAAATGCAATGAGGTTTTGATATCGTTGGCAATCCATAGTCAAGAGTAGGTAAGGTTCACAAGAGTGTTAATAATATATTTGAAATATTATTTTTGAGTTTATAAACTTCAAATTTAACACGACTACTTTCCTAAATGGGGGTTTAGGGGGTGTTAAAGTTAGTATGGAAGAAACTTAACGTGCGCTCCGATTAACTAGAAACATTTATTTTTTTGGTGTTAATACTTTGGACTAAAAGTAAAGAATCATGACTTTTGGGTTTCTCGAAAATTGACCCTGGTCAAAAGGACGGGTATGTTTTAAGGGGAAGATTTTACTGTGCGTCTTAATTAACTTAAATGTCGGCATACATTAAAAAATTGGACTACAAGTGACTACACAATTTTATTTAACAGTAACAAAAAAGAATTGACGACCAATAACCTAAACAGAGTGACTTGCGAACTAAACTTTCCAGTAACAAAACTAGTTTTTGTTCGATACTAAATTATTTGATTAAATGTAGTTAGTTGTTAGTTTCCCGACAACAAAACATCAACTTACATAACTAGTTCTAGATCATTTTTTTCAGTGTACATTTGTTCCTTTTGTGGCCTGGATTTTTTGAAATTTCATTCCTAAGGGGGTAAAGTAGGGGGCGAGGGTGTTACCGCGAGGCGAAAACCTAGTGAAACAATTATGAATAGTGAGTGAATTATTAAGTAATAATAATTTATCTATTTCAGAGCTGGTGCCTGATGTAGGTTTTTTCTTTAAACCTGTATTACAGGACACCAGGGCCCACACGAAGCGCTCGTGGTGTAGCATAATTAGCCGTTCTTAATCGATCGGCAAAGTTAAGCTACGCCTGTCGTGGTCGGTACCTGGATGGGTGACCGCCTAGTGGTATTTCAAATTGAGCGTTTCCGTGCTTCGGAAGGCATGTAAAGCCGTTGGTCCCGGTTATCACTTAATTGTGATAGTCGTTAAGCTAGTTGGATGCCTCCTAGGCGGCTTGAAAAATTCCAACAGTAGGTTGACCACTAGCCTACCTCCACCGATCCGCACGCGGCACGCGTGGTGGAGTATTGCCCATTCCCTTTCACCTTCATTTGTGAAAGGAGGCCTGTGCTCAGCAGTGGGACATTATAGGCTGATGATGATGATGATGAGGGCTCACACCGCATAAGTCTTGATACTATAAAGGAACTACATACATTTACATAATAAATAATAATTACGTATTACGTAAAATATTTTAATTCATTTAAAAATAAAAATTTGCAATTGTACATTAAAACAGGGGTTACATTAATAACGTTATAACGTTGACAAACGTTAACTCATAAATATTGGCTGAAACCTTAATTGCAATGTTTTACATGATAATTCGACATTTATGTTTACATTTATTGTATGTATAATTTTATAGGGAAATGTACGTGTCAGAAAATCTGAAATTACTGCGATTCAGCAGAATATATAATAAAATCTATACAAATATGTGAATAAAATTGCAATGTGTACTGTCAATATAACAGCTTTTTACTAAAGGCATATAGCAAAAACCATTGTTTTAAGTTTTGTCTGTCTGTCAATCAGTTTGTTCCGGCTAATATCTGAAACGGGTGAACCGATTTTGATGAGACTTTTACTGGCTAGCTAATGTCATAAGTAACATAGCCTTCCTTTAATTCACATAATTGGACTGTTTTACAAAATCTTAAACCGACTTCAAAGTACACTAAGAAGTAATCAAATCCTGATCTGATGACAATGGGACCTAACGGGAAGTGTACCCTTTCAAATAAAAAAAGAATTTTCCACTGCGGTTAATAAATGACGGAGTTATAAGGTAACAAACATAAAAAAAAAACAAAAAAAAGAAATACATTCGAATTGAGAACCTCCTCTTTTTTTTGAAGTCGGTTAAAAAATAGTGAGTTTCGTGCAAAAAAATTAAAACCTTACGCGCTAAATATGTGTCGCTACTACAAGAACTATTGTATAACAGAAATGTAATGAACAATCAATACATTTTTCAACTTTCACCCATGTGACGGTAGCGAAACTGGTAAATTCAACTATATGTAATAACTTAACGTTCATAAGTGCCTTACCAGGGCCTAAACTTACTTTTTGATTTTGATGTTGAAACAGCCAATATTTTAACTAAGGTGTAGAGTTTGTAAAGATATTGCTTGTAGAGTCAGGGCGTGTAGGATTATAAGCTTGGCTCTACATGAGATCTGATAACTTTTTGATAGTGCGAGCTATGTTCTCGTCTTGGCAACATTTTACATGAAAATGTTTTTGGTGGGATTATTATTATATGTTTACACACACAAACATACTCAACATAAAAAATAGTTAAAGTATACTGGCATCCCCAATTTCGTTTATTGGGCCGATGTCATATAGATACCTATTATTACGCTTAATGATATAAACGACACGTATTGTACATATACGCTATTGCTATCTCGTTCTACTTACAAAGAATATGCTGGAAAAATGCAAACATTTATTAAAAGCGATGTAAAACATAAATTAACCGTGTCTTCCTATTAGTTTAAATCGAAGTAGAAACCAAGCCAAAAGTAGTACCTACATACCACCAGACTAAGTTGAGTATACAAATTCTCGCATTCATTTTAAGTTCCAAACTATTTGTAGTTGACCCAGTAGTAGTTTACAATTGCATTCCTATTTATATGCGTGATACAATATAATCTACGTTTAGTTGCAAAGTCAACTATGTGATAATAACAATGTGTCTCCCACAGACATAAATCTAAATAGATAACGCAAGTCCCTCCATCCAAGTATGAAAACCAAGCGTGTAAATTTTTGTACCTACCATAATGTCACAAGATTGATTTAGTTAGGCTGGCATTCGATTTTTAACATGAAAATGAAGCCATCCTATTTGTCAGTTTAACATATCCCTCGCTGCACATCTCTGGTGGACATGCATCCTTATGCGAGTTCCCTGTCCGCGCGAAACAGTTTCAAAAGAAGAACATTGTGCCCCATTTTTGCACAGATTTTGACACGCGAAGTACATACACTCGCGTCATCTATTTAGATGTATATCTGAGGTGTCTCCCTATGTTGAACCCGCACTCCCACGATGAAAAGAAGCCAGCACTCGGGGATAATATATGTAGCTTCCTATTAGGCTATTAGTGAAAGAAGAGTCTGATGAGTAGTTCCGGAGATTACCCCCTACATCCAAACTTACTTTACCCCTTATGGCTTGATTTGCGTCCAACTCGGTTATAATTTAACCCGAAGTTATATAGCCCGATGGTACGACATTTTAACCTAGCTATTATGTTTTGTAACTTCGAGTTAAATGGCTATTATGTTTTGTAACTTCGAGTTAAATGGCTTTTATGTTTTGTAACTTCGAGTTAAATGGCTATTATGTTTTGTAACTTCGAGTTAAATGGCTTTTATGTTTTGTAACTTCGAGTTAAATGGCTATTATGTTTTGTAACTTCGAGTTAAATGGCTATTATGTTTTGTAACTTCGAGTTAAATGGCTTTTATGTTTTGTAACTTCGAGTTAAATGGCTATTATGTTTTGTAACTTCGAGTTAAATGGCTATTATGTTTTGTAACTCGAGTTAAATGGCTATTATGTATTGTAACTTCGAGTGAAATGGCTATTATGTTTTGTAACTTCGAGTGAAATGGCTATTATGTTTTGTATCTTCGAGTTAAATGGCTATTATATTTGTAACTTCGAGTTAAATGGCTATTATGTTTTGTAACTTTGAGTTAAATAGCTTTTATGTATTGTAACTTCGAGTTAAATGGCTATTATGTTTTGTAACTTCGAGTTAAATTGCTATTATGTTTTGTAACTTCGAGTTAAATGGCTTTTATATATTGTAACTTCGAGTTAAATGGCTATTATGTTTTGTAACTTCGAGTGAAATGGCTATTATGTTTTGTAACTTCGAGTTAATTGGCTATTATGTTTTGTAACTTCGAATTAAATGGTAAACATTTTATAGACAACAGTTAAACGAGTGTGCCCTACCTAAATAAAGACAACACAACTTTTTAATACAATTCATTCGGCTACCAGGACACGCAAAGTATATGTACTGTGTTTCCTCTAATAATGGATTTCCTACACAAAAGAATAATCCGTTAAAGGAACAAATAAAGTATTTTACAACTGTTCTTGCGAACAAATGCGGTTAGAGGGACATGTATAAATGTTATGTGGTTGAATTTTATTACCCGCTGACTTCCGATACGGTAAGCGGATTAGATGCTATTTGTTAATCCGCTCACGGAAGTCTTGCTGGTATACTTTGGTCTTTATCGTACATGTAAGTGTAAAAATGTTTGGTGGATTTTATATTGAGATCGAAAATTTTACGCAGAAGTTTGTGAGTTGTTATTTTATTAAACTAATAAAAATTTGATGATTTAAAGAAAAATCTATATTAATGTAACCAAAATTAATATATCAGTAAAAATAATTAATTGTAAAACAAAATAAAGCTAAAACAGCATTTTACTGAAAGAAAAAGAAAAGAAAGAAATTTTTTTTTACTAAAGACGCCCAAAATATCGTAACTATAACTTATAAAACAATATTGATAAAAGTAAAAATAATATATAGGAGCTGTATGTATAATGTTTGTGATCCCATGAATATAAGCTAAATTACTGACACGTTCGACGTTCAGAACTATAGCAATCACATAGCAAAAAAACCTCTAGTCTTGAGGTTTTTAGGTAATTCATAGGACAATAGTCAATAGTTATTTAGTTAACTTTGAATAGCCACTAGGCCGCCAATTCGCACTTTCCAAGTCTTTCATTTTATGATTAGCATGGACATCATATTCAAATAACATAAACAGGAATATGGTTACAAGACAAGTACAATTTTTACAAGTTTATCTTGCCGCCTGCAACCTGAATTTATGATACCAACTCCAATATTTTCAATATCAGCTGTTCCCGATTTATGTACGACAACTTTGAATGTGACTTTGTATTTTATGATCTTCAAGCAACCGAATCGGCGATGGAGGAATTTTTAAAGTTGTTGCAAAAAGTTTTCCAATATTATATCAGTCCGCCATCGGCACTTGAATCACGAGTGTCTATTGAGAAGTCGGCAATATGAAGATATTAAAACCTAGTCGTTTATACCTCCTTTGTAGGTTTTTGGAGAACATTTTAATTTTTCTACCATAATATGCTTGTTTGGTGGTATTAAACACAAATCAAGGATTTGTAGATTTTCTGACAGTAGAACTACCAGTACAGTACTGTAGTACCCAATTAATATGGCTTAACGATGTACCTGCGCAGAAGATACATTTTCAAAGCACGGGAAACGCTATTGGTCGGCAGCTGCCGCCATGTTAGTGCGCGCCGTGCGGAGGTGCGTGACTTGCGAGTGAGACGGAACTAACAGCTGCAGTGTATTATGAACCTTATAGTAATGATCTAAGGTTGATTGTAAGTTTTAATCTTCGGGGCCATACTTTCTTTTCTGTGCGAACGAACATTCACGACGCGCCATATCAGTTGGGTAATACTGTACCTACTATGAACATTTAAAATAGTGCATGAATCATAAACCAATTATACAAACTCTAGATTTAAATATTACCTACCTTGTGAATATTCCAGTGATTTTGTTCAAAATACTTTTTCAGCATCTAATCTCACTTTGATGTGTTTGCTTGTCGAAATGTCTTAAAACTTTATCATTATTCTCAAACGCATATACCTAAAATAAAATTCGAGCTATTTTACATAAAAATACTAAAGAGTATACAGTTTGTTGACCCCACCCCTGTCTACCCTTGCCAGTTCACATGTGTTCTATTGTTCCCCGGCCTCATTAGGGCATCCCGACACCCATTGTGCCAGACACGTAATATTACAACATGACCACTCTACATTGTTTTTTTATCTATGTGTAGAAAAATTATTCCCTTTTTTATGATTGGATATAATATTGACATGAATATATACAAAAAAATTAAATCTAACATCGAACTTATTAATTTATACAGACTAGTCGACGAGTTTTAAGGCGATGATAGCTCAGTGGTGTTGAGTTCGGATACCGAGTCGAAGGTCCCGGGTTCAAATCCTACAATGAGCTTGAGCTTTCGGTGAAGGAAAACATCGTGAGGAAACCATAGCATGGTGGTAGGGTACTTTGCAGCAACCGCCTGGCTGGCTACCACCCTCAAGTTGAAAATCTGTCTCCAAGCACCGACTGTTCCGGTGTGTTCCGACTGCTGCACTTGAGAACCAGATACTTCTAGGCTTTGTGTGCTTACCACCTTCGGCCGCATCATCACTTACCATCGTGAGATTACGGCCTATAAACAATTAAAAAAAGCCATTCTCTAAGAGACTAGTGATAGACCGTATTTAAAAAAAAATTAAGTAAATAAATAAATTGGGGTGAAAATCCTTATTACATCCTGTAATGAAATGTATTTTTTTTCACTATATATTGCTCGTGCAAAAATTGGCTCATGTGAGATAGTGTAAACAAAGCCACCGGACACAATAAAATTGCATACCAAAGAGGCTCCGGGCGAGTCATTTTAACGAAAACTGCGTTCGATCCGCTGGGAACTACGTCAAGTTACTATCGGTTGTCGAAATAAAAATAAATTGAGGTAAAACATTGAAACTGGTACAGTCTGTGGCGGTTCTCTATATTCGTGGTAGAACAATATTGAAACAATGGAAAACGTTGGATTATCTTGCAAATTATTGAAATTTTGAAAAAGTACTTGAAATTCCTATTTTATACCAGAAAATATATATACTAATAAGGGGATTTTGGGAAATTCAACCTTTAAGGGTGTGATTTTCTTTGTATGAAAAATCTTATTCCTTGGGTTTATAAACTTGAAACTTAGCAATTACTTTGCCTAAATGAATAATAAAGGTTCTCATTATTAGTTTTTCAAAACTACCCCTAACAGGGGATGTTAAAGTTTGTGTGGAAGAAACCTATTATGCGGTCCGATTAATTCGAAACTCGGTTTTAATACTTTTAACAGAAAATAAAGAAACACGATTTATTTAGTTTCTATAAAATCGACCCCTTTAGAACATAAATACCCTTTCTCGAAAAAAAGGTAATTATGTTTTAAAGGGAGGTTTTAAAGTTGTTACCTATATATTGGTTTCTTTTTTGGAAATTCCATTTCTGAGGGGGTAAAGAAGTGGGCGCAGGTGAAACCATGGAGCGGAAAGCTATGTACCAAATAAGACTATAGGTACATTTTTTATGTAGTGTTGCATACATGCAGTCAAAAAGATCTTAAGACCAGCCTTAATACCTATTTAACCATTATAGTTAGGTATTATTTTAAATTTGACTACAGTAGCAGTACGTTATAATGGCTGCTTTGATTTTAGCGTGTCTCTCCTTGTCTCGCTGTCTTTCTCTCGCTCTCTCTCGTACTTTTTGTCTTAGGTATTTCTTTATGAGCTGTCAAAACGGCCATAGTTTATTTATAAGTTTAAAATTAATTTGGCCTCGCTTGGCTCGTGGTTAAAAATATGACAATGACATCAATTGTTATAATAAGACGCGCGTCCCTCGCGAGAACCAACGGGTTAACTTCTAAGTTTAGTTTTTTTAACAATTTGATCCGTTTTTTCGATTTGATACAAATAGTAGGGGATCGGCATAACGTTGTGAATCCACTTTGCATTGTCTCAGTTTTGTAAAATGCTCTTCGTAAATGTTGTTTCAATAACCATAGTCTTATGTCGTAAGCAGGGGAATATAACCGCGTTTAGTAGTTCAGCCCGTGAGTTCAGCGAAACAAGTTTAGACTCTAGTTTTAACCAGCTTTATAACTTTAACTTTACTGATATACTAGTAGGGTACAATATGGTTAAAACTATGGAAATAAAAATAGATTTTTTTTGAGACAGAGACAGGAATTTGATGTATCTACTTTTTATCCCACTATTTTTCAGATAATTTCTTAATTTTAATAAATTACATACAACTACCTCGAAAAAAATTCAGAGTATATTGAGTAGCTGTTCCCAGCAGTTTCACACAAGTTTTCGGGATAAAAAGTAGCCTAAATCCCTCCCCATACTATAGGCTATCTGCGTGCTAAATTTCATCGTGATCCGTTTAGTGAAAGGGTATCAAACAAAAAAACTCACATTTGAATTTATAATAATAATAATATAATAAGAATAGTATATATCCAAACAAATAAAAAAATCGTTTATTCAATTTAGACCCTAATAGGCACTTACGAACGTCACAAATTGATTCTACCACCCGGTTCGTATTACACTTCAACTGAGAAGATTCCCGGCAAGAAACTCAGTGATAACAAAGTCAAATAAGATTTGGATTTTTTTAACCGACTTCAAAATAAGGAGGAGGTTCGGTGGCATGTTTTTCTCATGCTTGTTAGATATACTTCCCGTTGGGTCCCATTGTCGTCAGATCAGGATCACATTACTTTTTAGTGTAGGTACTTTGAAGTCGGTTTAGTTTTGTAAAATTATATTAAAATACTCTTTATAAAGCCATATTCTTTATTTGAGTTCATGAATAATTTCATATTGGAACCTGTTCTAAAAAAGGCCTGGCCACACGAAAAAATAAACAGACCGTCATTTTTCCATGATGAAGTATGGAATCCTATAAACAACATCAATGTTTCATTTTCTGCGTGCCCTGTTCCCAATCGTTTGGGATCGTCGCATTATGAATACTACTTGTATTCATCCCTTCAACTTGATGATTCGGCACTTCGCTCATATCTTCCTATTCCAGTGTTTCATCTTTTTTATACTACTAAGGTGGCAAACAAGTCTGCGGCCTGCTTGATGGAAAGCGGTTAACGTAACATATAGATATATGCAACACCAAGGGTAGCTAGCATACTGCCGACCCTAAAATCATCTCAGTATGTCTGTTGAAGAGAAAATACTCCAGTAGTTATTACAAATAATTGGAGTACTAAATTACAGCAGCTAATAAGTACATAATAAAATATTTGCTTACATACCTAATCACAAATCTTTACCTATACTATAAATAAGTCATCACGGTCGTTTATTAAGTCTAAATGACATTTCTTCATGTAATAGGTTAAAAAGATCATTAGTGTAGGTGTATTATCGACCCTGAGTCGCTCGTCGCTGGCCAAAACAACGACCTGTATAGGGTGACTGGTAATTAGTAAACGATACTTAGACACATGATTGTACTCATGATAACAAACAACTTTGCCAAAGAAACAAATAGGGATAATTATTCTTATTATTGTTAGGTAAATATTTTGGGCTCATGTGCTAAGTAAAATAAAAAAAATGTTTCTTTGGGAAAGTTGTTTGTTATCATGAGTACAATCATGTGTCTAAGTATCGTTTACTAATTACCAGTCACCCTATATATTTAATGCATTTTTCTCACACGCAATTTCTTCCTCGTGTTATTTGTATGCAAAAACTTAAATTACATGTCAGCGAATGTCACGTAGCTTGAAAGACACACATTGTTTTCAGCTAGCATGAATATGTGCATGATATTAATATTTAGTTTCTGAATTTTCTGATGTGAAATATTCCGTTACTATAATTTTATGTTATTGTTCTCTACGGTCCATTTGCGAAAAAGTAATTTTTTTATTTCTTTGCCGTGTTTAAACTTGTTTGTATCATGTAAACAACAAACCTTATTATTCTGAAAGCGTTCATTTCACACCAAAGTAACCACATAACGACAGCCAATTTCATAATCTCATGGCAAAGTATTAAAGAAACCTCATACCGTACAGGGCGGTAAAAATTCCCAACCTCTGCCATAACGCGGTCATAACAGTTTGAGCTCTATAGACCAGGTACATTTCGAGGGTCATAAACCAGGCAGTATCCACATTGTGGTGCTTCCAATATTGTTATTGTGGGTTCAAATGTTGTGGGGGAAAAACCTATTGCACAGTCGTGTTTGCGGTTGACGCTATTTGTTGCCACACTTTGCTTAATGGCGGTTAAAACAATGTTTTTCTTGTTTCACAGTTTATAAGGCGCACAGTATGGTAACTTACATTCAATTTTAATCTAAAAGTAGGCGTCGAAAATAACAAGCATAATTTGTAATTCATTAAATAATAATGGAGGTCATTAATTTAAATCGTGCGTTTGAGTGTACTTAGTAACAGGATTAATATCGCGGAATTAATGTAATCAGAATTTTCAACGGTTAATTAGGAATGGCGTCATGTTCCAATAGGTACTTCCTACAAAGCACTGTGCGATAATTATTATGCAAAGGACTGTTTTTTAAATGGCCAGATAAGCTATATTTGGCTGTTAATTAGAAATTAGATATGAATCTTTCCATAAGATGCCTTGATGTGATAAAATAATTGCACCAGTCGTGGTGGTTCAGTAGCGCAACCACCAACAATCTCTAGTGCAGGTCAAAATCACAGCTAGCTTTGGGGTGAAGACATTAAATTAAAAGACATGAAATCTGCTAATCTAGATTGCCCTTGCGATGTATTTTGGCTCGCAGCTTTTATCATTCATACCAAGAGTTTCCCTTCCATACATTTTCTATGAACATGCCAGTAGGTTTAGACAAAAGCCAAATTTCAAAATGTTGGTATTCCTGATTTTTTATTTTGGTTTTTCTTGCAGCAGTCAAGTGACGTATCCTTAGCAAAAAAAAAAACATTCTGCAGCTGCGCTGACAGAAAGTGGCTTTTGTCTAGATGTCACTATCTAAGCCATTACTTTTTAACAGTGAATATCATACCACTAAAACGAATATGGTATTTACGATGAAAAATAAATAACAAGAACACTCCCAGAAAATTTACTCACTAAACATTTGTGTTGTATTTCAAATTAATTCACCTTCCCCAGAATTTCCAGCCACATATTAACCAAAGGTGACATTATGAACTTAAATACCGGTAAGGATACGTTAACGCTCGGTAAATACTAAGGGGGATCGTAAAAATGATATACGATCTCGCATTACACGAACACGACACATGTGGCCGCTGCACTGCGTTGTTTTTGCGCTTCAAATTTTGGTTACACCATATGCAGAGGTATTTTCTTTGTTTATAGAATTTTGTGTTGCTTTTTAGACTCCTCTAGAGCAGCGCTTTGAACTAATTTCACGTTGCGGTTTTGGGTAAATTGCGACGTGAGAACAATCGTTTCCAACTTCAAATATTTCAGACACCGAAAAAGACAATTGCCAGTATGTTCCTCAATTCATTGGTGAAATAACAAATGTCCGCTTCCCTTTTGCCGTATCTAAGTGATCAATACCATCTGCAATAGGAACGAAACAATATTCCAGTTACATCGGTCAACAATTGTCTACCACAATGCGTATTCATGTACATCGCTGATCGCTTACAGTAATTTATGGCTCTGAATATTCATGATTGTTACCGGATTAGTGGCCTCATCTATTCAGAAGCATGGACTAAGGAGTACGACCCAATATTGGTTGGGAATGTAAAATACTGATATGCATTTTATTGCATCATGTTTGATCAAGGGTTATTGAAATTCTCACGACAGATGGTTTGATGGTATAATAGCATAGGAAGACAATAGAGATGATCTTTATCTATTACTCTGAAACGGTGCGATATCTCTGTGGTAGTGTTGTATTCATGAATCCATTAAAGTCACGTCAGTAATGAGGGACGTGACGTTCATGGATAATCTTCTGCTATAGTCTAGTTTTCTATTGTCGTAGTATCTGCTTCTGTCTTCTGCTGTGTGGATAGCAGCACAATTACCAGTGTTTATATGGATTATATTCTGCTATTGTTTGCCATCTGCTTCTGTCTTCTACTGTGTGGATAGCAGCACATTTACCGGTGTTTATATGGACTATATTCTGCTATTGTTTGCCATCTGCTTCTGTCTTCTGCTGTGTTGATAGCAGCACATTTACCGGTGTTTATATGGATTTTCTTCTGCTATTAATTGCCATCTGCATCTGTCTTCTGCTGTGTGGATAGCAGCACATTTACCGGTGATTAGTGTGGAGTGTATTTGGTCAGATAAATGCATCAGAATCTGTCTCTTTCGGCGTCTCTTCTTCCATCTTATCAGTAATTATCTATTACTCTAGGTCAGGGATGTTATAGATATGAAATTTGAGATCTGAATATGATCGCTTCTATCCAAAATTATTCGAAACTTTTATATCACATTCGGTTACGCTTTTGGATGGATTTTTATTTCGGATATCCGATAGGTTCGGTTATGGTTACCTATGTTTCTTGCAATGTGTCCGAAGTACTCAAATATTCGGGGAAGATTGTAGAGAGTCTGTCTGATGTACACTCACTATAATATACCCTCGAAAGTGATGAAGAAGTTGGTGGCTGCCACATGTGTCAAAATTGTTAATTTAATCCAAGCTCTAAACTATCTCGAAACTATTGTACAAAGCAGGCAATTATTTCCTTGTAATTGAAAAAATATAAATAATTATCATAATACGTTGTAAATTTGTAATGTATTAATATTATAACAACAATCAAATACAGCTAATAATTATGTAGCTCGTACACATCCGATGTTATATCAAAGTCATGTACCGTGAAATATTCCACTGGATTAATATTCATAAGGTTCTCGTTATCGGTATGAAATCCTCTATTAAATCATACGAATTAATTTGAAAGGCACGCAGATTAACTGTAAGACTGTCTTTGTTGGTTCATATTACGTGATTATTAATAAACATGATTAATACTAGATTATACTAACTAATTAATGCTTTCTTCGTATATTGGAATATAATACTAGTTAACGTATATTACATTTTTGCACGCAATCGCATTCATTAAAGACTAACGTATTGTTTAGTCGATTCCGTACCTAGGGGGAGTTCTTATAGCCACTCTGTCCGTTCACCCGTCTGTCAAAACCAAAATGGGGGCAAAGTATTTCTCATGTTAACATTATGCTTGTTTAGTATGCCAATTTATTTCTACTATTTTAATTATTGACTTTTGTCTTTGAAGTAACAGTTTTTTGATCAATTTCAAATTATAAAGTTAGATTAGCATATTTGTATGGCTCAATCTAAAAATATTTTAGTCTTTAGAAGCTACAATTTGCCATTATTGCTTCTACTACAAAAGCCAAAGCAAAATTATACAGTGGAATTAAGATACGCAGCCACATCATTTACTAAATAGTGCCTCATTCATTAGTGGTTCATTCATTTCATTTCTGTACGGAACCCTCAGTGCATGTATAACTTGGTAACAGTTTTAATACTTCAGTTATTTAATTAGATAAGTAACTATACATTAATTTTAACAAATGTTTTCAAGTGTGATGATGTTTTAAAAAACTGTTTTATTATTGTACTTTGTCCGCGACTTCGTTCTCGTAACATATTTTTTTAAATAAGGTTCTTTGATCCGTAATTTTATTATGCTTGCGTATGTTGAAGAGAAAGTTTTTCAAGAGTGGTAGAGCAAAACGAGTTCTCCCATTCAAAATTTAGTATGAAGTAATGAAGTACCAGAATATCGCAGTCAAATAACATAACTTTCATTTGGAGTTGTGCTCCTGCGGTGAGTAAGATTGCCAGTGCTCCATAAGGTTGCGCTGTGCTACCAGTGTGTGGAGGGAGACAAGTGGTGTAGTACCAAATACTACTGCGCTTTGTTTTTTCTACTGTCAGCACAGCGACTCTTCTCATCTCCTCTACAGTAGTACCCAACCGCATATCCAAGTTCTTTGTACCCAACTGATATGGCGCGTCGTGAATCTTCGTTCGCACAGAAAAGAAAGTATGGCCCCGAAGATCAACGAAAGAATGCTTAAAACTTACAATCAACCTTAGATCACGACTATAAGGTTCATAATACACTGCAGCTGTTAGGTCCGTCTCACTCGCAAGTCACGTCCCTCCACACGGCGCGCACTAACATGGCGGCAGCTGCCGAACAATAGCGTTTCCCGCGCTTTGAAAATGTATCTTCTGCGCAGGTAAATCGGTAAGCCATATTAGTTGGGTAATACTGTACCAACCCTTTTTCAAGAAGCGCGTAAATGGCCGGCAATGCACGACTGATAGTCGTAGTATTGCTAGCGTCTATAAACTACAATTCTACTTCCCCAGACGAGCTGTTTTGAGCGAATAAAGATAGAGCAAAGGTTCTACATACCTCTCTTAGTACCTCTCTTACAGTAACTTTCAAGTTACTAATGCCCGTTTCAATAAACAAAAACGAATCGTTTTGCTTGCCAATGGTAGGTTTTTTTATTGCCAAACTGGGCATATAGATCATTTCGTAAGCTAATTTTACCTGTGATAGCTACTTCCATATGGGAGGGTCTGCTATGCAAAGCTTTGAGGCCTTTGCTTCATTATTAGTAAAGATATAAGAGTCTTAATTTTAATAAATCTTAACCGATACCGGTCCGTAAATTATTGAAACCGGGCCTAAGTAAGAAGGTACCTATGCGATTGATAGCCATCTGTCATATGACATATTTTTTAAAAGTATTGTTATAAAATGTATCACGTCCATCGACAATGGTTAACCATCACAAAACAACCATAATACTCTACCTGCCCTGTTCCCAATAATTTGGAGTCGGCGCAATATGTACACCTCTTCCATTCGACTCTTCTATCCGTCACACCAGCATTTCCTCCCAACGCTATTTTACTAAATCTACTGAATAAATGGTCAATTAAATAACGTCACCTTGCTGTCATTGTCAAACAATTTGACGTTATTTAGGTGACCACTTAATCAGCTTATTAGTTAAATAACGTTTTATGAGTAAGGGGGTTAATCTTTAATTCAGTCCATCTTCTCATTATAAAACTACCAGATACTTAAACTATCTTTTTTCAGTATTTATTGCGTATAACTCAGTCTTACTTCAATAAGAAATATAATATAAATATCTTGTATAAATAGGTAGGTGAGTTAGACCGAACGTCCGCTCAGACATCTGACGACGAATGAATATTCAGCTCTAATTCTGTGTTCTATATTGGCTTTACACTTGTGTCGACGTAAACTAAAACGTATTGGCTTGAAGATAAGTATGGTTTTTTATTATTTGAAACGCTAAGGGCCGACACAGAAGCAAGCTGTTCAGAATAATTTGTAATGGATATCTAGAACAAAATGTGGTATGTTGTTTGACCACTTTCACTCCATACTTATAAAGCTACTTTTCAATATAACACTGACACCATTTATTTGACTGACACCGTATAACAAGCGGTGTAGGGTGCTTCATACCGTAAATTCCCTTTATATGCTTTTATTTACATTCACTTACCTCATATTGTAAGCCAAACTTTTTGGACCATAATTTTGTACACGCGTTACAATAAAAAAATATTTTTTTGAACTTAAGCTGCTTATCAACTAAATCTTCCACTCTACAGCCTTCGAGGAAAATAAATTATGCGCTGATCCTGTTGTCTTGAACCAATACATTTTGTTTTGATTTGGATAACGTTAACAAATAATTTCGTGGAATTTCCAAATTTGCGAATTGAGCTTTTGATCTATCTGCAAAACAAATTATTTATTTTGTTTTTTCACCTTTATGTATTTGTGGAGATTAATAAAGCTTATTATTATAAAAAAAATTAAAAGTCACTGCGTCTATACATCAGTTCTCCGTCAGCATCAAAATTTATACAGAAAACAGTTTGCAAGGGTCTTCCCAGGCATATGCCACACATAAAACATCAAAATCATGATTTAGCATTATTTCCCAAAAAAGTTATAAGTGACTCAATAAATACTACTATTTTATGAATTCTTACTCACTCTTCATTCAAAACCTATAGGATACCATTACGTCGAGTTGGCATAAAAGTAGGTTGTATAATGAGTTTTTAGAAATCCAGTCAGCCATAAGGTTGTTATAATGAAAACTTGCCAAGTTGAAACCAAAGTTCAGCTTAACGTAAAAGGTGAACGTGGCTAAGTCTTAGGTCTTAATTTTTTATTAAAGATTTTAAGTAGAAAAACTAGGTCAGTTTTTATATTAATACTCTTAGTGGTGTAGTACCGTACCGCATTGATAGTTTAATCCAACATTAAAATAAAAATACCTTGGTCTACATAGTTTATGCTCGGTTGTTTATTTTAAACTAGACCAAATAAACGCAGCATGAACTATGCAGTTTTCTTCCACAAACGCTTAGTAAAAATATATCTCATGTAGAGCAAATTAAGATTTTTGTGCTCTTATAAAAAGCTTGAAGGTTTTTGAACGGCGACGAACTCGCAATGTTTCCTGTGTTTCTGTGCCTGTTTAAAATCAGATGGCCCATGTGTTTATTTTCATTAAAATCCGGCCAAATGCGAGTACGCAGGTATTATAGGGCTCCGCTGTTATAAGACCGATTTTTAGATGAGAATGATACATTTTTGGCCACCTCTAATTCCTTTCTGCCGATACTGAGAATAAGCTGGACTGCGCATCATACCAACGTCTCGATATTAAAAGAGCTCCGGATTAAACAAAGACTTTCGTCGATTGTTCAGATACGAATCCTAAAATTTTTCGGACATGTCACCCGTAATCATGATTCTATGGAGAGGTTGGTCATCCAAGATCGAGTTGAAGGCAAACGTTCGCGTGGTCGGTCTCCAACCAGGTGGCCTGACCTCATAAAATCTGCCACGCAATGTACGATTACCGAATGTTCCCGAAACGCCACAAATAGGAAAAAATGGAGAAACATTGCAAATGCAGCGGTCATGCGAGAAAGGGACAATCCATGACCACGACCACTCTGCCAAGAGTGCACGACTAAGAAGAGAAGAGAATTCCTTTCTTAACACTTTGTTTCGAAAGTGAAGTTTACTGAACGCAAGATATTTTTGGTCAGTCTATTTTAGTTTAGTTTAGTTAGTTAATATATTTACTAGATAGTTTAATTACGACTTTACCTTGTAATCAGCTGCTGCAATCATTTTTCAGATTTTATTGAAGTCGAAAGAATGCAAGGATGGCCAGGTGATTGTGACGAAATAACATCTTTGAGTTTCTTGTTCACCAGCTTTAGCAGTTTAAACTTCCGCCTTGTTTAGACTATTTTCGTTACGTACGTTTTGAGAGAGGTAGAGCGTAGCGTCTATTTGCTGGCACAAAGGACAAAGAGCAGCTGGACTGGGGAAGTACCTCCACCTTACAGAATACCGCAGCAACTTAACCAACCAACCAAAATAACTTTATGTTGTGTAAAGTTGTGTTCCTGCGGGTGAGTAAGGTCGCCAGAGCTCATAGAGGAGGGGGGGAAAGGTCGGTAACGCGTGAGCGATGCTTCGTGTGTTACAAGCGTCCATATGGCTACGGTTACCGCTTACCATCAGGTGGACCGTATGCTTGTTTACCGACTTAGTTGTATAAAAAAACGTAGTCAAAATCTGTTAATTAGCTTACAGTTATCTTTTAATTACACAATTTCATCCTCCATTACCCTCCCTGATATTATGTGCTTTCCTTCCTGTATTCCCGAGTTTTTCCAGTGATTAATTGTCATTTTTTCCCCATACGGAGCTTGTTGGAAACAATGACTGTTGGTACAATGCAAACTTGTTATTTCCATGAACAATACTGTGCATTCGACTAATGGATGCAATGCTGGACTATGGTTGTGGTTGAATTCAGGAGAATTTGCGAAAAATTTACCATTAATTAAGGTCTTAAGTCCAAAGGCTACCTGATAAAAATGTGGCTCATAGAGATCATGTCATAAAATTGCTTGTCCAGATATCTCCAAAACTCAACATATGATTCAATACGTAGACAATGTATCGGAGGAGCTTATGTTAAAGTGGATTTATTCCATTAATGATTTTACAGAAAAGTTAAAAAATTGAATGAAGAAAATAACATTCAACTAGAGCTTTGAATTTAGATGTATTTCAAACAACTATTTATTGATGGAATTACTACAATATCAAAATAGTTCCAGTTGAAATGGTGTCCTGTTTATTTCAGCTGTCAGAGAACACGTAAGTATTAATAAAACTGTTTTATTTGAACGAGAAACTTTTTGCAACAAAGTTACACAAAAGACCCGCATTCCTTTACAAAACGAATGTCTTCATTTATCTTTTATACTCATCATCATCGTGGCAATAATACGCTCAAATGGCCTTATAGGCTATACAATATACTGATTAAATAGTCAGGTACATGACGTACCTTATTATCATTGTCAAACAATGTGACATTATTTACGTGACCATTTAGTCAGTATATTAGTTTTATGCTTAAAACCTATACTCCCTTATTACAATAGAAGGTTTATGTCGAGTCTTGTGAAACTCAAGTTTTAAGATGGCCCTAGCTCTTTTTATTGTATGACATTAGAAAGTGACGGATATATTTAAAACCTGGGTTTTACTAGACTTGACTTAAATCTTCTTTTGTAATAAGGGGAAAAGTGTATAACTTGTGCCCCACGTGTAGATACGAAAGTGGGCACCTGCACCAAGCTTTGAGCTGTAATTGAACGCCAGCGACTTGTACTGAACTCACACTCATTTAGTGCAAGTATTCAACGTTGTTTATCTGATGGGGAGTCCTTACTGTTTCCAGTACAGTGGTTAGTCGCGTGAAGGAAGCTCCATTATGAAATCAAGAGCCAAATTTTCAATGGCCAATGATAAGCTGAGGGTTCATTTGAAATTAGAACAGTTATTGTTAGCATATCAGACTGAAAGCTTACCCGTGGTTAATCTAGTTGCATATTATCTCAATGGCCAACATGAAAGAGATAGACAGATATATGATAGAGGCCGTCGCCCTCAATGTTTAATAAAATAACGTTTTTGTCTTGAGCAAGGTTTATTGGTTTTGGTCTGCGTTTTGATTATCGACTTATTATTCCAGTATTCGTCAGTTTCACTGCTGCAAACGGCCTAATATCGTTGATTATGGAAATCTGTGGAGATACGGATGTTAGTTAGTTAAGGCGCGGACTGACTACGATTTTGACAGCACTCGTTCTTCACTGGAATAGGGTGGAAAATGGTAAATCATAAATGTGTCGACTCTATGAAATGGACTGTTATTTATGGGTTTTCTTTAGATTATACAGAATATACACATTAAGTGAATAAGTGTCCGGTTAACATTCTAATATAATTCAATATCTTATATAATCTTAAAAATAAAATTATTGTCATCGCTGAAAATACGGAGAATTGCGAACTTACGAATTTTTTTTGGGAATATCAAAGCACTTTTTAATATTCTATTCGGTTAACATTTTTCTCAAAACCCTCTTCTGTCCACAGTATTTTTTGCGGTAATTTCATTGCGTTACGTCATACTCGACTCTCAAAGAAACCCATTTTCTGCATTTGAGCTTAGACCTGGCCTTAACGTCCTTGGGCGAAAATCATGACGATGATGATGCATTCCTAGGTGGTTTAGACAATTAGTGTTGATTATTGTAGGATTGCTGTGTCTTATCCTGCAATTTGGACTCCTTTGAGGTAAGACTGTATATATGTGTAACATCGTTGGCTTCAAAATCGCTCGAATGAGTTTGAAGTTAAGTGCAAGGTCATTAAAAAAACCTAACTCTCCTTTAAGGCTATATATTTTTCAACACACTTACTCGTATTGTGACATTTATTGCAATGTTTTTAGTATAATGCAGCTAGTTATACACTAGAGCTTTTTACTTTATATTACCGCACAGTTTTATAATAGGTATAATCCCGACTATGTTAAGTTTGTTGTCACTGCAAGTGATATGTGTCTAGACCAAGCAACGGGTAAAATAGACATTTTTTCACCCTATCTATCTGTTTTAGCGAAATAAATTGATAAAATTGTTATGATCTGCGGCAATTTTCAAGAATTTTCATCCTGAAGTTGCTAAATTAGAACTGTGGAGTTATTTTTGAAGCAAAATAACACAAACATTTCGCCGTACTATCTCTCAATACACATGCCCGAAAGTAAGTTAAGGCACCGATAAATTTAGCTCTATTCAGTTTCCTACGTGCTCTAGTTGTATGAAAGTTTTACTGCAGAGCAGTATCGCACTGTTTTATCTACCAACACTACGTATATTATACTTAAAACATACGTTATTACATGTTTATGTAAGCACATACGGAATGGGATTGCATGTCTGCTTCCATACAGCTTGGGATTTGGAATTGTAAATTTAGTGTGTGTTGCAAGGTTCGATCACGCTCCGGTCTTACTGCTGAAATATAGTTATATATTCATTGTATTTGACTGGAGTTTGTATAGTTGTTTCGAATAATTATTTTGGTTGGGTGAATAGCGAAGTCATTAAGTATTTGTGTCCGAACTATTTTATGAAATATTAAAATTAACTATTTTTGTAACGGCTTTAAGTAGTAAATTTATCTGAAGAAACATCATCTGCCTACCTATTCCCAATCACTTGGGGTCAGCGCAATATGACTGCTTCTTCCATTCTTCTCTTCTGTCCGTGATATACCAGCATTCTCTCGTTTCTTAACCATATCGTCTTTCACACAATCCGTCCATCTCTTTTACGTTCTTCCTCTTCCCGTATATCCACTTTCATATTCATAACTCTTTTAGACACGTGACTTCACTCGTTCTCATAACACGTCCATTGTATATACCACGATAAACGGTTCCCACTCAACATTTCAGTCACTAACTCTACTTTCAAGCTTCCCCTTATGTACTCATTCATTATCTTATCCATTCTTATCATTCCATACTTCCATCTCAACACCCGCATCTCATCTCTCTCAACATGCATGCAATCTTCTTTCATCAGTCTCCTTCCCTGCTCAACAAGACTGATCTGAAGAAATTGATAGACATTTAATATAAAACTGCTACACATTAAAGAATATTTGTATAATGCAAAAAAAAGTCTATCTGTAAACGGATCTAAAAGGCTCGCTCACGAATCATGACCTGCTGAGAGTGTAGCTCCAAATAATCCTATTATTAGAATTACTAAACTCATTACAATACTTTTGCTATCAAAAACTTCAACGATTAATATAGCAAATCTAATTTATAAAGCAATTAATATAGCATTAAAAAACTACCTAAGGTATATGACTCCAACTCTATTTCCTAATTCACTAGATCAAGGTTAATAATAAGATAGTACGACAGTGATGCGGTAAAAGTAAAACTTATTGGACACGACAAGGTTATTCGATTGAATATGTGTTCCTACTGTAACAAATCTGTAATGCAACAGGCACTTCGGATAACGCAGACAATAGTAATAAATAAAATATAAAATACTTATTTTTTTGCATTTAAATGGTGATTGACGTCGATGTGGAAACAGAAAATATTTAAATGATTATATAAAAACATTTGATTCGTGTTGTATAGTAGCATTTTAGACAAAAAACCTGAACAATATTACGTAAAATTGTAACAATTGAAAGCTATTAAAGATAATTGTCATTTTATGGTTAAATATTATGTTGTACTGAAGTATTAGTAAGCAGATTTTACTAAAAAAAACACCCAATCGTTTTTTTTTTTTTTATAAAAAAATGTATGCCGCAAAATGTCATATTACTCGAAAATGGCTGACATTTGCATAAGGGGTCATTTGTTTGCAAATGATCTCTCCTACATCCTCTTAATGGATTGCCGACCATGTTACCAATAACCCAGCATTATATGAAATTAAAGCGTCATAAATTACAAACTTGAAAAGTTATTAAATCAAAAATAGATTATGTTTACGAATACAAATATAAACAATACAATAATATAGAACCTTATCTTGTGGATGCCGCTGCTGATGATTGGTAAGGTTCCCAGTAACCTTCCAGCGTTCCCTTTGGATGACCAAGCTAATGCGCTGGCGTAGAGTTCCCCGCCCGCCCGCCGGTCTCCCGATAAGGTAAATATAATTAAATTAATGACTTTACTTATAAAATATATTTTGTCCAAAATATAAATAGTGATTAAATAGTCCCAGGAATTATGCTGTTCATTATTTAATCATTGTTTTACTACAAAACCGTGAATGGGAAAAATAAAAACTTCTCATTGGATAGCAAACTAACAATTAAATAAAATATAAGGTAAGGTAATTGAATAGAATCTATACAACAATTATCAATTCTGGGATTTAAGTATGTCTGCAAACGTGGCGATATAATTATTGTATTCATATCCTATCCTACATTGAGATTCTAAACGCGAAAGTTCGTGATAATGTATGTTTATTACTCTTTCATGCAAAAACTACGGAACTAGAACGGATTTCTGACGGACTTCAAATCAGTGTCAGATTAGAGTTATTTCATACTTTTTAGTGTATTTTGAAGTTTTTTTTTGTAATAATTTTATTATTATACTACCTACTAAGGTAGCAAACAAGCATACGGCCCGCCTGGTGGTAAGCGGTTACCGTAGTATAAGGACGCTTGCGACACTAGGGATATTACTCGCGCATTGCCGACCCCGAAGAAATCGTATATTATATCGTCGAAATACTAATTTTGATGACTATTTCTACCCGAATGTTTAATAGTACAGTAGTACCGTAAAGCGGGATAATTGGTGACCTATACACAAAATTTCGCGAGACGCATAATCTTCTACGGGACGTGTGGTTTTCGTTTGAGAAGAACCTCTCCATGATAATTGACAAACGACTTTCAATTTAACCGACCAATTTACCCACAAGGATCTCTCACTCTGTAGACACCCTTATTATTCATATAATAGCGGTAGTCACATGACCTAGATTGTAACTATCGCAATAATAGGCACTTTGTTAGCACTTGGGAACTAAAGATAAAAACTGATAGGTTACGTGGGAAGTCTGTATCTATTTCCTATTTTTATGCAGAAAAAGTTATTGAGTAGGTACTCGGTTTTGTAGAGAGCGATACGCTCTGAGTTACATTGTGAGCTGTCATTTTTAGAGAGGCGGAGCATGGCGTTTTTCAAGTAGCGACTACCTTGACTGGGGAAGTAGCAGGAAGTACCTTACAGAATACCGCAGCCAAATAACAATTTTGAATTCCTGCGCGAGAGTAAGGTTGCCAGCCCCCCTAGACAAGATCTTGTCTACTGGCCCATAGCTTATTGGGGAGGGGGGAAGGGTCGGTAACGTGCGAGTGAGAAAAATAACCGGTCAGAATCAAGTCAGGATCGATCAATTAGGGTACCGGCCATACTAAAAAAAGCAGTTGGCGCGAGTTCTCACCTGGTAACTGAAGACTGTCACTGGGAGCCGCACAATGATGAATATGTCTAATAAAGTTTTAGTATTTTATAACTTGAAAGTCAACTAACTTGAAACTAAACTAATATTGAATCTTTCAGAATTGAGACCGCCTCTAAGTTACTGGAGCGCAGAATCGACTGACCTTCTAGATGGTCGAATTACTGAGCTGAGAATTTGTGGAATGGAATTGGCTGGATTTAGACGGAAAATTGGTTATTTTGGAAGACTTTGCGAATAGGCTGTCTAAAATTGAAAAAGACAAATAAGTTAACCCCTAAATGATATAAACTACTTTTTAATTTTATTTGTTACAAAGCTGTTTATTGATTCTTAAAATGCAATAAAACTTTATGCGTATCTTCCAAACATTCAAATGATTTATCTCTGTAATCTTAATATATAAAATGATAAACTGATTGTTGATATATCAGCCCACAGCCCAAACCGCTGGACCTAGAGATTTGAAATTTTGCACAAAGATACCTTATACAGTGGAGGCATCCACTAAGGAAGGATTTTTGGAAATTCCACCCCTAAGAGGGTAAAATAGGGGATGACAGTTTGTATGCAAGTCCATCAGTTTTGAAGTAAGGATCTTCAAATTTCGTGTTTAGGCTGACAATTGAAAATTAATGTGTAGTTATCTCAGCGTTTGTGATAATTCCACCACCGAAGGAAGGAAAAGGGAGATGAAGTTGGTTATGCAAGTCCTTCAATTTCCAAGTAAACTTCACTAAATGTATTATTATACGGTGTAGGCATCCACTAAGGAAGGATCTTTGGAAATTCCACCCCTAAGGGGGTAAAATAAGGGATGAAAGTTTGTATGCAAGTTTGTCAGTTTTGAAGTTAGGATCTTCAAATTTTATATTTAGGCTGACGATTGAAAATTAATATATAGTTATCTCAGCGTTTGTGATAATTCCACCACCGAAGGGAGGAAAAGGGGGATGAAGCTGTGTATGCAAGTCCTTCAATTTCAAAGTAAACTTCACTAAATGTATTATTATACGGTGTAGGCATCCACTAAGGAAGGATTTTTGGAAATTCCACCCCTAACAGGGTAAAATAAGGGATGAAAGTTTGTATGCAATATATCAACGCACAGCCCAAACTTTGCACAAAGATACCTTATACAGTGGAAGCATCCATTAAGGAAGGATTTTTGGTAATTCCACCCCTAAGAGGGTAAAATAGGGGATGATAGTTTGTATGCAAGTCCGACAGTTTTGAAGTTAGGATCTTCAAATTTTGTGTTTAGGCTCACGATTAAAAATGAATATATAGTTGTTTCAGCGTTTGTGATAATTCCACCACCGAAGGGGGCAAAACGGGAGTGAAGTTGAGTATGCAAGTCCTTCAATTCCACAGTAAACTTCACTAAATTTAATATTATACAGTGTAAGTATTCAATAAAGAAGGATTTTTGGAAATTCCACTCCTAGGGGGGTAAAATAGGGGATGAAAGTTTGTATTAAAGTCTGTCAGTTTTGAAGTTAGGATCTTCAAATTTTGTATTTAGGCTGACAATTGAAAATTAATTTATACATGTTTCAGCTTTTTTGACAATTCAACCCCCGACAGGGTGAAAAGGTATGGGATGTATGTAAGTCGTTCAGTCAAAATTACATAATTTATTATTTCGGCTTATGGTATTGGCATATTGAAATGGTAAAGCATGCAATGACTCGCCTAAACAACATCAGGAAAAAGAGAGGAATCGGTATCCGATTAATACGAGCATTGGTATTCTTCATTTTCATGTATGGAGTGGAAGCGTGGACTATACTGGCCCGAGAAAGAAAAAGGATTGATGCATTCGAGATGTGGTGCTGGAGACGGATCGCAGCTATCGCAGCTCCAAATTAAAACCCGATTGTCCACCATATGCCACCAACGTATTCTTTCGTATTTCGGCCACATGGTGCGCAAAGACGATGAAAGTTTGGAAAAACTGATCATAGTTGGTAACACGGAAGGAAAACGACTGCGTGGTCGTTCACCAACTAGATGGTCCAATCAAGTAAAAGACTCTTCGTCCTCCAAGTTTTACACGGTCGTAAGGGACGGGTTGGACAGAAACCGGTGAATACAGATCATCCGCTCTAGAAGCAAACCCGATGCCTACCACGATCCTCAGACATGAGGGAAAGACTATAGAGAGAAAGAGAGTTAAGGCCTCCAAAATTGTGTTGTGGAACTAGACTACAACTCTCCGCCGCAATGTTATTGAGGCCAAAATATTTACTGGTTCTGCCAGAGGAGAAACAGTCTTCTTGCCGCGTATACCATTGATCCCAAATCACCTTCCGTTTGAATTTAAAAGATAACAGTTCTTAATAAAGGGTTGTTTCGCGATGGCTATTAATAAATCACAGGGAAAGACTCTGAAATTTGCTAGAGTTGATTTGCGACAGGACTGGCTCAGTCTTATATGGCATCCTCGCATGTGAGCCCTCAATCTACCTGAACTTTGTCAATATCACACGTAGTGGCGGACAATAGCTATGAACAAAGCTCTATATTGTTACGATATGTATCATCTAGAAAAAAGAAATAATCTACGCGGACGAAGTCGCGGGCTATAAAGCTAGTCTTAATATATAAAATGATAAACTGATTGTTGATATATCAGCCCACAGCCCAAACCGCTGGACCTAGAGATTTGAAATTTTGCACAAGGATACCTTATACAGTGGAGGCATCCACTAAGGAACGATTTTTAGAAATTCCATCCCTAAGAGGGTAAAATAGGGGATGACAGTTTGTATGCAAGTCCGTCAGTTTTGAAGTTAGGATCTTCAAATTTTGTGTTTAGGCTGACGATTGAAAATTAATGTATAGTTATCTCAGCGTTTGTGATAATTCCACCACCGAAGGGCGGAAAAGGGGGATGAAGTTGTGTATGCAAGTCCTTCAATTTCAAAGTAAACTTCACTAAATGTACTATTATACGGTGTAGGCATCCACTAAGGAAGGATTTTTGGAAATTCCACCCCTAACAGGGTAAACTAAAGGATGAAAGTTTGTATGCAAGTCCGTCAGTTTTGAAGTAAGGATCTTCAAATTCTGTGTTTAGGCTGACGATTGAAAATTAATATATAGTTATCTCAGCGTTTGTAATAATTCCACCACCGAAGGGAGGAAAAGGGGGATGAAGTTGTGTATGGAATTACACTAAATTTATTATATAAGCTTATGGTTATAAATTTACGCAACGAATATCAGTGTTGTTGGAATTTGAACCCCTTAAGGAGTGAAAAGGGGGATTAAATTTAGTATATGAAGTTCTTTATTTTCGGAGTGAAAATTTTACAATTTATTATTTCGGCTTTTGGTATTGGCGTATTGAAATGACTCGCCTAAACAACATCAGGAAAAAGAGAGGAATCAGTATTAAAACAAAAATCCGGTTAATACGAGCATTGGTATTCCTCATTTTCATGTATGGAGTGGAAGCGTGGACTATACTGGCCCGAGAAAGAAAAAGGATTGATGCATTCGAGATATGGTGCTGGAGACGGATATTGGAAATACCTTGGACTGCTAAACGCAACAATCCTATCGCAGCTCCAAATTAAAACACGATTGTCCACTTGTCCACCATATGCCACCAACGTATTTTTTCGTATTTCGGCCACATGGTGCGCAAAGGCGATGAAAGTTTGGAAATCTGATCATAGTTGGGAACACGGAAGGAAAACGACGACGTGGTCGTCCACCAACAAGATGGTCCGATCAAGTAAAAGACTCATCGTCCTCCAAGTTTTACAGAAACTAGAAGACAGAAACCAGTGGAGGCAGATCATTCTCTCTAGAAGCAAACCCGATGTTGACCACGATCCTCAGACATGAGGGAAAGAGAGATAAGACCTCCAAAATTGTGCTGTAGAACTAGACTACAAGTAACAGCTCTCCGCCGCAATGTTATTGAGAACAAAATATTTACTGGTTCTGCCAGAGGAGAAACAGTCTTCTTGCCGCGTATACCATTGATCCCAAATCACCTTCCGTTTGAATTTAAAAGATAACAGTTCCTAATTAAGGTTTCTAGTCACAGGGAAAACTCTGAAATTTGCTAGAGTTGATTTGCGGCAGGACTGTTTCAATTTTATTTATTTATTTGTTACATAATCCACAGCTCTTAAAAACTAATATATTATCTAATTAAATATAACTTACAGCCAATTAAGGATTAACAATATATTACCGTATCCTATAATTTAAAGTAAGAAAGATACCAGTATGTGCCCGATGAGCAGAGTATTTATAGGACACAAAATTGAAAACATAAAAAATAATAATAATAATATAATACCGTATGACTGTGTGTGGGTGGAGGTGTGGACGTGTGTTTTATGTGGCATCCTCGCAAATGAGCTCTTAATCTACCTGAACTTTTGTCAATATCACACGTAGTGGCGGACAATAGCCATGAACAAAGCTCTATATTGTTACAAGGATTCATATCTAGAAAAAAGAAATAATCTACGCGGACGAAGTCGCGGGCTATAAAGCTAGTGTTTTATATCATGCTTAAACATATTTAATTAATCATTACTTAATACTTTCTTAACACATGGCCTAAACTGTTAATACATTTTACATGATATTATATAATGAAAGTTCTTAAATGCATGTCAAAGGCTAATCTGTTCATAAAATCGAAATGGCATCGGACCATGAAATCGGAAGTGCAGTAATTAAGTCGATTCGCTCTTCATACCACACGTCGATTGCGGAAAAGGAGTCGTGAGGGATGAGAGGGAGCGAGAACGGTGAAAAGTGTCAAAAACTTAATCCGTCTTATTACGAAAGATGGTTTTAGCCATATTTAAGAGAAAGCCAGCCTAAACCTGGGTATTTTAAGAAAATTTATATTACGAAAGAAGGTTTAAGGACTTCAACCACTAAGCCTGGCAGCCACGTAGTTTATCTAAGGTGACAGATAGTTGACATGCATATGACAGACTCGTTCGAAGTTATTTTATTGAATTTCTTGGTTTCAATTCTATTTTGTATTAATTTGCTACTGAAATGGACTTCCTCGGCGATATGGATTTTGACAAGCGATATTCTGGAGTCAGTGGGAACTTCTTGAGAACCGACCCGGCAACCAATTCGTTGCATGATTATGGATTTCGGTTCCAATCAATACAAGTTCACTAAACCATTTTTGCTGCTTGAATTGTCGAGCTAGAGAAAGATCGTCTTCCGCAGGACAAGTTGCTTGTGCTTTACGCAGTACGCTGTTGGACTCCAAAAAGAGGTCAGTTCCCATAGTTGAACCAACAATCTTAAGTAAATATCATAGTAGTAATATATATAACTAGCTTTTCGCCTGCGGTTTCACCCGCGCCCCCTTCTTAACCCCTTACTTACCCTACCTTACCCTACCTTACCATACCCTACCCTATAAAAGTATCCCACCAGTTTTCAGCCAAATTGGTTCAGCCGTTCTTGAGTTATAAATAGTGTAACTAACACGACTTTCTTTTATATACTTATAGATATATATTTTGATTTCAGATACAAGATTATACAGCTGACCTACATGGTGTTTCTCAGCCCAGCATAATTAAAATATTATCCTTGCAATTAATTAGTACATCCTTCCTAAAGAAGAAAGCAACCAAATGCAAGGCTCCTCATAACACTGTCAGTGGAAATAAAAGAATGTGATATTATAATCAAAACAATTTATTATAATAAATTATTTATCTGTATATTTTTAAATTTTCCTTTCATCAATTATACATTGAGCTATTATTACTACGTATATAGAAAAGCTATCATAAGCAAAGGTGATGTCCCATTTTTTAGAGTCAACTAAAGTTCTCTTTAGCGCTCAAACAATAAATTAGTCGTCTAAGCAGACAGTAGAAACGCGTAGCGCTATCAGAACGCTTTACGGAGTATACTGAGTAGTACTGTGCTCCTCGACACTCTTTCACCATCCGTGTCCAGCTGCCTTCATCACATAGGTGATCGGGCTATGTGTCCTGCCCACTTCCATTTTATTTTATTTACGAGTTCAATAGCGTCACATGAAATCTTAATCATATTAAAATGTTTGATTGCAAATCCGTTCACAATGTGCTGAGAGCCTCGGCAAGGTACCTTTGCGATTATTGTCTGTGAACTTCTGTGAATGATTGAGAAATTATATTTAATTCCTATTTAGTATTATTGTATTGTATTTTAATACAGGTATAACATATTTAATACCATTTCTTTATTTGCTTTTACGAAGTAAATAAATCATAATCAATGACATAATATTTTTTTTATAATTTTTTTTAAACACCATAGACATCATGGACAGTTTCGTTTTAAGCAAACGTTAGGTCTATTTTTATGAAACGAATAATTTTTTTCTGTAATTTTTAATAACGCTCTTTTTATCAAAAATATCTAAATTAAATCAGTATAATGTTTTATTTATCCATCTACCTTATTGATCTAAATTTATGAGGTATATACTTACCTATATTTAAAATATTTCGTAATAAAATATGAATGAAACGAAACATTTCCGTTCTCATTATAAAAAAAGGTGTTATACCTGATTTGAGACTAGAGCTAACAATACCAGGTCAATATCTTAGCCTTTGGGTCTAAATTGACTTTATTACAAAAACATTTTTTTCCGTAGTCTGGTGAAACTGCCTGTCAATGACAGGCAGTTTCAGGTTTCAGTTTCAGGCAGACAGTCTGTCATAGACAAAATAGTGGACATGAATATGTTTCGTTTCATTCAGAGTTCTTACGAACGTTATAAATAAAAATAAAATATTATTATTTTAAAAATAAAGATATTATTATTACAAGTCTATAGCTAGGTATGAGCCGAATAATTAGTTTTAAGTCATTAAATCATCAAACGATAACATAGACTATTCCTGAGATACAGGCGGTATAAACAGAAACACGCAACTATCACTTTTCTTTTTTTATCTTATGGAGTAATCGTATTAAAATTATCGAGACAGATATTAAGTATAAAGTTTTGTAGTAAATATGAAAAGTAATTAAGAGTAGAAGAACATTTGAGGTACCTAGGCGCCAGCAAGTTGTGATAGGATTTGCAATCAAACATTTTATAACAATACTACCCTACCCTGTAGTGCTATCCAAACCTACCCTACCCTATCTAAACCATCCAGGGAGTTAATTCTATTGTACGTGTGTATGTCACTGAACTCCTCCTAAACGGCTAGCCCGATTTGAATGATTTTTTTTGAAAGCATTTGGGGGACGCTCTGGATGGTTTAGATTCACAAATCAGCTCGGCAAATGACGCTGAAGTCGGTATCTTATCTGATGAAGGTTATAGTATCGACTGCAGCGCCATCTACCGGGCTGATTTGATTTGGTTCCAAAGATGATCATCTTGGGGGCTGTGGAAGACGATTTTTTACTAGATCGACAATTCTAGCAGCAATTCGTTGGTGAAATTGTATTGGAGCCGAAGTTCATCAGTATCCAACCAACTTGATTCGTTGCCAGTTTGATTCCATTGATTTTCGGATCATCCGTCGTCAGAATCCATATCGTCAAGCGAATCTAAGCCCATTGTAAAAGCAAATTTATCGAACTGAATCCAGAATAGCTTTTTCGATTACAAAAATCAAGAAGAAAACAACGAAATTACATCAAACGTGTCTGTCATTTCACCATAAACTTTAAAAAAACTAGGGGGGTGCCTGGTTTGACGTTACGCCACCGATATGATGAGGTTTATTCCTTAAACCTCATTTCGTAATATAAAATTTATATAAACCATCGCACATACTGGAATTGTTTGACTGGAATGAAGTAACCGAAGGTTAAGTTTTAGATCTGGCTTTGCTATCGCTGGCCTAAAGCCTGGTTTAACGCATTTTTTGTAATAAGACTGAATCAGTTGACGACATAGGTCGGGAAAAATCTTGGACCAACTATGTTTTAGATGTATGTGTTCCTTACTGTTTATTTCTGTAAATACTTATCAGTCATAATATGTCGTGGACACATCTTTATAGATATCATGATCTAACTCTAAAATAAACGTTAAAGTAATTGAGCAATGGACATAATTTATACAATAGTGGTCATCATTTATTGCTCCAATACTCCCTTTTTTCAGGTATTGTGTGTTTATTTCTTGCTTATTTTAAGTGTTTCCTGCTTTTATCAGAATCTTTTTGACTATCATATTAATATGAAACTTAAATTCAACTTCATCAAAAAATTCATCTCTATCACTTTTTTTGTATACGACTAAGTCGGTAAACAAGCGTACGGCCCGCCTGATGGTAAGCGATTACCGCAGCCATATGGACGCTTAGAACACATGAAGCATCGCTCACGCGCTATCGACCTTTTCCCCCTCCCTAATGAGCTCTGGCGACCTTACTCACGCGCAGGAACACAACTTTACACAACATAAAGTTATTTGGCTGCGGTATTCTGCATGGTATGTAGCATAATAATAATGCATTGGGTAAATATTCTAGGCATTTAACTAGCTTTAGCTATCTTATGTAGCTTTAGTAGTGTCTGATATCCAAACACAAATGTGATTAACATTATCATCTCTTCCTTTGTCCTTTGTCCTTTGTCTCTACAAAAGTGACAAACCACCGCAGCAGTGACACGCTTCCGTCTATAACTTGACGTTAGCTGAATGCAGGCGACGTCGTGCGTCGTTCACTTATTTGGATCGATGGTTAACTTGCACAAGCGGTGCACTCTCGATTGCATTTTGTTCCGTCATACCTATTGTGGGGATTACGTCAACTGCCTACTGTTCTCGTACTCTTAACAATTATCGTTTGAATACTGCTTCAATTGTTGCAACGATACGTGCACGATTATGAATAAGAGTCTAGGTATCTTGAACTATAGTGTTACATCAATGTTTCTGAGGTTATTTCCCCAATACAAGTTTATTGTATAGCCTTCTTATATTACCTAACAACCATATTTTTGGGGGTCCGTACCTCAAAAGGAATCCTTATAAGATTGCTCTCTTGTCCGTCTGTCTGTCCGTGTGTCACCACCGATTTTCTCAGGAACGGGTGGGTGGACCTAGCAAGTTGAAATTTATACCAGATACTGAGGTCTATATTAGATGTATACAAATTAAGGTTCTGAGTCAACACGATAAAAAGATATGGTCAATTTTAGATTTTCGCGAAAAATTTTAAATACCAAAATTTACCTTAATTTTCAACTTTTTTATTTTTCGGAATATTACCTTTACTTGTGTTATAAGACAATTCTAGGTCAACCGGAGTACCCTATAGGTTTTGTTTTAACCTATAAGGTAGTTCCTGTTGACCTAGAATCACGAAATTTGGCAAAAAACAAGGTCTTACAGCACAAGTAAAGGAAAAATTCCGAAAAAAAAACAAAAAAATAAAATAAATAAGGTAAATTTTGGTACATTTAAATTTTGCGCCTACTATTAATTTCACAGTAAATTTGAGTAAAGTTACATTATTATTATTATTGTACGGAACCCTCCGTGTGCGAGTCCGACTCGTACTTGGCCGGTTTTTTTAATTGTCTACATTTTAGAGGTACCTAATGTATTTAATGGATGACAGAAAATGAGTAAGCGTCTACGAACGACACGATTTGGCCCCCGACCTGTAGGGCCTATCGGTAGGGGCCCTACAAATTGGTATGTCAGTAGACAAGTTGACGTATAGTTAGTATGACAAGAGAGACCAGACTAACCGATCGGCCCTACATATCGGGTGCCAAATCGTGTCGTTTGTAGATGCCTTTAGTAACTGGTCATTAGGAAATATTTTCTCTCAGTGAGGTTACAAGCAAAGTGAATCATATTTCTTCGCTTCATTCTTACATTCTACAATATTAGCATCGTAACCTAGTAATTCGTCTCAGTTGGATAAAGCATTTCCTAATGTAGTCATAGTAACCAAAAAAAACTCCTTACTCATTTGCAATAAAGCTTTCTGAATAAATCCAAGCTTTAAAAACCATTAGCCAATTAAAAAGTCTGCGATGGCCAATAAGCTCCAACGGTTCAATCAGATCGGTTACACGGCTTCGCTACCAGGAAAACTGGGCAGGTCCTTCCAGGTATTTGCAGGGCGATACTCGTTGAACAGGGGAGGGGGAGGGGAGGAAAGGCCTGAGGTTTTTGAACCCTAGCCAGCTGACCGCCTTAGCCATAAGGTACTCAATAAGATAACATCACAGCAAATATTATGGTTATCGATTATTTATTATTAAAGTTTTTGCTTTTGTTTGCTTTGTTCAATGATGTTTTGTTCAGTATTTTGACATGTTTGAATTTTAAGCTGCTTCCAGGCGGCTTAAAAATATCCAAAAGTAGGTTGACCACAAGTCTACCTCCACCAATCTGCAGTGAGCACGCGTGGTGGAGTATTGCCCATTCCCTTTCACCCTAATTTGTGAAAGAAGGCCTTTCACCCTAATTTGTGAAAGAAGGGACATTATAGGCTGATGATGATCGGTCGTTTGATTATTCAATTTCAACCAAATAACACGTAAGTATAAAGTTTCCACAGTTACAGATTTATCTCGATTAACATGACAATGTTGTGTAAACCGAATCATCTGGTTTTTAAATCTTACATAAACATAAAAAGAATGTAATAGTTGCGAAAAAGGGATTATTGGGGTTTATCAAAAGCTGGGTATATATTTGCCTCTCTTACTTTCGGTTCTCTCAACCAGAACCCCAACAAACACATTCCGTAAAAACGTGCCAAATGTCGATTAACCCGTTGGTTCTCACGAGTGACGCGCGTCCTATTATAACAATTGATGTAATTGTTATATTTTTTTTTTTTTAGTAACAAATTAACTTTATTCTATATTAAGGTTTTGATGTCTTTGGCATTCTTAAACATCAAACCGAAAGGTAACTTGACAGCTTTCAATATTTTTTATCCTTTTTCAATTATGTAAGTAAAAAAGAGAGAGTAAAGTGCAATTTCAAAATTGGCATCCAATAGCACTAAACTGGGTGGAGATTTCGAGATAGCATATTTGGCTATGTTTGGTTAGTCACGCTAATCGTTATTTATTATTATTATTATTATTATGAGACTAACACTAAATACTCAACAAAAATTTTTTACCGTTCATACATTATGATCGAGAGAGGTTGACATTTACTATGGAAAGTTTTTTTTTTTTTTTTGAGAATTCGGTATTTGTCCCATAGTAAAAGTTGTTCAGCATGACTTACCCAACATAGGTTTCGAAAATGTGCCATCTCGAAATCTCCATCTGTTATAATAAACCGTAACTTTTAAAATGTTTGCCCAAGCTACAGCTAGGGCATCGGAACCGGGAATTCCCGGTTCTGAGGGTCACAATAAGAACCGGTTATAAAATATAAAGAACCGGTTTTTCGGTTCTTTCGATTAATTTCAAAAAGTCGTTTATGTTGGATCAGTAAATTTCGTAGAACGATCAAAACACGCTATAGGTGGTTAGTGTCACAGCATGAAGCTACTTGTGGCGATTAAATAAAATTAATTAAGCAAAACGGCAGCTTGTGAGACGCATGTTGGTGTACAGCGACACTAAACTCCAGTCATTTAACTATTTTTTTATTGTTTGTGTGTATAATTATTAACAATTTTTAATTGATTATGTGAATTATAGTGTTGTGCAATCTTTAAAATTCATATTATGTTCCTAAAATCGAAAAAACCTAGAAGTAATTAACTGTTCATCATCTACATGTCCTGTTCCCAATTTTTTGTGATCTACCTAATATGTTCGCTTCATCCATTCTGTCTTTGTATACGTCATAACAGCATTCACTCCTTCTTCTTATTTACATCATCTTTCTTATGATCTATCCATCTCTTTTTCGGTCTTCCTCTTTCCGTATTCATAACTCCACTTCCATATTCATAACTCTTTTACTCACGTGATTTTCATTCATTCTCATAAAATGTCCATTGGATGCCGCTACTTTAAAGCTTCCTCTTATGTACTCATTATTTATCATATCCATTCTTGTCACTCAAAGTCAAAGTCAAAGCCATTTATTCAATTTAGGCCCCAGAAGGCACTTATGAAGGTCACATTTACTGAAGTTACCACCGGTTCGGACCTCGGCCTTCAACTGAGAAGAATCCGGCAAGAAACTCAGCAAGGTTACATTTCATATAAATATTTTTTGCACAATCTCAATACATCAATCTCAATATTTTCAACTGCATGTCTTTCATCCGTCTTCTTTATCTAATGCCCAACATTCTGAACCATATATTAAGACAGGTCTTATCACGGTCTATATATTTTCCCCTTTATCTTCAGGGGTATCCGTGGATCGCATATTTATCTTGAGACCTGTCGCCATTTCATCCAAACTGAGATGATACTCTGCTTTATATCACGGTTATTATTACAATCGTTCTGCATTTGTGGACCGAGGTACCAGAAATCGTAGAAGACTAGTACTGAAACTTCATCAAGTGAAATAAGCGCGAAAGTAGAGAAACCGCCAAAATAGCAGAACATGTGTTCAATTTTAGTTCAGTTAATTTTCAAGCTCTCTCCAGCTCTTTTTGCCATTTCACCAACCTGCTGTGGACATCAATACCATTTTCACGGACGAGAACAATGTTATCGACAAAAAGCATGCACCAGGGTGTCTCCTTCTGTATTTTCGACGTCAGAGCATCCGTTACCAGCAGGAAGAGATGAGAGGTCATAGCAGACCCTTAGTTTAAGCCGACACCTAAATGGAACGTATCGGTATCTATCTATGAGTAGGTAATTTGTTATGTTACATATATTTTTATAAAAAAAAGATGGATTGTTAAAAGACTTGATTACATTTATGTTAATTTAATCAAAAGCTGTGATTCCGAAGTCACTGTTTGATTGATATTCTACTTCATATTCGATCATAGAAAACAATTTTAATGTTAGTTACCACCTATAATCTTTTTGATGATAAATTAATAAAAAGAGCAAAAGTTTATATTAAATTAATAATGGAACCGAAAGAACCGAATGAACCGGGTATCCGGTTCTGGGTTGGAATGGGAACCGAAAAAACCGGTTCTCAAAATACGGACGGTTCTCGATGCCCTAGCTACAACTCTATGTCCGAACAATTTACTAAGGGGGCATCATACGGCTCGCTAAACAGCCATCACTCTGCCTTATTGCTACTTCTAGGAAGTAATGTAGGGTCAAACGACTGTTTCCAGCGGTTGTTAAGAGGAAAGGACGGCTACAAGAAATTTGAAAAATAGGTTTTTAACATCTGTATTGCTGTCGCGCTGTGAGCTATCCCGCCCGAGGGCGATAGAGACAACTACAGCTTGGAACGATTATACCTATTCAAATTAGATGAAATCACTATTTCGTAATCCCTAGTTTTCTACTCAAAACAGGATCGATTAAAAAAAACAAGCATCAATAAGAAGGGCTTTGGCTATGTCTGTCGATTTTTCTTTATTTTTTTTGTATTCGTTAAATTTGTTCGCTGGACATCTGATAAGGGCGTTAAAAATGGTAAGTTTTTGTGATTTTAGAAAGCTCCTAAATCTTATAATAATGAATTTATGGAGAAAAACACAACCGAGGGACATACAGTGGTACCTACAGATTGTAACTACAAATAATCATTGCTCTAGTGTCATTATCCAGAGAGGAAACTGAGGATTATGTTTGTATGGAACAAACGCCACCAGCATTTCCTCTTAAAAGGATCATATAGATTGAGACCTTGTGTTCCTAAGTAGAGAGTATTTGTGATCCTCACATAGTTCTTATCTTGACTATTTGTGCAAAACATACAAACAACCTAAATATTAATCAGAGCATCATGATTTCAACTTGTTATAACTAACAATTTACACAACCGTAAATCAAATATTTCGCACTCTCACTTTGTTCACTAGAATCATAAGCAATCTTTGACTGATTGTAATTAGCAATCAATCCAAGTATCTTATAAAATGTGAAGCGTTTCAACCAAAGAAATTGTATGTATAAGAAAAACATAGCCAGGTATAAGACGAGACGTATATTAATGTTAGGGATTTGTATGGGAAAATTTTAAACTAGTCTTGAGTTACATACATATATTTTTAGATATAGATAAATGGATATCCTGTAAAAACTGATTTTGGAGCCGATTAATGATAATATTTTGATAAAATATAGTTGAAAACATTCCAATGAAAAAATACGTATTTACGTGTGAAACTTATAATTATGTGAGCTAGTTCATACCATTCACATCACATTTACTCACAGAACAAGTGACAATATCTATAACATACACTTTTCTAGAAAGAACGTTATTATTTTCAGTAAAATACGAAATCATACATAAGCACCCGGGTTGATATGGGTTGATCTTTAAAAATCGGGGGGCACGGCAGTGCCCCCGCCGAGTCGAGCGCGAAGCAAACACTGCCGTACCATCCTTTACTGGAACCATTTCGCCGCATTTTCAAGCCCCTATTTGAGAACCTCTGGATAAGACCCGAACGCAGAAATTTTCGTCATCCAGTAAGCTATAATCACATACTTAAAATCCAAAATTTCAAGTCTGTAGGTCATTTAGTTCGAGTTTCACATTTATGACACTCACTCACTCACTCACTCATGATCATCAGAATAGAACTAGTACTTCCCATAAACTCAGAGAGCTGAAATTTGGTACAGAGTTAGGGTTTAATGACCACATAAAGGGAAAACTATAAAAACTAGGATAGTCGAAGATCTGGAGTACCTGGTGACCCTGATTAGAAAACACAAGAGCCCAACCAAACTATTAGAGATACATTGAAGGGAACACAAGGGTACAAAACCAGGTGTTCCATGACACCATTGCACCAATCTGTACTTGTACCCACTAACGTATAAAGAATGTTCAACGGCCAAGTCACACAAGATTAACTATAATAATAAAGAAATCGCAGTAAGGAACCTTAGACTTGGCACGACTTTGTCTAGATTTCATTACTTTTTAGAGATAAACAAGCAGCTCCATCGAGACTTGGCTAGTTTTGTACAGAATGTTTTTGATGGGATAAAATTGACTCATGACTAAAATGTCTATGCGTCTCTTTCTCTCTCGCAAAGTGTCATAAGGATTGTCATATTTCGTTTCCATGCTATGTAGGACTAGTTAGCGTAGCGAAATCTAGCGATATGCTAAATCTATGGTTTCAACTGTATAAAGACATTACAATTTCAATAAATTGCACTACAAACGGATCTGTGGTCAGCAAGCGTGTAAGTAAACAGATAAACCGATATTGCACATTTCAATCAATGTAGACAATGGGATATATTTGGCAACTAACAAAAGTGTCCGACAGATAATAATGGATTGTGCAACACAATTTTAGTCCCCTCATTCGTCACGTATTTATTGGTTCATAGAAATCGGTACAGCATATATTGCAATAGATTTTATTAACTTTTATTATAAAGAGAATTTAAAAAAAAAGTAAAAGAAACCTAATAAATAGTTCGCCGCAAAATTTTAACAATAGGCAACTGAATAGGTATATTTAATAATTTTTCGTACTGCTTCAGTGGTTGCAATAAACCTTTGTAACAAATGCACTATGAGGTACATTATTTACGTTCAAGGTATCTTCTTGTGATTCTATTTCTGAAGGTTTCTCAATTTCCGAAATAAAAAATGTTTTGACACCTTAGTGTTAAACCATTTTTTATTTCAATACCTACTACAATACCTACAATACCTACTTATTACTTAGTAGGTATTGTTCGCACATAATTAATCGCTTGGCTCGCGGTTAAAAATATAACAATGACATCAATTGTTATAATAGGACGCGCGTCTCTCGCGAGAACCAACGGGTTAAATACATTTTCTAAAGTAACATAAATTTAAATGTAACTCGGTATCAAGCAGCGTCTATCCTCCGTAGTGTAGACTCGCATCATAACTTTCTTCGGATACGTGTCGCTGCGTGGAGATGTCTCCATAGAGCGATTGGTGGTGCAGGGTAAAGTGGAGGGCACCAGAGCGCGTGGAAGATCACTCATACGATGGACCGACCAAATTAAGGCCGCAATAGGCGGTCCCATCAATATCTGCACCAGAAGGGCAGCCGTTAGGGAAGAATGGTGGCGTGTTGTGAAGCGTACCACAAATGACACGTCATGACGACCACGACCACGACCACTCTGTCAAGAGTGAAACGCATAAGAAGAAGAAATGTAAATAGAATGTCATGTGAAATAGCTAGAAATTATAATCGTGATTAGCTCAAAGCTCAATTTTGAAATGTAATATTGCACTTTGAACACTTTGAGCTGTTTACTGGGAATGTGAGAGAGTCACAATGGTTCTAGTTCAATTAAGGTGTATACACATTATAGTATATGGTGATTTATTATGTGAAGGTTATAATACTAATATAATTGTAGAATAACAATCTCACAAACCTTTTGTTAATCTAATTTAGTTTGCACAACAATCTTAATCAATCAATGCGAAGAATTTCCAAGTATATTTTCCGAGAAATCTAATGTTTTCCCGGAATAAAAAGATGGTTATAATCTACCCATGTGCCGAAATTCATCACAATTGGTTGTGCAGTTGAGGCGACTAGAGGTAAGAAACAAATAAAACTTATTTACACTTTTATTACAGATATTAAAAAAAGTCAGATATATTCTCGCTAACATAAAACTGTGTCACTCAAGTCGGCCACCACGCTGTACGTACAAGCCGGCACGCACACATTCACACATTAGTTGAGCGCGAGTAATCGACTCTGTGTAAACGGCGACAGAGTCTAATTTCCCGCGGAATAGCCAACTAAGGTGTGCGTGAGAGGTGGCCGACTCCATAGACACAGTTTTTTGTTAGCGAGAATATGTCCCCCGTTGTCTGTGACTTTTATTGTATTATCTAGTAGGATTTTATTAACATTCTTGTAAGTATTTTTCAAATAATTTAAAGAGGCTTAATTTAAACGCGTAGGTACTAAATAACAATATCTCATAAACATATTATTATAATCAGTGATAGAAAGTGTATTTTAACCCTTACATAAACGATTTTAAAGTGTAACTGTACATTGCCACTTTCATTCGGCGAGTAGTGACTACGTTTCCTTGCATTGTATTTACTGTCGTGGAAAATTGAAAAGGAAAATTGCACGAGTTTACAACGACACATTTGACTGGAACTGTTTTCAATTGAATTCTTTAGTGCTTGTTAATTATTTTATGTCCTTATACAATGTGATGGATGTATGGATGGAATGTGTGAAAGATGATATGGGTGAGGAGTAAATCCTGGTATCACGGATAGAAGAGCCGAATGGAAGAAGCTTACATATTGCGCCGACCCCAAATAATTGGGAACAGGGCAGGTGGATAGGTGGTAGGTACAATATACTATTTTGTAACATTAGCCTTTTCTGCTGTATTTGCTTCGGCTATCTATATATTTTTATTATTTATATTAATTTCTTCTACCTCATCATCATCATCATCATTATATCAATCAGCCTATGGATATCCACTGCTGAACATAGGCCTCCCCCATTGACTTCCACTTCGAACGACTCTGACCAGGTCGTCTGTCCACCTGGTGGGAGGTCGTCCCACTCGGCGCTTTCCAGTACGCTGTCGCATTCGAGATTCTTTCTTCCCCAGCGGTTATCGGTTCTTCGAGCGATGTGGTCCGCCTATTGCCACTAACTAGCTTCTAATATCTACATATTATTAAAAAAACCTGTGACACTGTGAGACGGATAGATGGACACACAGAGCGATGGCGGAAGCTTAGTATAGCTATAGTGTCCCATTAGCTACTCTTAGGGTAAGGATCGCGAACAACGACAAAGCATAAGACTTGAGCCCCTTGTACCCAGCGATTCTTTTCTGATAGGAGCCCATTGCACTGCATTTTTTTTACCAACATTCCTAAAAATATTAACGTACCTAATGGTTATGTTAAAGGTTGGTATTAAACTTTTGCTCGGCCAAGTCTTTTCACCAAGAACAAAATTAGCACAAAGTGTCACAACAAAGTGATTCGGAACGTATTGATTCCGCGGAGAAAAGAGAAATCCAATAACTTGATACCAAGAGATTTCAGTCTTTACAAACTGGAAGCTGAGGAGTTATAAACAATGAGTTCTTCAGTTGCAGTAAGTACTACGGTATTGTTCAGAAGTGAGATTGCGGATATTTTTATCGCCTTTGGTCCGTTCTAAGGAAAATTACTATCACTTTTTCTTTCGTAGAAAATATAGTTGTACAACTATAAATTAAGTATACCTACTTCTTTTCGAATAGCAGAGTACTTATTTTAAAACATATTGGCACATAAAATAAATACCAGTGCGGAAAATTCAAAACTCAAAAAATATGCATCGATTGGACACAACTATATTTTTGTACCTTTTGCGGTCGGGACCGTGGGGGTCCGAAGCTCGCCGTTTTGCTCGCACCTTGTCATCAAAATTGATCGCGACCTCCGGAGACCAGCGGGCGGGGAGCTTTTTCCGCCAACGCGTCAGCTTGGCTATCCAAAGAGGAAACGCTGCCAGCCTTCTGGGAACCCTGCCGTTAATCGGAAGCAGCGGCAGGCTTGAGGAAATTTTCTATATATAGATTGTATTTTGTACATATTTGTTGTAAATAAAGATTTTATCCAATACCAGTCAAGTGCAAGTCCATTTTAAGACGTATTTTTCTTGGTTTGGGTCATGGCTGTTGTAAAAAACCGGACAGCATAACTCAGCTTATTTGTAAAGGAATTTTGATGGTTATTTAATATTATTATTGTTGTGTGGAACCCTCCGAGTGCAAGTCCGTCTCGCACTCGGCTGGTATTTTTACCTTTTTTGGTCCGGACCCCTAAAAAAGGAGTAAAATATCAGTTAACTGGTTTCCATAAAGTTCTGCTTAGTTTTAAATCAGACGGCCGGGTGTGGAATGTCCCGGACATTATTTGTCAAATAAAAGCAAGTTTAAATGATAACCTACACAAAGGTAAAATTAAACGCAACAGGAATCCAACATTACCGTCATATTACAAACTTTGCTTGCGTCGCCGTGTAGTTTTCGAGGCATGAAACTTGAAACGCTCTTCAATAAAGGGAGTTTCATCTTTGCTGCAGTACAATAAGGTTTAAAATAACGTACCTTAATTTCTACCTTAGGTAATGTGGTTCTGGAAACACGAAGCAGACTCAAGTAAGTGCACGTATTCGTAGAAAATAGAGTTATTGACGTAGATGTATTAGCAGCTTATAGTTTCTACTTTGATGTTACTAAAGTTATATAGGTAAGTTGAGATCTTGATGAACAGTATAATTACTTCTGATAAGTTATTATTGGCATAAAGTACATATAGAATTATACTACCAAATATCATTGAGCTATTATTACTACGTCTACGTATAGAGAAGGTGCCACACATCACAACTATGTTCCGTTCAAGTGAGACCGGCCATAATTGTTTTTGTAGAACGATCAACGAAACGCGTAAGCGCCGTGTAAATTCACGGTTTTTGCGAGAAAAATACTCCTAAAAGCGTTCTGATAGCGCTACCTAAGTAGTATAAAAAAAGCGTGCGTGACGACTAATTATTGTTTCAAAGCTAAAGAGAACTTTAGTTGACTCAAAAAAATGGGACATAACCTTTGCTTATGATAGCTTCTCGATAGTAATACGCGTCGTGTGACGGGTCGCTCACTTCCCTCCAATATGGCGAGGAGGGCGATGGCTGCCACACGCGTCATACTTGTGAACAGGTGCTGCTTGTGGGGGCTGGTCTGCTTAAGTTTGCCATTTATTTATTTACTTAAAATATAGATTCAGTCTAATTTGTAGTTTTGCCGCCTCGCCGGGGCATGCAATTGTTGTCAATGCGATTAGAATGTAAATATTATGTAATGAATCTAAGCTTGTTTTGAAAAGAGTAATTGCTGAGTTTATTGCCGGCTCTTCTCAGCAAATGCAACCTTCCGAACCGGTATTAGAGTATTAGAGTCAGACTTTTCATAACTGCCTGCGAAGGTCTATTTGAATAAATGATTTTGAATTTTGAATAATAGCTCAATGCCAAAGATGTAATATATTACAATTCAATGGTTTAAGTAACGGTTTTTTTTTACTGTTTATAGGCTTGTGTTTGATCGCAATCTCACCATGGTAAGTGATGATGCGGCCGAAGGTGGTAAGCACACAAAGCATAGAAGGAGCTGGCTCTCAAGTGCAGCTGTCGGAACACACCGAAATGTGCTTGGCGACAGATTCTCAACTTGAGGATGGTAGCCAGCCAGATGGGTACTACAAAGTAACCTACCACCGTGCTATGGTTTCCTCACGATGTTTTCCTTCACCGAAAGCTCAAGCTCATTGTAGGATTCGAACCCGGGACCTTCGTCGCGGTAGCCGACGTCACTACCACTGAGCTATCATCGCCTTAGGTTTCAGATAGATTTTTATTTCGGATATACGATAGTTTCGGTTACGGAGCTTCATAACATCCCTGCTGTGTATTACTAGCTGGCTACCACCCTCAATTTAAAAATCCTGACCCCTAGCACCTCATTGGCAATCACCTGGCAATGTTAATAGGAAAACGATTTTATGGGCATTATGGTGATATCTTAGATAGTGCATATTAGTAGAAGGATAGAACATGTTTTTTTTCAGTGAGACTAGAATGTTATGTAATAAATTTAATTCAATTTTTATAAGAGTAATTGCTGAGTTTATTGCCGACTCTTCTTAGCAAATGCAACTTTCCAAACCGGTATTAGAGTCAGACTATTCATAAACTGTGCGAAGGACTATTTGAGTAAATAGTTTTGAATTAGATTTTTATCTTTTGGGTTCTCTGTTCTTAAATTATATATAATTATGTACCCTAAAGTCGATAGAAAAGGAAGTAGGAAGGTACGTTTCCTAATATATATATCGAAAACTTGGTCGATCTCATTCACGCGTCGATTTATCGTATTTCGCTTCGACTCGAAAAGTTTTACAAACTCGCTCTGGGTTGAACGCGTAAATTCAATTTTAATATCGCTCGATCCTAATAGAGCTTGCATAAGCTCATACCTATGGGGAATAATTAATTTTGAACTATTGACACCTAAATATTTGCATTTATTGTTCATTATAAATAAATAATCTGGGACGTTCTTTATATGTTTCAGATATCAAAATAAGCACAACATAAATAGTAAATGTATTATGGAAACATATTATATTAACTATTTATTTATTGCAAAATTTAATTGGTTCCAGGATCAACCAGACTCATCGCTGCCGCTGCGGAGATCTCGTCAACTCTTGGCCACTATGGGTTTTCGTGCTCCCTAAGTGCTCGCCGAATATCACGACTCTTAGCTATTAATTATATACCGCAGGGTTCTTGGTGTCGCTGCGTGACAAATTTATCAATGTATGTACAGTAGTACCCAACTGATATGGCTTACCGATGTACCTGCGCAGAAGATACTTTTTGTACATTTTCAAAGCGCGGGCAATCGCTATTGGGCGCAGCTGCCGCCATGTTAGCGCGCGCCGGGCGAAGGGGCGTGACTTGCGAATGAGACGGAACTAACAGCTGCAGTGTATTATGAACCTTATAGTAGTGATCTAAGGTTGATTGTAAGTTTTAAGCATTCTTTCGTTAATCTTCGGGGCCATACTTTCTTTTCTGTGCGAACGAAGATTCACGACGCGCCTTATTAGTTGGGTGATACCACGGTACAAAAAAATACTGTAACATAATTATTTCAATCCGTATAAAACTTAATGTGTTTCCAGTTTGGTCCACATATATCATTAATTTCAAAAGTTTAAGCGCTTAAAAGTGAGATAGGCTGTACAAAATAGGCGAAAACTGGCAAGACTAGCAGGTAGGTAAATCCATTAAGCTCAGTTGCGAGACAACCAACGGACCGCATTGCGACGTGTTGGTTAAACGAAAATAAAACGTTTACGTCTTTGCTACGTGATTGTTAATAATTTATGATCTCCTGAGATTTGAGTTGGCTGTGTCAAACCGAGATCTTCACTCGGCTTTTTATCGATATGAAAGAGGATTTGTGTGTTTTGAGAGATTGATTCTTTTAGGTACTCTGTATGATGTTATTTTAAACATTGATTGTGTTATATTTAGTTTAGATGTGGTTATTGTCTACATTTAAATGTTACATTTACATGTTTTTTTTGTGGTATTGCCCTGGGATCGGGCTGAAGGTGAGAACAAAAGGCCTAAAAAGCAACTGGGTCTCAAGTGCAGTTGTCGAACCACGCCGGTAGTGGTTGAGAGTCATTTAATCAGGATGTTTTTACTGTAACTAAAAATTTTAATATTTTTTTTCCCAATGAGGATACGCTGATAGAATGCTGAAACCTTGTCGATGATTGTCAGCCACAAGGTTTTCTATCCTATACAATGTGTTACGGGTATAGGTCTATCTGAAAGGGGTGAAGACTGTATCAGGTATAAGACTATAAAAAACATTCAGCTCAAAATAAAATGTTCAAAAATTCATACCAAATGTTTGCTTCCAAGTTTATTATTTTAAAATAAAATTTAATAAATTGAGCGGTGACACGTAGGCACAACGTAGATTACCGCTCAGTGAGAGTTAAATTTTTACGTCCCATTGCTAATATGATTTTTTTTTTCTTTCAGCATCTGTGCGCCTAGTAAGCCCCAAAGAAGTCTTGTACTTTAATGGATATTACGTTGTATAGATTATAATTTTGTATACCTATTGTACAGATCACGAACCTATTCGTTGTGTAAACAATAAAGAATTTTTGCATTGTATTGTATGTATTTATAGCAGTAATTTATGTTTGCTTGTTAGTACAAGTAAACATAAATTAGAAAATATCTTTCTTTAAAGCCACAAACATAGTTATATATTATAACAATGACGCGAAACCCGTTCCCCAGAGGAATAAATAAAAAAAACCCTTTATACCAATCACACAATTTTACAGCAATCAAACAAAATGGAAACATGCATTACTGATTCGTACGCAAATGTGATTACCGTATCGACAAAATTGTATCGAAACGTACCAACATATTGACAATGATATGTATTAACAAATTCACGTTATGGTTAACAGCATGGTCTGTGGTATTGACAAATTGCTTCGTGTTGCTACGTAACATGAATTATACAATTTTAATAAGCCCCGTCCAATTGCAATATAATCATAATGGACGTTTTATCGAAAACCTGCTAATATTGGGTGTAATAAATGTGCACCATTATGTTATAGATAATGTTGACTAGTGTCGCCTGCGGTTCCACCCGTGGTCCTCTATTTTATCTGTCGCACCGACTGTAGGACACGACATTGTATTTTTTTATATATCAAAAATGATGTTTGTACAAAAAATTCAATAAGTTCAATCCATACAAACGTTAAATCCGAACAAGGTGTACCCCTTACTGTACCCCTTTTCACCTAAGAGCCTGAATTTTAGACAAAATTAAAATACGTGCTATTTCATTCTTGCATCAGCAATAATATTATAGAGCACGAAATCAAATCAATCTCGTGCTCCTCCAGGATCGTGATTCCTTGCTCTGTTATTAATAGCAAGTAGGTATCTATACAAACTTTACCATCATATAGCCCTGCTTTCTAATTATTTACTTTTTAACACACTTGCTCGTAATGTGACATTTATTGCACCGTTTTTAGTATCTTAATGCAGCTTATTACGCACTAGTTATTTTTACTTTACATTACCGCACAGTTTTATGACAGTTATACTCTCGATTATGAGAAGTTTGTACCTAACTGCAAGTGATATGTGTGTAGACCAAGCATTCTTAATTTAAACGAGTAAAATAGTGTGACAGCTCACCGCTGTAAAAAAAAGCACCATATTTGTTAACGTTCTCATTGTGTTGATTTGATTATTATCAATAAATCTACTTAAAAAAATACAAGTCTGTCTTTTTCCTCGCAAGTGTGTTGAAAAACGTCGTATGACACGCGTGTGATTATTAAACTCTCGGCTCCCTTAATACCGCCTCGTCTGTAAATACCAACTTTGCACACATGTATCATAATGTAGATACTATTATAATTATTATTTTCTAAGTTTTCTTTCGTTATAATATTATTGCTAGATAGTCAGATTAGATTATATTGTTTTGGTATTATGTAATATTTTCAGTGTTGGGATCGCTAGATCAAAAATATAGAAATATGACTCGATAGGCTTTGACAATTACACTAATAGCTCTAGTAGTTAGTAGTAGAAGTGGTTAGATGCTAATTGCCCTTTAAAGACTCTAGAAATAGAAGACAGTTCTTGTTTTTGCATGACTCTGCATGCACAATAATTTGAGCGATGATAATCCTAATCCTAACTTCCTAACTAATATTATTGATGCAAAAGTGAGTTTGTTTGCTTGTTACGCCTTCACGCTTCAACTACTCAACGGATCATCATGAAATTTGGCATTAGTCTATGGTATGGAGAAGGACATAGGCTACTTTTTATCCCGGGAACGCGGGTAAAACCGCGGGGGACAGCTAATTATTTTAATACACAAAAGTGGCTTCCACTACACAATGAAATATGCGTTAGGCGCTTTAACTGAATTGAGACAAACAAATAAACCTACCCTCTTTATTTTATCGTCGTAGATTATACAATTTCTCTTTGCCATCCCCTAAATGGAGTTTTCGTTAATGTCAGCTACCATTGCCCTAATGCCAGGAGCGATCAAACTGTTAGGCAGGTTCGTTAACTTGAATTGAGGGGGACTTATGAGATTAACACATGGAAATTTTGCCGTTGACGCACTCACCTTGGAGGTGCTAACAGCTTTTACAAGTTCACCTAGAAAGTTAAATTGTGTTTTGTTTTATTGGATTTCATTGTTTGTATAGTTTACTTTCTCGCAATTTGGTGTAATTGAATTGATTAACACTGTTGTAGAAAGTCTTGTAGTCAATTCTATTGTACTATTCTCGTTTTGATCTTTATTTGTTCTTATATATCTGGAACTAAATGTTGCCTCTTACCTAACCTAAATTATTTTTAACATGGTGACTAGTTTATTTTATATTACAACAAAATTAAAAACCGACAAGTTTTGAGCAAAACATTGTACCATGCAATTATCATGTAGATCAAAAATCTGGGGGCACGGGAGTGCCTGTACTACAAAAACTATTGTTCTACAGAAAAGTGATTAAGAGTGAATAAATTTTTTGCCCATGTGAGGCGGTTTAAGGCAATGATAGCACAGTGGTAGTGACGTCGGATACCGAGACGAAGGTCCCGAGTTCGAATCCTACAATGAGCTTGAGCTTTCGGTGAAGGAAAATATCGTGAGGAAACCACAGCACGGTGGTAGGGTACTTTGTAGTACCCGCCGGGCTGGCTACCACCCTCAAGTTGAAAATCTGTCACCAAGCATCTTTCGGTGTGTTCCGATAGCTGCACTTGAGAGACAGTTCCTTCTAGGATTTGTGTGCTTACCACCTTCGGTCACATCATCACTTACCATGGTGAGATTGCGGTCAAACACAGGCCTATAAACAGTAAAAAAAAAGGTGACAGTAGCGAAACGGCCAAGCCACATATTTTGACTAAGGTGTAGAGTTTGTGAAGTTAGGGCTTGTAGAGTAAGTGCATGTAGAGTTATAAGCTTGGCTCTACATGAGATCTGATAACTTTTTGACAGTGCGAGCCATATGGTCACGTCGCCAACATTTTACATGAAAATGTTTTTGGTGGGATTGTATTATCCCAAATTAAGCCTTCCGGGTGCATAAATATGAATGTAAATGTCAATAACACCTTTGCATATCAAAGAGCCAATGAGAGATAATTTAATATCGGTTCGAAGTGTCAATCATGTTCAAAATCAAAATCAAAATCAAAAAGTCATTTATTCAGTTTAGGCCCTAGTAAGGCACTTATGAACGTTATGTACATACAGTTGAATTTACCACCGGTTCGGAATACACTTAAACTGAGAAGACTCCGGCAAGAAACTCAGCAAGGTTTTTTTTTTTTTGTGGAAGATCTTTTAATATTACAGCTTTTTTCCAAATACTTATACAATATATACATTATTATTTTATGCTTATTCGTACAATTGTCACTTAGCCAGGGGGATGCAAGTGCAGAGAGAAGCTACTACAACCATATATTCTTGTCTTCCACGTAATGAGCCGCCTTATAGTAGGCTTTGTCAATTAACCTCTGCTTTATGAAATCTTTGAATTTATCATAAGACATTTTAGTTACTTCGAGTGGGATTTTATTATAGAATCGAACGCAATTTCCGAGAAAAGACTTATTAGCTCTAGATAACCTGAATCTAGGTGTCACAATTTTATCTTTATTTCTTGTATTGAAGTTATGGCGGCTACTATTAATTTCAAATAAATTTAAGTTTTTACGGACAAACATAATATTTTCATAAATGTACTGTGACGGTAACGTTAAAATTTTAAATTCCTTGAATCGACTTCGTAGTGATTCGCGAGGACCCAAACAATAGATTGCGCGAATTGCACTTTTCTGCAGAATAAATATAGTTTCAAAGTCTGCAGCTGAGCCCCACAGCAGAAGACTGTAGGACATTAAACTATGGAAATAAGCAAAGTAAACCAACCTGGCTGTAGCCACATCTGTTATTTGTCTAATTTTTCTAACTGCGAAGGCGGCGGAACTCAGTTTACTAGCTAATCTTTCTATATGAGGACCCCATTGTATTTTACTGTCTAATGTAACGCCGAGAAAAACTGCCTTATCCACTAGTGCAAGTCTTTTACCATCGACAAAGATATGAGTGTCACTCTTAACAACATTAGGGAGAGAAAACCTTATACATTTAGTTTTACAGGAATTAAGCATAAGATTATTGGCGGCAAACCATTTTGATACAGCTGATAATGTGTCATTGAGCTGCGTAAGGTCTGTATCTTTCCTATTGACTTTAAAAATTAGAGAAGTGTCATCAGCAAATAAAACTATATCCGACAATTCATTTACCATATAGGGCAGATCATTAATATATGCCAGAAACAAAAAAGGGCCTAAAATTGATCCTTGCGGTACGCCCGTTTTCACTAAAGACCCTGAGGACGTAGTACCGCTAATACCTACTTTTTGTTGGCGACCTGATAGATAAGATGATATAAGATCGAGTGCCACTCCACGAACTCCATAGTGTTGGAGTTTTAAAACTAGTGTGTAGTGATCTACGCAATCAAATGCCTTGGAGAGATCACAAAATACGCCAACCGCATCCTGTGAATTCTCCCAGGCTTCAAAAATATGCTTTAAAAGTTTAGCACCAGCGTCTGTCGTAGACCGGCCTTTTGTAAATCCAAACTGATGATCATGTAAAATCTGATTTTTGGTGAAATGAGTTAACAATTGATTTAGTATAACTTTCTCAAAGATTTTGCTTAACGCTGGAAGTATAGAGATGGGTCTATAATCAGAAGGATTATTTTTGCACCCAGATTTAAATATAGGAATGATCTTACTGTGTTTCATCAAATCGGGGAAAGAACCCTGAACAATACATTGATTAAAAATAGCTGCTAAAATAGGTGCTATACTAGTTATAACTGAGTGGATTACTTTAACTGATAAGCCCCATAAGTCTTCTGTATTTTTTATATTCAAAGACTTGAAAGCTCCTAATATTTCACTAGCATCAATAAACTTAAATAAAAAATTGGGAATATGTTTTGGGAAATTGTCTTTAAGGAGACACTCGGCTTTCTTAGGTGAAGATGCAAGATACTTAGTAGCTTCAGTAGGTATTGTTGAAAAAAAATGTTGTTCTTTTTAAAGTCATCCATTTATCCTGTGTTAATCGATTGTAGTCATTGCTTATTCAGCCAGTTGGTGGTAATATTTGCATTCTGTGTGGGGAGCCAGCGTCAACTGTTACTCATTGGACGTTTTTTATTTAATTTCATCGTATATTTATGGTAATTGATTAACGGTTCATGTTTTTGACGAGGGAGAACAATCGCAGTGATCATGTTTATATATTTTATTTTGAAGTTTATCTAAACCCTACTGAATAATTTGTCGATGGCATCTCAAGTCAAGGAAGCGCTCGTGGTGTAGCATGATTAGCCGTTTTTAATCGATCGGCAAAGTTAAACTACCACTGTCGTGGTCGGTACCTGGATGAGTGACCGCCTAGTGGTATTTTCAAAGACGCTCTCTTTGAGAATTCCGTGCTTCGGAAGGCACGTAAAGCCATTGGTCTCGGTTATCACTTAATTGTGATAGTCGTTAAGAGGAAATGCTGGTGACGTTTGTTCCATACAAACGTAATGCTCAGTTTCCTCTCTGGGTAATGACACTAGAGCAATGATTATTTTACCATGCAATCTGTAGGTACCACTTTATGTCCTTCGGTTGTGTTTTTCTCCATAAATTAATTATTATAAGAATTAGGAGACTTCTAAAATCACAAAAACTTACCATTTTTAACGCCGTTACCAGACATCCAGCGAACAAATTTGACGAATATAATAAAACAAAGGAAAACCGACAGACATAGCCAAAGCCCTTCTTATTATGATTCTTGTTTTTTTTTAAATCGATCCAGGTTTGGAGGAGGAAACCGGGGATTACGAGATAGCGATTTCGTCTAATTTAAATAGGTGTAATCGGCCCAAGCTGTAGTTGTCTCTATCGCCCTCGGGCGGGATAGCTCGGGCACAGCGCGACAGCAATAGATATGTTAAAAACCTATTTTTCAAATTTCTTGCAGCCATCCTTTCCTCTTAAGCTAAAAACAAAATAGTTCGATGCTTCCTAGGCGGCTTGAAAAAAAGTTGACCACTAACTTACCTCCACCAATCCGCAGTGGGCATGCGTGGTGGAGTATTGCCCATTCCCTTTCACCCCATTTGTGAATGGAGGCCTGTGCTCAGCAGTGGGACTTTATATGATGATCTCAAGTTAAATTGAATCTTTTGAATATTGATACATGTAACTAGACAATACCTTTGTAAGTTTTGAATTGTTAGCAGGATCTAATTACCAGAACAACCCCAGATATTTTAGTTAAATGAACCAAATCGTAAAAGCTACATTTATAGTACACCCGTACTCATTAGTTAACATTGTTATGTAACTAAAGGCTGGTAACAATGTAGGTAAACAATAAAATTTGACGGTTTTATTACTTATTCAACTATGGAGCTTTGGTAGCGGGATTGAGCTTGTAAATCGGTTTTAGCACTCCGTTCTCTGTTAGGCCGTTTGAATTTTGAATAGGATTAGTATTGAATAGTTTGGTTTGATCTTGGTTACAATATTTCTATAGGCAAAAGAAAGAGGCAATGAAAAGTATGGTATACTCAAATAAATAAATATCCTGGAACATTCCTCACACACGGTCATCTGATCCCAAACTAAGCAAGAGCTTGTACTTGGAAACCAGATAACTGATATACTACTTTTTGTTTGTTAATACATACTTAATATACATAATTACACCCAGACTCAGGACATACAGATATGTTCATGCACACAAATGCATGTCCTGTGTGGGAATCGAACCCACGACCTACAGCGCGTAAGGTGAATCTTAACCAACTACGCCAACTGGCCCGTCAAATAGAAATAGAAGATTATTTGCGGGAATCCGTAAAACTTTATGACTGTATCTTTTATTTATAGATTTTTTTGTATATTTGTCCCTTGACTTGCGGTTAAAAATAACAATTGATTTCTATTGTTTTCCTCGCTCGTGCGGCTCATCAAATTCAAATTCAAAATTCAATTCAAATTCAAAATCATTTATTCAAATAGACCTTCGCAGGCACTTATGAAAAGTCTGACTCTAATACTCTAATACCGGTTCGGAAGGTTGCATTTGCTGAGAAGAGCCGGCAATAAACTCAGCAATTACTCTTTTCAAAACAAGCTTAGATTCATTACATAATATTTACATTCTAATCGCACTGACAACAATGGCGTGCCCCGGCGAGGCGGCAAAACTACAAAGTAGACTGAATCTATATTCAATAAGTAAATAAATAAATGACAAACTTAAGCTGACCAGTCAAAGGCTTAAGCGCAGTGGTAGTGAGGTCAAATGCCCTAACGGTCGCGGGTTCGAATCCGAAAATGATCTTGAGCTTTCAGGGAAGGAAAGCATAGTACGGTGGGAGATACTTTTTAGTACCCCCCTTGCTGACTTTCACCCTCATGTTGAAAATCTATCACTAATCACCTACCGGTGTATTCCGACAGCTGCAATCGGGAGTGACATTGTGGTTAAAACACAGGCCTTGAAGTAAAAATACACTGTAACGAAACTGAACAAAAATAGAGTAAAAACAATCTTCGAAAACTTACAACAATCCGTTGTCAATAGAACTAGAAAACTAAATCCACTTAAAACTAAGCGAGATACTGCAGTCTGCAACAATAAACAAAAGTTCCACGGACTCACAAGAAGCGGCAACAAATTTAAAAATTCACAAGTTTCCAATACAGAAGTCCACTGGATTCAGTGAAACCTTTTATTTCCGCAGTTTGGCCTCTAATTCACTTAATTCGATGTACGGCAATGCAGACTCCCTGCCTTGTATGTGGGTACGTGGCACGAATTTATATCGGCTTTTTCACCTGAAAATACGACATTATTTTTCTTCTTTAATCAGTGTATGGGGGTCATAAATTAGAAGCGCGCTCGTGAATTTTACTAAGGGAAATACTTGCGAACGACTGCTATTGGTTAAGACGTTAGGATTAGGAGGTGCCTATTGAAATGCTTTCATGTAAGATTGTTATTGTACTTATATTATTGTGTGTAAGTAAATTAGCAGTGTATTAATTTACCATAATTTTACTCAATCCAAAAGTTGACTGGAAGAGATCGCTTCTTAGCTTACTTAAGACCGCCCATACACACTACACTTCTTAATATTTTTTTCTTTTTTACTGCTATTTGATGTATATATTGTTTATTGCAAACATTTTAAGTAATAAATTAATTAATTGAGTTAATAAAGTTGATGTAGTTCTATTGTTAGGTGCAGCGCAGACGACAGACTTTTTGTGCGAAGGAGTCTCGCGGCAGACTCAGATCAGAAAAGTCCGTCACGGATTTTTTACAGATTCTAAGCACACAACACAACGTACATTACATCTATGATCATTCTGTCGGTGGAACTCTAGCTAGGGCCTTACATGCTATGGAAATGCAGAGATTTATAAAGAAATAGAGATTTGGGTACATTTTATTCTTTCGCAGACATTTTGCGTGTCGTGTGCGTTACTGCTTAGAATTGTATAGGTTATATTTCCACATACTAAAAAGTGAGATAGTCTGTCGTCTGCACTGCACCTTGTTTTGTAATATCATCCCCAAAAGATGAATTTCACAGTTTCAGTAGTTCTTAATTAAATTATCCACTTCAGAAGAATTACAAACGAGAAATTCTGAAGACACGACCAAGTGCGAGTCGGATTCGCACTCGAAGGTTCCGTTAAGACGTTTATTGTATGCCCCCTTTAATTTTTAATTTTGTTACTTGTTGCTATATCGGCAATACACTTTCTGTGAAAATTTCAGCTGTAGGTATATATATCTATTACGATTCATGAGATACGGCAGACAGACGGACGGACGGATAGATAGCGGAGGCTTAGTAATCCTGTTGGCACCCTTTGGGTATGGTACTCTAAAACTATTGAAATTTGCTAAGAAAAGTTCGTCTAATACCAAATTATTTTTAACTATTAATAATAATAAAACTAGCTTTCGCACGATTTCCGACCCCCTATTGTATTGTATTTTTTTTTAATATTTATTCACGACCAAAGCACAAGCCAAGCTAACTTAACTTTATTCTGCAGTTGGCAGTGTGAAACGAAGTATGAAAAGAGACCGCAACTACGTGAGCTAAGTAAGCTTCAGTAACGGTATGGTCTCAGCGTTATTGTCACGCTGCTCGCGTTTTCTGGGATGAAAGTTACCATTGTCCTTCTTCACCATTGCTATACTATGACTTACGATCCTGTGTTCCCTAGATGGGGCAGAGGGCGTCCACAGAAACTCTCCATCCGGTCTTGAGCTTCGCGCTTGATTTTACTCCAAGACTTCCCGATCTTCTTCGCTTCGTCAAGTACAGTGCGTCGCCAGGTTTATTTGGGACGGCCACGCTTTCGTTTCCCCTGCGGATTCCAATCCATTGCCTGCTTGGGTATATGGTCGGGGTCCCTTCGGAGAGTGTAGCCAATCTAGTTCCATTTGCGACGCTTGATGTATGTATGTATGTAAACGTATATTAGTTAAACTTTTCAAAATAATGACATAGTTACATCAGCCAAACTGTTGTTGTCTGTTGATCTGTTGGTCGATCGGTGTTTCGTGGCACCGTTCTCGGAGCTCTACGTTAGAGATTTTCTCGGGCCAGTGTATAACGAGAATTTGGCGAAGGCATCGGTTGACAAAATCATGGAGCTGGTGCGAGATGGCCTTGGTTACCTTCCATGTTTCGCACCCGCACAGGAGTACAGACTTCACGTTGGACCCGAATATCTTGAGTTTAACTCTTCGGGTTAGCTTCCGAGACTGCCATACTGCCATCTGCTGTGTTTGTAGTAGAACACCGTACTAAGAGCAGAGCCCCGACCAGTCCGAGTCCTCCACGTCCTCGTCGTCCATTGCTATACTATAACTTGGAGGAAAACAAAATATATCACTTTCGCAAGAACGACATTGAGATCTTGATTCTAAAGCTGAGTCTACGTTACGCGAAATCATGCTCCGCGTGTGTTCAGGTCGTGCTCGGAACTTGGGAGCCTCGAACATGCGTTCGCCTCGCGCTCTACTGTGCTCCGCTAACTGTCAGTATTTTGAAGAACACAGGGATTCGCATCGCGCTCGTTCGTGGTACAAGTGGTTTGTTGTACGTCCACACTTGACATCGCGAGGGCCGAAGGAAGAGCGGCTCGGCTCGTGATTGGTTCGCGCAGCGTAGACGCACCATAAGATGTTTGCATGGTTGTGTCGAGGCGATTTTGTCAATTCATTGCATCTATGAGAACTTTGATAACTATTATTAGCCATCGGTCAGACTGGGTGTATTTTTAAACATTTTATATCATCTAACTAAGCATGCAACATTATCATTAACGTTTACTTATAGGTTGTACACGTCACCACGATTCTAAATCGCGCGACTACGTCGGTACAGATGCGAGGCAGCATCAATCAATACCCTGTGGACGAGGCTGAATCAAAACAGTTACGGGTTTGCGTGGATGTAAAAGCGATACTGAATCGATACTATGCAATTGTATAGCTACTGATTGACTGAATAGTCTCGTTGCGCATTGCAAATGCGACCTCCCTTAGCAATCAACAAAGTTGATCACAATGATGAGTACATTAACCCTTCAAAATTTGGCTGGAGGTTGCAATGTATGGAGTGTGTAAAATAAAAAGTGCGTTACAAAATACGCAGCGCATAAAACTATAAAATTTTACCACTGCACCGTTGCACCCGAAAAATATTAAGAAGTCATGCTAAAAAAATTGCTTCAGACATTTTATTCTACGTGACCCGCCTCATAATCACATATAAGTCCCCATAGTGCCATAAATTTTACATAATAATGATAGAATACTTCTCAAGTTCGATCTTGTCTTGGCTGTGACTGAATAGCGAACGGGGAATAGTTCGTAGTTAGGCGTCTATCGGTTGATTTAGGATCTACGCGATTTAGTTAATGTCTAGGATAATGTTTAAGACCCTTAGTTTAATCTTTTGATTGATTAGAGGTGTGTACGCTGTACCCATTTCATATCAAAGTAATCGATTAAAACGATAAATTGTGTGTTTATACTGGACAATGTATGGAATTAATGTTGGTCAGTGAATATTAGTATAACTTGAGAGAGGCTCGACTGGGGAAGTACCTCTACCTTACAGAATACCGCAGCCAAATAACTTTATGTCGTATTCTTGCGCATGAGTAAGAGCGGCCACGAACCTACCGATTCTGTTCTGTTCTTATAGAAACCGGGTTCATCGTAACATATACTTCAGGAGCCGCTGCGCCGGGCTTTCTTGAATCGCGCTCAGTAGTAATCTAGCGCTTGCCGAGAGACGTAGACGTAACTAATATATGATAAATCATAACGGACGTTGACGTACTGATCTGCATTGACTTACTGCTTTGGCACGAAGATTTTAAAAGGAAGAGAAGATAATGGGTTCACACTTTAAACTTACAGAGGCTACAAGAATTAAAATAAATCTGGCTAAATCGCCAGCGCCGGGTTTTAACCGGGCTGTGTGTGACGATATACAGAGCTAGTACGAATGCCGTGCCTCTTTCTGATCGGCGAGTTGGTTCTGATCGGCGATGCTGGCCGGTTGCTTGATGACCGGGCATTCTTGCCGATTCGGGTCGGTAGGTATGTGATGAGTGGTACATTTTGTATTGCATTCTTGCCTCCCGATTTCATTATTTTCTGTTTTATTCTAGGTAGAACAGAACAGAAACGGTAGGTGTGTGGCCGCGCTAAGATCGCCAGCTCATTAGAGAGAGGGGGAAAAGTCGGTAACGCGTGAGTATTGGTAGCCTCAGGTTCCGGAATCAAAAAATTATAATTATAAAATTATATCGTGTATTTATTATGAATGGATTATGTCAGTGGTAGCCTAATCATTAATTGGAAATAACGATGCGGTAGAGTGGTTTAGTGATTGTCGCCAATTTAATTAAAGTCCAGATATTATAATGATATTGTCACGTAAACTATTTCTATTTACAATGGTAAAACTATTTATTTATAACCTATTATATTATTAATTCTGTGGTATAACAGCATTTAATAGTGAACGTATTAATATGTTTGCATGAAGCAATTAAGGGTCATGTTAATAATTATCTTTCTCAAAATTAACGTGATGATGGCTCAGTGGTTGTGACTTCGAATGCCATTATGAAGGTCGCGGGTTCGAATCCTATAAATAGCTTAGAATTCGGTGAAAGAAAACGTCGTGAGGAAACCAAAGCCTATGCTACAGTAATTTGTAGCAGATACTCGCCTTCCTGGATAGTCTGGATACCAACCGTAAGTTTTTCATTCCGATAGCTGCATATGGGTACCAGCACTGATATACATCTAAATAGATGACGCGAGTGTATGTACTTTGCGTGTCAAAATCTGTGCAAAAATGGGGCACAATGTTCTTCTTTTGAAACTGTTTCGCGCGGACAGGGAACTCGCATGTCCACTAGAGATGTGTAGCGAGTGATGTTTAGCTGACAAAAAGGATAACTTCATTTTCACGTTAAAAATCTAATGCCAGTCTAACTAAATCAATCTTGTGACATGATGTAGGTACAAAAAACTTACACGCTTGGTTTTCATACGGATGGAGGGACTTGCGTTATCTATTTAGATTTATGTCTGCGGGTACCAGTTACTTTATATTTCTAGGCTTTGTGTGCTTACCACCTTCGGCGATTTCATCACTAACCATTGTGAGATTGTGATATAACACAGAAAACTCTGTACGAGTAAAAAAATACTCCGGGAACTAACAGTTCAATCATAATATAAAGCTTAAAATTCTGTAGATATATTGCATTTATTTTTAAGTCGCCATTCATTTATATTGCAAATGAATTAACCAACATTTCGTTTTGGGGTTTTAAGCTCAAAACTTGGCTCTTATTATTATTGAGAGCCTCTTGGAAACCGTAAAACTTTGGAAGTTCTTGGTACATTACGTTGATCGATAAAACGACGGAAGTTGTCGAAAACTTTTATTTTGTACTGACTTGCATTTTCAATAAGTTACAGCGGTAAAGTCATAAAATTATAGAGGAATATTTTGCTCTGAACTTTGAAGTCTGAATTCTTGTTAGATGTAAAAATATTCGCATGATAACTCGCTAAGTAATTTTTTTAGATTCTATTTGAAAATTAAGTTGAGGACTAACTATGTTTGTATGAATTCATTTATTTGTTTACAATCATGAATTAATTTGTTCAAAGAGGATTGCAAAGTCTAGATAAAAAAAAAAACTTGCGTTTGGTCACTGACCTGCCCATAAAGGACGATGACGAAGATTTAGATGGAGCACGCTTACCCAGAAGAAACCTATTCATTCACTCTGGCCTTCAAACTCCCTAGATTGTATGAGTCAGGAAACACAGACGCCGCAAGCAATTTTTTTGTATAAGACAATAATCAAAACAGTGTCAGATTAGAGTTACCATATTTTTATATTATACTTTTTAGTATAAACCCATATTTTTTTTTTGGTTGTTGTTTGACCCCCTTTGTTCAATATTAATTCTGATAAAACTGTAATTCTCCTTAAACTTGAATAATAACATTAATATCGGTGGATCTAGACCTGTGCCAAAGTTTTGAGCCAAGATAATCCTACGAATTGGTAGTATTTGAAGGCAAGTTAGAACATGAATTTGTGTAGTCTTTATTAATCCCCTAATCTACTATTCACGTAGCCTAAAATCAAAATCAATAAGTCATCTATTCATTTTAAGCCCTGTTACAGTTAAATCTACCACCCGGTTCGGAATACACTTAAACTGAAAAGTTGTAGTACTTTATCCAGTCTAAATTAAAGCTAAATTCATTTACTCCTAAAAATTGATACATAAAGTCGCTTGAGAAGCTCAGGGAGAATGTCTCATTGTGAGCCTGCGAGAACTAAGGAATTTAAATGTTTGCTCTCGAGTTTCGTAAATATGTCTACCCCATTTTAAAATTCTATCCAGCCACATACCTTAATATTCAAATCAACTCCATTGTTTTTTTAATGTATTTAAGTATTAAAATAAATAAAATAACCCATTATTGTAGTTTTAACGTGAAATCTTATACTAAATATAATTAAAATCTGGGGGCACGCGAGCCAAGAGGGCACTATACCTACCTTTTCTCGAAGCGCTTCGTCGTTTTTTTTGAACCCTTATAACTTGGGTTTGGATTTTACCAGATAAACAAAATTCTCAGGATATGATGTCAATACCTAGTTGACTTATTAAACATATAAAAGTTTCAAATACATAGCTCTTATACCTTAGATTTTATTGATATATGTATAGGATTTCCGATACTAACTTAAACATTGTAAAAAAATATTGCTATAAGCAACTTACAAGAAGAAGTGAAATCCCACCAAAAACGTTTTCATGTAAAATGTTGCCAAGACAAAACCATATGGCTCGCACTGTCAAAAAGTTATCAGATCTCATGTAGAGCAAAGCTTATAACTCTACACGCCGCTGTTTCGCTACTACAAAAACTAATGTATAACAGAAAAGCAATGAAAAGTGAATACATTTTTCACCTTACGCCCATGTGACGGTAGCGAAACGGCGGTAAAAATTACAGCGCTAGATAGATCAAGGCTTGAAGATACCACTTTCTAGCTCACGAGCTATTATTAGTCTTTTATTTTTTAGTTATCATCATCCATTTTGGGCACGATTTCAAAAGTGATTAAAAATATCAAATAACAATATTCAGAATACATATTTTAAAATTTACTTTTAACAAACTATAAAACCGAATCCAAATCAGCTTTAAGCTTAGTAAATAAATACCTATTTTACAAAATCAAAATATGATTAGGTATATCGTATTTAAATAAATTAATCTTTTGGGTATAATAAATTAACTACTTATAAATTTACTAAAATATGATTTAGTTTTGCAAATAATATTTTAGTAAATATTTATTAACCAAATATTAGGCTTACGTATCTTTGTATGTGTTACGAATGTTTACGATGATCGAATAAACGGCGGAGAACCGTAAATTGTTGTGTTGATTTAGATTGGTATTCAATATTTGAATACTTTGGGTTCACCAAAATTAAATACATAACGGATATCATATTTTATTAACTATGTGTACTATTTTTGTTATAAACCAATCAGATTTAACTATAATTTAACATTAAAATATTAATTTAACATTTAAATATAATCATGGACGAATAGATATTATTCTATGATATAATTTAACATAGATTTTTTTTAAATTATATTCTGTTTTAATTAAAACTTTCGTGTCATTTTCGACACCATTTTATTAATTAGTTTTTCGCCCCACGTTTTTCATTCCTTGGGGTTGAAATTTCAGGATTATTTTTAGTGCATCCTATTATTACTTGTCTTATCTAGGTCCACCGGTTTAGGCGTACAGACAGCCTGTCATAGAATTGTAATATAGGTATTCTGCTGTTTAAAAACATTGCATTAAGCAAGTATAAAGTGGTGTTACTTTTGTATTTTTACATACTTTGCCAGCTATGTTAATTTCGTTCTACGTTTCACTTAATCCTTTATCATTTGCTTCAATGCGTTTTGTCAGTGCTTCATAATTTATCACTGTGATATTGAGGCAGGTGACGAAGGTATCCAAAACCCAAGGCTGGGTTACCAACGCTCTCGACTCCCCCTTTTCAATTTGTCTGAATTTGAAATCAGTTTTTTTGCGTCACAAAGCTCGATAACATCTTAAGTGCCTTATACAAACCCTTATTCAAATTGAATTTACTTTGGTTCAATGCTCGGTATACTCGTACAGAAATAGGATATTTTGGTCTATTTTTTTTTTTAATCAACCTCCATCATATTTTGAGTGTCAGCATTTGTAATTTGATTATAGTTGGACTTTGATTAGTTTTTTGTTTGATGGACAAATGATTAGTTAATTTTGCTTATAGTATGAAAACAAGTAAGACGAAATTGCAATCAAGCGGAGCACGTAGATAATTTAGTGCAGCGAAACGTGGCAGTTATGACGTTTCTTAAAGGTTGGATACTTTGGTTTCCCGTAGAGCGTGAACCAAATGTGATCAGCAACATTATTATCATCTAAGTAGCAGTTAAATACATCATCATCATTAGCCTATAATGTCCCACTGCTGAGCACAGGCCTCCTTTCACAAATGAGGGTGAAAGGGAATGGGCAATATTCCACCACGCGTGCCCACTACGGATTGGTGGAGGTAGGCTAGTGGTCAACCTACTGTTGGAATTAATCAAGCCGCCTTGGAGGCATCCAACTAGCTTAACGACTATCACAATTAAGTGATAACCGGGACCAACGGCTTTACGTGCCTTCCGAAGCACGGAAACGCTCGATTTGAAATACCACTAGGCGGTCACCCATCCAGGTACCGACCACGACGATGGTAGCTTAACTTTGCCGATCGATTAAGAACGGCTAATCATGAGGTACACCACGAGCGCTTCATTCAGTTAAATACATACCACTTATTTATTCTTCTACTAAGATTACTGTCTTCTACATTATATCATTTGAAATAAATAAAATAAAACTTGAACTATTTTAAAATACTGCACATCATAATCACCTTTTAATTTTTTTACCATCAGTAAACAATGAAATAACAAAATAATTTAAGACGGCCGTTATTGAGTTAATTTCCTTATGCAAACACTCGTTAGCATTGCTTGATGTGAATAAAATTACAGTTGATTCCCAACGCCGATTGACGATGCCAAATGAGGGTCTGAGTATTTTTGTGTATTGCTTTTCAAAGGAGTGCTTTAATATTTTGCTTAAATAGCCTGTTCAAAATACTTTATTTACAACAAATATGTACAAAATACAATCTATATATAGAAAATTTCCTCAAGCCTGCCGCTGCTTCCGATTAACGGCAGGGTTCCCAGAAGGCTGGCAGCGTTTCCTCTTTGGATAGCCAAGCTGACGCGTTGGCGGAAAAAGCTCCCCGCCCGCTGGTCTCCGGAGGTCTCGATCAATTTTGATGACAAGGTGCGAGCAAAACGGCGAGCTTCGGACCCCCACGGTCCCATGGTCTCGACCGCAAAAGGCACAAAAATATAGTTGGGTCCAATCGATGCGTATTTTTTGAATTTTGAATTTTCCGCACTGGCCGCAGCTGCCCCTGCAGCTTTACAAGTCGCCGGTAAGTGAGATGGCGCGAGTGTATCGACACATGTGGCATCCCACACCAGCGACTTGCCGACACTCCAAGGGATCAAAGACATACCATCCGGTCTCTTGCCATCGCCCCGCGCAATACCGACTGGTTCCAGTACGGAAGGCACGTTAGCGACAACAAGAGCCCTGCGGATAATGTCGTTAATAGCCGAGTGCCGTGATATTCGACCAGCACTTAGAGAGCACGAAAGCCCATGGTGGCCGAGCTCGTTGACGAGATCTCCGCAGCGGCAGCGATGAGGTTGATTGGTCCTGCAACCAAGACGAAGACAAATACACAGACTTAATGTTATACGGTCTAACATTGTTCCAGTATTTGTTGATGGAATAGCTTGTAGCCAGTGACCTGAGTCACTCTGAGAGACAGCTAACAAGCGCGCGCGGTCTGTATCTATAGAAAAGTTAGAAAATAAATTTTGCCAGGTTTTTTCACAAAGAGGCTTGTCCCACGCTCTCTGAGAGTGACTCAAGGTCGGAATATTTGTGCCTGGACAAGCTGCCTGCCAGGCGTCTCTAGCATCGGACAGGTAAGAAACCTCAACAGATCCAATAGAAGGGTCCAAAACAGAACTGACGAGGTTGCCCACACTGTATACCGAGGATAGAAACGCCGGTACTGATATGCTTGAAATTTTCCGCACTCCTAGGCCACCATAACACACGGGTAGGGTGGCCTGAGACCACACTTTGTTTTCATAAAAACTGCAATTTAGAATTTTGGAAAGTGACGTTTTGATCATATTATCCAAAGTATCTAATATGTGATCAAATTTAAATAAGTGCGTACTGCGGAGCAAATAGGTAAACTTTGGCACGAAAAGGCAGAGTCGAACAATAAAAAATGCATAGTGAGCATTAATTTCATAAAGTCTATTTGAAGAGTCATTAAAATTTTGAATCTTTTTCTCAAAGAAACTAGGAATGGATTCGTCTAAGACTGGGGCTCCAAGAAGATGAAGCGACTCCTTTGACAGTAACTTAATATTGGGAGCCAAAACATTAAAATTTTGAATTAATTCTGGTTTTTCAGATTCTGGGAAAGAATCTAAAATAAGGAGCTCACATTTGGAGCTATTGAATTCTAGGCCAATCTTTTTAAAATTTTCTGTCAATGTTTTAAAATCACTGAGAACGGAAGCCGCATCACCCCCCAGCGTACCGTCGTCTAGATACCATACATTAAATTTTGATTGTAACCCGGAAATAATTGGATGGATGGCCAAACTGAAGATAGCTGGACCGAGCGGGTCGCCCTGTTGACAACCCATGGCGGAAATAAGTGGGTGTTCTCTGAAAAAAAGTTTTGATGGATGCCCATAGCATTGCCAAAGGTAAGGATATATGTCAGGGCAGATATCCCGAATTTGGGTCAATAAAGCACCCCTATCGACAGAGTTAAATGCATTTTTTATGTCAACTTTAAGCAGCACTTCACCTCCGTTATTTAAAAGAAAGGTCCGAGCCGCATGAACAGCTGCCTCACAACCTCCCTTTGAGCCAAAACCGAGTTGAATGGGCTGAAATATTTCCGAAAGTTTCGGGAGAATGTGACGACAACAAATTTTGGAGGCCATACGACGGATAGTATTACCCACAGCGATGGGTAACTTTGCTTAAATTATGTTTGGATTTATTTTTAAGGCAGTAATTCAATCTGATAATGTCACAGTTTGGAAAGGTCTCGACAACTCTGGGAGATGCTTTTATCGACAGAGTCAGACCTTGATTAGCTAAACATTAATATTCAATTTTTTTTACACAAATACTTAGTTACCCAAAGTTAAGGCGATGATAGCTCAGTGGCAGTGATGTCGGATACCGAGACGAAGGTCCCGGGTTCGAATCCTACAATGAGCTTGAGCTTTCGGTGAAGGAAAACATGAGGAAACCATAGCACGGTGGTAGGGTACTTTATAGTACCCATCTGGCTGGCTACCACCCTCATGTTGAAAGCTGCACTTGAGAGCCAGTCTTTCTAGACTTTGTGTGTGCACCATTTTCGGCCACATCATCACTTACAATGATGAGATTTTAGTCAAACACAGGCCTATACACAGTAAAAAAAAACCCTACGTTAATTTTATACGAACATGTTTTAAAAAAAAATTGAGATAACAAAATATTTTGTAACTTTTCAAAACAATATGGAAGCAATAACGAACAAAGCAAGTTAATTGTTAAGAAAAGAATTACTTAATAAGAAAACGGTTTGGTGGTCGAGAACTGTACGAAACAGACTAAAGTTTCATTTATTTGAATTGAGGTATTAAAACTTCAAAGTGGCGCCCGCGGGTTTTCTTCATCGAATAAAGTTGTTGACGCACAATTAGCGAGACTCTATTTGAAAATCTTAATAATTAAAAGAATAATTGATAAAAAAGAATCGGGAAAAGTTTGGTTCTGTATCGACATTAAGCAAGAAAGAATATTAATATACTTGGACTTTGCACACACAGCCATCTATTGATACACACAGCCATAATATTGATTGTATTTAAATATGGTAGACTTAGTACTTAGATAATACCCAGACTCAGGACAAACAATTATATGTACACGATGAATTGAAATGACTTAAAACAAAAATAATAAATTTTCTACACAACAAAGTGCATAATCAAATTGGAAGCTTTTCAATTTGAAAGCTTAAATAGAATATTCATTTCGTCAGATTGTAACACCTCGGAGCTTTTGCGTTGAGCTTTACTTAAATATTTTTAAAAAGAATTATTTTCAGACACCACGGATTTAGTCGCTCGTAATCATCTTTGAAATGGAAGACTTTAGACAAAATGTCTAGACATATTTGCTTTCATGGGACTAGACTTTAAAGCCTTTTATAATGATTATCAGCGACTTACTTTCCTTATTTCACCGATTTTATTTCATCCAAAGTACCTATTTATACCTTACTTATTTTAATATCAAATAGGTATATAATTTAAAATGATACACTACACTAAAAATAGACTCTAGCTTGTCCACTTAAGAGCAGTAGTGTTTTATTCTATGTTTCTTGCCTTTTTACGTTACTTTATTATGCAAGATAAAGGTAGGATAAAGTAATATAAACTTTTTTAAATACATCAAACTTTGATTCAGAATCTTTTTTCTCCATTCTATTGAAAAAAACATTGCATTCAATTTGAGCCCAAAAAAATGTACATTGCCCGCGTATCTCTTCCACATTGCCACGTGCATCACCCGCTACTATTCGATACACCACGGACCTGGCGATCATTCGCACAAGAGTGACCACGTTATTAGTTTTACTGATTTCATCATAGTGATACTTGAGCAATTGTTCTTCTTCAATTATTCCTTTTTTGGATGTGCTCATATAATTTCTTTGAACGCTTCACGTTTAACTGACAAACCTGATACTTCCAAATTAGTTACGTGTTTGATTTTTATCAGCACAATTTCTTTTCAATAATGATGTGGCCAAAGATGGTACGCATATACATGTAGTAAAGGATGTTCTCAAGTGAAATAAACAGCGCCAACAACAGTTTTTGTCCCACGGTTGAAGCCGCGTTCCCGTGGATCTAATGTTTTCCTGGGTTATAGGGTATTTCTTAGGTTAATCCAGAACATATTCTATCTGTGTGCCAAATTTCATCAAAATCCGTTCAGTTGTTTTTTGCATGGTCAAACATCCATACATCCATCCTCACAGACTTTCCTTTCTGCCACGTACGCTGAGACTGTGGAATGAGCTCCCCGCCGTGGTTTTCCCAATGGAGTATAGTATGGGGTTCTTCAAAAATTATGTGTAGAGATTTCTGCAGGGTCGGCAACGCGCGATATATATGATACCCCTGGTGTTGCATGCGCTACGGTAACCGCTTACCACCAGGCGGGCCGTATGCTTGTTTGCCAACTTAGATAAAAAAAAATATGTATTGTGGACACTGTAGCCGACATCGAGGTGGTAACTTGTTTTGGTGACGTTTTTGCAATCAGTTCACTGGACTATACGCGATAGGAATTTTTGAAGTTCCCGGTATGCATCGAGCATGGTATATGGTCAAATGTAAACATATTGTTCTTGTTTCGTGAAAACTGGCTTACAGCCAGATTTAGTTCGTTAGATCCATTTTTTGACGACGTATTCTCGGATACAAAAATTTTGCTTTGATTTATTTACAATATCGGAAAACTATCTAGTTTCACTGAAATAATGACTGAGGTATAAACAACTGAGTTTGGATGGACAATGGTGCAGATTCTGTTGTAAATCGCACTAAACTAATTTTAGTCACATCATATCTCTTTCTTACGAACATTATTGAAAAAGGATAGAAAATATTTAAAGCTATCAAATTAGACTTTTCCGTCTTCATTTGCGTGTATTTAGATTGAACTGCGATATATGACGACTAAATTTATATTGAAAACAAGCATTGGACTAATATTTGACATGACAAAATTTCTTACATCCTTATCTTACGTTCTTTGTTTGAAAGAGACATAGTGAGACTAAATTTGTTTAGTTGTAAACTACAGAATCAGCACTAGTGTCAAAGAATGTTTTAATAATAACAATAAAAATCTCTCACTGATAGATCATATTATTATGTAAATACAATTTCCATCGTGTTTAGTTAATGTTTTTTTTTTAGTTTTTTTCAGATTTTACATGATCATCAGTTTGGATTTACAAAAGGCCGGTCTACGACAGACGCTGGTGCTAAACTTTTAAAGCATATTTTTGAAGCCTGGGAGAATTCACAGGATGCGGTTGGCGTATTTTGTGATCTCTTCAAGGCATTTGATTGCGTAGATCACTACACACTAGTTTTAAAACTCCAACACTATGGAGTTCGTGGAGTGGCACTCGATCTTATATCATCTTATCTATCAGGTCGCCAACAAAAAGTAGGTATTAGCGGTACTACGTCCTCAGGGTCTTTAGTGAAAACGGGCGTACCGCAAGGATCAATTTTAGGCCCTTTTTTGTTTCTGGCATATATTAATGATCTGCCCTATATGGTAAATGAATTGTCGGATATAGTTTTATTTGCAGATGACACTTCTCTAATTTTTAAGGTCAATAGAAAAGATACAGACCTTACGCAGCTCAATGACACCTTATCAGCTGTATCAAAATGGTTTGCCGCCAATAATCTTATGCTTAATTCCTGTAAAACTAAATGTATAAGGTTTTCTCTCCCTAATGTTGTTAAGAGTGACACTCATATCTTTGTCGATGGTAAAAGACTTGCACTAGTGGATAAGGCAGGTTTTCTCGGCGTTACATTAGACAGTAAAATACAATGGGGTCCTCATATAGAAAGATTAGCTAGTAAACTGAGTTCCGCCGCCTTCGCAGTTAGAAAAATTAGACAAATAACAGATGTGGCTACAGCCAGGTTGGTTTACTTTGCTTATTTCCATAGTTTAATGTCCTACAGTCTTCTGCTGTGGGGCTCAGCTGCAGACTTTGAAACTATATTTATTCTGCAGAAAAGTGCAATTCGCGCAATCTATTGTTTGGGTCCTCGCGAATCACTACGAAGTCGATTCAAGGAATTTAAAATTTTAACGTTACCGTCACAGTACATTTATGAAAATATTATGTTTGTCCGTAAAAACTTAAATTTATTTGAAATTAATAGTAGCCGCCATAACTAATACAAGAAATAAAGATAAAATTGTGACACCTAGATTCAGGTTATCTAAAGCTAATAAGTCTTTTCTCGGAAATTGCGTTCGATTCTATAATAAAATCCCACTCGAAGTAACTAAAATGTCTTATGATAAATTCAAAGATTTCATAAAGCAGAGGTTAATTGACAAAGCCTACTATAAGGTGGCTCATTACGTGGATGACAAGAATATATGGTTGTAGTAGCTTCTCTCTGCACTTGCATCCCCCTGGCTAAGTGACAATTGTACGAATAAGCATAAAATAATAATGTATATATTGTATAAGTATTTGGAAAAAAGCTGTAATAAATTAAAAGATCTTCCACAAAAAAAAAACCTTGCTGAGTTTCTTGCCGGAGTCTTCTCAGTTTAAGTGTATTCCGAACCGGTGGTAAATTCAACTGTATGTACATAACGTTCATAAGTGCCTTACTAAGGCCTAAACTGAATAAATGACTTTTTGATTTTGATTTTGATTTAGTATTTGGCTTCACACGTCTTGTGTATTTTGCCATTTTCCAGTTATATTATAAGTTCTAGTCACAATAAATCACTTTCACATAGTCCTCAGTCAGTCACCGTCCATAGAAGTCATGTTTTAGTACAATGGTGGTAAATTGTACCAAAACTTTTCACGGACTTCTTGTGACAACTTGAAAAGACACGATACACATAATTCATTTTATTTCACTTCACTGTGCACATGGATTGATCTTTATTGGATAAAATACTACCGATTATATGCAATAAAACTCAAAATACACGAATTTATGGAATTAAAATGAACAAGCAACGTCACTCTGCAAGTTCCCGCCAAAAAGTCCTAATGAATATTTAAAATAGCGGCTGATATTTGTAACGTTAAGCTTACATCCAAAAATTTTTGTGAATTTGTTTGTAGAATCTGAATCAACAAATTTTTCGTCATATCAAAAATAAAACAGCTAAATTCTAACCAACTAATACGTCATTACAAAGTACCTACTTACATAATCATCCTGAACTACCAAGCAGAGCGTGTATGTAGCGTCTCCTAATGCAATGTGTCGTCTGAAAGCAATTTGCTTCGCCGCGTGTGGTCTTTCTTTCATTACCTAACATACCCACCCGAGTCCTTAGCAATGCCCACCCAAGTTTGATCTATATCTTGAACTTCATAAAGTTTAAATTCTGTAAACCACTTCAAGTGTAAGGATGTTCTAGTCTTGGAACGTATGACGGCTAGTTTGAAAAGGGTCCGCTATGTTTTTAAAGTGAATTATTTTAAAAGAGCTTTCTTTTATAGGGAGGAGCGTTTTTGGTTGAAGGAAATTACCTACTAGATTTTTACAAATTCTATGACTTTGAAATAAAAATATGCAAGAGATATTATATTATCTGAAATAATAAAGTACATTTTATACATCTCAAAGTATTCAATCCTGTGATATAATTTTTAGGGCTAGGAGTTTCAAGTCTTTCCAGGGTTTGTATCACTGTGATAATAAATTAGATTTCACTGCCAATAACGCCAGGAATGGATTTTACTTCATCTGGGTGTAATATGTTTCACACAAGAGATGTATTGGTGTTTAATCGATGAGAGTTTCGATACATATCAGTTCCTTATATTTAGTTTAACCAGGCTTTTAAGTACACCAGAAATTGGCTTTGGGCCAAAAGTCGCCTTAGCTCCTGCTTTAGCTATTTCGTCAGTTTTATCACTACCGACGTTTCTCGTGAATCCAGGAACCCACCATAATACGACCTTGTTCTTTTCATTCAGGTGCAGTGGGTGTTTATTTAACAAATTTAGAGTTAATTGAATCTGGTGCCAGTGCTAAAAGCTGCCTGGCTATCCGAGTAGATATTGCTTGATCAATGTAGTCTTTCTTCAGATGTACGTCCACACAGTCAGTAACATCACAGTAGTATAACGAGTACTACTAGTATCTATACTATAATATCTACTACTACTAGCGTCGTATTTTCAAAGATTTAGTTTTTGCAATTTTTTGGATGCTCAGCCGATAATCAAATCAAAATTTGGACCCGTTGCTACACTACTTGAGGCCGTCCTCGTATTGGAATTTCAGTTTCGTTATACTCACCAAAATTGTTCTGAGAGACCATCTCGTTTATTACCATGCTCAGAGGCCGAAGACTTTTAGCGCCCCTGCGTCTACATCTAGAAAAGTGTTTCGACACCTTTCTAAATCTAAATCGGGCGCTAAATCAATAGGAGCATCACGAGTCACTCCAAAAGAGGTTGACGTGTCTCGTCAACAGAAACCTCTCCTAACAAAAAAAGTACGAAAAATTCCCTTCTTATTATTAGATGGGATCAGAAAAACTAAATAATCCAAATCTTTAAAACTCAGTTTAATGCATCTATCAAATGAAATTATTCTTACGAAACTTCACCATAATACCAACACAAAGTAAATAAATAACAGCTGACAAGTATAACACAGATTTTAATTAAGCCATGTGATTGACACTGATTGAATTAGTCACCGCACCGAAATGACGCGCGCTACAGGGCGTTCTTTATCGAGTGATGTATGGATAAATACCGTCGTAGGTGCCTTAATTATAGCTAAATCCTCTGTTCGCGACGTCACGCTTTCAGCAAAGTTTACATTTGCGAGCGACATTGATTGCCGAGCCGGTGCGGTGTTTCCAATTAGGCCTTTTCAATCAGGGGTTGACGTAAAAACATACAGTGTCGCGGTGCATATGTACGTACGCGGCCTTAATAGACTGTGACTTTGTGCGTTAGCTTACCTACTTCTAATGAGATGGTATTTACCCTTTAATTACTACATATTAATTCCAATTCACTTATTCGTTCTATTTATGTGTAATTTTCTCCGTAGCTATAAAACTGCTATTTTCAGCTTTTTACAATAAGATGATTGATTAAGTAGAATGGTTTAAGGTGGCCCTCTGTGGCCGGCGCAACTTCAACTCAGGGCCGTCGGTTATCAGTCGGTAAATTTCGCTGATCACTCGCGGCCGCTTCGCTAGGTCGTCATTCATGATTTCGCATTCATAAAACTTGTTCCAGGAGTATACTTCTTGTGAAAAAGTCTTACAAGTTTGTGAAAAAAAAATAGTTATTTAGAATCTACAATACATTTGCAAGCCTGGTATCTAAATGTTTTCTTTACTTTTACAATTTATAGGTACATTAGATATGGCCAAAGTTCAGGCAAAAACGCTGTTTTTCGGAGGCTTTGACTGAATTTGTTTCACACTTTTTCTAAATTTCGCCTAGATACACGGCTAGATATAGCGCACAAGATACTAATTTGTTCAAAACATCTAACGAAAAATGTTTAACAACGCCATAATAAGTACAGAGGTTTTGTATGAAAAGTATGACGAATTGAGTCCTCTTAAATCTTAGATTAATTAATGTGAATTTTTCATAAAATATTTTTTGTCGTTTGTATGTTTTTTTTTATTTTATTTTTATGTTTGTAACCTCATAATTCCGTCATTCATTAACCTGGTTTATTTATTATAGCCGACTTTCAAACCAATGCTAACTTCAGTAATTCTTTCAACGGTGAAAAATAAATGACTTTGACTTTCAGTTTGACATAAATAACAATAGAAAAAAATATTAAAAGACATACTATTTCAATTTCCCCTTAAAACGTGGAAGTTTCAAGGCTTCCAACAATACCCTTTCAATACTTACAATAGGTTGGTGACAACGAGTTATCGCGCTGAACCTCCCAAAATGCTACAGCCAACGTACAATAGAATCGGGGCGGGCGGTGATTTTTTTCCGCGGATATAAAAAAATATAGCCGTTTTTTTGTCCGCTGGTTTATTTCGGATGAAACTTATTTTGCCTGTATATCCAGTTGTGAAAAGCGTTTATGTTGTTATGTATTTTAAAACAGCATCCCCTTCTTAATTGTATTAAATATTGAAAGGCAAAAGGTTTTGAGTATACTCACCTATCTACGTATAGTAAGTAGTACCCAACTAATATGGCTTAGCGATGTACCTGCGCAGAAGATACATTTTTAAAGCGCGGGAAACGCTATTGGTCGGCAGTGGCAGCCATGTTAGCGCGCGCCGTGCGGAGGGGCGTGATTTGCGAGTGAGACGGAACTAACAGCTGCAGTGTATTATGAACCTTATAGTCGTGATCTAAGATTGATTGTAAGTTTTAAGCATTCTTTCGTTAATCTTCGGGGCCATACTTTCTTTTCTGTGCGAACGAAGATTCACGACGCGCCATATCAGTTGGGTACTACTGTATAACTGTACTACCTACGTAATGTTATTTTTGGATAACAAATTGTACTATAGGCTAAAATAACACTTATGCTTAATCGAAATCAAGTTTAATTGATAATAGTTTGTAAATTACTCAATGGTTAGTTGTACTAGTTAAGTAACAAACAACAGCTCAAAAAATAGCAGTATAACAGTTAACCGTACAATACTCATTAAATCTATCGGAACCAGGGGCTCTACCGCGTTTTTTTGGTGGTAATGGTAACGAACACCATTAATGATTTCATCCAATGACGCGGTACGACAAAGACTGTTGGTGGGCCTTGATTGGATGAAATTCATTACTGGTTTTCCTTATTATATTATACAGATACTGGTGCCGATTCTGTTGTAAATCGCACTAAACTAATTTTAGTCACATCTCATCTCTTTCTTACGAATATTATTGAAAAAGGATAGAACATATTTTAAGTTGTCAAATTAATCTTTGTCTTATTTTGCGTGTACTTAGGCGTAACCGCGATAGATGGCGACAACATTTTTATTGAAAACAAGCATTGGACTAATTTGACAGGACTAAATTTCTTACATCCTTTTCTTATGTTCTTTGTTAGAAAGAGACATAGTGACATTAAAATTAGTTTAGTTGTGAACAAAAGAATCAGGGCCACAGTATTATTAAAATAAATCAATTTTATTTATAAATGCTAATAGACTTACCTCCTTATTCGTAATCGCTTTTTAACTAAATCGTGTAATAGTGTCCTCCGTCTCACTCTTTCGATCACTAAATGCCACGTGTCAGATAAAGACTTCAGAATATGATCTAATCAACGTTTGATAACTTTATGAATAAGGGGGTTAGTATGTATCATATACATAATAATACCAGGAATTACTCACGCAACGCCTAGTGTTTATACCTATATAGGTAGAGTAGATTACTTTTTTTACTCCCTCCTTTTCTCTACTCTGTAGAACGACTCGTTAGGGTTGTATAGGGTTGTCAACTCTTAGATTCTTATTCATGTAAGAACTGTTTACTATTAGTAAAAACGTCAAGTTTATTATAAATTTGTCTATTCTGCAATGCTAAATAGTTAAAACCTATTTTTTTTAATGTTCTCAAAATATAGTAATTTGGGATTCGGGATTTAAAGCAAGTTTAGTAAAACCAATCACTTTCTAACGTCATATAACCAAAAGAGACGAGGCTATTTTGCAACTTGGGTTTGCTTTAAACCATTTTTTGTAATAAGGTGGAAAGTGTAGCACCTACACGAGATGGTTTAACAAAAATCTATTAAATCTCAGTTTCTAAATATATCCGTCAGATTCTAACTTCATAAAATGTATCTTTAAACCTGGCTTTAATAAGGCTTGATTAAAACCATATTTTATAATAAGGGGAAGTGTCAACCCTAAACAACCAGCCAATACAGTAGAAAAATGAATAAAGGACGGTCCCGACAAGAAGTTAATTCAGCTAAGTACCTACTCGATAAGGTCGAATATCCCCGTGTTAACATACATGTTTATGTATGAGAATGCCGCCCTATTTATTGAAAGCGTCCAAATGTATGGCTGTGACACTTTGAGCTTTGTAGGAAATTTTATAGGACTTTATAAGGGTTGAGTTGTTTTCAATTATATTTTGAGATTATCTTTATATTAGGAAACTCACAAAATGCAGCACTCTCTTTATAGCTGATCGATCCTGTGGCCCGATTCTCGTAATACGAAACGATCCAAATGTTGCTAGAGTTTAGAAATCATCCAACTAAACATTAGTTTTCATTTCGTATTCCCGTGCTACTTCAATCGAACGATAACTCAATAGGATTGAAACTCAACGACAAGCAAGCAATTGCCTAACTACTCATGTGGGTAAAAAAAAATTGCCATATTAATCCTAATTGATTTACCAATTAACCTTTATTTGAGAAAAAAATATTAAATCATTATTTTTTTCGATTAACGAGTTCGATTTAATTACCGGAATACGCTTGCAACGACACGTTACTCGAACTTCGATAGGATCATTCTTCAACCGTGCATAATGTGTTACGAGAATACGAAAAGCAGTTTCGATTGCAATTCAATTGTAAAATCGTTTAGAAGTCGTTAACGTTTTGTTACGAGAATTAGGCTACTGGTTTCGTACTGGTGGACGTCTACTCCACCTTACAGAAGAATGCAGCTAAAAAGTTTGATGTAGTTTGTGTTTCTGCGGTGAGTAAGGTCGCCAGAGCTCCATGATGAAGTACTATACTGGCTGTGTGCTGGGACCAGCCCCCCTAAAAAGGAAGCTAAAGCAATATTGCTAACGCAATTCATTTTTTCGAATTTACGGCAGATCTTATGCAATTCATCAATTCCGAATCTTTTATTGAATTGAATTGTATATAATGAGTGACTAGTATACAAAAAAATATTGAAATTACGTAGGATCTGACGAGAATTGGAAAAAATTAATTGCGTTAGCAATATTGCTTCAGCTTCCTTTTTAGCCCCCCAGCACCTGCCTTTTAAGATGCGTGAGCTGTTTTTTTCATTCTATGTAAATGTATGTACCTAATGTGAAAAGGCGCGTCGGGTTGAGTGCACTACCGGTTTGGGTAGAAAAAAGCTGTATACAATTATGTTTATCTACATAAACGTTCAAATTGTAAGGTCGGCGAAAAAGATAATATACATTTTAAATGGTCTCGGGTCAATATGTCCCAGCATCTTTGGCGCTCGGGTTAATGAAATAAAATATTACAAATCGTAATGAAGTACAGTAGTACCCAACTAATATGGCTTACCGATGTACCTGCGCAGAAGATACATTTTCAAAGCGCGGGAAACGCTATTGTTCGGCAGCTGCCGCCATGTTAGCACGCGCCGTGCGGAGGGGCGTGATTTGCGAGTGTGACGGAACTAATAGCTGCAGTGTTTTATGAACCTTATAGTAGTGATTTAAGGTTGATTGTAAGTTTTAAGCATTCTTTCGTTAATCTTCGCGGCCATACTTTCGTTTCTGTGCGAACGAAGATTCACGACGCGCCATATCAGTTGGGTAATACTGTACGTAGTATAAGCATTAGCGTATCATTAATAATTCTATCTATCTATATGCTATGCTAATATAATAAAGTCGAAGAGTTTTTTGGTTGTTTAAACGGGCTAATCTCTGGAACTACCAGTCGGTTTCGCAAAAAAGCTACATTATCCCCGAGAATTATAGGCTACTTTTTATTCCAGGAACGCGGGTGTAACCGCGGGGACAGCTAGTGTAGTATAATGCTCCTTACTCAAATAGAAAAACTCAAACAAAGGTTTAACTTTCAGTGTGAGGAAAAGAAATTTAGATCTTATCATACGTTCTCATTACGTTTTTCGACGTTGAACACAACATTCTGCACAAGATTATTTAAACTTTACAAACAAAAACATAATATACCCTAAAAGATAGATAGTAGTATAGTATTTGCAAGAAGAAACATCAGTCTGTTAGTATATTATATACTAATAATAAATCTACTATAACTACTACTTTTTCCAGAATTTGGATAGCTTTTGGCGGGAAAAAAATTCAATACCCGAGAGGCAGTACAAAATGCCTTTGAAGAATTTGTTGCCTCGCGTCCAGGTGATTTCTTTAAGAAGGGCATCAATAAACTGCCACTGCGTTGGCGAAGATGCATTGATTGCATGGGTGAAAACTTCGATTAATACAAATAAAAAATACATGAAAAAAAATCGTTTCAATTTTTTCATACTAAACGGCAATTTCATAGGTAAAGACCTAATATCAATATACTAAAGCTGAAGAGGTTTTTGTTTGCTTAAACGCGCTAAACTCTGGATCTGCTAGGCGAATTCGAAAAATGATTTCACTAATAGGAAGCTGATTTTATCCCAAAGATTATCCCCCTATAGCGCCTATTGCAATAGTAATTCTGTACAAACTATCAGGTTAAGGTTAACTATAAATAACGTAAAACATTTACCCCCTTACTCATAAAACGTTATTTAACTAATATACTATAACTATCGACTGTTTAAAGCAGTGTTTTTCAATCTGTGGATCGCGACCCCTAGGGGGGTCACGAAACCTTAGTTGGGGGGTCGCCGGCCGAAGTAAAAAGGCAAGTTAGACTTTGCGCAAGCGGGCGTCCACTTTCCTCTTACTTAGTTGCAAACCTCTCGCGGCTTCTTGCTGACTTATAAGTAAATGTATCAAAATAAAGAAAATCATTATCGGAGTCTTTTAATTTATAAATTCTTTGTCTGTCTGACAAGGGGGTCGCCAGAATTTTTCAACCTGTAAGGGGGTCGCGAGATCAATAAGATTGAAAAACACAGGGTCACGTAAATAACGTCACTCTATTGTCATTGTCAAATAATGTGACATTATTTACGTGACCATTTAAACAGTATATTAGATATATAGCGCTTTATGAGTAAGGGGGTTAAGGTTTTTAAAAAAGTTATGAATGACATTATATTGCCTAATCATTTTCAAATAAACCTATACTATTCATGAATAAATATGAAGCTAGACAAAATAGTAAATAAAATATTGCGACGCAACATTGTCTTAAAACACAGGGTAACTTTAATCAAAAGAACTATTACGAGGAGTAAATGCAATTTACAACTTTAGTTCTGCTAACTAGATGGTAAGAGACGTGGAAAATTAACACTTTTCAGGACTAGTCTTTGCGTGAGGCCCTAACTCGTTAAAGCGTTTTAGATACAAACTAAATTATCTATGATAGGAGTAATTATTTTGCAATAGGCTATTTGAAGTATTGTGTGTCATCATCATCATCAAATCAGCCTAAGGATGTCCACTGCTGAATATACTTCCATCTCGAACGAGATTGGGCCGCTTGCATCCAGCAGCGCTCAGCGACTCTGACCAGGTGGACCTACCAGGTCGTCCGGTTCGGCACTTTTCAGTACGTGGTCAACACTGTAGAACCTTTCTTCCCCATTATCGGTGCTTCTAGCGATGTGCCTGTCCATTGCCACGCTTACTAACTCTACGAGCTATATCATTAACTTTTGTTCTCCTACTAATGTCCTCGTTTGGGACCCTATCTCGTGGAGAAATTCCGATCATAGCTCGTTCCATAGCTCGCTGAGGGACTCTCAGCTTATCCATATGCCCACCTCAGTGAAAGACCTCGTCTCTGTCCCGTATGTAAAACACGCACTGATTTGTATTCAGACTCTGAGGTATTCTGGACGTGAATATATGCCTGAGCTTCCCAAACGCCGAATCCGAGTTTGATTCTTCTTTGGTATTTTGTATAACTCAATATAAATATATTTTCTTTATTACGGAACCTTATGATAACCCAAAAGTAGACACTTTTTGTTACCGACACGGCTCACCATCACAGAAAACCGTAGTTGCTGTGTCCTGTAGCGGCGATCGGACTCAGTTTACGTTTGCGCAGGGAGTGGCTGATTTCATACTGGTAAATATTCATTGGTAGCTTGTATCCGACACAAGACACACGTTTGCGCAGCGCCTTGATAGTTATTGGTCCTCAGTAACTCCTAGCTTCCTTCGTACATGGTAAATAATTCATAGAATTAATTTCAGGATTACTTGGCCCAATTGGCGTAGCGTGACCAACTGACGGGCCAGTTGGCGTGCCGCAGGTCGTAGGTTCGATTCCTACCCAGGACATGCAACTGTGTGCATGAACATGTCCACATGTCTGAGTCTAGGTGTATATTAAGTATTTATTTAAAAACAAAATGTAGTATATGTAGTATATCAGTTTTCTGGTTTCCATAGTACAAGCTCTGCTTAAGTCCCAGGATATTACTTATTCATTTTCATCACGATAGTAATTTAAAAGCAGGATACCCACTAATAAAAAGTACAAAAAGACATAGAACTTATAACCAAGATAGAAGTAAATTACCTATCAAGAAGATAATAAATCAATGCTGGCTAACGTATGGTAAGCGACAGGACAGCTTTGTTTTTGATGTGCGCATATAAAATTTGGCGTCGGCATGACGCTTACGAATCACGCATCTCACTCCATTTTATGATTTCAGGAAGAAATCCACTGTGTGTTATGGATGGAGCCATAAAGTTTGCAAGAGGAATGGAAACCAATATGTCATTGGTACCATAAGCAATCAGGTCAATGTTCTTGTGACCGAAATAATTTTAATAAATACTTATTTGGGCTGTTTTTTTATAGTAGTCGTTCGGGTTTTGCTATTTTAAAATTTTGGTTAGATTTCTGCATTGAATCTTTTGAAAACCGTCGTTAAACTACGTTTTGTGGAAAAAATACCATTATATTTAATCGAGGAATGCTCATTTTTGTTCGAAAACTTTGAACTATTTTTTCATAATTTCAACTATTTGAGTCGGAGGCATATCTACTACTATTATATTACTATTACTATTATAATAAAGCGGAAAGGTATTTATGTTTGTTTGTTTAAACGGGCTAATCTCTGAAACTACCAGTCGGATTCGAAAAATTCTTTCACTAATAAGTAGCTACACTATCTCCGAGCATTATAAGCTACTTTTCATCCCGTGAACGCAAGTGAAACCGCGGGGGACAGCTAGTCAATAATAAAATCTTAATTCATAAGGACACGGTTGACATAACAAGCAGAAATTATAATATCACAATTAATTACATTCCACATTAAAATCTAACAGTGAGAATACACAAATGCATCGTAATCATAAAAATTCACTAGGACGCTTCAAATCATATTAAATGGATGAGAAACGAACTCGTTTCAAACGAATATTCCACAGACTTTAAAAGCAAAATGTATCATAGTTTAACCGTGGCCAGGAATTTCATATCCGCAACGGATATTTAAACTGATTCTGTACCGCTGTGTGTATTGGTTTCTTTTTAATATATAAATAAAAACCAGCCAAGTGCATGTCTGAATCCAATTCGCTCACCGAGAGTTCCGAGGGTGGTTTGTAACCTATATTAAACTCTATGTTTGTAACCGTTTAAAAAAAAACCGGACCACATAACTTTGTTTGTAAACGAACACTGCGCTTGTTAGAAACTTCGTTCTATTTTAACATGCTTTTATTAGTTTCACCTGTATGTTTGTACGTAAATGGACCTTTCACAGCGTAATTTTCAACGATTTCATAACGTCAGATTTAACAGATACTTTGCACACTTATCAAGGACTGATGACAATACTGCAATAATAATAATCTGGTACCATCGTTAATACTTTTTAGTAGAGGGCCTTTTTTTAGCTTTTACTATAATTTTAAATTATTTTATGTAATATTTACATAAATGATTAATGTACAGTAATTATTTCAGTATTTTCGATTTGCAAACTTTGAAGATAAAGGGGGAATGTATATTTGCATATCGCCACGGGAACAGATCAAATCCACCTCAGCTTAACAACTCGCTGTCAACAACCTATATCAATGCTATGCAACGTACCGTATTATTAAAATGTTTAAAAAAAACTGTTTGTAACTTTTTTCAAACGTTAAAATACATGCAAAAATAGTTATTTACATCGTAAACTATTTCAATACACAATTGTGTTGATTTTTAAATTACCACCTAGCTTATACCACCTAAACAACAGCCAATTTGTCTATTACTTATAATGTTATTGGAAAAACTTTTACAATAAAAAGCATCCAGTTTTTCCGCAAAGTAAATGAAAGGTCTTAAAGTTCATTTTCTCCCTGACAATAAGATGCAAGACTGCGGAAGTATGTCGCCGGTTGTACTTCCTTTGAAAAAAGTTCTTGCTTCTACAAGTTCTTACAGATAAACCAGACTAAAGATAATCCGTTTCTATTTGGAGTTTGTTATTTTTTTGCATAGAGCTTTTAACCTATTTATTTTTTGTAGTTTCACTTGTATTCCAATACCGGGTTCCTACGTCGAAACCAAATGGTCACAATCCGATTAAAAAGTAATTTAGGAGAAATGCGTGGAAATCAACATGCATACCTACACGCTTATCTCCGAAACTATTTGAGCAATAAGCTCTGCTTAGTTTGGGATCAGTTACCCGTGTGAGGAATGTCCCAGGATATTTCATTATTATAATTATTTATTATGAATCGGATTGTGACCATTCTTTTTCTATTGGCTAGCATTTACTTCAACTCAGGGAACAGTGTAAGTCGATTCAGTAGTTTTCAAGATAATGGACTAATTAATATGTGTGACGGCCTGGCCTATTGATACCAGTTACGGTTGTGGTGTCATAGGGAAAACATGTCAAAACTTTGGTCAAATCGTATATGTAAGAAAATCTTAAAATAAAAAAAAAATATACCTACACAAAAAACAAATAACTCTAATCTGACACTGTTTAGTAGTCAGCGAAATATTTTCAATGGAATACGTCGTGCTCATTTCATACTTTTTATTGTATTTTAAACCTTTTTATTGTGAAACTAGTCGCGCCCCACAGTTTCACCCGCGTACCCGAAGGATATATTGCTTTCCCGGAATAAAAGGTACCCTATGTGTTAATCCAGAACATATTCTATCAGCGTGCCCATCTAAATCCGTTCAGATGTTGAAGCGTGATTGATTAACAAACATCCAAACACAAACATCCAAACTTTCGGAATATAATATTATAGTGAGATAAAATTTGTGAGATTCAAAGTCATCTCATTCTTAAGCAAAATATTACGCAACTTTTAGCTATGCTAATATTTTACTGGTTTTAGCCGTTCAATAAAAAATACATAGAATTTTACTCACGGCTAGAAATCAGCTCTTATCACGTTGATTTCACCTGCAAACGGCATTTAGAACGAATCCCGATCGAAGTGTCGGACATTTGTCTTCGTAATGGTCGTACTTACTAACCTTTCGCTTTGGATAAGTTGTTTTAGTGTTTGTTGGAGATTTTATTTCACTTTCTATTTTATAATGTTGTATTTTACCGTATCAGTTGAAAGATCTTATACTATTAAACGAGGAATATTCATATACAGGATGTATTTCGCATGGTAACGCAAACTTCGCGAAAAGGCTACACCTAATGCCACTAATCAAATTGTGAAAGTCATTCACCTCGCTAATGATCGGTTATAGAAATTGACATTTTCGAGCGCGCAATGTATTGTGAAGACAGCGATTTAAACGCGCGATAACGTTGTGCCTACGAAGTATGTCGCTGACTGCAAGCGAATATCGCCATAAGACACCGTTTCTAGTTTTATTTACATTGCTACTTTTAGTGAAAGTAATGAATTAATAACTTATTTATTTTAAATCTCTTTGGGTTAGGTAAGAATAACGATTATGAACAGTATAAAGTAAAAAAAACTCAAAAAAAATATTTAAAAATTTGGGTAAAACCGACGAAAAATTCCAACATGGAGGGGTCCAGAATCATGTCCTGGACCCATGGTATCCATTTGTGCGGCGATGTCCCTTACACGCTGTATATGTTTTGAGTACCCGAAAACGACTCTAACGCTTTCGATGAAAAATGCTATGTGGGGGTTTTTGGGTGCAAACATCACATAAGAGATAGCCTTACATCCTGTCCAGAAGGGGCGATTTCGCAGCGAGTTTGTGAGTTTGGATGTTTGTACATCAATTACGCTTCAATAACTCAACGGATTTGAATGAAATATGGCACACAAATAGAATATGTTCAGAATTAGTCTAGCTATTCAAAGGGGGAACGCTGCCAGTAACTTCGGAACCTTGCCCAAAGGGACTCCTTTTAATCGCTTGGCTCGCGGTTAAAAATATAACAAAGTCATCAATTGTTATAATAGGACGCGCGTCCCTCGCGAGTACCAACGGGTTAATAATATATTTAAGTTATTATATTATAATTTTTAAGGTTTTTAGTTTAAGGTTCATTGTTCTTGTATATATTTCTTTCAATATATTTTAGTTATATTATATGTTCTGAAAGCAATAAATCCATCGGGTACGCGGGTGAAACCACGGGGCACAACTAGTCCCATATATAGAAAATATAGTATGTTCTTTTGCAACGAGTTCACAATAATTTCAAACCTATGTGTCAGACTTTATGACAGCTAATTCTATGAAATAACAGTAAATAGCAAGTTCGAAATAACGACAAAATAAGATTGAAACTAATTCAAAGATTGAAACAAACAACCTTTTAGCAACTTCAACACGCGTTCAACTATCTCAACGAAGACAAAGGGCGTAAACTTTAAAAATTTTAAGAAATATAATATATCGACACTCGCTATAGAGTACCCCAGGTATTTAGATTACGCAACATGCAATATTGCAAGAACCCGAATTGAATTATTGCATCTTCCTCGCCTATCGCGGGCAGCGCACCATACATTACAAATTCCAGTCAGGTACCAGGTTCGATACAGAAAATTGAGTTGGCTTGGCGGGAATAAAATATTTTTCGTCCAGTATTCGTGCCTTTGGGCCAGCAGGGTACAAATTATTGATGATGCCAGGTGAATTATGTAACGTGAAGTTTGTAGCGAATTGATGGAGCCATTGCTTAATTGAATTGTGCTATGATTGTATCTGGTATATCGCGATGAGTTAGTTAATAAGTTCTCGGTGTTTTCTTTTCATTATTCCCCTTTCAGAGATATTTTATACGTAATAGAAGCGATGTAGGTGCCTTGCATAGTACATGTAGGCAGGTTGGAACTGCAAATGTTACAGGGTAATAATATTATTTTGAAAATGTTATCAGCTACTAGACGATTATTATAACGGGTTGTCAATAAATCCCTGATAACTTATTAAAAAAAATATAATGTTAAGGCGGCCCTCTGTGGCCGGCGCAACTTCAACGCGAGCATAGTCTAAAAGCTTGTTGTTTCATCCAACGTAATGTTTGACTGTGAATAAAGAGAGATAGCATCAGAGCCGTCGGTTATCAGTCGGTAAATTCCGCTGATCACTCGCGGCCGCTTCGCTAGGTCGTCATTCATGATTTCGCATTCATAAAACTTGTTCCAGGAGTATACTTCTTGAGAAAAAATATTACAAGTTTGTGAAAAAAAAGTTAGTTATTTAGAATCTCCAATACATTTGCAAGCCTGGTATATTAATGTTTTCTTTACTTTTACAATTTATAGGTACATTAGATATGGCCAAAGTTCAGGCAAAAACGCTGTTTTTCGGAGGCTTTGACTGAATTTGTTTCACACTTTTTTTAAATTACGCCAAGATACATGGCTAGATATAGTACACAAGATACTAATTTGTTCAAAATATCTAACGAAAAATGTTTAACAACGCCATAATAAGTACAGGGGTTTTGTATGAAAAGTATGACGAATTGAGTCCTCTTAATGCATTCTCTTTCTTTCGAAATAAACAGCGGGGCTACCGCGTAAGAAAATGTTAATGAACTTCACTGAACTAAGGGAGCCACTTGGAGGCTTATAATACTTTGACCTCAAGCGGGGCACACATAAATATGAAAGAATTGCAGAAAATAGTTGCCATTTTGATTTAATCATTTACCTTTGAGAAATCTTACAAAACACCATGTCACTGAACTAACGCTATTTCAAATTCACTGTAGTGGGTAGGTAATTATAATGTTCTTAGTTCTAACTCTATATGGTTCCTACACTAAGTTTAGATATAATCATGTGTAATATTTTATTCTGTACTGTAATTATACTCATTTTCATCATCTATATTATATTTTTGCTTTAAATTAATACCTAATACAAGAATAAAATTATTTTTAAACTTGTTCTTTTATAGTCGACTAACTTAATCATCAGACCCTAAAATCCTTGTCAAGACGAATCAAATGAGCCCAAACTCGATGGGATTGCGTCGTTTTATTATAGAGTTTCACATTCCGGCTGCATCATCAGATGAGTTCCATATCATAATAATATTGCATTGCCATCTGATTTACATGTGCATGTAAAATTTCAGCTGAATCGGAAACCTTGGGTCTTTACTTGCAAGATTTGATTACAAAAATATTGACAGAAAGACACCAGGGCAGGTGAAACTTAAATAAAAGTTTGTAAAAATGTTGTGCACTTTTCTAATAAATAGGTATCAGTACGTCCGAGTGCATTACATATTCGAGACAAGGTTTGTCCGATACACGTATTGAACACCAAGCCTAGGCGCCTCTTTTCCATCTACCCTCTACTAATAATATTTTTATTATAGTTGTTTATTGTATTTTTTTCACAACTACCCGTAAAATTATTATATCTAATATTATAAAGAGGTCCGATTCTGATATTTCTTTCATTAATGATTGATTATAATTATTATGTTTTTAGGGTTAATGATGAATATACTCTAAGTACTTTCTTCACAAACGGCCTGCTTGACACGAGCTTGTGTTATAGATATTAGCCACAGATATTACAAAAAAATGAATTCACCAAATGCTTGTCAGAGTCGGAATCGAACCCAAGACCTGGGGCGAAGCAGTCAAACGATACCAACTATCCCATCTAGCATTTTCGCAAATTTCTACTTTATATCCAATACAAAAATACAGTTCTTTTTAAAATTTATCACAAAACTTTATATGAAAACACCTTCAACGTCTAACGATAGTGAACCTATGTAATATAGCTACAGATATCAGATATCCAATCTCCTTACTGCCACAAAAGACTTATGAATATACACCCTCTCAGATGTCCATACCTAAAGGTTAGTTCAATAGTATAAGGGGCGATGAACTCTTCAATTTGAAATGTGTACGTACGTACTAAAAGAAAGTTTATTTTTTTCTTGTGCGCTTACGCCAATGCTTACACGGCTTTGTAATAGAATTAGGCCCGATTTTCATTTCGCTAGATAATCCTCATAAAACCATGATTTATTATAATACCATTGCATACAATTTATTCTTCTCAAAAGTCACAAATTGTTCCAAATTTTTTTTTTATACCACTAAGGTGGCAAACAAGCATACGGCCCACCTGATGGTAAGCAGTTACCGTAGCCTATGGATGCTTGCAACACCAGGGGTATCACTCGCGCGTTGCCGACCCTGAGGAAACCGCTTCACACCCTTTTTGAAGAACTCCATGCTGTACTCCATTGAGAAAACCACGGCGGGGAGCTCATTCCACAGTCTGAGCGTCCGCGGAAGAAAATTTCTTATCTTAGGTTTTCGCTTATATACGGTCATAAACAAAAATTTGACCTGTTATAGAACTCTTGCCTTATTTTAATCCCCTTATGCTATCTCTATATAGGTCTTAAGGAACTTTTATTAATAATATTAGGATACCGTACGATGATATAATATTGGTAATAATGAAGCTCTGAGTCATGTACCTATAAAGCTAACACCTTCAAAGGAAACATTTATAAAGCACATATAAATTCAGTTTCCCAAATAATCTCCTAGGCACATTCTACCAGCAAATATGAGAACACGTGAACTTCTAAGTCAAACGTTTGAACAAGTCGGGCCTAAAGTCTTGTTAGGTACCACCGCTAGGCACAGCCTAAGCGTGATATATGGCCTCTGGGGAGCATAAATACCGTGCAATGCAGTTTTCTCACTGACAAACATTAAACTGTAGAATTTATTATGTGAAATGCAAAAGGCGTCCGTTTAAACATAAGAAATGGCGATTTTACACTGCTACAAGAACTATTGTATAACAATAATTGGGCTGTTTACAAAAAAATTAAACCGACTTCAAAGTACACTAAGAAGTAATCAAATCCTGATCTGATGACAATGGGACCAAACGGAAAGTGTACCCTTTCAAATAAAAATAGAATTTTCCAAATCGGTTAATAAATGACGGAGTTGTGAGGTAACAAACATAAATAAAATACATTCGTATTGAGAACCTCCTCCTTTTTTTGAAGTCGGTTAAAAAAGTAATTAACAGTGAATACTCCCTGTGATGGTAGCGAAACGGCCAAGCCAAACATTTTGACTACGGTTTGTAGAGTTTGTGAAGTTAGGGCTTGTAGAGTAAGTGCATGTAGAGTTATAAGCTTGGCTCTACATTCGATCTGATAACTTTTTGACATAAAAATGTTTTTGGTGGGATTATTTTTACATAATATCCAACCTTTGTCAGTACACGCTGATAAAGCAGTCAAGCAGCGCTTAATTTTTGACTTGATTTAAAAATATTTTAACAAAATTAAATATAGCCCATTTCACTCAGGTATAGTGCAGGTTTCTATAAGGAAAATATTTTTCAGGATTGTTCCAGTAGTTAGTCGAGATATCCTCTACATAAAAAACAAAGGAAAATACTACCCCAGAATAAAATAAAGAAAACTTTGATCCCGGAAAAACATGTAATCCCTCGAGAGATGCGGACGGAAACTACTGTAATATAATAACAATAAAATATGCAATCACTATTATGTCCGACTAGATAGCTATTTATCACACTTTATTTAATTTTTGGATAAAAATAAAGGAACTTTTAAGGCGATGATAGCTCAGTGGTAGTGACGTCGGATGCCGAGACGAAGGTCCCGAGTTCGAATCCTACAATGAGCTTGAGCTTTCGGTGAAGGAAAACATCGTGAGGAAACCATAGCACGGTGGTAGGGTACTTTGTAGCACCCACCTGGCTGGCTACCACCCTCAAGTTGACAATCTGTCGCCAAGCACTTTTCGGTGTGTTCCGACAGCTGCACTTGAGAGCCAGTTCCTTCTAGGCTTTGTGTGCTTACCACCTTCGGCCGCATTATCACTTACCATGGTGAGATTGCGGTAAAACACAGGCCTATAAACAATAATAAAAAAAAAGATCTATAATAAGTGTACTGATATATTACCTGATCAAATATAACATACCCAAGGGTAACCCACACTACTTTTTAAATGTAAGCATGTACTCACGCAAGTAATATTGGCAACCTTTCTGAATATATTTTTACCCAAAGTCAATAATATCCTGAAAATATACTTGGGAATCGGGTAGACATAAATTTGACCCCTCTCTTCACTTATCCAAAGCGTATTACTGATGTTAGAATCTCTTATGAAATGTTATGGCAAATTCGAATTTTCTCTCTCGATTTTGGTCAACAAAATAGTTAAAAGTTCGGGTGTTCAATAATTTTTTTCTAGGTTTACTAGAATCTTCTTCAACTAAAAGTTTAAAAAGATATAGACTAAGATTCGAGCTACCTTCCCGAACAAAGATCAAGAAATAATTTAGACAAATAGCCGGTAGATATCCGGCTAAGTTAAGGATCGGCTACTGAGCGCTATATTCTCTCAGGCGTGATTTATCTCAATAATTGAGCTTCCAAGCAATGTGTTATAAAGACGATTTGTTTAAAATAAGATTAGGGCGTATATAATGAAGTTTTATTACGGTCTACCAGGAAATTGAAATGAATCTGCTTATCAAACTAATTTGCTTTACTGCTTTTAGGGAAACGATTTCATGAGAATTTTTTTCACCTACTTTGCACCTTTATATATGTTTCAGCTATAAATAGAATAAAATAACCGGCTCTGAGTGAGTCGGATTTGGACACGAAGGGTACCGTAAGACGTTTTTTCCTTCCATATTTAATTTTATTTCAGTTTTATATTTTTTTGTTAGAGCGGCAATAGAAATACACATTCTGTGAAAATTTCAACTGTCTACCTATTACAGTTCATGAGATACAGCTCGCTGACAGACAAGACGGACGGACGGACGGACGGACGGATGGACAGCGGAGGCTTATTAATAGTCGTTGGCACCCTTTGGAATCAGAATCCTAAAAACATTGGTTATTCTAACAGCAAAAATTACTCATAGAGCCATTTTGAGAATAGTTAAACAAAAAGTTAACAAATATAAAGTATCTACCATTTTAATATAACTTTACTTCCGACTCACTTCCAAATGTTTGACAAACAGGCAAATATTAAAATTAACCACCCTTACACAAGGAAAACAGGAAAACAATCTCGTGTTTCATAATATCTTAGAAATTAAATTTCAGGATACGCATTTTATTAGATGTCAACGTAAATCATGCAGTGAGGGTAGGACGCGAAAGTGAAGTGCCCTCTACAAGTGACTACAAAATTTTATTTAACATTAACACAAAATTTGACGACCAATAAACTAAACAGAGTGACTTGCGAACTAAACTTACCAGTAACAAAACTAGTTTTTATTCGTTACTAAATTATTTGATTAAATGTAACTAAAGTTAGTTTCCCGACAACTAAAGTTAGTTTCCCGACAACTAAAGTTAGTTTCCCGACAACTAAAGTTAGTTTCCCGACAACTAAAGTTAGTTTCCCGACAACTAAAGTTAGTTTCCCGACAACTAAAGTTAGTTTCCCGACAACAAAATGTGAACTTACATAACTAGTTTTGTAGATTTTTTCAGTGTAATTTGTACATATATTGATTTTGTTTTATATGTTTACTGATAAGAATAGGTGGCATAAAATAAATGCGTATCAACATTTTTAGTTTCTAAAATACTTCGAGCCTTTTACGGCAGAAGTATTCTAGAAACTAACCCCCTTATTCATAATAACGTTATCAAACGTCGATTAGCTAAAATTCCGAAGTTTTATCTGACAGGTGACATTTGGTGATCGAAAGAATGAGACGGGGCACACTATTACACTGATTTAGTTAAAAAGCGATTATGAATAGGGGAGTAAAAATGTTGGTTCCGATGTCACGTTTCTTCAAAACCGGTCCGTATGAGGAAGTTTGGAACTATAAGAGGACTGTCTGTCCCTCGCGGTTTCACCCGTTCCCAGAATTAAGTCCGACAAGCAGTTCCAGCCAGACATAAGCGCGTTTAAACAAAATAAAAAAGTAATCAATATAAAATCTCTTCAGATGTATTTATTATAATTCTATAAGTATGTATAGTACGTAGTAATATATAAATAAATAATAAATAAATATCCTTGGACATTCCTCACACACGGTCATCTGATCCCAAACTAAGCAGAGCTTGTACTATGGAAACCAGATAACTGATATAATACATATACTACTTTTTGTTTGTAAATACATACTTAATATACATAATTAAACCCATACTCAGGACATACAGACATGTTCATGCACACAAATGTATGTCCTGTATGAGAATCGAACCCACGACCTGCGGCGCGTAAGGTGAATCTTAACCAACTGGCCCCTATATAGTAATATAAGTCAGTTACGCCTTCACGCCTCAACTACTAAACGGATCATCATGAAATTTGGCATGCAGATAGCCTATGGTATGGAGAAGGACATAGGCTACTTTTTATCTAGGAAACGTGGGTAAAAACCGCGGGGGACAGCTAATATAAAATAAAAATACATTTCATATTTCAAATCATAACACTCCGTTACTATGGTTTCCAAGAAATTCGGAGAATTTCACATGTTCCAATTTATAGTATAACAGAAATATAATATCAAAAGAAATATAAATACCTTGAAAGATTGCATCTGGAAAATGCAATCACACGCCCAGGGGTGGCACAATAGTTTGGTACATACCTTACCGTCTTTGCAACAAAGCCCAGGGTTCCTATATCACAAGATCAAATTATAGAACAGACTGGTACATTCGTTGTGAGACGGAAAATTAGAGTAATTTTTCCTAAGTTAGGCATTAGGCATTAGGCAATGTGATTAGTTTTTTAATAAATGATATGTTTTAATAATTTAGGATTGAGTTTTCAAGAGTTTAAATTAGAACAGTTTTCGTATAGTGTATTTATCAGAGGAATTGTTTGTCGGAGTATAATCTAGCTATAAATAAGTTTTTGTTAAAAAAAAACTGACTATACTTTTTGTTGACTGTACTTGCATTGTCTTCCAATATACTAATGTATACGAAATATCAACTCAATCCGACCACTGGATTTGAGTGAAATTCGACTTGCAAGATTTGACCCGAACATACATTCATTGCAAGATAATCAAAAAGCTTGTAATAAAAATATATCATGTAATTCACTGGAATAACAGCATTTCTGACACTAGAATATCCTCTATTTATTGGTTGTGTATTTTACGAGTAATGTCCACTCTAAATATAAATTAGATTTTATTTGTCTGTGGCCGTATCGCCATTTTTGAATGCCACCCGTGAAATTGCGTTCCATACGATCCAACCGGGATATTATGCGGGGAAATGATTTATACGTCTGCCCCACCGTTTTATGTGAATGCTCTAATATTAGCAGATTTAGATTTTCTGCTTTATTATTCGATTTAAAGTTGTGAAATATTCAAAATTAGCTGCATATTGCATGCCGCTATTTGACAAAGAATTTAGATCAATAAGTATCATAGCTAGAAAAGTAAGTAACATTATCAGACTATAATTATTTAGACTGCGTTCTTTCACTGCTGAATATAAAAGCACTACAATTTTAAATTCCCATCCGATAGTCTCTTCAGTACAAAGTATTATGGGAAAATCACCACTAAGTTATATCGTTTATGTTTCAAACTTTATTAACATGGAACCAGGAATTGATACTTTTCAATCTATCCTTTACGGAAGCACACCAAAGATTTCCAACTAGCATTTCTTTAATTACAGCTCTAAAGTACAGAGAGATTTTAATCTCGGCTATTGAGAGCAAGTACAATAGGGTGTGTATTATCTGTGGCGTGGAACAGACATATCTGTGTCGTGTCTACGACATCTTACCTAGTTCTAACTGAACAAAGAACTTGGCACTAAGGTTGTGCAGAGTAGATCTATTCCAACGTTTTATATTTAACTGAATGGAGAGATCTTGTGGTATTAAATTTGGTTAGAGACCGGAGGATCTCCTAGATTTGGTTGAGAAATTATCGTCTGTAAACCAGCATTGCTTAATTGCATATGTCCTCGTGAGAAGGCAACTATGCCCAACACAATGACATCTCGTATTGGGACATATTATAATCTATCGATATTAAAACCTCTGTGCACCTCTTCAGGAAATAAAATACTTGAAGTTCTTTATTTAAAATCTTCTCAAGTACAGTAGTACCCAACTAATATGGCTTACCTATGTACCTGCGCAGAAGATACATTTTCAAAGCGCGGGAAACGCTATAGGTCGGCAGCTGCCGCCATGTTAGCGCGCGTCGTGCGGTGGGGCGTGACTTGCGAGTGAGACGGAACCAACAGCTGCAGTGTATTATGAATCTTATAGTAGTGATCTAAGGTTGATTGTAAGTTTTAAGCATTCTTTCGTTATCTTCGGGGCCATACTTTCTTTTCTGTGCGAACGAAGATTCACGACGCGCCATATAAGTTGGGTAATACTGTAAGAAGGTATTTGTTTTTTTTTTATTAATCTTATTGGTGGTGAATATTTTTACGTCTTGACAAACTCTTGATTCTAGCAAGTCCAATAAATATCACCTAATCAACTCATCCAGATAAAATAATAAAGTTTATCCAAAAAAATAATCTTCTAAAACTTAAGTCGAGACCCTGGCTCTGGAAATTTCTTGCAGAATGCTGTCTAATAGTCCGGAACAAGCGGCTAAGTGGTGAGACCACATTTTATTTACGGGTCGTGACTTCACAACGTGAGGTACATTTTTCTCTGACCATCGGCGTAAGGGTATAAGCGTAAACATTCCGTTCGTACCGAAAAAACTACGAGATTCTTTTGAAAAGCCTCAGGGATCTCTTCATAGCAATGCGGTGTGAAATGCTTTATGGGTAATGGAAACGAAATTTTATAGCCACTGCGAAATAAGTGTAGAAGTTGTGATCATTTTTGAAGCAATAAAATTGTTGTTTATGGTTGTAATGCGATTCAAGAAATATAGTTTAGGGATAAATATCGGAAAGTAATTTAAAATGAGTTACAGGGATTTTAACTCCAATAAAATGTAGGCAAATATTGCAGTTTTGCTTCCTCTCTCTATCTCTTATGAGTTTCAATTTTGACGTAGTTTCCTGCTTTAGGCAATTTATATCCACTGAATGAAACAAATAATACAGATATAACTTGTTGTAGTTTAGCTGGGAATGATAATGAAGTAGGGAATATCGCTCTAAAAGCCGGGAAGAAGGTTCTTGAATGGTCACCGCGTACCGAAAGGAGCGGAGTCGAAAAACCTCACATAAGGTGGACGGAAGACCTGGATTAAAATCGCTAAAAGCCATTGGATGCAAGCGGCTCAAGAACATTTGCTGTGGCGACCAATGGGGTATATTTTCAATAAATAAACAAATAATAATAAAATTTTATAAAATAAAGATAATGAGTTATTGAAACAATAACGTTCCCAAATAACAAATCAAATCAAACAAAAAATTTCTTTGAAGTTTTTGTTTTAGAAACAATTTCTTGTCCACATAAGTTGAAGCATACAAAGGGAGCGATTTATACGTTTTTATTTTGTTTTGCCGTAATAAATTTTATTAATGGCCGTGTACGTATATCGTTCGGTCGGCGGTAAATCTATTGCTGGTCAAATTGTTGGTGACCGTTTTTTTTTTCTGAGCATAAAATATTTTTATCCATATCTTGTTTGCAGTGTACAAATAAAATATGTTCGACTATTAGAAAATATATGGTGAGGCTTTAAAATCTATCATGGCTCAGTCACAATATTTTGTAATCAAAAGTTGTTGACTCAGGTCATGAAGAAATTAATTTAGAAAAATTGCTGACGCACTTGCTACATGGCGAGTTTTATTGCCCTACCGCTTTCTGTTTCTTAGGCCCCTTGCATCTTAATCTTAATTAACTCAGAATTAATTAAAATAACCTAGGTTGACTTAAGATTGAATCGCAATAACTATCAACCGTTATAGTTTTCGATGCACTGGTGCCTGAGTTGTGGTTGTAATATTAATTTCAATTGATTCACTAGACCCTAGCTAAACACTCGTCTCGGCAAACGTAACAGAGTATACTAAGTCGGTTAAACAATGTATTTTTATCTTCTGCACTAATATCGCTTAAGAGAGTTAATTAAGATACCCCAAATTAACCCAAGTGGGCCTTAGTGCTTTAGCAAATTATAACAAGTTACATAAACGTATATTATGCGTCATCAAGTCGGATAATTCCTTAGAACATTCTCCGTTGTACAAGCGGTAGAACACACAAAGTCTCTCCTCAGACTGAGGGGCTCTAAACCGCTTGTAAGCTCGGGATCGGCAACAATTCTGATGGCACGACGCTGAACCGAGTCTAAAGGCCCAAGCTGGTATCCAGGAGCTCCCGCCCATAGATGACAGCAGTACTCCATATGAGGCCGGACTTATAAAGTTCCAGCCTTTCCCCGATGAACATTGTTTTCTTACAGAATCGTGAACAAATGTAGCACACAAAGTAAAACAAGTACTCCCATAAACAAAACAATAATCTCCATTACTATATAATGTACACAGCCATCTCACCTTTCAACGTGATAAAACGTTTATATCAAAATGGGCTTACGAGTAATGTCACGATTTGTAAAGGATATTGTCTGAAATCAAATGATGTTTGTATTAAAGTGGGAGTAATTTGCGAGCTGAGTTTATAATCATAATCAATGTCTCTGTAATAAACGTTAATGGGCTGATGATTCAATGAATGATTGCGAATGTTTTGGAAATTTAAGTGTGGCAGAGCAAAGTGTTATTTTGTTCAAACAGCAGCTATACTGGGGTAGTCAATAGCGAAGCCAAATAACTGAATGTGGTGTTCCTGCGCGTGAGTAAGGGTAAACTCAATCTAGCGCAGAGTCGAAGCGCATCGAAGAGTTAATCTAAAAGTACATATAGCAAATTCAGCCTTATCTCAACATAGTAATGCTCATATTTCTTCTGAGATAAAACGCGCAAATTGGCGTGCATTCTACGGAATTCGTGCGTCTACGAGCGACCAAAGCTTATTGGGCCGCGCGAATTCGTGCGATGAGATAAGGGTGAATTTGCTATATTATTTAACTTGCAATGTATGTATGTTTGTTCGGGTGGAATCTTGCAAGTCGTATTTCACCCACTTCCAGTAGTCGGATTGACTTGATATTTGGTATACATTAGTGTATTGGATGACAATGCAAGTACAATCAACAAAAAGTACAGACACTCATAAGAAGCTTCTATTAAAAATCTATTTAACAAAGAACCATCAAAGAACTTATTTTTAGATTAACGCTACGATGCCCTCCGACTCTGCGCTAGCTTAAGTTAACCCTTCATTGGGGAGAGTATAAGGATGAGTGATGCCCCGAGTTTTGCAAGCGCCCCTACGCTACGGTAACCGCTTACTATCAGGCGGACCGTATGTATGTTTGCCGAATTAGATGTATAAAACAAAGAGTAAGAAAGCTAAGAGAAGTTTATAGAATGGGGTTGCTTTAAATGAATCTGGACCATCAGTTGTGACGATATATGGGAGAAAATTTAAGGCATAGTCAAGCTATCACCGTCGTGGTCGGTACCGGATGGGTGACCGCGTAGTGGTATATCAAATCGAGCGTTTCTGTATTCGGAAGGCATGTAAAGCCGTTGGTTCCGGTTATCACTTAATTTAGATAGTCGTTAAGCTAGTTGGAGGCTTACTAGGCGGCTTGGAAACTCCAACAGTAGGTTGACCACTAGCCTACCTCCACCGATCCGCAGTGGGCACGCGTGGTGGTGTATCTACCCATTCCCTTTCAACCTAATTTGTGAAAGGAGGCCTGTACTCAGCAGTGGGACATTATAAGCTGATGATAATGATGATGGGAGAAAAATATGTTAAGCAGTTTACTTATTAAAATAAGCCAAGTAAAGACTGTATCAGCAATATATTATTTAAGCATTTCCCTCATATCCCTAACATTTGCAAACCAGTCATTATCCTTCATATGATAATCTTCGCTACCTACATCGTGTGGGGGGTAAAAGTAGGTCATTTTTCATACCCGCTTGCCCCGTGGGGCCGCTTTAGTTTCAATAAGAGGCCGAGATAAGCGTACTCTGCCAAGGAAGGAAAAAATTTGTGATATATTCGGGGAAAAAAATGGCGGTTAACTCACTGATAAATTAGGCTCTACTTTTGATAATTCTAGTATATTCAAGGTAAGTAAATTGAAGCTAAACAAAGTTGAGAGTCTGAAGTACTTTTAGTTATACAATTTTTTTTAAAAAGCTTTAAGGTCGTTGATGTTTACTTGTTTTGATTTTTGTGAAAAGTATAATCAGTTATTACATCTTAGTTAGTAATAACTTTTGAAAGTTTAATTACAAAATTAGAAACCTTTGTAATTGAACTACCTACAAATACCTACACTCAGTAGGTATTGGTAGTTTTCAAGGCTTCCAAAATAACCACAAAAGTAATTAAGTCCTGCAATTCTTTTATAACGTCCAATAACTTAATAAAATATACTACGAAGCAAAATTCAAATGTAATTGAAAACCGAAATCAATAAGTGAAGTTTATCGACATGAATCGCATAAATCGTACCACCTCGATATTCGGTCGGAGAGGTCTTAAACTGTAACATAAATGCAATAACTTGGATTAGATCCCGCACCCCACATAACTTACGGGTTGGTGTTAATAAATTTATACCGCCATACCCTAGATTGCCCTACTGTTGATTTATGTAACTTTTGTGTTATTACTAAATTAGGGTTTTGATAGTGTTATTAAATTTTAGATAACTTGTTACCCATTCAATAGTTTAATTAATATCGTTTATTTTAGGTTACATAAAACACTTTTAAGTGCAATCAAATTTATTATAATAGGTGGAGATTTCGAGATAGCATATTTTCGAAACCTAATCATGCTTAACAAATTGTATCATGGGACAAACACTGAATCACGGTGTTTTTTTCATACATAAATCGAGCAAGGTTGACCTTTAGTATCAATATCATCGAACAAAATCTCCACCTGATATTAAGAACTAGCTGTCTCCCGCGGTTTCAAACACATTTTTGAGATTAAAAGTAGCCAATAATACTCGGGGATAATTTATACCTATCAGTGAAAGAATATTATTGGTAGTTCCAAAGATTAGCCCGTTTAAACAAAGCAACAATCGAAAACCTCTTCCGCTTTAGTATATTAGTAATAGATAGGTTAAAAAACTAAGCCTAAAATAAAGTAATTCAACTCAATCCAATTAAAATTATTTGTAGCAATTATATTCCATCAACATACATTGCGGGCACTAATGAAGGTCAAAGCTACTGAAGTTACCACCAGTTCGTAAGTCGGCCTTCTACTGAGAAGAACAGGCAAGCAACTCAGCAAAGTAACATTTTTTAAATATTATTTTTGGACTATCTGACTATATTGGCTATATTTTTCAAAACATTATACATACCTACATACTTTTTATTTTTATATTACAAATTAAAATACACAATCATAAAAATGCATAATCATAAAAAACCAATATACAAAATAAATAAAAAATAATAACCTGCACTGGTTCATAATTATGTAGGTAAACTACTGGATTTAGTCAAATGTGCACTTGTGCAGAGTGAAGCTATTTCCAGACATCTTTATCTTCAATATAATGGGCTACCTTGTAATAAGCTCGTGTTTGTTAGACAAGCAAACCTAGTCAGGATCTAACCTATACTTCTGGGCTTTCAAATAAAGCTTTATAAGAGGAATATTAAAAGATCAGCAAAGAAGGTCTCCACATCTCCAAGTCCAATGGGCTAATACTTTAACATAAATGAACTAATCCTAATCCTAGTCTCCAACTTCGAATCACTTCATTTTCAGATTAAACTTAAGCAACGACTCTTGGTTTTATTTCATTGACTTTCAACCACTCAGCCGTTTTAGCTACATCGTTCAACTTAACCTTTTGCACGGTAATCCAGACAGAAAACTAGACATTGTAATGCAAAAAACTTACTACAACGTTCAGTCGCAGGAAATTCAGTCTTATACCGTAATTATTAAGGTGTTAAGATGTGTAAAGGCGAGTTTGCCAGTTGGCATTCATAGGTTCTCAGTGCCTTTATGGAAGGAGTGTCCTTTCATCTCACTCCTTTTTACCCCTAGAGCTGCAATTATAGTTAGCGTGCCGCGGGTGGTTATCTTTTAGGGATCCGTGGGAATCCCGTAAATCGTAATTGTAAATCTTTCTATAAAGGATCGTCGAAGACATTTTATTAACAAAGCCTACTATAAGGTGGCTCATTACGTGGAAGACAAGAGTATATGGTTGTAGTAGCTTCTCTCTGCACTTGCATCCCCCTGGCTAAGTGACAATTGTACGTATAAGCATAATAATAATAATATATATTGTATAAGTATTTGGAACAAAAAAGCTGTAATATTAAAAGATCTTCCACAAAAAAAAACCTTGCTGAGTTTCTTGCCGGAGTCTTCTCAGTTTAAGTGTATTCCGAACCGGTGGTAAATTCAACTATATGTACCAATTTAATGTTCATAAGTGCCTTATTAGGGCCTAAACTGAATAAATGGCTTTTTGATTTTGATTTTTGAAGCGAGGAATACAAATTGAAAAGTGCATCTAAAGCTAGTGAAACAATATTTTTTTGATATAATTTTTAACACACACTTATGGCATTATTTATAAAAAAAAAAATATGAAAACTTATTATGTAACTAAAGTAAAACTTGAATTTAAGTTACTCAGTCGGAAAATATTTGGTGTGTCAATAGTTTATATAAAAAGACACAATTTCCTCAAACAGAAACATTATATTCCAAAAGCAAAGTGAGGTATTATACGCTTCTAAATAAATCCATTTCTGCCAGACAAGTCTTAAAAGGCAACAAAGAAAATTGAATACGGCATAAGACATCACATTATCTGCCATAATATCAAATATTCATACGGAATCCTTTGTTCCGTGGCTGCGGCCCTCTTAGCTGGATTTCAAAGATTTTTCACCTTTTGTACTACAGCTCGTAAAGCCAGGTTCCCACTTTTTTGTTGACAAAATATAGGCCTTTTTCATTCCTGTTTCTTTTTACGAGAGCGCGTAAAATTGAAGCGAAAAAATTTATGTAATTGCCCGTTTAAAGCGTAAAATTTTTGAACGAAATGTTCTTAGGAATATAAACTCCTTTTGACATGAACTTTTTGATGCTGCTTTAGTCAAATTTCGTTGCACAAAGAATAAGTTTTGCATAAAGTAATTCAGCTGCATTTTCAAAAACGTTTTCTATTTTCTTTGTTCAAAATACTTAAAGTTGATTATTATACTCTCGCCTCCCTTATGGGTCGCTTAATCGTCTCATGTGTAATAACCAACTTTGCACACTTGTGTCATAATGTACTATTAAACTGCTCTTTAGATTATGATTTTGGGTAAGTATTTATACATATTATATGCATTCATTAGAAAATAAAATTCGTGATCGTAAAGCTGTTACGTAGAAAATCTATTGCCTGTTCTCTGTTAATTAGTTTTCGTCGTAAACCACGAAAAGTTACTGCCCAAAGAAGAATTTACGTGACGCTTTTACGTAGAATTAAAACTTCTGCAGCAGAAGGTAATTTTAACACATTTGTTCGTGGAAAAGAGATAACACTTAGGTCCACTTGCGTAAACCTGGTTTATCTTAATAACTTACAGTTAGTAGCTTACCTGGGGTTACATTTTATCATATAAAGTACACTCGATTTTTACGACTCAGTTTCTTAATAGGGATACTCGACCAATAGTTCAAACAGCGGGGCTACCCTATGTCTTTGGTGATCATAATCGTAATGAATACCATTAATGAATTTCATCCAATGACGCAGTACGACGAAGCCCACCAATAGTCTTCAAACGGCAAAGATTCACTCGATCTATTATTGTGGCATTTGTGTCTTGCACCCCTTGGTTAACAATCTACTGTTAAGAGGAAATGCTGGTGGCGCTTGTTCCATGCAAACGTAATACTCAGTTTCCTCTCTGGATAATGACACTAGAGCAATTATTATTTTACCATGCAATCTGGAGGTACCACTGAATGTCAAACGGTTGTGTTTTTCTCCATTAATTAATTATTATAAGAATTAGGAGCTTTCTAAAATCACAAAAACATACCATTTTTAAAGCCCTTATCAGACGTCTAGCGAACAAATTTGACGAATATAAACAAACAAAGGAAAACTGACAGATATAGCCAAAGCCCTTCTTATTATGATTTTTGAATATTTTTTTAAATCGGTCCAGTTTTGGAGGATATAACCGGGGATTACGAAATAGCAATTTCGTCTAATTTGAATAGGTATAATCGGTCCAAGCTGTAGTTGTCTCTATCGCCCTCGGGTGGGATAGCTCGGGCACAGCGCGACAGCAATAGATTATGTTAAAAACCTATTTTTCAAATTTTTGCAGCCATCCTTTCCTCTTAACTAAGCATGGTAAATGGTATAACAATCATATTTCCCATGGTGTCATAAAATAACATTTTCTCGTGGTCATATCAGTATGTCAATGAAAAAACCTGGGAAATGGGCCTCAATCCTTAATGAAAGTTTCCAGATTAATTTTATAAAAAAATCAAATATTAAACATTATAATGAAACTCGTATCAATTTATCGAAATTAAATATCCAACAAACGATTAATTAAAGTAACCCGCTGCTAATTGCAATTATGTACGGAACCAGCCCTTTGAAGGTTCACGAGAATTTAATTAAAGTATCTACACACTGCTAAATACAGGCTATGCGTAATCAGGGTCTATTCAACTAATATACAAACTAGGGCATATGAAACCAGTCTTTGTCATTTCAGACGACATTGACAACGACAGGTATACTTTGAATTTTTAGAACTTTATTAATTAAAAACCTTCTAGCCTTTCACTCCAACGGTTCTTTATAATAGGGAGGACTTTTGACCTGTGGCCCGATTCTAATAATACGAAACGATCCAAAAGTCGCTAGAGTTTAGAAACCATGCAACTAAACATTAGTTTTAATTTCGTATTCCCGTGCTACTTCAATCGAACGATAACTCTATAGGATTGAAACTCAACGACAAGCAAGCAATTACCTAACTACTCATGTGATAAAAAAAAATATTGCAATATCGCTTGGCTCGCGGTTAAAAATATAACAATGACATCAATTGTTATAGGACGCACGTCCGTCGCGAGAACCAACGGGTTAATCCTTGATTGACCAATTACTTAACCTTTATTTGAGAAAAAAAAATTAAATCGTTACTTTTTCGATTATCGAGTTTGATTTAATTACCGAAATACGCTTGCAACCACACTTCGATAGGATCGTTCTTCAGCCGTGCAAAATGTGTTACGAGAATACGAAAAGCAGTTTCGATTGCAATTCAATTGTAAAATCGTTTAGAAGTCGTTGACGTCTTGTTACGAGAATCAGGCTACTGGGCATCTCACCTTACTACCATCGTATAGCTCGCCGACGATATATATCTCGACCCACCTCGATCATCTACACAATGTCCCTACTGCGTAGAATTTACCTCCCATTACGAGTTGGTGGAGGTGGTCCATTTATAGTCTTCGGGGGCTGGAATATAAATCCATTGGTGGGGGTGACCATACATTATTAGGTACTACGTCACTTATCAACCTGTTGATATAAGGATTTATAAAAAAAATATATATATTAGATAGGTTAAGCATAGCGTTTACTCTCTCAAAGAGCAGTTCGACTGGAGCAGTACCTTACAGAATACCGCAGCCAAATAACTTTATGTTGTGGGAGGGAGGAAAGGTGGGTAACGAGTGAGCGGGGCTTCGTCTGTTGCAGACGCCCATATGGCTATGGCAACCGCATACCATCAGGTGGGCCGTATACTATTTTACCGATTTAGTCGTATAAAAAAGACTAATCTATTTGAATCATCATCATCAGCCTATATGTCCCACTGGTGAGCACAGGTCTCCTTTCGCAAATGAGGGTGAAAGGGTACTCCACCACGCATGCCTACTGCAGATTAGTGGAGGCAGTCTTTTAAGCCGCCAAGGAGGCCTCCAACTGGCTTAACGACTATCACAATTATGTGATAACCGGGACCAACGGCTTTACGTGCCTTTCGAAGTACGGAAAACGCTCGAGTGAAATACCACTAGACGGACCCCCATCCAGATACCGACCTCACTGGTGGCTTAACGTTTCCGATCGATTGAGATTGGCTATCATGTTGCACCACGGCCGCTATTTGAATGAAAGCGCTATATTTGTTATTTGTTGGTTCTCTTTATTTTTGTAAAATTGTAAGTGTAATTGAAGGTTGGCATATACACAATGTCTACTACCTACTAGATATACCTTCAGGAAGGCGCTGGTGTCTGTAATACAGTAATATGTTACTAGTACAGATACTGACGTGACCCTTAAAGATGCATTATGAGTACCATTGTAAGCCAATTAATTGTGTCTATTTAATGTAACTATGGAGAAATAAATTATTATTATTATTATGGTAATCTTACAAGTCTTAACATCCAACACAGAATCATATGTCTTCAAAAAAATCAATAAGCACAAGTAACTTGACAAAGTAAAATGAATAAGATTTAAGATTTTACGAATCAGTCACAGGTGGTGCTCTGATAAAATCATTTATTCCGATTCATTAGACAAATGCAGGCATCTGTTCAATCATCTAATTGGGTCAAATCAATTTCGTTGATCGATTCACAAGATTTTACATTGAAAGCTATAAAATTTAGACTAGATTGAAAAGATAGGAAGATTTAAGAGAGGTGGCCCGGAGCGTAGCATTTATTCGCTTAAAAAGCAGCTCGACTGGGGAAGTAACTCCACCTAACAGTATAACAATGTTGTGTTCCTGCACGTGAGTAAATTCAAGAAAGATCGGTAATTGGTGACTGTCCATATGTCCACGGTAACCGCTTACCATCAGGTGGGCCGTAAGCAAATTTACCGGCTTCGTCGTTTAAAAAAAAGATAAAGGTTTGGGGTGTAAGGGATCCTAGTAACAACTGTTGGATCCCAGCTAGCTCCTCCTACTCATGGTCCTTACGTCCCCAAGTCCTGATTACGTTCCCAAGTCCTGATTACGTCCCCAAGTCCTGATTACGTCCCCAAGTCCTGATTACGTCCCCAAGTCCGTCTTTTGCTGCCCACCTTACTGGTAGGTATGTCCGACTATCCAGCGACTACATTAAAGAGTTACTGTAAACTTCAGAGATACTGTTGATAGTCTAGTAGGTAGACTGCAAATCTATTCAAAAAAATCCTACATTCACTACATTTTAGCAACATAAATAACTGAATAAGTATAGTCTTCTTGTAGCTGGAGTGAAATCAGGTTAATGGGTGATACATAATATATGGGTACTGTTTGATGTTGTATACTTATGTTTACAAATACGTGCGTAAAGCTTTCATAATAAGACCGTGCCAGTATTAACAGACATCTCAAAGGAAGTGAAATACTAATTATAATAATAACGGGCAATTTGGGGCTCCTCGTTCATATTTCAAAGTGTATATTGGCAACTTTGTGATGAAAATTTTAGAAAACATCTTGGACAGAATCTTTGGGATATGAGGAAACTTTCTAATGGGTTATATTTGGGTAAAGTCAATCTGGGAAGCTAACAGCATCCTGATAAAGAACTGAAATACAAAACAAAAAAAATGCACAAGCGAATTCAGCTCATTCTGAATGAATAGAATTTCTTTCAGTTTGATTGATAAATTTTATCTTTAATAATGTATTTTGTTAGTAATTCCCAATAATAAGAAAAACTACAAAATTTAAACAAACTACTTTAAATAAAATATGCTATTTTTTACCCGGAAAAACCTTAAGTAAACTGCGGTAAACTAACTCAGATAACCACAAATTAGCGATATAAAAGTCACCAAAGCCAAGAGCGATATCAAAAGAAGAATCCACAGTCAGCAAACAGAGTCAAAGGGTTCCATAATAATTGCTGCCGCAGGCAAAGGCCTTTGAAAGCTGACAACGTAGCTCATATGAACGCTTAAATGTTTTCCAGATATTTATCCAGATAGTTATTATTGTCGTTTGGTATTTTATTAATAGAAGGTATTGACAATAAGTTTATAGCTAGCTATCTGTAGTTTTAAAGCTGGTTACCTACATTGAAATTAAAACCAATATATTAATAGATATTTCAAGATAATATTTGATATAAATACATAATCGCATAAAAAAAAACAAAATTGTGCTCAAAAATGTTGTCATCATTAAAAATTACAACAGGCGCTTGGCATTATATTTCGACAAGATCCTTCTAGGCTTTATCACAGATTTTTTACCTTTAATACAGAATCTTTACCCTTAACACATAATCACTTACCATTTTAAAAAGGATATTGAATTACTCGAAAGAGTACAGCGAAGAGCTACCAAGATGATCCCTAGCCTCAAAAAGCTCTCTTATGAATGCCGGCTTGAAGAGCTAGGCAAAGAGAGACCTATATTATAATTAACCAAACTTAACTAATGCATTATACAAACCGAACAATAAAACAAACCTGAGAGGGCACTCGCTGAAAATGGTAAGGCATACCTGTACAAGCAATCCCAAAAAACACTTTTTGCCAAACCGTACAGTGTGTGCGTGGAATAAACTACCAGAGTCAGTGATCAATGCGCCTTCAGTGAACAGTTTCAAGAATAGACTCGATAATTACATTAGAACAAGTGCACTGAAGTGATATACACGCATCAGCTTTAAGCTGCATAGTGTTATTAACAATAATAATAATAGCAACATTGTGGTTATACACAAACCAATCCATAGTGATAAAAAACACAATAAAAACATTAAAATAACGTGGCGATCCGCGTTGCAGAGCCGCGTTCTTTACATACTTTTTTTTTTTATACAAATAAGTCGGTAAACAAGCTTACGGCCCGCCTGATGGTAAGCGGTTACCGTAGCCATATGGACGCTTGCAACACACGAAGCATCGCTCACGCGTTACCGACCTTTCCCCCCTCCCCTATGAGCCCTGGCGACCTTACTCACGCGCAGGAACACAACATAAAGTTATTTGGCTGCGGTATTCTGGAGGTACTTCCCCAGTCGAGCTGCTTTTTGTGTGAATATTACGCTATGCTCTACCTCTCTCTAACATAATGCTTTGCTTCAAAAAATATGGACCATCCATCATCATGCATGCTGAGATAGGACCGTTTTATGGCAATTTTAATGTTAAAATTATTGTTCAATTATTTTTATTATCAGTATTTATAGCAAACTTTCTATTTATAGATCTGTTTTTACTTACCCCAAATAAATTTATTTTCTTTCATTCTTTCTAAGCAAATGAAATTAAGTAAAGCGGTACTATAGTGATTACTTTATCTGATTGGATCTATACTAACATTTACTATCTGTATTTTAGCTACTTATCCTTACGGAAAAAAAAATGAAAAATTAAGGGGATGTATCATCTGAACTTTTGGGAAAGGCTGAATTACCATATGTAATTGGGTAACAAATGATTCTTCGAATGGTGAAGGACAATTGCGGAAATACTGCTGTTGCCACGTGTGTATATATATAATATATATATAGTAGGAGATCCCAGTACCACCAGACCGTCCTTATTTTCTGACGGACAAAATGTATAGAATTGCGTAGAGTTAGTACATACTTTAAACGTATGAATACCTGTTTGTCCCTTTGTCGCGAAGTGCATATACCATATCATCGCACAGCATCATTGAGGATGCGCTGTGTATATATGCACATATATGACTATATAGATATAATCATATGGGGAATATATTAAGCCCGGTGAAGCACACACATACGAATACAACCTACCAAATGATAGGCCGCATCGCACGGGGCACAACAACAGGCACATCGCGAATAAATTAAAAATTAGTATTAACCGAGAGTACAACTGACCAAGAATTCACTCACCCTCAGAATAAGTGTGCAGACCCGTCGTTCTTAGTTTACTGTCCCTGGCTGATTACAAACTCAAATATCGTCTGCTTCGCTTCTCTACTAGTGAGGACATCTGTAAGTATAAGGTAAGCTGGGCAGACACTGTGTCACATGTGACACAGCATCCGCCCAGCGCCACACGGGTCGGGATGACGTCAGACATCCTCCAGACCCTACCCGTAAGTATTTCCTACCCATTTCATTCAAGTCTCACTATCAAATGCTGCATATAGTTATTACTGATACTAGCCTCTACATAATTACTCTAAACATCAGTTTATTGCCTCCACTCAATACTTTCCTTACTCAATACTGCATTGTGGAGAATTATCCATAGTAGGATCTCAGACCACTGTCAACACAACAACTCCGCGGGTGATTATCCATAGTAGGATCCCAGACCATTGTCAACACAATAGCTCTGAGGGGAATTATCCATAGTAGGATCCTATCCCATTGCAAACACCCTATCCATAGTAGGATCGCAGACCACTGTCAACACAACAGCTCTGCGGGTGATTATCCATAGTAGGATCCCAGATCATTGTCAACACAATAGCTCTGAGGGGAATTATCCATAGTAGGATCCTATCCCATTGCAAACACCCTAGCACCCTATTCTATTGTAAACACAATAGCATCCTATCCTATTGTAAACGCAATAGCATCAAATATGGCCTTTGCCATCATCATTGTATGACCACTGTCATATGCTAGATCGATCTAGTCTCACCCATTGGGGTGCTCAAAGTTCACAAATACCATACCAGCCTGTGCTAGATCGATCCAGACTCCCCGAAGCTGGGTTACGCCCTACCTAATATCCACTTGGGAGACAGACCGCGCTAGATCTAGACTTGACCATAATCGACCACATCGGTTCGACCATTAGTTCCCTACGAGGGCACAACCTTGTCTGCCTTGCTCGGTCAGATCCTAAAACAAGTTGGACCCCCTATGTTCCCTACGGGGTATCACCTTGTCTGCCGGCTCAGTCAGATCCTACAACAGGTTGAACCCCCTGTTCCTATGGGGTACCACCTTGTCTGCCAGCTCAGTCAGATCCTATAACAGGTTGATCCCACCTACCTAACAGTCCCTCCGGGGGTACAACCTTGTCTGCCGGTTCGAACAGATCCTAAACCAGGTTGAACCCTCCCTACACCCCTCGGGGTGGCTCCTAACATCCCCTTAGTGGGGGCAGCTCCTAACATTCTTATATTACATTATGGGAGCTCCCTACAAATCTGCTAAGTCTCATCTAACTGTTCTAACATCCTATCTATATTTATCTCATAGGCTTCGCGTTACCATCTCATTCAACGGTAGTATCAGTATAGGCAAACAACACTTAACAATAAAACCAACCACGAGAAACCCTTCCTTGTCCCTCACATGCCATCTTAAATTATCTGAGGAATCTTAGCATATTTTCACCAAAGTCCTATCTCAATCAATCGACAATTAACATCACAATCCATAATTCAAACAAGTTTTATCTTTAATAAGGAATTGAAACACTTACGGTATTTTTCTTGTCCTTCCTCGTACAGCAGAATTCTCTCACATTTAAACCTTGAAACAATGACGTCGAAATATAGTGTTGCCAGTCTCGAATCATAAATTTGTGCTGATGTTTCTATATTTATAATCAATCAAGTGGTACGTTTCGCGACCCTTGTCGCGACACTCCCCCCGGGAAAACTTTATAGTAAGGCTATTAAGTTTTGGGTCCACTCCCTTATCCTTTCCAGAGCACGAGTGGCTGCTGCTCTTCTCCTTTTAACTATTTCAGGTTCTTCATTTGACTCTATTCTCTGAACTCTATCATCTATTTCATCTTCTGGTTCTTCCAGAATTGGTTCTGATGAGTTCATATCTGAATTATCTTTCTCTATTAATTCTGTTACGGGACTGCTACCTTGTAGGACCTCAGATTCCTTGTTAGTTTCGTAATCAGGCGTTATTTCTTCATCTAGTACAAACTGTGGTGTCACATCTTCTGTGGAAGTTTCTTTATGTAGTTCTACTGATTCTATATTAGGATCTTCAATTTCAAGTGGATACAGATGAGCAATGGATCTAGTATACACGATGTTTCCGGATCTAACTTTAGCTACTCTGCAAACCCCATCCTCACTCTTGATCAGTTCAATAATCTTGCCTACTTTCCAATTTTCTCGATTTTTAGAATCTCCTTTGATCTGTACTGTCGTACCTTCAATCGGTAGTGTCTTATTTAAGATTCTTGGCTGTCTTAGAGAGTTCCTATATCTTTCTCTTAAGCTTAATAGGTATCGATTCATGAACATATCTTTGAACTCTTCTAAGACCTTCAGACCACGTTTCCATGCCCTTACTAGTTCATCTTTAGTCACTGAGCTCTGAAACGGCTGGTCCATCTCTGCTGACTCTGTCGTAATGCACTTACCTATTGTTAGAAAATCTAACGGTCTTAGTATATGATCTATTTCGGTGTCCACGTATATTAGTGGTCTGGTATTAAGAACTGCCTCTATCTCTTTTACCACTGTAAGAAGTTCAGCGTCTTTTAATAGATGTTTCTGAAGAGTTCTTTTCATGCAATGCTTTACCAGGCCCACCAACCGTTCGTAGAATCCGCCATGCCATGGTGCTAATTGGGGTATAAATTTCCATGTTATCTTGTTACTTATGCAATAAGCATCATTAAGAATTTCACTAGACAGTTTGAAGTATAACGCGTTATCTGAGACTATTTTCTTCGGTACCCCTCGTGTTGCTATAAATCTCCTTAGAGCATTAATACATTCTTGGGTAGTCATATCCGATACCACTTCCAAATGTACCGCTCTAACCGCTAGGCATGTATATAAGCAAATCCATCTCTTTTCTCTTCCACTTCCCGTATCAACAATTAATGGTCCCAAGTAATCTATACCAGTAAATGTAAATGGTGCTGTATAATTCACTCTTTCTACCGGCAATGCCGGAGGTTTCGGTAGTGAGTAGGGACCTCCACCATGTTTTACACATTGAGGACATTTCCTCAATACTTTCTGTACTTGTACTTTTCCCTGTGGGATCCAATATTCTTGTCTAATAATACTTAAAGTGTGCGATGCTCCGACGTGATAATTTTGTTCATGAATATGTTTAATAATATTATCTGTGAAGGTACAGTTCTTTGGAATCAAAATCGGATATCTCTTGTCGAACGACCAATTTGCATTTGCCATTCGTCCTCTACAGCGTAGGAGTCCATCTACGTCAACAAAAAGTTTTAGGTTTCGACTTAGGTTCGTTTCTGTACCGATTATTTCATCTGAGAAATATTCTTTTTGTATATTCTTAAGTTCTTGTATGGATTTGTTTTCATCTATTACTTTTCCTGTTTCTAAATTTTTTCCCACCTTACTTTGTACATTATTTAATCTTACGTTATCATCCATTATAATATCTTGATTCGATAGACCCTCCCCGGCGAGAAATGAATTCTCATCAACACTTTTTATCGGCCAATTTGTTGGATGTTGCAGTATAAATCCTGGGCCTCGAACCCATTGGTTTTTGTCCTGTTTTGATGAGTTAGGTCTAGTTGCTATATCAGCTACGTTCATCTGTGATGGAAGAAATCGTACTGTCAAAGTTTTAATTTTCTTAATTTCTTCTATCCTTCTAGCTACAAATTTCGGTAGAAGTTTCTCAGATTCGTACCAGCTGATAACAATCTGACTATCTGTCCAGATAAAAGTTTCTTCAATATCTAGTCTCAATTGTTCCAGAGCATACTTGATTAATCGGCTGCCAATTAATACTCCTAATAGTTCCAATCGCGGGATTGTCATAGTCTCTTTCTCCTTAATTGGGACTAGCCTTGATTTACCAATAACAAATCCACTTTCTGTTCCTTTCACTAAGTAAATCACAGCTGCATACGCTTGTGTAGATGCATCAGCAAAACAGTGTAGCTGATATTTTGTCTGATTATTTGCTGTATATCGTCTTGGTATTTGAATTTCTCGTATCTCTTTAAGACTGTCTCTTATTGTTATCCATTCATTTATTAGCTCTTCAGGTAAAGATGTATCCCATTTGATTTTCATCTTCCATAACTTTTGAATAAATAATTTAGCCGGTAATAATGAGGGTACGGCAAATCCGCATGGATCGTAAATCGAGGCAACAGTTTTCAGTACACCTCTTTTCGTGTTAGCATATGTCGTATCTCGGTATCTTAGACATAATGTATCACGCTCCAAGTGCCAATCTAAACCTAAAATTTTTACGATATCTTCCATACAAGTATCTGGTACATTATTCATGAAATCTTTTGAATTTGAGCTCCAGTCTCTTATATTCATACTGATTTCGTTAAATATTATTTTCCCACTATTATATAGTCTTAAAGCTTCTTGCAGTGTCTCCGCTCCGGTTACTAAATTGTCTACGTAGATATCTGACAGTTTTTGTCGTATTACTTCGTTGTTCGTTTTACTAAGGTGATACTTTATCGTAGCGTTAAGCAAAAATGGACTGGATATGATGCCAAATGGTACTCGACAGAACCTTAGATGTAACAAATTATCTTCTGTTACTGGTTCGTTTATGTTCTTTACCCATAAGAATCTTGTAACGTCTCTATCTCTCTCTTGTAGTCCAATCTGCAAAAATGCTTTCTCAATGTCTGCTGATATTCCAATAGGATGAGTTCTGAACCTAATTAGTAACCCAGTTAAATCTTCCAACATTATTGGACCGGAATAAAGACACTGATTAAGACTTTTATTGTCTTTGGTTTTAGCTGAGGCGTCATAAACAATTCGAATAGGTTTCTCTTGTTGTGTCACTCCATGATGTGGTAAGTAATGGACAGGATGATGTTGAATTTTATCCTCCGGCACCACTTCTATCATCTTCTTCTCTTGCTGCTCTCGCATTATCTGATCATATGACAGTAATGTCTTCATATCTAACCGTTTCATTAAATTAACTAAACGACCAAAGGATAAGCCGTAATTAGTGGGTAAGTCCGGAGGATATTCAATCCATGGCCAACATACTTGATATCTGTTTTCTACTAATATTGTGGTCTCATTGAAATTCTTTATTGCTTCTTCTTGACGATCTGCCTTAGGTGAATCTGTAATACCTATAGAATCTAATTCCCACAGAAGTTTTAGATTCCCGTCGTCTAAGGGCAGGTCTGGTTGATTCAATTTTATTTCTGTTCCAAATTGATAATATGTAACAGCAGAAAGTTCATCCACGGGTTTTGTATCAATCTTTCCAGACAGAATCCATCCCAAATTGGAATTGACTAAGTACAAATTCTCCTGTAATTTAATTTTTTGAGTATGCATTAGAGTGTAGTAATAATCGTTACCAATCAAGATATCAATTCTATCAGATAAAGAACCGTCATCAGCGAGAGTAATATGGTTATTAACATTATTAAGAATCTGTTTGGGATAATGGATGCTATCAGTAATCATTGGTACCACGTTAGCGAATATAGTCTGAATCTTGTTCGTTCTTGATGTAAAGGTTACCTTTACAATATGACTTTCAAATTCTCTTGGTGTCTTTGAGCCAAATGTGAAAACAGATAAACGTACTTCTTCTTCTATAGGAAGTTTAAGTTCTTTAGCCATCCTTTGTGTTATGTAGCTCCGTTGACTACCAGAATCCATTAGAATACGACACTTCGAAATTTTATCATCCTGAAAGTTCTTTGCATTAACTATTGCTGTTTGCAGTACCGTTGTAGTATTCTCGTGCTTTGAGTGCAGTGTGCTTGTCATCTCTTCTCCCCACTCAAATTTCTTGGGACACAAAGCTCTATTATGTTTACCACGTTCTTTACAATGTATGCAACTTTGTTTTGATCGACATTGCATACTATAGTGCCTTTGGCGAAAGCAGTTGTAGCATTTACCTTTTAGTCTACTCCTTCTTTTTAGGATTGAGGTGAATTTAGTGCAGTCTTCATTGAAATGAGAATCACCGCAAAATACACAACACAACTGGCCTTTCTTCTTATCAAGTTCGTCACCTCCTCTCCTCTCATGAAATGGTCTTCTATTCATGTTTCTGTAATTATCCTTTGAAGTTTCTGGTCTGTCAGCAAATCTCCTTCTTTTCTGATCCGGATCACTCCCTTCCTTGATTTTGGCGCTATTCTGTCTTTTGCGTGAATTGTAATTTGGTTGGCTTGATTGTAGGTAAGGTCGTCGAAATGTCCTGCTTTCATGATTCTTGTCGATAGAATGCAGTGTCGCTATAGTAAAGTCTTCTGTTCTTGTTGCGTTTCTTTCTTGTACCAAACGATTTGCTTCTTCTCTAGCGGATATAATTTTTTCTAGCTCGCTACGAATACTTTCAATAGAATCTGTTTTTAATTTTGTCTTCACTTCGTATACTAATTCTTCTGGAAATTTTTCTAATATAAGGAACCGTAAATAATTATGATCAATGCTTTCTCCCAAAGAGTTAAGGACCCGTAAATGCCGTTCTATATTATTTAATGTCCTTCGATAGTCTGTAGTGTTGGAATTTGCCGGTGGTATCTTAGCTAAAGCCGAATAATGTACGTCTATTACCTGGCTAGGTTTTCCATAACGTTCCTTTAGTGTGGTAACAGCAATTGAGTAATTTTTATTTGTGCTATCCAAGCCTTCTATGGCCTTTCTAGCATCGCCTTTCAATGTCGATTTTAAATAAAGTAGTTTATCTACATCTGGTAGATCTCTGTCATGAATGTTAGATGCGAATTGGTCCCAAAATTCCTGCCATTGCAGGATATCTCCCTCGAACTCAGGCAAAGTCAGTTTAGGCAGCCTACTAGAAGGCTTAGTCATAACCCTTCCCATGCGTTGATGGTTTTCTTCAAATTTTGCGGCTAATTCTATTTGATTTTCTTCCGCTTGTAATTGTATGGCTGTGAAATACGAAACATCATCAGCCGAAGGTTCCGCACATAATCTGAAGTAGTCATTTAATGCATTATTAAATTTAGCAATAAATGTCTCCAACTTCTTACAGACTATTACCGCTTCTTTTGTTTCATCTTCACTTAGATTAGCTACCGAGTTTAGTCTAACAGCATTTTCGTTTACTAGTTGAATATGAGAAATCATTTGTTTCAACCGTTCTATTAGTACTTCGTCCATCTTGTTAGATAGTATTCGTTTTCAGTAGTTCCTAAATGTATGCTTGAACGTTCGCACCTATAAATAATAATAAAAGGATTGCAATATAGACTGACAAGTTATGCCGTGTAACAAACCAAATTTCACCTCTAATTGAAGCCATTCCTAATTAAACCAAAAAGAGAGAGGAGAAAACAGAGAAAGCATCTACATCCATTGTGACCTTAATTCCGTTATATAATTATATTATTAAAAAAAAAATGTAATTTCATAATTTCATTACTATTAGATTGACACAGGACCAAGGTGGACGCGGCCCCCTCCCCATCGCAAAATGAGAGAAAAGAAAAGAAAGAAGAAAAAAAAAAAATATTTTGTAAGACCATCAGTTGTACTGCCCAAGACTGCAACCAGTGTACTTCGACCCTTATCATTTACCTATTATTTGTTATTATTCACTAGAACCTGTTTTAATTTTCATGATTTATTTAAATGTAACAAGCCCGTAATATACCTATATAGTTACATACTCATGCATAGTATATAGTTGTAACTCTCAATCGCACCCATATCACTTCCTCAATACTGATCATAACACTCCCCTAAACAATTCAACTTATCACATTGACAAACTATTCCCTAGGTGTAACTGAGACCCACAAACACTAATTATATTTGTTTATCACACGTTGAATCAACCCCCATCTTGCAACAATATCAAAAAATAATCCTTTTCATTAATGTACTTTCAATAGACAAATACACCGGACGTCTCCGACATACTTGACCATTGCCAGCACTGTGAACTAAAGTTGTACTTTCAGAGAACAAATACACTAGACGTCTCCAGCATACTTGCCCACCGGAAGAACCTTTGAAACTACTTAATCAGTCAAACTAGCTAGTGTTATAACTTAATACCCTTTTATTTCAATACCTATACTCCTATATATAAACCCATTATCTATATAGACTATCCAAATTGATATTGATATAATGTACATATAGAAAACATTTGATTCTTACTCTGTAGGAGATTTATTTTGTAGTTTGTCGTAACAAGTCACTTGATCAACTTTACTCTCACACTCAATAAATTATGATAGTATAGAAACCATCTCTCTAAATAAGTAGTGATTAATTACGTTATTCATCTTTCCTCATAACAGGCAAAGAATTTTGCAAGTAAACAACACACCTGGGAATCACCATTTTGACAATAGTACAAATCACGTACCTTATAATCATTTAATACTTTCTTATGTATCCGTTTTACGTAATTTGTCATTAGCACAATCACTTTTATTACACTATTTAACCTTTATTCAAACTTCTCAGTGTAAAAATACGAAAATAAACCTTCAATTTACATACGTCAAACTATTTTGACATAAACGTCACGGCACAAATATGGCGGCCAGTCAAATGCATCGTAATCAATCCTATATAATCTTCTCTTTACTTACGAGTCGTGAATAATAGTATATTGATTTCGTAAATTTATGTTTCTTGTTTATAGTCACTTTTCACACACGTAATAATCAGTACACTTAAAAATAATGTTATCACTCCGCAAAGTTGAGAATTGAACACTCAACCTAACTAGCCGCGCCATCTATTAGTCTCTAGTGGTAAACTTCTAAATTGAGATAATGCAATGATAACAGTTCAAATTTTGTAATAATTAAATCCACTCTGTACTTTTAATATATTATAATAAATATTACTCACAGATCTTTAGTATTCAATCATAAAGTTGCACATGCCATTACTATATGCAAATTAGCTCAATTATTCATACAAAGGACACATGTTATTAAATTTATCCGTCACACTTCTCCAATGAACTCTCGGTCAGCTTTTAATTTCAGATTATTAGGGTTTATTCAGATCCCAGCATCTCCACCATGTCGCGAAGTGCATATACCATATCATCGCACAGCATCATTGAGGATGCGCTGTGTATATATGCACATATATGACTATATAGATATAATCATATGGGGAATATATTAAGCCCGGTGAAGCACACACATACGAATACAACCTACCAAATGATAGGCCGCATCGCACGGGGCACAACAACAGGCACATCGCGAATAAATTAAAAATTAGTATTAACCGAGAGTACAACTGACCAAGAATTCACTCACCCTCAGAATAAGTGTGCAGACCCGTCGTTCTTAGTTTACTGTCCCTGGCTGATTACAAACTCAAATATCGTCTGCTTCGCTTCTCTACTAGTGAGGACATCTGTAAGTATAAGGTAAGCTGGGCAGACACTGTGTCACATGTGACACAGCATCCGCCCAGCGCCACACGGGTCGGGATGACGTCAGACATCCTCCAGACCCTACCCGTAAGTATTTCCTACCCATTTCATTCAAGTCTCACTATCAAATGCTGCATATAGTTATTACTGATACTAGCCTCTACATAATTACTCTAAACATCAGTTTATTGCCTCCACTCAATACTTTCCTTACTCAATACTGCATTGTGGAGAATTATCCATAGTAGGATCTCAGACCACTGTCAACACAACAACTCCGCGGGTGATTATCCATAGTAGGATCCCAGACCATTGTCAACACAATAGCTCTGAGGGGAATTATCCATAGTAGGATCCTATCCCATTGCAAACACCCTATCCATAGTAGGATCGCAGACCACTGTCAACACAACAGCTCTGCGGGTGATTATCCATAGTAGGATCCCAGATCATTGTCAACACAATAGCTCTGAGGGGAATTATCCATAGTAGGATCCTATCCCATTGCAAACACCCTAGCACCCTATTCTATTGTAAACACAATAGCATCCTATCCTATTGTAAACGCAATAGCATCAAATATGGCCTTTGCCATCATCATTGTATGACCACTGTCATATGCTAGATCGATCTAGTCTCACCCATTGGGGTGCTCAAAGTTCACAAATACCATACCAGCCTGTGCTAGATCGATCCAGACTCCCCGAAGCTGGGTTACGCCCTACCTAATATCCACTTGGGAGACAGACCGCGCTAGATCTAGACTTGACCATAATCGACCACATCGGTTCGACCATTAGTTCCCTACGAGGGCACAACCTTGTCTGCCTTGCTCGGTCAGATCCTAAAACAAGTTGGACCCCCTATGTTCCCTACGGGGTATCACCTTGTCTGCCGGCTCAGTCAGATCCTACAACAGGTTGAACCCCCTGTTCCTATGGGGTACCACCTTGTCTGCCAGCTCAGTCAGATCCTATAACAGGTTGATCCCACCTACCTAACAGTCCCTCCGGGGGTACAACCTTGTCTGCCGGTTCGAACAGATCCTAAACCAGGTTGAACCCTCCCTACACCCCTCGGGGTGGCTCCTAACATCCCCTTAGTGGGGGCAGCTCCTAACATTCTTATATTACATTATGGGAGCTCCCTACAAATCTGCTAAGTCTCATCTAACTGTTCTAACATCCTATCTATATTTATCTCATAGGCTTCGCGTTACCATCTCATTCAACGGTAGTATCAGTATAGGCAAACAACACTTAACAATAAAACCAACCACGAGAAACCCTTCCTTGTCCCTCACATGCCATCTTAAATTATCTGAGGAATCTTAGCATATTTTCACCAAAGTCCTATCTCAATCAATCGACAATTAACATCACAATCCATAATTCAAACAAGTTTTATCTTTAATAAGGAATTGAAACACTTACGGTATTTTTCTTGTCCTTCCTCGTACAGCAGAATTCTCTCACATTTAAACCTTGAAACAATGACGTCGAAATATAGTGTTGCCAGTCTCGAATCATAAATTTGTGCTGATGTTTCTATATTTATAATCAATCAAGTGGTACGTTTCGCGACCCTTGTCGCGACACCCTTCGTGCTTCGGCCAATTTACAGGTACCGCAGGCATGAAAGTTATGTTATGTACATTACATACTTTTCTTAAATTTTGAGAGCTGATTTTTATATATGTTACTCAAAGAACTATTTCAATACTTTTTGCAACCGGCCAGACCAATCGTAGCAGCCAAACATCCCAATTAAAATGTAGCTGGAGTATTTGAGAAGAAACCATTTGCTACAAACAAACTGATAGCGTAAATGGAGGTTAAAATATATCTCAATGATTTATATCCTGCATTGCTTTGATGTGACACTCATTTGCTTGCTTATTTTACTCCTCTTCTTTAATCAGTGATAAAGAGCCATTTTAATATTTGAGAAGCTTTTTGTTCCCCCGCGTTTCTTTGTTTAATCTAAATAAATGAAAGCGGAAATTTTGAAATGTACACGTCACAATGGTCGTGACGTGAATAAGATTTTTTGTTGATATTCTGCAATTTGTTATATTGACTCTTATACTACTAAAATCTTTTCACCAGCTTCTGGTGAAAAGATTTTCTCTACAAAATAGTATACCACGTTTCTGCTGACGGCTGATTATGTTATCATGGTATTTCTTGCAATTACTCTTATGGTCTGCAATATGAGATATTGAAAATTTTCTCACAGTACTGATGTTAGAAATACCTACTTAACTAGCTAGTTTTGAGGATTATTTTCTTGCAGGTCAGAGGGCCTACTACGAAAAACTATTTAGTTAGTCCGATCATTGTTGTCAAATATTAACCAATAGAATTGCAGCAAAACTGACGAGACGTAATTTTTTTTTATCGTGTATCGTTTTTCATAGTAGGCCCTCAGTAAGTTATACTTAATTATATCAAAATGACCCATAGTAATGTGCTAGATGACTAAAAAATCTATTTAGTCCGTCGTATTTTTTCTTTAGTCAATTAAACACAAAAATACGAAGATATAGTGTGTTGAAGTTCCACGTGACATCACTTTAGAGTACACTTTTTAACTCTCTAAAGTGACTAACTGGCTCTTTAAGCATATTCAAAAACCATGTCATTTAATCATGAGTAAGCTGTTGTTATACAAAATACAATAAATATGATTGTGAAATCATAAGTTTATGCAGAATTCTCGGTGAGCTTACAAAGTCTTCAGCTCGGTTTGTGGGCTATATAATTTTCTCTAACGCTTTTATTACATCACTATTTTTATATTTACATTTTATTAGGGATATTTTGACGGCACCGCCCATAATACTATGCAATTCAGGAAGACACTGACACGGGAAAATATGTTTTTTATATTCTTTATGTTATCAAGTATTCTCTTACTCTAGTTGAGTGTATTTTTTTATCAAAATAGTGTAGTTGGAAGACCTACTTTGATAATAAGGTTTCAGGTTTTGCTATTTGTCAACTTTGGAAAACTAGGTAGCCTAAGTAAGAAATTTACATACCAATTGTCAAAGTGCCAATATAAATTCATACCCATTTCGAACCGAACTATATTTCACATTACGGTCAGCCGTCACAAAAGATCAAATTATTCACACGATAGGCCCCGAAAAAGGGTTTTTCGGGAGATTTTTCACACATTTTTGCACACCTTTTATATCCGGTGCGATTGTAGAAAAAAAGACTTTCCGAACCGTAGACCAGGGTTTTGCAGCGATATATATTATTTAGCATGGAATTCTATTCGCCTCCTGTATTTTATTAGTTTTTTGGTAGATTTCGTATTAAAAGATACCTGATATATTTTATATGACAGCTGGCAGAGTCAGTGGGTTATAGCATGAGAAGGCCCTATCAATAAATTCAATAACCGGTGGAAAACAAAAGCTTTCGAGTAGAAACACGTAGTGTTTACAAAAGGGGACAACCTCCCACTATAAGGACAAATTTTACCGTGCCAGACTGCTGGGCACACCTCTAGACTGCATGGTTTTAAAATCAGATCAACAGTACGACTTTCCTGTGTGACGATATTACGACTTTATATGGCGAAGTCGGTAAACAAGCATACAGCCCGCCTGATGTTAAGCTGTTACCGTATCCATATGCACGTTTGCAACAAACGAGGCATCACTTACGCGTTACCAACACTTCCGCCTCCCTAATGAGCTCTGGCGACCTTACTCAGGCGCAGGAACACAACATAAGGATGCGGTACTCTATGAGGTAGAGATACTTCCCCAGTTGAAACACTTTTATTGAATGACAAATTTCTTAAAATGATGATGGTGATGATTTCAATGTAAAGTAACTTTTGAGTTCAGTGGAGGCAAGTAAAAGTGGATAACTGGCATGTACAATAGAGATGTGAAACAATCTAAAAAATTTACTAAATGAACCCTTCAAATAAATACCAAAACAAAAACCAAACCGATAGAATTACATTACATTGCGGCGGCGTCGTGTGACGGGTCGCTCACTTCCCTCCAATATGGCGAGGAGGGCGATGGCTGCCACACGCGTCATACTTGTGAACAGGTGCTGCTTGTGGGGGTTGGTCTGCTTAAGGCTGCGTATAAAGCAAAATAACAATCTTAGAATTGAAATTTACCCAAGTAAATAGTATTTAAATGAAAAATATTTTTATATGGGTATTTTCATTATATACGCGAGGGTTCTGCCTGAGCAAAAACATAATGGAATGAAATTTCGATATTTTTCTGGCTTGGTACGCACTCATTTATTTATTTACTTATTAAATATAGACTCAGTCTACTTTGTAGTTTTGCGGCCGCGCAGGGGCACGCAATTGTTGTCAGTGCGATTAGAATGTAAATATTATGTAATGAATCTAAGCTTGTTTTGAAAAGAGTAATTGCTGAGTTTATTGCCGGCTCTTCTCAGCAAATGCAACCTTCCGAACCGGTATTAGAGTATTAGAGTCAGACTTTTCATAAGTGCCTGCAAAGGTCTATTTGAATAAATGATTTTGAATTGAATTGAATCGAAATATAAATGAATCATTTACTTGAGCAGAATAAAAAGCTCAAACAGGTAAAAACTTATACTGTAATAAAATATCAAAATGATTTCATGAAACTTTTAAATCCATTTTACTTTTTATTCCCTCTGTATTGACTACGTTGAATTAAAAATGATGTTCAATTGCTGGAACAGTCCTTGAAAATTTTACGTCGCTTTATAACATCAATATTAAACTTCGCTTTTGTTTATTACTGGACGTTATTTTTTAACTCTTTCTCTTTTATAATAGCAGAATTTTATTGAATTCACATTTAAATACTGAAGCCAATCTTTTTGAAAGATATTTGGTTTAATTGGCCCACATGAGATAGTTTAAACTATGTCCAGTAAAACCCTGTTTTTATGGTTCCGTACCGGTAAAAAAAGGAACCCTTATAAGATCCCTCTTTTCTCCGTCTGTCCGTCTATCTGTCCGTTGTGTGACCACTGATTTTCTCATGAATGGGTGGACCTAGCAAGTTGAAATTTATACCAGATACCAGATGAGGTCTATAGTCCCTATTTGATGTATAAAAATCAAGGTCTTGAGTCAATACCATAAAATGATATGGGCAAATTTAGATTTTCGCGAGAACTTTTTTTTATTTTTCGGAATATTACCTTTACTTGTGCTGTAAGAACTTGCTTTTAACCAAAATTTACAATTCTAGATCAACCGGACGTACCTATAGGTTTTGGAAACCTATATGGTTGTTCCCGTTGACCTAGAATCACGAATTTTGGAAAAAATCTGGAATTAAAAAAGTTGAAAATTAAGGTAAATTTTGGTACTTTTAAATTTTGCGCCTACTATTCATTTCACAGTCAACTCGAGTAAGGTTACATTATTATTATTATTGTACGGAACCCTCCGTGTGTGAGTCCGACTCGTACTTGTCCAGTTTTTTAAATATATCCGTCACTTTATACGTCATGTAACAAAAAACCTGGGTTATATGAACCAGTTTACTTACTAGTATTTAACAGATAATATCTTACTTCTTACTAAGTATGTAGAATATGAGCCAACAACTCAAACGTCTACTTAGATAAATAGGTGCTTAGGGAGTGTTTCCACGAGCATATTTCACGTGCAATTTTCTTGGCCCTTCACTTATGCAATTATCTCACTTGTAATTTAGCCACTTACTTTGTGTTTGATATACTTTTAAACTAATTTAAGAAAGAAAGAAGAAGAAAAGAAATATAATTGGACTGTTTTACAAAAACCTTAAACCGACTTCAAAGTACACTAAGAAGTAATCAAATCCTGATCTGATGACAATGGGACCAAACGGGAAGCGTCCCCTTTCAAACCCTTTCAAATAAAAAAAGAATTTTCCAAATCGGTTAATAAATGACGGAGTAAGAGGTAACAAACATAAAAAAAAAACACATTCGAATTGAGAACCTCCTCCTTTTTTTGAAGTCGGTTAAAAATAGATTTATTCGGGACAACACACAATATTACATTAATGACTGTACAAAAAAATAAAAGAACAGAACATGTTTGTTCTGTTCTTTTATATAAAAAACTACAAAATAATGTAGTATTGCGTGATGCCAGGAATAGGTCTCGACCACGGAGGAAAGAAAGAAGTGGTCTCGACTCAGCATTGAGCTTAGGTTAGTAAAAAAAAACGAACCCTCGCGCTGGTTTTCAGTCGAGGCCCTTTTTCAATCATTGCTTACTTTTCTGTGGCTGCATTATACATCCAATGCTTGCTAGGAAATTCCCTGTTTTTTTTTTTTATAAGGTATTTCGTCATATTCAGTGTAAAGATGTTCATTGCTGAATATTAGACCTCCCTCGGGGCAAAAAAGTAAGTTAAAGCAATATTGTTATATGGTATTGTTTGCTTCTAATTCTCGGCAGATCATACGTAATCCCACCGTAATTCAGATACTTGTTGGTAAAATAGTCACTAATTAATATACAATTAAGAGATTCGGAATTGATGAATCGCATAAGATCTGCTGTGAATTCTAAAAAAACGAGCCAAGTACAAGTCAGTCTCGCACACGGAGGGTCCCGTACTAATAATAATATTAAGTAATCCAACTTTGCTATGATATGAATAGTAGGCGCAACGAAAAAGTACGCCAAAAAAAGACATTTCCTTGTTTGACCCCCTTTTATTTTATTATTTGTTTTTATAGCGGCAATAGAAATACATATTCTGTGAAAATGTCAAGTGTCTACCTATTATAGTTCATGAGCTACAGCCCACTGACAGACAGACGGACGGTCGGACAGCGGAGTCTTATGAATAGGGTCCCGTTTGGCAACCTTTGGGTACGAAACCCTAAAAGTAAATTCGGTCTTGGGTTTTACTTATATAATTGTTATATAGTGCTTTTGGTCGAAGTTTCATCAGAGTAACATAATGATCAAATTATGACTTCAAGATATTTATAATAGACTCAAAATAATTCTGACGTAAGTAGCACTCATGGATACAGCCCCTTAAACAATTCACAAGATTTATCTGCAAAGATAAAATCGTAATGCCTAGCACTAAGTGCAAATCTTCTGCAAGTAAATATCAAAGAAAATTTGCAATTTACTTTTGTATTTACTCAGATAATGTTGATTTAAACGTTCATGAAAATTATAATTTATTTAAGAGAGTAACTAACGCTAATCTTAACGAATATTATTCTTATTTACATAAAGATTATTTATATTTTGTTTTATGATGAAAACAAACTTTTGTAATAATTTGTTCCTATCAAAATTATTTGGTTTAATTTTACTTTAAAATAATGACGTTATTATTAGTTACAGCTCGACTGGTGAAGTACCTCCTCCTTACAGAATACCGCAGCCAAACAACTTTATGTTGTGTTTCTGCGCGTGAGTAAAGTTGTCAGAGCTCGTTGGGGAGGGGGAAAGGGTTGGTAACATGTGAGTGATGCCACTGAAACGCTGCAAGCGTCCATATGGCTACGGTAACCACTTACCATCAGGTGGGCCGTAAGCTTGTGTACCGACTTTAACCCATTTAAATACTCATTAAATTAAGGAAATCCTATTCATCATCATCATCATCAGCCTATAATGTCCCACTGCTGAGCACAGGCCTCCTTTCACAAATGAAGGTGAAAGGGAATGGGCAATAAATACTCCACCACGCGTGCCCACTGCGGATCGGTGGAGGTAGGCTAGTGGTCAACCTACTGTTGGAATTTTTCAAGCCGCCTAGGAGGCATCCAACTAGCTTAACGACTATCACAATTAAGTGATAACCGGGACCAACGGCTTTACGTGCCTTCCGAAGCACGGAAACGCTCGATTTGAAATACCACTAGGCGGTCACCCATCCAGGTACCGACCACGACAGGCATAGCTTAACTTTGCCGATCGATTAAGAATGGCTAATCATGCTACTACAACTATTGCTATCATTCAATCCAGCATATTCAAATCAAATCAAATCAAAAAGTCAGTTATTCAGTTTAGGCCCTGGTAAGGCACTTATATACAGTTGAATTTACCACCGCATCGGAATTCACGTTAAACTGAGAAGACTCACTTTCACGCAAAAACTACTGAACAGATTTGGATGAAATTTTGCACACAGATAGAATATATTCTGGATTAACACATATGATACTTTTTATCCCGGGAAAATATACGATCCTCGGGAATGCGGGTGAAACCGCGCGGGACGGCTAGTCAACAATATACGTATTCTAAAGCGATCACTGTAAAAAAGATACTTGAAAAAAACACAATTAACTTACAAGGCAACCTATGGGCTTCCATTCATATGAATAAATTCGCTTAATAAACGGTATTGCCAGTAATGTATCACCGGTGAGTTTCTGTGAAGCAAATAAAAAGGTTACAAAGCATTTGAAAAGGCAACCTTCGCCCTATTTCCGTAGTAATGAAGTATTCATCACCCGCCGTTGGCGCATAAGGTAATGTTCTAATTTATAAGCGAATTACCAGGTTAGTACGTTATTTTGGCACGTACTTTTTCCTCTTCATTATTTTCGTGGCACGGTAACGAGGGGAATATTTTTATTTTGTAAATATGTTTTTAACATTTTAGGGTTGCGTAAGAAAAGAGCAAAATGGAGCCCTATCGCTGTATGGCTATTCGTTCGTATGTTAGTGTCCAGCTCGTAAACGGAAATAGTTGCAGGGTTTAAACTCGGATATTTATTGTAGAATGTTGACGCAAAACCGAATATTGAGATAAAAATTAAATTTAATTATTTTCACATACCTATCTAGGTAGCTTAGGTTAGTATATAGGAAAAAAACCAATAAATTTTTGGGTTCCTTTGGCTACGGCGATAAATAATTTTGTTTGCTAGAGTTACTAATTGTGATAGTCGTTACGCTAGTTGGAGGCCTAGTAGGCGACTTGAAAACTCCGATCCACAGTGGGCATGCGTGGTGGAGTATCTGCCCATTCCCTTTCACAATAATTTGTGAAAGGAGGCCTGTGCTCAGCAGTGAGACATTATAGGCTAATGATGATGATACGTTTGTTTCAACTTGTTCTTTTTTTATTTTACTGTTTACCTATATGTCTGTTTATACCACAATCTCACCATGGTAACTGATGATGTGGCTGAACGTGGTAAGCACACAAAGCCTAGAAGGAACTGGCTCTCAAATGCAGCTGTTGGAAGACACCGATAGGTGCCTGGCGACAGATTTTCAACTTGAGGGTGGTAGCCAGCCAGGTGGGTACTACGAAATCCTATACAACTGTGCTATGGCTTCATCAACAAACATCTTCTAAAATACCACCAGATTTGTTTTTTTTTTATACCACTTAGTCGGTAAACAAGCATACAGCCCGTACCGGTGCGGTTACCGCAGCCACGGACGCTTGCAACACGCGTTACCGACCCTTCCCCCTTCCCAAGGAGATGATTTAACATATCTAGAAAAGGCTGTATAACAATACTAATAAATGTATCTATCTTATTTTCTTTCTAATTTTTGTTGAGCTTTTCACTTGTACCACGAGTTTTTGAAGCGTTTTGAGCCTCAAATGAAACGCTATTCGGAGCTTTTGATAAAAACTAATTATACCAACGTCAGTTTATTGAGATACCATGTTTGCAGTTTAATGTATAGGTGCTTAATTGATGATTTATTCATTAGATCTTTTGTTATTCATATCATATTCACATATTAGTAATTTATAGTAATGGAAAGCTGCTTTGTTTCCTGAAAAATAACACAGATGGGTAGAGGGTAGTTTCAACTCCCTTTGAGCAATAATACAAAATCAGCATTGTTTCATGAATTATCTGTTCATTTCAAATTGTTTCATAAATTATCTGTTAATTTCATTCTTCTTTACGTGCTGAAACAAATTGTGCACAAAATACCAAACATGTAATTTTGTTTTTACGCATGTAATGTTTTCCTTCAGCAAAGCTTATAAAGAACTAGCATCTGCTCGCGGCTTCGCCCGCGTGGCCTACAGGAAACAAATGTCATATTTTTCTACAACAATAAAAGAAAACAAAACAACTTCATCCCGCTTCGAGAGTGGAATTATCAAAAACGCTGAGACACGTATACATTAATTTTCAATCTTCAGCCTAAACACAAATTTTGAAGATCCTAACTTCGAAACTGACAGACTTTCATACAAACTTTAATCCCCTATTTTACCCACTTAGGGGTGGAATTTCGAAAAACCCTTTCTTAGTGGATACCTACTCTTCACAAAGAATATACCCTCTAAATTTCATGTCTCTAGGACCAGCGGTTTAGGCTGTGCGTTGATATATCAGTCAGTCAGTCAGTCAGGACTTTGAATTTTATATACAGGGTGTTGTTTTGGTCGGCGACAAGCGACCCAGGAGCGGTAGTACAAAATATATATTCCCCAAAAATGGACTCAATTCCATGAAATACTGTAAAAATGTTGAAAGTATGGTTACCAGGCACGTGCACAGTCTAGAGCTAGGCACAAGCCGCCATCGCCCCACCCCTTTACTCCCTCGTACTCCCGTTGAGTATTATGTCTACACTTTAGCTTATCACATGATTTTCAAAATTTTTATTTTTATTATTTAAAAAAAAACAGTATTTTTTTTATAATTTTTTTAGCACCAGTATTATTTGTATTATCGACCCTGAGTCGCTCGTCGCTGACCAAAACAACGACCTGTATATAAGGTGTAACGGAAAGGGTATATACATCCGAAGGGGGTGAAGACTACATCAGGTACAGACTCTCTATAAAAATTTTCAGCTCAAAATACATAACTAAAAAATTCAAACCAAATTTTTTAATTCAAGTTTTTTGAATTATAATCATAACCAACATGTCACCGGTCAATGAGGGTCATTGTCATTTTGCGTCCCTTACTAATATTGATATAAATTTTTATCTTCCGCGATCTGTGCACCTCGTACCAAAAAAGTGGATTACTGTAATGTATATACAGTTTCCGTTACACCCTGTATAGATTATTATTAAGATTACCCTCTTAGGGGTGGAATTACCAAAAATCCTTCCTTAGTCGATGCCTACACCGTATAATAATACATTTAGTGAAGTTTACTTTGAAATTGAAGGACTTGCATACACAACTTCATCCCCCTTTTCCTCCCTTCGATGGTGGAATTATCACAAACGCTGAGATAACTATACATTAATTTTCAATCGTCAGCCTAAACACAAAATTTGAATATCCTAACTTCAAAACTGACGAACTTGCATACAAACTTTCAACCTTTATTTTACCCTGTTAGGGGTGGAATTTCCAAAAATCCTTCCTTAGTGGATGCCTACGCCGTATAATAATATATTTAGTGAAGTTTACTTTGAAATTGAAGGACTTGCATACACAACTTCATCCCCCTTTTCCGTCCTTCGGTGGTGGAATTATCACAAACGCTGAGATAACTTTATATTAATTTTCAATCATCAGCCTAAACACAAAATTTGAAGATCCTAACTTCAAAACTGACGAACTTGCATACAAACTTTCATCCCTTATTTTACCACCTTAGGGGTGGAATTTCCAAAAATCCTTCCTTAGTGGATGCCTACACTGTATAATAATACATTAAGTGAAGTTTACTTTGAAATTGAAGGACTTGCATACCCAACTTCATCCCCCTTTTCCTCCCTTCGGTGGTGGAATTATCACAAACGCTGAGATAAGTACACATTAATTTTCAATCGTCAGCCTAAACACAAAATTTGAAGATCCTAACTTCAAAACTGACGGACTTGCATACAAACTGTTATCCCCTATTTTACCCTCTTAGGGGTGGAATTTCCAAAAATCCTTCCTTAGTGGATGCCTTCACTGTATAAGGTATCTTTGTGCAAAATTTCAAATCTCTAGGTCCAGCGGTTTGGGCTGTGGGCTGATATATCAACAATCAGTTTATCATTTTATATATTAATTAAGATACCAGATAACTTATATGCTGAGTGGGAATCGAACCCACGACCTCTGCCGTGACGAAAAGGGTATCTTACCAACTAGGCCCCGTCAATGCTTTGAAACAACCTACTTTTTGATTTTTCTAATTCCCTTTTTCAAGGGGTTGTAACTTGATAAAAATATTTTAAAATATGTGAAAATTATACATATACTCGTTTGTATTTGAGATTCTGTTACTGATTTATCTTAAGACCACAGAGCATAGAAATACTACTTAAAACTAACGACTTAAATGTGACAAAATAAACATCTCTTATCTTTGCATTTTCATCGCAATTTATGGCATGTTTTGTCGAGATGCTTGTAAACTACGGAACCAGCGCCAAGAATATATTGGAGTACTAATATCTAAGCTGGAAATGGATCTGAATTTTTATGTTGGTTGCTGTTTTTACTTTGTTCAGAAAACGATGTAGAAACCTATTTCGTCAGTTTGATTAGGCATGTTCACTGCTAAATATTGGGTCTCCTTATTCTGTAGGATTTCATCTTTATTTTGTGTGTTGTGTTATCTTATAAAGTGAGCAGTGGAAGCAATGGCAGAGTAAATAGACAATTTAAATTGTTTGAAATAAAAGTAAATAAATAAATATCCTGGGACATCCCTCAAACACGGTCATCTGATCCCAAACTAAGCAGATCTTGCCTACTATGGAAACCAGATAACTGATATACTATAGATACTACTTTTTGTTTGAAAATACATACATAATATAAATAATCACACCCAGACTCAGGACATACAGACATGTTCATGCACTATAGTTAGTTTTTCACAAGCTCTCGAGCCGAACCCGGTTCTGTAACTTATTATAAGTTAAGACTAAGATTGTTAAGCGAAGTGATTACCTAATTAATTGTAATATTATAACAGCAAACCTATCGGGACCCATGAGGAGTTTGTTGCGTCGCTTCTTCTCCTCATACGGAACTTTTCCGAAGTGATAATATTACGTTGTTTCATTGCCTGTACTACGCCCACCAAATCCTGATACCACAGAACCTTCATCATGGTGTTCGTATTGCTTAGCAGTCGCTGACGCTATTAAGTACATGTCCTGGGTGGAATCTTGCAGCGCGAAAGGTGGAATCTTAACCAACTGGCCCGTCAAGTATAAAAATAAATAGTGACAATCAATTAAGTTTTTAGTGATAGCATAATTAACATTACCTTGTGCGAAGCGTAACCAGTTTCCATATACATGTAATCATAGCTATAATCATACACTAGTTACTTACTAGTCCCCTGCCGCAGGTTCGTGAAGTACATTTTGTAAAGCCGAAAGATTTCGTGCCGTGTCTACGTTGTCCGTACCTAAATGTATCACGGCACATACTCTAGTACAATCTCTCTAATAATATACTATATCTATGGGTACTATAGTTGGTGCTATATAGATAGTATGTGTATCATATATTATTGTCCCTGTTTGACGTCCCGTGTCGCAGAAGTTTGTCTTATGTACGACACCCTGGGGTGACAGAAATTCGTGAGTGTATTAATTAATTAATCCGTTTTCCCTTATCGAGCCAAACTCCTTTATAATGTGGACGTTGTCAGGTTTTGTTCGTTTAGTTTGGACAGTTTCACAACAAAAATAATTGTGTGTCAGAATATTATGTCATTAGTCTTATATTATTTTTATTTGTGTTTATGTTGCTATGATCCGAAGGTACTGCTGTTGGAATCTAGGATTTGCAAAATGTACAATGTCCTATAATAATGTCACACTGCTGAGTAAAGGCCTCCTTTCAAAAATAAGGGTGACAGGGAATGGGAAGATACTCTACCACGTTGGATTTTTCAAGCTGCCTAGGAGGCCTCCAACTAGCTTAAATACTATAACAATTAAGTGATAACCGAGTCCAGCGGCTTTACGTGCCTGTATTTATTCTGTAATCATTGGCATATCCGTACAAATTATCAAAATTGAAGCAATTTTTGTACACAAACAGCAGTTCCTGCAACCACATTAGCTCTCAGATACATTCCAATGTTCTCAGTTCATGTGTCCAATTGTGAAGGTTTTTGTACTACTAAGGTAGCAAACAAGCATACAGCTCGCCTAATGGTAAGCGATTACCGTAGCCTATGGACGCTTGCAATACCAGGGGAAGCAATCGCGCGTTGCCGACCCTGAAGAAATCTCTTCACACCCTTTTTGAAGAACTCCATGCTGTACTCTTTTAGGAAAACTATGGTGGATTATTTTATTATTATCTTTAGTATATTATTTATACTCGAGTTCCAAATCAAGAAAATAATTTAAAGATCCCATAATTTATAAAAAATCTCTAAAAAATTAATGGTTCTCCGTATCACGATAAATAAAATATATTACCCACGGGTTATGGGTAATTATTATAATTAATTAAGGGAAATACGAAATGGGCCGTTAATGCACGACCTAATTAATAAGACAGACGTACCTACTGCAATATGGCTCGGACCATCAAATTTTTCCCTATGTCCTCTTATATCTTCACAATGGAAGTAGTTTGAGAATAAAGCCAAAATATTCGGAGATTTAGTAGCATATATTGTGATCTATAGGTAATTAAACATCAATGGATCCTTTTTGGTAGCAGTTATATACAGGGTGTTGTTTTGGTCGGCGACAAGCGACGCAGGAGCGGTAGTACAAAATATATATTCCCCAAAAATTGACTTAATTCCATAAGAAAGTAAATATGATGAGAAATACCTTATTCAATTTGAAATAAAATTACTGCAAAGTATGGTTACTAGGCACGTGCACAGACTAGAGCTAGGCACAAGCCGCCATCGCCCCACCCCATTACTCCCTCGTACTCCCGTTGAGTATTATGTCTACACTTTAGCTTATTACATGATTTTCAAAAAAAAAAAATTTTTATTTTTATTATTTACTAGCTTCTGCTCGCGGCTTCACCCGCGTAGCTTATAGGAAACAATGACATATTTTTCTACAACAATAAAACAAAAGAAACCCGAAACCCAACTTCATCCCGCTTCGAGGGTGGAATTATTAAAAACGCAGACACACGTATAAATTAATTTTCAATCTTCAGCCTAAACACAAAATTTTAAGATCTTAACTTCGAAACTGACGAACTTTCATACAAACTTTCATCCCCTATTAGGGGTGGAATTTCGAAAAACCCTTTCTTAGTGGATACCTACTCTTCACAAAGAATATACCCTCTAAATTTCATGTCTCTAGGACCAGTGGTTTAGGCTGTGCGTTGATATATCAGTCAATCAGTCAGTCAGTCAGTCAGGACTTTGAATTTTATATATATAGATAAAAAATAAAGTATTTTTTTTATATTTTTTTAGCACCAGTATCATTTGTATTATCGACCCTGAGTCACTTGTCGCTGACCAAAACAACGACCTGTATAGACTATAGGCAGCAAAATAATGTGGTTGCTTTTTCTTATCTTACAGTTTTATGTGGGGTCGCTCACTTCCCTCCAATATGGCGAGGAGAGCGATGGCTGCCACACACATCATACTTGTGAACAGGTGCTGCTTGTGGGGGCTGGTCTGCTTAAGTTTGCCATTTATTTATTTACTTATTAAATATAGATTCAGTATACTTTGTAGTTTTGCCGCCGCACCGGGGCACGCAATTGCTGTCACTGCGATTAGAATGTAAACATTAAGTAATGAATCTAAGCTTGTTTTGTAATCGCTGAGTTTATTGCCGGCTCTTCTCAGCAAATGCAACCTTCCGAACCGGTATTAGAGTCAGACTTTTCATAAGTGCCTGCGAAGGTCTATTTGAATAAATGATTTTGAATTTTATGTTTTGTAAAGTCTGTAGTTAACTCCAAGCGCTATTTTAACTGAATGGAGCAAAGTGCTGGAATAATGTGACGGTAATAGTAAGGGTTTAGGTGCGCTTTTCATTTCACCTTGAGTAACATACTAATAAACAGGTTTACAGCACCTGTTTATTATTTTTTTGCTTTATTATAATTTATAGGTACATTTGTTACTTAATTAAGTTCTTGTTCGTAACTATGTATACACTGAAAAAAAAAAAAAACTACAAGTGACTAAAAAATTTTATTTAACAGTAACACAAAGTTTGACGACCATTAACCTAAACAGAGTGACTTGCAAACTAAACTTACCAGTAACAAAACTAGTTTTTGTTCGTTAATAATTTTTTGATTAAATGTAACTAAAGTTAGTTTCCCGACAACTAAAGTTAGTTTCCCGACAACAAAACGTCAACTTACATAACTAGTTTTGTAGATCATTTTTTTCAGTGTATTTTAAAGTAAAATTTTGTTACCTAGATGAGAATCATCAACATAACAACACACCTTTTAATCTACACTAATATTATAAAGAGGTAAAGTTCGTCTTATTACATGAGTTGGTTTAAGCCAAGTGTATTAAAACTGAGGTTTTTAAGATAGTCCCGTCTCTTTTTGTTAGAAAGTGACGGATATATTTAAAACCGGGATTTAGCTAGACATACGTAATAAGGGGGTTTAAGTTTTGATGTATGGTAATCTCTGGTATTACTGATCCGATTCTGGAAATTCTCTCACTAATAAGAACCTACGTTATCCCCAAGTGATATAGGCTAAATATCTTTGCGAGAACGCGGGTGAATCCGCGTGTGACAGCCAGTGAATACACACCTTCGTTAATACAAATACTGAGCTACATATACAGGATGTTGTTTTGGTCGGCGACAAGCAACCCAGGAGCGGTAGTACAAAATATATATTCCCCAAAAATGAACTTAATTCCATTAAATACTGTAAATATGTTGAGAAATACCTTATTCAAATTGAAATAAAATTACCGCAAAGTATGGTTACCAGGCACGTGCACAGACTAGAGCTAGGCGCAAGCCGCCATCGCCCCACCCCTTTACTCCCTCGTACTCCCGTTGACTATTATGTCTACACTTTAGCTTATTACATGATTTTCAAAAAAAAAAAAATATTATTAAATAAAAATATAGTATTTTTTTATATTTTTTTTAGCACCAGTATCATTTGTATTATCGACCCTGAGTCGCTCGTCGCTGACCAAAACAACGACCTGTATATAAAGCTACCTATCATTATTTCGAACCTACACCAAAAGTTTACCGAAACATTAATCTTCTCCCTGCTCCCTTGCTCGAGAAAGTTGAATCAGAATTGATTGTAGGATTGAGTCTTATTTAAGCTAATAAGTTGGTCTGTAGATGAGACTATGTAGGAGACAAGCTTTGATACGAATGAGACGAGATATATTAGTAAATAGGGTAAGTAATGCTATTTTAGAAAAAGCGTTGATTAGCTTTTTTATACGGTCGGTAAACAATCTGACGGCCTGCTTTGGTATTCAGTAGTGCAATTCTGTTCTTTTTTTGACAGCTGATGACGACGACGTCCGTCGACGCGGTCTATTCTCTATACATTCGTAGTGCGGTGCTACATTTTTCAATTGGTCAATTAATTAATGTTTAATTTTAGGAAGCTCCTATTAAGGTCGTATTATGTATCCATTATAAAAAAAAACCTGTCACTTTGTGGATCACTTTCATTTATGATAGTTTCTGTGTAAAGTTATGATATTTAAAGTAAGTATGTTTTATTATAAATTATTTATTATAAATCCAAGACTGTTCTTTGTCGAAATCAATGGAGAACAAAGGCCAATTCAGCAGAGGACATCTCGTGACAGAATATGATGATGATACTACTTTTATAGTGGTTATAGAGTTGGTATACATATTTCAGATGTCTGCGGCTCGGATAAATCATATAATGGGCATCCTTAAATCAGCCAATGATGAAGATATCTTGGAAAAACGTCATCAAGCTCAACAGTTGAGACTTTTGGCGAGTAATTCTTTTTACTATTCTCGTTGAAATAAACATTGATTAAATTGTGCCCAGCACTATAAAAGTCAATGCATTTTTATTTACTGGAAATGCTAAAATTCTTACAAATTCTAGATAGAAGTCTTTGATATCTGGATTATTTTTATTATTCCTTATAAAAAAATACCTCGTCAAATTAGTAGTATGTACCTACATACGAGTATGTTATTAAACATAATTTGTGAAAAAAAGTTAATTACTTAAATATTTTCAAAATATGGGCGCTATATCTAGTTTCTTTTTGTGAAGTTTATGTCCTAAATATTAAGATAAAGTTAAACTACTGAATAGCCCTCATATTAAACCTTTAAAATTGGTATATTCGGTACATTAAGTTTTACTAAAATATGAAATAAAATTTGCCTTTATCTAGTTTCCATATCATAAGTTTGCTTGGCTTGGGATTACAGCTCAGATCATTAAAATAAATGAAATCCACCCGCAGAGCGCAGTTGATGTTTACAATACACCTTCCAGTCCATTTTAATTCTTTTGACCAATTCAAGTATTCAATTGTTTCGACATGCAATAGTCCGGGAGGTACTGATGCATTTTAGGTAGTATTAATACGCCGATCGATGGCCATCGTTTTCAATAGATCTTGAATGGCTAAACGTTTCAGAATACCAAAGCTGAAACGTTTTTGACGGCAACCGACGACAACACATGACGTATTCCGTTGTGACGGTTAGTCCGGGAGGTAGCGTTGCAAACACAAAAGTCATAGTAAGCCGGCTGACGTTGAAATGTATAGTTGATCTTATATGACTAATAAGTGAACCGACCGTCTGCTCAAGTAAGTGCTCCAGTCTATCACATCCGTCGTCAGCCACTCCCAGTAAAAAAAAGACATATTACGCCGGCTCAAACTTGTTTCATAAGTATTTGACATCATACTGAGCTGAAAAAAAATCGTCTGCTGCATGGTGGAGGGGGGAACACGCGTCAGCTGCTCGCATGAATTTTTAAAAAAAAAAGTTTACCCCTTCCGTAACCTTCCAATCCTAAACCCACCGCGGGTGCATCGCTGATGCGTGGTTCACTTATTAGCCATTCAAGATCTATTGAAAAAGATGGCCATCGATCGGCGTATTAATACTACCTAAAATGCATCAGTACCTCCCGGACTATTGCATGTCGAAACAATTGAATACTTGAATTGGTCAAAAGAATTAAAATGGACTGGAAGGTGTATTGTAAACATCAACTGCGCTCTGCGGGTGGATTTCATTTATTTTAATGATCTGAGCTGTAATCCCAAGCCAAGCAAACTTATGATATGGAAACAAGATAAAGGCAAATTTAATTTCATATTTTAGTAAAACTTAATGTACCGAATATACCAATTTTAAAGGTTTAATATGAGGGCTATTCAGTAGTTTAACTTTATCTTAATATTTAGGACATAAACTTCACAAAAAGAAACTAGATATAGCGCCCATATTTTGAAAATATTTAAATAATTAACTTTTTTTACAAATTATGTTTAATAACATACTCGTATGTAGGCACATACTACTAATTTGACGAGGTATTTTTTTTTATAAGGAATAATAAAAATAATCCAGATATCAAAGACTTCTATCTAGAATTTGTAAGAATTTTAGCATTTCCAGTAAATAAAAATGCATTGACTTTTATAGTGCTGGGCACAATTTAATCAATGTTTATTTCAACGAGAATAGTAAAAAGAATTACTCGCCAAAAGTCTCAACTGTTGAGCTTGATGACGTTTTTCCAAGATATCTTCATCATTGGCTGATTTAAGGATGCCCATTATGTGACTTATCCGAGCCGCAGACATCTGAAATATGTATACCAACTCTATAACCACTATAAAATTAGTATCATCATCATATTCTGTCACGAGATGTCCTCTGCTGAATATGGCCTTTGTTCTCCATTGATTTCGACAAAGAACAGTCTTGGATTTATAATAAATAATTTATAATAAAACATACTTACTTTAAATATCATAACTTTACACAGAAACTATCATAAATGAAAGTGATCCACAAAGTGACAGGTTTTTTTTTATAATGGATACATAATACGACCTTAATAGGAGCTTCCTAAAATTAAACATTAATTAATTGACCAATTGAAAAATGTAGCACCGCACTACGAATGTATAGAGAATAGACCGCGTCGACGGACGTCGTCGTCGTCAGCTGTCAAAAAAAGAACAGAATTGCACTACTGATGGTAAGCGTTTGCCTCAGCCATATGGACGCTTGAAACATACGAGACAACACTCACACGTCACCGTCCCTTCTCCTCCCCAATGAGCTCTGGCGACCTTACTTACGCGCAGGAACGCAACATAAAGTTATTTGGCTGCGGTATTCTGTAAGGTGGAGTTACTTCCCCAGTCGAGCTGCTCTTTAAGCGAATAAACGCTCTACCTCTCTTAACTTCTCTTACCTTCGTTGCTAAGTTATCGACTGGTTTTCTAGTTAGCATTTATAGGTTTGGAGCCAATTTCTAATATCAGCAGCATTTACCCGCGGATTCTGCCATATTACAAGTATAAGCAAAAGTGTGTCTACAGATCTATCTTAAGTTCTCTTGGAAAAATTACCAATCGGATTTTGGTAAAACTTCGCAAAGGTTAGCTTGGACCCATGAGATGGATGGGTACTTTTATATGTGAGAAAATGCGAGGACAGGTTCTTAAGTGATTGTGATGTAAAGGTTGATGAAAAAATATCTTGTTTTTATTTATATCGATGGTATATGTAACTCACATGCAAAAAATAATTATTGTTATACTTTGCTCATTCTTTTGTTTTTTTTTTCAGGGTTAAATTAAGATTTCTGCGATATAAAATCCCCATTCATCTAACAAATGACCAACCTTCGCGGCAAGTTATCCTACATCAAAATCCACTCAACCCTTTCGTCATGACTGGAATTTTATATTCAAAGAAGAAAGCTCACAAATCTTTTCAGGTTTTCTCACAAATCTACAAACAAATACATAAAGAATCCTTTAGCTTATCTACAACCATAAAATGAAAAGTGTTGCGATTGCGACCTCTTAAGGTATACAAACAGTTGAGTAAAGTTTATTTGACTCTTTAAATCTTGATTCATTGCACTTTCGTTTTGTTTTTCTTTCACTCAATAGTCTTAAATATTTGTAGGTACATATAGAAATGCTGGAGCGTTATTTTCGCTTAGATAGAGAGTAAGTATGTTCCTTGATGATATTTATTAATGACCGAAGCTAGCTTGAAGAGTGTTAGTTTCGAAGTATTCCCATTTGCGCACCGATTTTTTTTGCATCGATCCTATTCCCGTTTCAGCACCGATGCATATTTTGGATCGGTGCTCAAATGGGAACAAAAACTTAATTCTAAATCATTCCCTTTTGCGCACCGACGGTTTTGTAGCTTTTAGTGTTGTGGTGTTTAATAAAATGTAGAAATTTTAACAGTTTTATTATAAAAAGTATTATCGTTATATAATAGTACATTATGATACATGTGTGCAAAGTTGGTTATTAACACTCCAGGCGGTATTAAGCGCATGAGCCGCAGGCGAACGCGATAAGGGAGCCGAGAGTGTAATAATCAATACACACGCGTGTTATACAACGTTTTTCAACACTTTACGAGCGAGCACTTTACAAATGGGAATACTTCTTAGTTTCAATTAAAAACAGGAATCGTTTTTTCAAAGTTAGGTTTGTAATTAATTTGACAATAATAAAAATCTGTTGATTTTTTTGATTTCAAAACCCGGTGCATTACTCAGCGTTACCGACTTTTCCCCTCCCCAATTTGCTCTGGCAACCTTACTCACTCTCAGGAATACAACATTATTATTTAGCTGCGGTATTCTGTAAGGTGAGTCTTTCCCAGTCGAGCTGCTCTTTGAGTAAACAACGCTATGCTCTACCTCCCTTGAAACATTCTCATTTGCTTTAATGTAATCATAAGTTGTTATTCTTTTTACAGTGGCGTTATGTGGCTGAAGGTAGTGCATATAATGCAACTGCCAGAATAAACCGTTACTTAACCAAGCACTCTGTAGTTGATAGATTTTCAACTTAAAGGTATTTTATGCTGTGCTCCCGTATTGTATACCCTGTGTTATATTTTATGTTCAGCAGTGGACATCCATGGGCTGATATGATAAAATTTATTGTAGATATTGATGTATGTGTGAAGTTTATGTGTGGTGTAAATGAGGTGTGGGGGTGTGTGTGTGTAAGTGTATTGGCGTTTGACAATGTGTACATGAGCGATGTTTTTTTTATATTATTTGTCTATATTTTTATTTATTTTGAAATCAAAGTTAATGTAGATACGAACGACAATATGCTTTTTTAATTCTAATCTCCAAAACTCCACAATTATAATACAACATTTATAAAATTAAGTGTTTAATAAATTCACTCCATCAACACGTACCCACCATTGTTTAGAGCGGAAATGCGAGTCGGCAACAAAGGCTTCCGGTTCCGGCGCTTTCGAGGCTCTAACTACCGGCTAACGTCATTAACTCAAAGTCCATTGACATTTATTAAAGGTTAAAGGAATTTCAATTGTTATTTATTTTGTTGCTTACCGTAAAATTCAATGGTAATGAAATTGACAATGTTGGGCCCTCAAAGGGAACATTAGAGGAAAGTTCGTCTGAAATAACAAGTCCTTTAAAACTAATCCACAGCTCAAACCTATTGCTATGTAAATGTCGTAGCCAAATAAATTAATTAGCCGTTCAAATAACGGCCTAGCCTTTTTACTAAACGGCGCCGTTCAACTAACGGCTTGAAGATCTGGCTGGCTGAGCTTAGGCCATTTATGCAATAGAGATTTGCTTAGCGTCTTCTTAGTTTAAGTGTATTTCAAGTAAGTAAGGCAAAGAAACTCAGAAAGGTTTTTTTTTGTTGACATGTTTAGGCGCCGATCCCACAGAAAAAGTTCTAGAGCTCCGCGTTCCGAGTTCTGCATTCCGTGTTGACTATTGTTCACACAGCAAGCAGTCTAGGGTTCTAGAGTTCTGCAATATTCGCTACTGATCACACATCATACACTTTTTACTTTCAAAGGCGCCACATAGCTTACAATCAACGCGGAATGCAGAACTCGGAACTCTATAACTCTTTTCAGTGGGATCGGCGCCTTAACTGTACCTTTTTATATACCTACTTTATTGTGGTGTGTAGAGTTGTTTGTGGCGTTTTCCATGCTTCGATAGGCACGTAAAGCCGTTGGTCCCGGCTGTCACTTAATAGTGACAGCTAGCCTCTTAGGCGGCTTAAAAATCAACAGTAGGTTCACCACTAGCCTACTTCCACCAATCCGCAGTGGGCACGCATGGTGGAGTATCTGCCCATTGCCTTTCAATCTCATTTGTGAAAGGACACCTGTGCTCAGCAGATGGATATTATATGCTGATGATGATGTATCTTTAATTCATAGTAGTTTTCAACCGCGTTTCCTCCCGTGTTTTTGAGGAATAATTTTTTTCTCGGGATAATGTTCAGATCTAGCTGCGTGCTAGATTTCAAGACGTTTGGCTGAGCCGTCAAGACAAACAAACAAACATACTCACTTTAGCATTTATATTAGTAAGGATAGTAGGATAAAGAAAGCTTATCATCGTGTAGTGACAATACAGGTCGTTGTTTTGGTCAGCGACGAGCGACTCAGGGTCGATAAAATACAAATGATACTGGTGCTAAAAAAAATATTAAAAAAATACTTTATTTTTTTTATTAAAAAAAAAATAAAATTAAAATTTTGAAAATCATGTAATAAGCTAAAGTGTAGACATAATACTCAACGGGAGTACGAGGGAGTAAAGGGGTGGGGCGATGGCGGCTTGTGCCTAGCTCTAGTATGTGAACGTGCCTAGTAACCATACTTTGCAGTAATTTTATTTCAAATTGAATAAGGTATTTCTCAACATATTTACAGTATTTAATGGTATTAAGTAAATTTTTGGGGAATATATATTTTGTACTACCGCTCCTGGGTCGCTTGTCGCCGACCAAAACAACACCCTGTATATACAGGTTGTTGTTTTGGTCAGCGACGAGCGACTCAGGGTCGAAAAATAAAAATAATATTATTTTGAAAATCATGTAATAAGCTAAAATATAGACGTAATATACTCAACGGGAGTGCGAGGGAGTAAAGGCGTGGGTCAATGGCGGCTTGCGCCTAGCTCTAGTCTGTGCACGTGGCTAGTGACCATACTTTGCGGTAATTTTATTTCAAATTGAATAAGGTATTTCTCAACGCATTTACAGTATTTAATGGAATTAAGTCCATTTTTGGAAAATGTATTTTTTGTACTACCGCTCCTGGGTCGCATGTCGCTTCCCAAAAAACACCCTGTATTGCTATAATTTACAGCTACGAATTGGTACAACTTGATTACGGTGCTACGAAACTTAGTCTACGACACTGCGCAGTGTCTGCAAAATGATAATGTTATTTTCAAAACACTCGCTCGTTAAGTGACATTTATTGCAAAATACAAGGCTGTTCCTCGCAAGTGTGTTGAAAAACGTCGTGTGACACGCGTGTGCATTGATTATTACACTCTTGGCTCACGCACTTAATACCGCCTGGAGTGTTAATAACCAACTTTGCACACATGTATCATAAAGTACTTTTATATACAGAATTCTCGAGAACCATATATTAATAAAACTTATTTGATAATTCTAAAGCAAAAGATATATCTTTCAATAAAATTTTAATATAATGTTTATATCTCACATTTTTAATTTAGCTGTAATTAAAAATAATAATTCATTGAAGTATTTTTCATTGAGAATAAATCGCACGTAAATACGAAGTAAATTGAACACAATGTAATTTTTTTTAATTATAAATTATTAATTAAATTCCTTCGCTGAATAGCCTATAATAAACTGCTCAATCGACTACGTAATAAAGGCTAATTTAATTTCTATTAATATATTGGAAATTCAGCATTTAATTAACTTGAAATTGTTATTAGAGCATATTAAATTTAACATTTGATAGATGTTAAAGTTGTGTAGTTAAATTAATAGTGAATACCGCTCTGAGCGAGTATTGTTTCAGTTCTACTTTTCTAATTACGGTTAAAATTTACAGTCGCAAGTTTATTTAGTACCGATAGGAAAAATACATAATTTTGCAATAAAACTTCATGAAGTGCTTCTATAAAGACAAAGAACTATGCGTGTAATTGTTATTCTACATATAGTTTTTTTTTTCATTTATAGATAGCATATAAATACTGCATAAGCATATTATATGATTTCAAAATTATTATCTGTGATTTAAAAGCGCTAATCTGAAAAAATACTTAATGGATATTGCCTAAAGGTAAGCCAACGAGAGGAGATAAAATATGTAAACAACCGACTAACGATTCGATGTCTAAATCGAAATATCGACCTAGCTAGGTCTCATCTCTGGGAAAACGCATTTATGCAAGTTTCTACGATATACGCAGATAGTAAGATCGGTAATTTCACTGCATAGTATAGTATAGTATAGTTCCGTCTCGCAGGTCGTGGGTTCGATCCCCGAGCCAGTCGAGTCTTTTGTTTTTTTTTTTTATCTTTTTTGTACAGCGAGCAAAGCTCGGTAAAACAGGTATGTAACTTTTATTATTATATCTGTTTTGTTTAGGTATATAGATAAATTATAAACGAAAAATACTGGCAAACGTCGTCAATCTCACCATGACAAGTGGTAATGTAGCAGAAGTCGGTAAACATACAGAGACGAGAAGGAAAAGTGTAAAAGCCATGACAGCTATCTACAAGGACATGCATTTGTGTGCATGAACATCTGCATGCCCTGCTTGAGTCTGGGTGTAAGTTCAAGTATAAATTTTGCTTAGCTGTATGTGAAGAGTGTCCCAGGTTTTTTTAAAATTATCTCACCATAGAATACAAATGTTTGGCTACAGATTCATCTTAAAGGTGAGACATATTATCAGAAAGAAAAGAATGAGTTCTCAAATACGCGCAGAATAAAGTTTAAAAGTATAAATAACAATGGTTTGGATTTTTATAAAAACAGCACAATCAACTTTTCTCTATTAAGTAACGTGGCTGGCGTTTCCTTTCTTCCTATCGCTTTGTTCCGCCACTCTTGTTCTATTAATCCCGAACAAATTGGCTGTTGAAATGTAGGTCCTTTTGTTTAAGCGTTAATATATATATTTGTATTATAGAAATCTAAGGCCCACGGGAAATGTTGAAATTATATACTAACACACAGATTTTATAAAACACAACTGAAAAGATCCGACTTTCCTTTATATTTTGAATAAGTTCTTTGTTAAAATATCATTTTTAATACAAGCTTTTTTTGAGTGACTGTACTTTTTGTTGACTGTACTTGCATTGTCATTCAATACACTAATGTACCTATACTAAACATCAAGTCAATCCCACAACTGAAAGTGGGTGAAATTCGACTTGCAAGATTCCACCCGAACAAACATAATATAAATACATTGCAAATTAAATAAAAGCTTGTAAAAACACAACCTATTAACCTCAGAGTATATAAATACTACGTACAACTATTACAAAATTGGGATACCCATTATGGGGATTTGGGGATGTTCAATATAAATTCAATCAGTCCTTAAGTCTGCTGGTGACAGGTGATGTCAACATTTCGTCAACAGCATTTTTTACATGGGTAGAATGTTTGTTTGTAGAGTCCTCTATATCTCTTATTTGGAGCTCTTAGGCATTATTTTAATGTATAGTACAGTATTGAAATAAGCCACTTTTCGTCGTAATAATATGAAGTACCTTGATAGGAAGCGATTATCATAACCATAGAAAATCTAAACACATGATCTTCACCGACATTGCAAAATCCAACGCTGTAATCCCTTGAAAAAATACTATGACGATTATTCCACAACCTAAGCGTCCGCGGTAGGAAGTCTCTTTAAAACTGCACAGTGCGAGACCATTTTGGTTCAAATGTGTGAGGATAAGCATCCCTGATGAGATGGGTAGCTTTAGTACTAAAAGCACCACATTAAATCTTTAAAGTAGTTACCAACACCCTTATCTGTTACAAGTTACGTCCATCCAATCCATAAAACCATTAAAGATTAACAGCCGTTACAAAATAAACATTAATTCTTTCTCCCTTCATACAAAATTCGGCCCACGTACGGAAAAAGGTCTCCCAAATAAGAAGGCACGGATCTCAACGGAATCGAATCGAATTGCCAACGCACCGTGGAATTCGTATAAACGCATACCGATTATTATTATGCATCGAATACCAATCGAATAAGTCGAATAGAAGTCTCGAGAAGTCGAACGCGACGTGCAAAGATTTTCACTGTATGATTTTCTATGGATAGGAGCGGAGCAGGTGGATTGAATACAACACGCGTTTAAGCGTTCATATTCATTGTTAGTCCAGTTTATTATATAGCTAATACAAGATAGTTTCATATCATATAGGTACTTCATGTAATTAAAGGCAATATAGTTACGTAACCAATTGCCAATACGGTTGTTACAATATCTCAAAAATGGTCCAATTTCATTTTAAAATGTATTAATACGTTTTTATTTATTAATTACATTTTACAGCTAAAATTTTCTCAGTGAGAATATTTCAGTTTTATTATTTTAAGAAAAGTGAAACGAAGGCAATTGTTTTATATTTCCAGAAAATTTATAAATTTAATTATGAGATGGTCTCAATAATAATTTTTATTTTAGACAAAGAATTAGGCATCCACGCAAAATAATATAAACCGTAAGCAGTTGAATCCGCGGGAGTCAGCTAGTACTATAAAACCTTCCCTGGACTTCCACAAATATTTCAAAATCAAAATTAGCCAAATCGGTCCAGCCGATCTCGAGTTTTAGCGAGACTAACGAACAGCTATTCATTTTTTCTTTTTTTTTAACAGAATATGGACTTGTCTACAACCCTAGAAATGCCGAAAATGTCGTCTGCAAAGGTTTTTACTTTTTATGTGGTCGTACTTAGTGATAAAACCCTTGTAACGGCCTACGGGTTAATCTAGCAAAGCTATTAGATTCGTTAAAATAAAATGTTAACTTTTTAAAGTGAATTTTATTATATCTATACTAATATAATAAAGCGGAAGGGTTTTTTGTTTTTGTTCGTTTAAACGGGCTAATCTCTGAAACTATCAGTCGGATTCGAAAATAAATGTCACTAATAGGAAGCTACCACAGATCACGAAGCTACATTATTCACAAGCAATGTAGGCTTTTTATCCCGTGGGTAAAACTGCGGGAGATAGCTAGTCATTTATATATGGAATTTGGAATAGAATCAATCTCTACTTTTTGCTTTTCTACACCATAATCTATGATTTTTAATTAAATTTATTACTAATACAGCTTACTTATTCTACTGTGTATTATTTTAGCTTTAACAATGTGGGACATAACTAATCACAGCTGATTATGGAGGTGGGAAGGGTCGGTAACGAGTTCCCTGTGTGTAAGCCTCCATATAGGGTAACTGCTTACCACCAGGCGGAGTATACTATTTTGCCGATTTTTTTAAGTAACTCTCTCCTTAATAATTTTCAATCTTTTACCATATTTTGCAGAATAAAGTTAGGCACTAGTGTATCAGAAACGGTCCATTTAAAGTGTAATATGGCTTAATAACAAACTCCAAGCGAGTGTGTAGTCAGTAAATAGGAACACGGCTCTCACAATAAATAATAACTGAGAACAATGCAACCTCGTACTGTATTGAAGTTGTTCAGCTGTAGTATTAAATCTACCATCATTTCTAATTTACTCTGTTTGTTGTTCCTGATGAACTTTGTTTTAAACCATATTCATTATTATTATTCTTTGTTTAGTCGGGCTTTATCGCTTAGTGATAATGTCGCCCCATTTTCACAACAATTTACAAATTACCTATCTTAGCTAACAAATATAACTGTTTTGATTGGTCTGACATTGGTAAATGCAACAAAATGCACCAATATCGCACCCTTTTTGGATGCCAAACAAAGATACTGTAGCACGTTCATTCCGTACTATGTGTAACATCTTCAATGAATCAACAATTATCGCAATTAGGGGATGAAGCTATGTTAATAAGGTACAGAAACTTATTTGTCGGAATGTTTCCGGAGCGAAGGCGTAGAGATAAAACGAAATTTTCTCTATTTAACTAATTCTGATCAATCCATGCTAGATAATTTTAGTTAGATTTCCTACTACCTACTAAAAATAATACATATTTTCATTGAGCTTTGAATAATAAGACCACAAAATATAAGTATTTAACGCCCCAATTTACCTGACAAAAGATACCATGATTGAAGATTCAAAAAGCTGTATTTTGGTAGAAACTAACCATCATCATCAGCGAGCTATGGAACGAGCTATACTCGGAATATCTCTACGTGCCAGGGTCCGAAATGAGGACATTCTTAGTAGAACGAAAACGACCGACATAGGTCGTAGAGTTAGTAAGATGAGCAGGCCACATCGCTCGAAGAGCCGATAACCGCTGGGGAAGAAAGGTTCTCGAGTGGCGACCACGTACTGGAAAGCGCCGAGCGGGACGACCTCCCACCAGGTGGACCGACGACCTGGTCAGAGTCGCTGGGCGCCGCTGGATGCAAGCGGCCCAGAACCGTTCGAAGTGAAAATCAATGGGGGAGGCCTATGTTCAGCAGTGGACATCAAATGGGCTGATATGATGAACCATCTTCTATGTGCAATAGTCACTGACACATCGTCTGTAACATACAGATAGACCATGAGGTGATTTCATACGTGTTCCATTTTGTGATTATTGCAGAACAATAATCGGAATTGGTTGAATTTAGTTACAAAGTCAAATTCTAGCAAAAAATCGCCATATATTTTATGGCTCACAAATATGGGTAGTAAAGATTTGACAAAATATTTATCTTCAACGAAAAGGCTGCCAAAGTATCCTTCCTTTAAGATAACAAATAGAGTCCCCAATGTTTATTCTAGAGAATTTCAACACGGAGCTTGGTCCATCGATCAAATATTGGACACAATGCTTGTTATAGTGAGGGAAAATAGAGAGGGTCATCTAATATACAAACAAGGCCATCCGAAGAATATACTCGCACTTTGTATCAGTTTTATGAAATACCAAAATTACGGCGTTCTTGAAAACAAGTTATTGTTTAAAAAAACATTTTTAATACAAGCTTTTTGTCGTGACTGTACTTTTTGTTGTCTGTACTTACATTGTCATCCAATATACTAATGTATATCAAATTTTAGCTCAATCGGACACTAGGAAGTGGGTCAAATGTAACTTGCAAGATTTGATTACAAACACCGGACAGGTGAAACTAAATAAAAAAAAAAACTTCCCACAAAATATTCCACCAATAACATTTCGACGAGACGATATAGCTCGCACTGTCAATAAGTTATCAGATCTCATGTAGAGCCAAGCTTATAACTCTACGCGCCCTAACTCTACGCGCCCTAACTCTACAAGCTCTAACTTCACAAACTCTACACCTTAGTCAAAATATGTGGCATGGCCGTTTCGCTACCGTCACAATTACCGTCTACCGTTAATTTTCTGTATTACAATAGTTCTTGTAGTAATATAAGTTCTATTGAAAATTCACTGTCAAATTTTGTTGGATATAAGACTATTTATTTGTTTAAATTAATCTATTTTACTAATTATATTTATTTTACTAAAACACATTTATTAACTCATGAAAGTGAATACAGCTTCACTAAATGTATTCATTATGTTTTAGTTCAAATGAAGAGTTGGCATCACACGTCAAATAAAACGGACTGACTTGTTTTCATTAGTGAAATATTTAATGTAGCTGAAACCGGAGTAACCCTTGTAACACTGTTAATTTGCAGTTCCAACTTTATGCTATAGTGTGTTTTGGATTGTAAAATTACTGGATGGTTGTGGACAAAATGTGATGTGATGACAAAAACGGGATGAGGAATAGGGATGTTGCCTGGGTAAAAATATAATAATTCTAATTAGTCCGTCAGTTAGATTATCAAAAGATATTGGACACGTATTTTTTGCTTTACCAAATCATTAACAATTGACGAAGATAAAGCGCGACTAAGTTCGGAGTGGGGGCTCGTGACGTTACTTGTTCCTAAAAAGTGTACCACACCGTGACGTCACACGGAACTTCAACACACGATATCTTTGTATTTTTTTGTTTAATTGACAAAAGAAAAAATACGTATCCAATATTTTTTGATAAAATGACGGACTAATTAGTATTTTTCAGGAAAGTAGCCTATTAGACTGGCGGCTTCGTACCGCTATATAAAACATAATACTTAGACTTTGTACTAATTCGCAACATAAAACCATTTAAAAGAAGGAGGCATCTTCATATAAATGATAAATGAAACGGACAGACCTAAAAAAATTGCAGTAGCCTCACACAAAAGTTTACTAGGAGGGTAGTGATCTGTGAAAAATATTTAAAGATTGTGAAATAAGTTACAAAATATGAGAAAGTTTTTTTTTTACTTTATTTACTTTAAGACACTTGTTTGAATAGAATAAAAAATACGGTGTGATGATGTAGCCAAAAGATAATTACATAACTTTAAGAAACATATCAGTAAAAAATTATAATATTTACCAAATAACCTATCCAGCCTCAATAGTTTCCAATGAGGGGTTCATTGAGAGTTTAAATTTGGCATTAGAAACTTTCATGTTGGAATTCTGAACCGGAGCTGTTATACTACTAGTTGTTTTCACTTCACTTAATTGTTGCTATGACTATTTACTCCATCACAGGCTTGACGTGTCTGCATTGTTGATAGTTTACGGATAAAATGGCGTTTTGAATGGACACCTGGTGTAAGGCTTTGTGTAGTAGTGCTACTTAATTTGAACGATGGTCTGGGTTTGCAGCGAAGGGTTGTTGAATTAGGTAGTGTGTAATCTGGGGGCACGGTAGTGCCCCACGCCAAGACAGCCAAGCGAAGCGCAAGGGCACCACCTACCTCCTAGAAAGCTGAAATTTGGTATGTAAGCTTGTATTAGTACACAAATAATAAAAAAATTATAAAACTTGGAACTTTTACACCAAAGAAAAATACAGATAAAAAAATATTCATAAGCATCTTTCAAAAAGAAGTGAAATCCCACCAAAAACATTTTTATGTAATATGTTGCCAAGACATATGGCTCGAACTATCAAAAAGTTGTCACCTTACTCCCATGTGACGGGCTTGTAGAGTAAGGGCATGTAGAGTTATAAGCTTGGCTCTACATGAGATCTGATAACTTTTTGACAATGCGAGCCAGCGAGATTGGTAGGATAATATTTTAAAGAACATTTGAAAAGAGCTAATTACATAGATTAACGTACCTACGTATTAATATAAGAAATAATAAAAAAAAATGCGCATTGAAATCATTATAATCTAAAAATAATAAGATAAGATAAAATAATAAGAGCGCGCTATGTATTGATAAAATCTCTCAGTTCAGCATAATGTTCATCAACGTTATACCGCTGATTTTCAGATTTCCATTTCGTATTCAACAAATGTGCTTAGAATACCTTAAATATCTAGTGAACACTGTTTCATTCTCTCAATTTATACATGTAGGTAAGCCCATTAGCGGCAAATTGTGGCATAACGATACGAATGTCTATTAGCACTTTAGAACACAACGTTCACAATCTATGAGGAATCTAGGCTGAATTGCAACGCCGATTTCTGGAAGTCGGATTCAGGTTAACACATAAAACATTTTAGCTGGTCTTTTCGACCAGTTTTTGACACTCGAATTTGAATTCCTCAAATGACAACATTGTGACCTACCTATAATATCTACAATTTATCAATAATGTGGTTTCATGGTAATAGCTCTGTTTAGTGTGGGAACAATGTAATGCATGAACTATTGTACTGTCAACTTGGTCAAAGACAAAGCAATTTATTTAATTTAGGCAACATATGTAATTCGCAAGCATAAAAACATAACCCTTATATGGCGCGTCGTGAATCTTCGTTCGCACAGAAAAGAAAGTATGGCCCCGAAGATCAACGAAAGAATGCTTAAAACTTACAATCAACCTTAGATCACTACTATAATGTTCATAATACATTGCAGCTGTTAGTTCCGTCTCACTCGCAAGTCACGCCCCTCCACACGGCGCGCGCTAACATGACGGCAGCTGTCGGCCAATAGCGTTTCCCGCGCTTTGAAAATGTATCTTCTGCGCAGGTACATCGGTAAGCCATATTAATTGGGTACATCGGTTGTGAACCTCAATCTGTTTCTATATAATCATATGCATGTTTCAATAACTGCCGAGATCCCAACAGTAGGTACGTAAGTGAAGTACCTACATTTTTCCAATAACTGCAAGCGCAATAAGTAATACTCGGTAATTGCATGAAAAATATTTCGAATTCAGTCGGTCTATTTGACACACTCTCGTTTTAATACGGTTAAACGATAACGTAGCCTGTATATTGACAATCATAACTGTCTGTGTATTCTCATCTTTATTACAATATGTTAAGGATGAAATTGCTACAACACCTTGCTCTTAAACTTATGTTTTCCTTTGGAATGGTATTCGAGACCATAAGCAAGTTTATGAGTTACGCTTCCATTCTGAAGTCTATTTTGCTATTTGCTTATGTATTTTTGTATGGGTTTATTAAAGACTAGATTTCCCCACGTTCCCAGAATAGAAAGTAGCCTATATCCTTTTGCATACCATAGGCTATCTAAATGCAAAATTTCATGATGATCGGTTCATTAGTTATATAGCTAGGGCGAGAAAGCGTAACAAAAAAACAGATTCACTCTCGCATATACAGGTGAATTTTTTTTTCTAGCCAGTGAGGGCAACTTCTGAACAACAGGTCTTAGAGAAAAACGCTGAAGGGAACCCCGAGCTAAATTTTGAAGAAAATAAAAATGCCATTAAAAAAAATGAAAAAAAAAATGTGTTTTTAATTTTTTCCAAAAAATTTTGTTTTCTTTTTCTGCTTCTACTTCCCAATACGAACAAAATTATGTATGACAATCTTGGTCTGAAGTTGCTAGAAGTTATCAAAATTGACCTCAATTTTTTTGTCAGAATGCTAAGAGCCAATTCTTTATGGCTAAACATAGTGAGGTCCCTGCGAGATCTGCTCCACCTCGTCAAACTTTACGCAGCATAAAACCATGGTCAAGGAAAATATAAAATAATATTTTGGATAACTTCTAGCAACTTGAGAGCAAGATTGTCTTACATAATTTTGTTCATATTGTGACGAAGAAATAGAATTTCGAAAAAAAAAAATTTTTTTGAAAAAATTCAATATCTTCGAAAATAATTTTTTTTTTTTAATAAATTTTAATGGCATTTTAATTTTTTTCAAAATTCAGCTCGGGGTTCGTTTCAGCGTTTTTCTCTAAGACCTGTAGTTCAGAAGTTGCCCACACTGGCTAGAAATAAAAATTCGCCCTGTATACAGGTCGTTGTTTTGGTCAGCGACGAGCGACTCAGGGTCGATAATACAAATGATACTGGTGCTAAAAAAATACTTTGCGGTAATTTTATTTCAAATTGAATAAGGTATTTCTCAACATATTTACAGTATTTAATGGAATTAAGTCCATTTTTGGGGAATATATATTTTGTACTACCGCTCCTGGGTCGGTTGTCGCTGACCAAAACAACACCCTGTATTAAGTTTACAAATTGGAAATATCTTAATTTTTTGTACCTGATTAATGGAATATTGACTATTTATAGATTTGGTTGAAATACTTTAGTTAAATAGAGTTCGCAATGAGGAGATGCCTATATAGGTATAGATACTTGGCTCGATAAAATGACCTATGTAATATAATAGGAAAAAAACGCAATCCTGTTTTGGTTTTCCATGTTATTATTTTGGCTGAACTAAACTAGTTCAAAAAAGAAGTCAGTTTGTGTCATCATCATCATATCAGCCTATGGATGTCCACTGCTGAACATAGGCCTCCCCCATTAACTTCCACTTCGATCGGTTTTGGGCCGCTTGCATCCAGCGGAGCCCAGCGACTCTGACCAGGTCGTCGGTCCACCTGGTGGGAGGGCGTCCCGCTGCGCGCTTTCCAGTACGTGGTCGCCACTCGAGAACCTTTCTTCCCCAGCGGTTATCGGCTCTTCGAGCGATGTGGCCTGTCCATTGCCACTTCAGCTTACTAACTCTACGAGCTATGTCTAATCTACGGTTTGTGTACTCTTATATTTTAGATGATTTCAACTTAGTTTAATGCTTATAAAGATACAGCTATGTGATAGACAGACGTACGTCATAGGCTTGCTAGAAATAGGATCCCTTTGAACACCCTTTCTGTATGAGACCCTTAAAAAACGGTATGCCATACTTATATAAAAAAAACTAATCTACTTACCCATTAAATACAATTTATTGATTAACCGTTCTTAATCGATCAACAAAGTCAAGCTGCCACCGTCGTGGTCGGTACCTGGATGGGTGGCCGCCTAGTTGTATTTCAAATCAAGCGTTTCCGTGCTTCGGAAGGCAAGGGAAGGCCGTTGGTCCCGGTGATCACGTAATTGTGATAGTCGTTAAGCTAGTTGGAGGCCTCCTAGGCGGCTTGAAAACTCCAATAGTAGGTTGGCCACTAGCTTACCTCCACCGATCCGCAGTGGGCACTCGCGGTGGAGTATCTCCCCATTCCCTTTCATCTTAATTTGTGAAAGGAGGCCTGTGCTCAGCAGTGGGACATTATAGGCTGATGATGATTATGATGATGATGAACAATTAAACACAAACTTGAGTATCCTCTGTGCGCGAGTCTGGCTCGCAATTGACCGGTTTATATTGACGCTTGTTTGGAAAAACTAGTGATTTATATAAATGTAAATATCTTCCCAGAAGGATGCACTTTATACCAATGCGATACTTAGTCCATCTTAGTATTACAGCTTCCTTTGACTTCGCCTCCTCAATAGAAGACGGCCATTATTCGAGCGCTCAGTTTAACTATAGTTTCTGTAAGTTCAATATAAATTACTAAGCAATTTCTCGTTGCTAATGCAGACATTTGCTGTTAATCGATCAGTTAAGTTCTGCAAGAGATGTAATTATAAGACTAATGGTTTTGAAAATAACTGAAAGGTTTAGACTGGCAATAAATTTTCCGAACATCTTTATTGAATTCATTGGTTTGACCTGTAATCTGACCGGAGAATATTTTTACAAGTAAAAAGATGATAGAAATTTGCAACTTTCGTCATTATCAAAAAGTACCCATCGTTTCATATTTGGCTATGAAAACAAACGATTTGCTTCTGATAGTTCTATCACTGATGCTTACATCTGTAGGTGGATGCGACAATAAATGAAACTACGTGAAATACCCATAAATACGATCAACTTTTAGTATGGAACCAACTGCGAAATCAAAAATAAAAATAGCTGTTTCATACAAAAGGCCTCGGTTAAATGTATGAAACAGCTGTTTTTTTTAACCGACTTCAAGAAAAGGAGGAGGTTCTCAATTCGGATGGTTTTTTTTTTTTTTTTATGTTTGTTCGGGCATAACTCCGTCATATATAGACGGATTTGCAAAATTCTTTTTTTGTTCGAAAGGGGTATATCCCGAAATGGTCTCATATTTCATATAAATCTGATGATGAGTTTCAGAGATAGACAACGAAACTCTTAAAAAAATTACAGCATATTAGCCGCGATTGCCGCTATCACATAAATATGCATTGTTTACGCAATCACACAACAAAACATCAGGCCTGAGTCAACTAGTACCAGTTATTGATAAACATAAAGAAATAATAACAAAGGACCACCCAACAATAACTCAAACAAAGGGTAATTTAAAGTCTCCAGTTAAACGCATTACAATAACACCTTGGACCAGCAACGTGGAAAAGTTCCAGATTGAAGACACAGAACTAGGCGTGGCTTAACCACTGTATAAAAGAGTACTCGCCATGTCAGGAGTAACTCATTTTCCGTTCGACCTTAGTCTAAGAAGTTTATATGTATTATATTAAATATATCATTGGCTTTTAAATTGAATAAATATTTTTTTAAGAAAGTTTAACTTTCAAGTATTTTGACTGGCGCCCAACGTGGGGCTCAGATTTAAGCAAGTTTAAAAAGTGTTAAGCCTACTACAGTTCAAGATCAAAGTAAAATCCTTGGTCGCTGAGTAAACTTAAAATACTACTTCGCGTGACTCTCAAGTCTTTAAAATCTGGGAACTCAAGAAATAAATTAGTCAAGATATAGAAAAATATGTGGAACAAGATCATCAGCTGGCAATTATTGTAAGTACTTAGTAGCATTCCTACCCAACTTCCAAAATTCCGCTCCTAAGATCACCCGTTCTTGTATTCAAAACTAAGGATCGTTGTAAAATGACTGACTCTTCTTCTGATAGTAAGGGTTTGCCAAGCTTCGTGCCTTCAGCACCAAGTTTAACACAGGTCACAAAAATGGACCCATTTAAACTAATGGCATTTGTTCCTTCATATGATGGAGAGCCATTAGCAATTTATAATTATATTAATAATGCCACACAATGGTTAAATTATGTTGGAGGGGATACACCTCAAAATGTAATGATGTTGTTAAGTAAACTGACAGGCAGAGCAGCCTTAATTATTTCTATGATAGATCACCAATTTAATTGGGAAAATATAAAATTAAGTCTAAAGTCAGAGTGTGGAGACACACGTGAATTTAATACATTATTAATAGAGCTATCTAATCTTAAGAGAAAGGGATCTTATAAAGATTTCATTTTTGAGCTTAAACAAAAATTATTTTTTATAAAAAGTAGATTAATGGATTTGTATAAAAATAGCGTATCAGTGGACCAAGTAATGGATCCATATATTAATATGGCCCAAAATACTTTAAGAAGCAGTTTACCGTATTATGATCAAATTTATGTAAGTAACTGTAACTTTAATGACACGGTCGCGAAAATCTTACAATTGGAAGCCGAAGGTCGTTTTGAAAATATTAAACAAAAATTCTCGAATTATTTGCCTACACCAAAAATAATTCATCAAAACCCATTGCAGACACATTATCCTCATAATGCTAATAAACAAGAGCATAAATATCCGCCTACACAAAGGTCTATTATGAACAGGATAACCAATCCTCAACACCCCATTAACACGTACAATCAACATCGTAATTTTATGCCATACCAGAACAATGCATTCGCGAGACATCCGCAATTTAAAAATGTTTACGCCAATAATAATTATCAACCTCGACAAGTCAATCCGCCCAGACAGTCTGAGGATGTGACAATGCGAACAGCTACGGCGTTAAAACCCGGTCAAATAAATATTGGAAAAGGTTTTGTTGCAAAAGAAGTTTTCTTACATGATGAAGAAATTAATCCCGAATTTGGAATAGAACAAAGTGAATACTATGAATACGCACCCGACTACCAAGACTGTGAGTATTATAATAATATTCCCGAATATATTCCCGAAAATGAAAATTTTCAGGACGATACTGTAAACAAAGACCCATCATAGAATTCAATCATGTTAAATCATATTTACCCTATTTTGAAACTGAAAATCCTAAATTAAAAATATTAATTGATACTGGAAGTCAACGTTCTTTCATAACTAGTAAAGCGCAGAAAAATTATTTTCCTGAATTTTGGTCACCTGAAAAATTTATTGTTAGGACCTCACATGGTATAACTTCTCATAATGGTGTAATAAATACCCCATTTTGGTGTTCATGTTTTGGTGAAGATAAAGGATCTATGAAATTTTATATTTATGACTTTAGTGATAAGTATGATATTTTAATGGGTACTGAAATGATAGAACAAATTAACGCAACAATAGATTTAAAAGAAAGAAAATTAACAATGCCTGAAAAAGAAATATTAATATTTAATATGACTGATGAAAATGATTTAAATATCCAAGATTTATGTGCAACATATAAAGATTTATTTACAGAAGATGTTACAAATAGTGCAACAACAAAAATAGATCATCACATTAATTTAGTTGATATTGAACCAATTTATCAGAGACCTTTTAGATTACCACAAATTCAACAAGAAGAAGTTAGCAGACAAATAAATAAATTATTAGACGAAAATATAATTAGACCATCAGAATCTCCATGGGCTTCACCTGTTCATTTAGTTTCTAAAAAGATGGATCAATCAGGTAAACAAAAATGGCGAATGGTAATAGATTATAGACGTTTAAATGAAAAAACAAAATCGGATAAATTTCCATTACCAAATATAGAAGAGTTGTTTTCAAAGCTGCAAGGTAATAAATATTTTACGACTCTAGATTTAACATCAGGATACCATCAAATAGCTATGAATAATAATTCAATTGAACAAACTGCATTTAGCACACCTGATGGCCATTATGAATTCCTCAGAATGCCATTTGGACTTAAGAATGCACCTGCCACATTTCAACGCATGATGAATAATGTATTGAAATCAGAGATCGGACGTGATGTTTGTTTGGTCTACCTTGACGATATAATTGTCTATTCAAAGACACAACAGGATCATGTGAATAAATTACAACAAGTGTTCGAAGCATTAAGGAAGGCGAACCTTAAAGTCAATAAAAATAAATGCGTGTTTATGCAAAAGGAAATAGAATTTTTAGGTCATGTTTTAAATAAAGATGGATTGAAACCAAATCAAAAGAAATTAGAAGCAATTCAAAAATTCCCGATACCTAAAACTTTAAAAGAAGTTAGAGCATTTTTAGGATTAATTGGTTATTATAGAAAGTTTGTACCAAACTTAAGTAAAATCATTAAACCAATAACGGAATATACGAAAAAAGATGCAACCATTGACATTAATAATAAAAAATATTTGGAAGCTATAGAGACATGCAAACATTTATTAATGAATGCACCTATATTAGCATTTCCGGACTTTAACAAAACTTTTGTTATCACAACTGATGCTTCAGACATAGCACTAGGAGCTGTACTTAGTCAGAATAACCATCCAATAGCTTATGCATCGAGAACATTAAGCAGTACGGAACAAAAATATAACACTACCGAGAAAGAACTATTAGGAATACTTTGGGCAGTTACTCAATTTAGACCTTATGTATATGGTAGACAGTTTGTATTGAGAACCGATCATAAAGCGTTAATATGGTTAGCAAAGCTAAAAGAACCTAATCAAAGATTAACTAGATGGAAATTAAAGTTACAAGATTATGATTATAAAATAGAACATGTTAAAGGAAAAGATAATTTTGTAGCTGATGCCTTAAGCAGAGTAGAAATAAATCATACAGATGGTGATTCATTAGAAGTGAATTTAGAAGAAGATTTAGCCTTGTCAGATTCAGATAATAGTAATACAATTCAAAGAAATCTAAATGAAGATTTAACGTTGTCAAATAGTTCAAAAATTAGCAGTAGTCGAACTGAGACTGTACATTCAAATCAACAGGATAGTGATAATGGAATACCTATTATTAATGCGTATCCATCAAAACGATTAAAACGTGTAGTATTTGAAATGGCCTCATACAAAAGGGCTGAACAAAAAGATGGAATTTGGTATTTTTATATTTCACCCGGTAATGAAGAGGAAGTTATTAAAGAATTTATGATAGAATATTTACCATCTGAAAAATATGCATTTATAATTCCAGATGAGGAATTATATTATAAAGTATCCGAAGTTTATCGTAAATACTTTGATCACACTAAATTTAAACCAGTTAGGTATACAAAATTATTAGTAGAGGTTAATAATAAAGAAGAGCAATTAAAATTAATTAAAGAATATCATTTACAAGAAAATAGACATGCTGGTATAGAAAGTGTTTATAAACAGTTACGAGAAAAATATTATTGGGAGAATATGAGGAGGCAAATTAAAAAGTTTATTTTAATGTGTGAACCATGTAAAAAAGAAAAATATAATAGGCACCCTCATACAACTTTGTCATTGGAAACAGAAACACCTCATGAATCAATGGATGTTTGGCACATAGATTTTATGTCGTTAGAAAGACAATGGTATTTAACTATTATTGACAAATTCTCAAAATATGCTGTTATAAAACAAACTGAGAAAAGCAAAGTTTATGATACTTTATCGGAGATATTTGCAATGATAGGAGCACCAAATAAAATTGTGCATGATGGAGAACAATCATTTTGTAGTGAAATATTGTCAGAATTATTTCAGACTTATCAAATCACAAACCACACTACTTCTCCACAACATCATAAATCTAATTCAGATATAGAAAGATTACATAACACAATCCAAGAACTATTTAGATTACAGAGAGATTCAGATTTGGATCAAAATCAAAAGATAACTTTTATTACTCATGCGTATAATAATACAACACATAGTATTATTAATATGTCACCATTTGAAGTACACTTTGCACGAAAACCAAAGTTACGAAGTTTTGATAATTTAAACGTTGTTATCCAACGTTATACAGCGCAACATAAACAATTCGCTAATGATTTAAATAAAAATATTCACAAACTATTAAAAAAACAAAAAGAAAAACGAAATAATAGAATCAATAGTAGAATGAAACCATCAAAATCATTTAAAATCGGAGACATAGCATATGTAAAAAACGGTAAAGCAGAAAGACATAAAACAAATTCTAGGTTTTTAGGTCCTTACAAAATCATTAGTTGTGAACCTCACAATAAATATAAATTATCTAATGGTAGAATCTATCACGTAGAGGAACTTTCTGTTACAGATGCCTCGTTGTTTACGGATACAAATTCCGACCACTCAATTACGACGAGCATTTGATTATTGTCGAAATGAAGCCTACCCGTATTGTCGAAGGGAAGTGGACAGTCATTCATAAACTAGATATAAAACCTATAGCTGATAACAAAAATTGGATTATTAATAGAGTTAAAAGTGCTATGGCAAATTCATCTAAGTTAGAAGATGTTAAACATATTTACGATAGAATTAATATAATAGTTGGACATGTAAATGAAATTTGTAATCATTTAAATATTCAGACTAGAACGAAAAGAGGATTAATTAATGGATTAGGTTCTATTATAAAAGCTATAACAGGAAACTTAGATCAAGATGATTTAAATAATGTTCAAAAAGATTTAGAAACTTTAAGAACAGCTTACAATTTACAGATATCGGTTACTAATGATACATTAGAAGAGTATAATAAACAATTAAATAAGATTACACATATTCAGAGAAAAATAGATAATCAATTTACACATATTGCAAGTGTAAAATATCAGCAAAAGATAGCTTTTGGTTTATTATTGCAAGCGCAAACATTACAAGATATTGCAGAAAGGCTGACAACAGCTATTACCTTTGCAGAACATCATATGTATCATTATAGCATAATACAGTCACATAATTTACAAGATACTTTAAACTTAATTCCTAATGATGTTATGATTTCTAGTAATATAAATAATGTAGAACCTTTTATAAAAGTTAATAGTAAGATTATTGAAAATATTGTATACTTTATGCTAGAAATACCTTTGGTAAAAACAGATGTTTATTTAACAAGAAAAATTGTACCTGTTGTCCAAAATTTCCCTACCTGTACCTATCCCATTATGCGAAAAGTTACTTTAGCCTATAATGATCAAGAGATGTACGAAGTTCAAGATTGCACTGAGTTCGATCAATTAATTTGTCAAGGAAGTATCTTACAGCAAGATACATGTGAATCGGAAATAATATTGAAGAAAAATACTGACCTTTGTAATGTTGTACCTATAAAATGTCCTAAAGAACTTATACAGGAACTGTCACCACGAGGAATGTATATTTATGTAAATAAAACTACTGAAATAAATGTTAAATGTGAAAAAGGAGACGAAACATTATGGATTAAAGGACCATATATACTAAATGGTGAAAATTGTCAAGTTACTATTGCAGGTATCATAAGGTTTAAAACAAAGGAATCTGAAGACATAATAATCTTGTCAAAACTAGAAATAGTGAACAAAGAAGAGGTACCTGAAATGGATCTAACATACGATACAACGAAGATATCAAATAAATTACATCAATTGAAACAAATAGAGAAGCTACAAACTCAAGAGACCCATACTTATGTTCAGTATGGTCTATCAAGTTTTATAATATTAATAATTATTACATGTTTTCTTTATAAATTTTTCAGTACTAAGGTTCATTCTAAACCAAGTACTTCAAATTTGGAAGGGGAGAGTCAACTAGTACCAGTTATTGATAAACATAAAGAAATAATAACAAAGGACCACCCAACAATAACTCAAACAAAGGGTAATTTAAAGTCTCCAGTTAAACGCATTACAATAACACCTTGGACCAGCAACGTGGAAAAGTTCCAGATTGAAGACACAGAACTAGGCGTGGCTTAACCACTGTATAAAAGAGTACTCGCCATGTCAGGAGTAACTCATTTTCCGTTCGACCTTAGTCTAAGAAGTTTATATGTATTATATTAAATATATCATTGGCTTTTAAATTGAATAAATATTTTTTTAAGAAAGTTTAACTTTCAAGTATTTTGACTCCTGTACGCTCGAAAACTTTACGCAGATGTATTCAGTATATAATGAAACTAAAAATTCAAAAATAAATTAACTTTTTAACAAAATAATAAACCGCCTTCAAAGTAGTACACTAAAAAGTATAAAATAACTCTTATCTGACACTGTTTTGAAGTCAGCGAAATATTTTCTATAGAACACGTCATGCGATTTCGCTCACTTTAAAACAGTGTCAGATAAGAGTTATTTTATACTTTTTAGTGTACTACTTTGAAGGCGGTTTACTATTTTGTTAAAAAGTTAATTTATTTTTGTGTACTATCATCAACATTATTTATTATCATCATAATACTGAGCATTTTTCAGTCCACTGCTGGACATAGGCCTCTCTTACATGCGCCACTCCTTCCAATTTTTTTGCCACCCGCATCCAGGTGACTTTTTTTTAGGTCGTCAGTCCATCTGGTCCATCTGGCGTCTCACACTACGTTTTAACAAACACTAATAATAACAAAAAATATTAAGTTAACTTAAATAATTTTTAACATTATTATATAGTATATTTAAAGAAATAATACATGAATATGAGTCATATCAACTAGGAACATTATTAGGTGACAATTATTTGAGTTGGGCTCGTTGACAAATGGAGTTATTAACTTTAGGCACAAATATGAAATTTTGGGACGAACAAAGTGGTCCCACGTTATATTCAGGTCAGTAAATCTTTGAATATTTACGATGAATAGAGATCAAAATGGAGGCACGCATGCTTTAAAACCGTCCCTGAATTTGGTACTTGATAACTGCGGGTCAAGGATGTTGCCCAAAATTCTATGGAAGTTAGGCTGGACGTCTGGACCAAATTGTCGCCAAGAGATAAGAAATGTTTTCAGTAATTATCATGACCGTGGCAAAATGTAAGCTAAAAGCTGTTAACTTAAATATATTTTGCTAAAGCTTGGTGACCAATTTTCAAAAGGTGTTTTTTTTTAAAAACACGACTAGCTGTCCCGCGCGGTTTCACCCGCATTCCCGAGGGATCGGTTATTTTCCCGGGATAAAATAGCATATGTGTTAATGCAGAACATATTCTATCTGTGTGCTAAATTTCATCCAAATCCGTTCAGTAGTTTTTGCGTAAAAGAGTAACAAAAATACATCCATACTCACAATCTTTCGCATTTATAATATTAATAGGATAGTATATATCTAGTAGGATATATAGTAAGGATATGTAATTTGCTTGAGAATGGTAAATAGATAGATGGGTAGTACAAAGTACCCTACCATCTACCAGCATCTACATTAGCGTTGAATATCTTTTTTCAGAATCGAACTTCATTCATATAACGAAGCCAGGTTCACGAACCTTTAGTTATTTTCTCATACTTTCAAATGAGTAGGTTGTAATTTGACCTTTTATTATTTCCCTGTAATGTAAGGTTTCAGAGTTCAAAAGATCTTGCCAATTGATGAGCTATTTGATAAATTATTTACAGAATTGAATGAAATTTGGAATGAAATTTGATTGGAAATAAATAAATTGTGACTTTTACGAATAAGAATAATTTCATGACGATTAGTTTTTTTTATTAATCAATTGGTGAATTCGAGTAATTAGGAATTAAATCCCTAATAAGTAAGTAAATAATAATAAATAATAATAATAAGTAAATAGTAATAAGTAAGTACCCAACTGATATGGCTTACCGATGTACAAAAGATACTTTATTAACATTTTCAAAGCGCGAGAAACCGCTATTGGTCGGCAGCTGCCGCCATGTTAGCGCGCGCCGTACGGAGGGGCGTGACTTGCGAATGAGACGGAACTAACAGCTGCAGTGTATTATTAACCTTATAGTAGTGATGAGTAAGTTTTAAGCATTCTTTCGTTAATCTTCGGCGCCACTTTCTTTTCTGTGTGAACGAAGATTCACGACGCGCCTTATCAGTTGGGTAATACTGTACACGTTTTATTTGATATTCATTATATATAATCACTACAAAAATAATAAAATTAACTATTGCTATGTCAATAACATAATATACGCGTCTGTACGTAAAATAATAAAAATCTGATATATCCATACATATAACATAATGCTTTGTATACATTTGGAGATGGGGTATAATATAATAAACAAAGAGAATAATCTCATGTAGAGCAGTATGTTGTTTCGCGCGTCTGCCTACCTAAATTCCTAGTGGATGACTATTACACCGTAGTGTAAGCGAACGAGAGTTCGCCCTGGGTAGAGGTATGGTGCCTTGATCTATGCCAATAGAGTTAAATACGTGAGTGAAAGTGGTTTTTTATCAAAGTTGATAAATTTAAGAAGATATTTTGTTTTTTTTTTTGGAATAAGTTAGTATCTTAATTTTTACAGTTTGAGGGATACTCAAATGGACAAACATATTAGCGATATTGGTGTCTAGATTTTTCTATATTTTCCCATATATTTTTTAACGATAACTTTATATTATAATTCAAAGTCTAAGCCATTCATTCAATTTAGGCCCTAGTAGGGCACTTATGAAGGTCAAAGCTACTGAAGTTACCATCAGTTCACAAGCCAGCTTTCAACTATTTTTTTTTTTTTAGACAAAGCCATACTATGTAATGTAAAAGTTGTATAACATAGAATTGAATGTAGGAAAAAGAGTGTTAATCTATCGGAGATGAAACTTCATAAAACGGTGTAATAGGCGCCTCTTCTTATTTTTTTATGCGCAACTTTTTCCGTATTTCATATGATATTTTTGGTTTCCACGAGAAGGTATGTATTTTTCTGTTGAAAAAATATTATTTTAAACGAAAACGTATGTAAGAGTTCACGTAGGTGAGTGAGTAGGTATATATCAAGTATATTATAGGTACTCTAATCTAAAACTGTTATGAGGTTATCGAAACAGAAGCAGATGTTACATACTATAAACACTACAAAAAATATAATTCCTGCAGATTGTTATTCCTTTATACTTTTTAGTGTATACTCTTTACTTTCTTTATAACTTTGAAGGCCGTTTTACGTTTTTGTAGTATCAGAAAGTATAGTTTAAGAGGAAATGCTGGTGGCGTTTGTTCCATACAAACGTAATCCTCAATTTCATCTCTGGATAATGACACCAGAGCAATGTTTTTTTACCATGCAATCTGTAGGTACCACTATGTGTTCCTCGGTTGTGTTTTTCTCCATAAATTAATTATTATAAGAATTAGGAGCCTTCTAAAATCACAAAAACTTACCATTTTTAACGCCCTTATCAGACGTCCAGCGAACAAATTTGATGAATATTAAAAAACAAAAGAAAACCGACAGACATAGCCAAAGCCCTTCTTATTAGGGTTCTTGTTTTTTTTTAATCGATCCAATATTGGAAGAGAAAAGCGGGGATTACGAAATAGCGATTTCGTCTAATTTAAATAGGTATAATCGGTCCAAGCTGTAGTTGTCTCTATCGCCCTCGGGCGGGGTAGCTCGGGCACTGCGCGACATTACATCTCTTTCTTACAAACATTATTGAAAAAGAATAGAACATATTAAAGCTTCTTTTGCCTTTTTAGACGTAACCGCGATAAATGGCGACTAAAATATTGAAAACAAGCATTAGACTAATTTGACAGGACTAAATTTCTTACATCCTTATCTTATCATCTTTGTTAGAAAGAGTTTAGTCTAAATTAGTTTAGTTGTAAACAACAGAATCAGCACCAGTGTTAAATTACAGAGAGTCTTCTTACGATTCCTACGAAGGTATTAGTCTTGTCTGATGTATCGATCGGAAAGTTGGCCAGTAAGGAGACGGATGAAAATCGAGATGCGTATAGTTGAGATGGAGGTATGCAGTGACAAAAATGAAAAATAATATAGCGTAAGAGGAAGTTTTAAAGCTACTTCAATGTCATAAAACTTATGGGAATCTTTTGTCATGGTATGACATGTTATACGGAGATATGAAGGACATTTGTGACTACAAAAGTTATAAATATGAATGTCGTTACCAGAATAAGAAGACAAAGTTACAGTGTCATCAGAAAAAGCGAGATCACTGACCCTGAGAGCAAGACAGGCAAATGATGAGAGGGAATTTCAGCTTATAGCGTGTTTTTGAACTTAATCTAGACGTTTAGCTAATTATCTTTAATTGATATAGTTACCGTCTATTACCAAGTGAAAACGCACAGAAGTTCTAAGAAGAAGAACTTAGTCAATAAAGGTTACACAACACGTAAGTCGGTTGACCTAAAAGACATGTAAGTACCTTTAAAGCCCATCACAGACGTAGCTATAATATCATCATCATCATCAGCCTATAATGTCCCACTGCTGAGCACAGGCCTCCTTTCACAAATGAAGGTGAAAGGGAATGGGCAATACTCCACCACGCGTGCCCACTGCGGATCGGTGGAGGTAGGCTAGTGGTCAACCTACTGTTGGAATTTTTCAAGCCGCCTAGGAGGCATCCAACTAGCTTAACGACTATCACAATTAAGTGATAACCGGGACCAACGGCTTTACGTGCCTTATGAAGCACGGAAACGCTCTATTTGAAATACCACTAGGCGGTCACCCATCCAGGTACCAACCACGACAGGCGTAGCTTAACTTTGCCGATCGATTAAGAACGGCTAATCATGCTAAACCACGAGCGCTTCAGCTATAATATATATTAATATAAATCATAGCAAGGCATTACGATATACAAATTTTCAAAACTAATCTTAGTGACCGCACACGCAGCTATAAATTATATATTTCTGTTACATCCACCAACTTGTACTGTAATTTTATATCTCGCATATTAATATATATTATAGCTACGTCTGTGATGGTGACCTTATATTTCCGTCGCACAATGACCGTTTGAAATAACCTATAATCATTAGCTGCGTTTTTGGGTCACACGGTCCGCTGCCTCCAAAAGCCCCACCTTAACGTTATCAGTCTCTTTTAAAGTACATTTAAAATGTATCAAGATGTCATCGAACTAGACCTTTTTTAATGGCATAACATTAAGGAATTTCATTGCTTTTCAGTAGGTACTAATGAGTAGCGGGGAGATTTATTGCTAAAGAGACTCATTAGGGTACACGATTTGTATTCAAATTCTGTTGCTTTATGTTAAACTAAAGGCCTAGAGGTTGTAGACGGTATGGTTGCGTCGCCGCGTCTCGGTTTGAATTCATTTCAAGGGTTTTGTATGCATACTGTTCTTTGGTTTAATTTAAAAGAGTTGTAAAGTTGCTTTAGAGTTGTTAAGGCTTAATGCGTAATTTATTCAATGCTCAGTGTGCTGATAAACATCTTTAGCATTTTTTTCTCTACGTGAAAATGAGTTACACTGGTTTCCATATTACAAGAATATACTGAAACACTGTACCAAACAATACAGGCATCTACTTCTGCAAATTCAGAAAGGATTAATAAACCAATTATATACACATTCATAAGTTGCCGTGTACCGCTTACGCGTTTATCGGAAGGATGATTTATCACTGACCCCGAATAACGGGGAAATAATAAAGGCTGCCCACACGCCCGTGGACATAGGGTGGCCATAGACGTATTTAAACCTCTGGACAGAGTTTCGCCTCACACAAACGTGAAGCCAACCTATGCCGGTCCTAATGGCAACTACAAGCAGCTACAGAAAGCCTATCAATTGTCATTTCACATTGAGACGTGCCACACGGTCAGGCATAATACTGATGCATGTGACGATAAATAATAATTATCTAAGATGAGAAATTTGTTTTTTTTTTTTACCTTCGTAGTACAATATGGATAGATATTTCAGTAATTAGCGTCAGTAGAAGTTCATTTGGCACATAAATTGTGCTATGAATGTTTTTTGTATAATATGAGCCATATTCGAAAGTTTCTCACGGTTTTTCTAAAAACCGTAAAACTGACTATTTTGGGAAATAGTACAAAAATATCTAATCTTAAACAAAAAGTATCAATTCTACAATATGCTAAATGAAATTCTACTGTCACTAATTATTCAAATATCTATCCATATTGTTCTAAGAAGGTAAAAAAATAATAAAAACTCGAAAAAAATCTAATTTCCCGCCTCGATATTGATGTTTAACCCGTAGTACCTATTCGTTATACATTTAGCCGGGGGTAAAATTACCTTCATCTGATATTTTTGTAGCTATTTTGATGTAAAAATACGCTTATCAAATAATAAATCGATGAAGTTTTTTCCAATACCAAAAGCGATGAAAGCAAAGATGAAAAAGACATTACAATTTATTTTGACATCTCAATATTGATGAAAGTGAGACCTCTTTTGGTCACCCTACAGAAATGGGTTGCAAAATGAAAATCGTCATGTCATGGTGACCGTTTCCAATCTCTTCGTGAAATCGATTGCACTTTTTTCACTTTTTTATTGTTCCGCTATATACGGCTGTCAATTCTGGTTACACTTCTTGGGTATGAAAATAGGTTTCTATGAAAATTACTTTTATTTTAAAACTGAAATATGATTTAAAATTCTATTAGTCCGGAATTCTAATTCTTGATCCTGTATTTAATACAGGTCGTTGTTTTGGTCAGCGACGAGCGACTCAGGGTCGATAATACAAATGATACTGGTGCTAAAAAAAATATAAAAAAATACTTTATTTTTTTTAAATAATAAAAATAAAAAAATAAAAATTTTGAAAATCATATAATAAGCTAAAGTGTCGACATAATACTCAACGGGAGTACGAGGGAGTAAAGGGGTGGAGCGATGGCGGCTTGTGCCTAGCTCTAGCCTGTGCACGTGCCTAGTAACCATACTTTGCGGTAATTTTATTTCAAATTGAATAAGGTATTTCTCAACATATTTACAGTATTTTATGGAATTAAGTCCATTTTTGGGGAATATATATTTTGTACTACCGCTCCTGGGTCGCTTGTCGCCGACCAAAACAACACCCTGTATACCCTTATAACGAATACTCTCAATCATAATTATTAGCTCATGTCACTTCACTACTCACTACATTATGAAGTCGCTTTCCGCGTCTGTCTGTCTGTTTATCCGATAACTCCTTTAGAACCAAGCAACGGATTTTGATGCGGTTTTCATTTCGAGTTAGATTATTTTCCAAGAAAGGTTTATATAGGGTGTAACGGAAAGGGTATATACATCCGAAGGGGGTGAAGACTACATGTACAGACTCTCTATAAAAAGTTTCAGCTCAAAATAAATTACTCCAAAATTCAAATCAAATTTTTGGATTCAAGTTTATTGAATTAAAATCATAACCAACATGTCACCGGTCAATGAGGGTCATTATCATTTTGCATCCCTTACTAATATTAATATAAACTTTTATCTTCCGCGATCTGTGCGCCTCGTACCAAAAAAGTGGATTACTGTAATGTATATACAGTTTCCGTTACATCTTGTATAATATATAATACATGCATGCAGTGCGCGCAAATCGCTCGACACCACATTACGACATTGCACCCGTACGAAGCTGGGGTGGGTCGCTAAGTATGTTTTAAATGAAATTATTCGCCACTTGGCATTACATTCTTATAGCGACTAATATTATAAATTAAACTAAATACTTAACAATTATAAAGTTTGGTTCAGTGAGTTTGTTACTTATTTATTTATATAGATCAAAAATCTTGCCTACATAAATTTGAATATCTCTATTTCCTATGCAGGTGCGACAAAACACCCCAACTATGCTATTTCGAAATACACATGTTACAAAGGAAAAAATGCAATATCAGAGGAATTGCAACCGTCCCTTGTAGCGTCGTCGCTTATGGTGGCTCGTAAATCTTGTAGGGTCACCTAAAGGAAACATTTCCGAAGGTCTTTAGTGATGTATCCTTTGTAAGTTTATCGATATTTATACTGGGTGGAGATTTCGAGATTGCATATTTTCGAAACCTATGTTGGGTTAGTCATGCTGAACAACTTTTACTATGGGACCAACAGTGGTAACTCAAAAAAAAATTCTTACTTTTCATATATTATTATGATCGAGCAAGGTTGACATTTACTATGGAAAGTAAAAATTTTTTTGAGACTTTATTATTGTTTCCATAGTAAAAGTTGTTCAGCATGACTAACCCAACATAGGTTTCGAAAATATACCATCTTGAAATCTCCACCTGTTGTAAACATGTTTACAACTAATAAACAAAATATAATCTATCTATAGAAAATGTCCTCGAGGCTGTAGTTACTGCCGATCGTCGACAAAATTTCCATCAGGTAGGCAGCATTCCCCCTTTGGATGGCCAAGTTAATGCATTGGCAAAAGGCTACCCGCCCGCCGGTATCCGGAGGCCTAAGACCGTTTATCGATGAAATAATTATATGTTTTTGGGTATAATATTACCATTACATCCTAACTAATATTATAAATGCGAAAGTGAGTTCGTTTGTTTGTTTGTTACGCCTTCACGCCTCAACTACTCAACGAATCATCATGAAATTTAGCATGCCGATAGCCTATGGTATGGAGAAGGACACAGACTATGTTATCCCGGAAACGCGGGTGAAGCCGCGGGGGACAGCTAGTTATAATATAAAAAAAAACCTTTAACGGTTTTTGTATTAAAAGCCACGATTTCTTACACGGTTGATTTTCTTAAATCCTTTCAGAGGCGTGTATATTAGTTGCTTATAGTGGCGTATATATTAGGCGTTGATATATGAGTCCGTCGGTCAGTCAGGATAAGTCGTTTCCTGTGTTAGAAGATTATATTTTTTGCAATGACGAACCAGTTCTTCGATGAAAAATTCTAATTTAATGATAATATATATATATAATAGATGATAATGATAAAATTCTTCGTTGTAGAAATAAATTATTCAACTTTTATGCAGTAATCATCTCTAGAACCATTAAATAAATACAAGTCAGACATAAACTGTATCCGCAACCGCTGTAGGCGGCGGAAACCGAGAGGGAATGCTTTGTATGTTTGTTTTCGCGCTACCCGCGAAAGTTTATACAAATTCCCGGCGGAATACTGTTACGGTAGTTTATGCTAGTGATAGCAATTCTGTATAGGCCTGTATGGTGATACTTAATGCTAGAAGTATATTTAAAAATCATAAAACAATGTTTTTCTAATACAATAAATAGTGGCTTTTGAGATTATCAGTCGTGCCCACCGCCAATGTAACTTGATCGTTATCGTTAAAAAATTATTATAAAAATTTGTAGTTCGTAAAATTTTAAAATGCTCATTCTATCGACATAGTTTATTTGATGCGCACATCACTATCGGGTAAACCCCTTCATGAAGGTGCGTCATAACAGTATTATAAATTGCTGTAAAGCCAACATTGCTTAATGTAACTAAAACGACTTGTTTAGGTACCGTGCTTCTGTTTACGTGTGTAGTTTATATCTATTTACCTAGTTAATAGAACTCTTACATAACTGACAACGCACAGTTTTAGACGGGCCAGTTGGCGCAGTTGGTGAAGGTTCACCTTACGCGCTGCAGGTCGTGGTTCGATTCCCACACAGCATGCATGAACATGTCTGTATGTCCTGAGTCGGGGTGTAATTATGTATATTAAGTATGTATTTACAAACAAAAAGTAGTATATGTATTATATCAGTTATCTGGTTTCCATAGTACAAGCTCTGCTTAGTTTGAAATCAGATGACCGTGTATGAGGAATGTCCCAGGATATTTATTTATTTTAGTTAAAATTGTTAGCGTTTTTCTCGATAATTTTGAGGAGTGATTTAGGAATATGTTTTAGATTTTTTAATTATTCAAAACTTTTACATTAAACTTTTTTCGATAGAATTTATATTTCAGCCACAAAACGTAAAATACCAATATCGAACCCTCAAAACAGATATTTAGCAACCCCCACTTCCGGAACTTTTTCTCAGTCATGTTGTTTTTTTCCATATTTTTTCCTAATTTACTCTAAATTTTCCATCCGCCCACATACTGCTAAGAATTTTCCATGAATTCGGGTATTTAAAATCGTTTTGGCGTCTAAACAGTAAGCAATATTCTTAAGTGTTTTCCTATTAATAGCGACGAAGCTTACGGTTATCGCTTATACTGTATTCTAAAAGGTGGGTAACCTTTTAGAATACAGTATTCTCAGTTTCTTTTTAAGTGCTAACCTTAGTACCTACATATTTTTTAACGACAACCTCTCCAGTGTAATTGCTCGAAGTGGCCTGCCAATCACTATTGTTTTAAAGAAACTAGCCGGTCTCGTGTTTTTGTATTTTTTTCATGACCTGACAAATTAAGTTTTTTAGAACAATTTGATAAGAAATTTTATGAAATGAAAGTCTTTGTAAGAATTCATTTTTGACAACCTTTATCATAAAGGGTGACTGGTAATTAGTAAACGATACTTAGATACATGATTTTACTCATGATAACAAACAACTTTCCCAAAGAAACATTTAATTTACTTAGCACATATGTCTATAATAGTTAGTACCTAACAAGAATAAGAATACACCATCAGAATTTATTTATTTATCCCTATTTATTTCTTTGGGAAAGTTGTTTGTTATCATGAGTACAATCATGTGTCTAAGTATCGTTTACTAATTACCAGTCAGCCTATATAGTTATAAGGAAAGGAAACCTTATGCCACTCCGTCCGTCTATGTCTGTCCATCTGTCACAACGCAATCAATAGCAACTACTGATGCTATTGATTTGAATAGTTATAAATATTGCTTACCCAACCTTATTGCAAGTAAAACATTTATAAAAATAATTATAATTTTTGTGCAAAAGGGGCCGGAATGGAAGGCCGACATTTTTGAGTAGGGCTTCAAGTTCGAGTGGGGATCACATGAAAGGGCTTTATTTGTTATATTCCAGATTTTTACTTATGATGGTAAAAATGATAAAAATCCCCTTATCTCCGAAGTACGCAATGCGAACAGATATAATATAAGAAAGCGGAAAAACTCTTTTATTTTTGTTTGTTTAAACGAGGTTATCTCTGGAAATACCAGTCGGATTCAAAAAATCTTTTTGTAAATGATAGCCAGATTCATGAGGAATAGTATAGGGTTTTTTAATAGATATCCCTACAAAACTAAAATAATGTAACAACAATGGTCTAGAAACATGAAATTTTACACACAGGTACATAACGTTAACATCAACTAAGTTATATATGTTACCGTATTTTTGTGAAAACCGTTAGTTTATAATCTACCTAGCGAGATTATAAACTCCCCGATACATTGTGAACTGTACCATACTACTTACAATATAACGTATTCATTTTAGATAGTTTATAATCTAACGTTGTCTAACTAACATATTGTGAACCGTCCCTGATTGGTCAGTCTTGGCGGTAGTTCGTTCTGTATTCATAGAGTTAGAAAACAAACATAGGAGTTAAATAAAAGACATTTTTTTTTTTTTTTTTTTTTTACTGTTTATAGGCCTGTGTTTGACCGCAATCTCACCATGGTAAGTGATGATGCGGCCGAAGGTGTAAGCACACAAAGCCTAGAAGGAACTGGCTCTCAAGTGCAGCTATCGGAACACACCGAAAGGTGCTTGGCGACAGATTTTCAACTTGAGGGTGGTAGCCAGCCAGGCGGGCACATAACATATATAACATGCACATTTAATTTTTTGAGATCAAAATTGAATATGTCAATCAATATATTTTTGCTAAGAAACAATAAAAAAAAACAACTACGTTATGTATCGCCAAAGATGGTGGCGCAGAACATATATGACGTTTAACCAATCAGCGCGCAAGCTGCGTTCCGACGCATTCAAGTATGATGCCAGTTTACAATATGACGGTTTGTCATGAGTAGATTATAAACCATCGGAAATTAATACGTTATATTGTAAGCAGTATGATACAGTTCACAATTTATCGGGGAGTTTATAATCTCGCTAGGTGGATTATAAACCAATGATTTTCACAAAAATACGGTGACATATATAAAAGGTGTAAGTAGTTTCTGATAATCGATATATAAATTTTTGTTGATATCTCGAATATCTTGATTTCATATAACTCTCGCAATTGCTTGTTGATTAACAACTCTACTTGACTTGTAACACAATCTACCTACGGATATTTACTTTGTCGAAAACATCCAAATATAAGATTTCGTATATTTCAGGCTTGTTTGCAGAAAAAAGATAGGTAGGTATATGTGTTTATTTAGGCTAGCTATTTGTTGATTTGCAAATAGTATAAATACCACCAATAACAATTTCACGTAAAATGTTGCCAAGACGAGACCATACGGCTCGCACTGTCAAAAGTTATCAGATCTCACGTAGAGCCAAGCTTATAACTCTACACGCCCTAACTCTACAAGCCCTAACTTCACAAACTCAACACCTTAGTCAAAATATGTGGCTTGGCCGTTTCACTAGTACAAGAACTATTGTACGCACGGCTACAGATCAAGCTATACATTTCCAATATAAGCTGACCTCTCATTGCAGGGAAATCCTATAAAATGCGAGATCAGCTTATACTGGAAATGTATAGCTTGATGTGTTGCCGTGTGTACTACGAAAAGTGAAAGCACAAAAATTGGGAGCCAGTACAATCATAAATACAGATTTATAATATTTGCAAATCAGCAAATAAGTATAGGTATAGTTAATCCAGACATTCCAGGATTCTTGCGTCTCCTACCATGCGTTTTCGCCAAATGTCTAATGCGCCATCGATGTCGAAGACGCGAGAATTGAGTTCCAGAGGGAATACTGCGAAAAACGATACACGATAGTCCGATAATCGTTGTCAATCAATTAGCCAATAGAATTGCATAAAATTTACGTCTCGCCTCAGTTTTGCTGCAATTCTATTGATTAATTAGTAACGCAAACGCCTACGTAATTAAATAAGCTTACCCAAATAATATCTAGGTACATGAATCTGTTCATAATGTGAGGTAATCCTTTATTTGACGTACAGGTTCATTTATAATAGAGGAAATTCTAGCGAAATTATAAATATCGTATTTTCTCATTATGTGAAATCGACCGCTTTCCCCTCACAATAGCAGGAACGTAATCATTGTTTCATTTATGAACAGTTCCCTATTCAGAAAATATTATCGTTAACAAGGCTGGCATATTGCTCTATTACCATTGCCAGTTAGCGTGGCAATTCTGCCAGTCTCCTAGGCATGCTTCCACGGGGCAGCGATTTAGCATAACTTTCTATTTTTAATCGACTTAAAAAAAAGGACATTGGCCCCAATTCTGTTGTTCACAACTAAATTAATTTTAATCTCACTATGTCTCTTTCTAACAAAGAACATAAGAAAAGGATGTAAGAAATTTAGTCCTGTCAAATTAGTCCAATGCTTGTTTTTAATATAAATTTAGTCGCCATCTATCGCGGTTACGCCTAAATACACGCAAAATAAGACGGGAAAGATTAATTTGACAACTTAAAATATGTTCTATCCCTTTTCTATAACGTTCGTAAGAAAGAGATGAGATGTGACTAAAATTAGTTTAGTGCGATTTACAACAGAATCGGCACCAGTATCAATTCAAAACGTATGTATGTAATATTATTGGAACTGCAATATATTCACATAATGATGATCTATTAGGGCTTCCAAACAAATATACAAAGTTTCATAGGTGTATGTATGTATATATGTTTTTCCACGTATATCTCCGAAGATATTAATCAAATTGTAACCATTCTTAGAGAACAGTGCAAGTTTTATCGAAATCGGTTCAGTAGTTTTCAAGATATGTACAAATATGTGTGACGGCCTGGCTAATTGATACGAGCTACGGGTGTGGTGTCAAAGGAAAAACATCTCATTTTGGTAAAATTCTAGTGTATTTAAGAAAAACTAAAAATAACGAAATAAAAAGTAATGACTTCAAATCAGTGTCAGTTTGGAGTTATTTCATACTTTTTAGTGTGTTTGGAAGTTGATTTATTTATTTTATTAGTTAGTTTGTAATTTTTTTAAATTATTTTTTTATTAGTTAGTTTTAATTTTGTTTTCACTTAAAAATTCCAGTTTCCAGTTGTGCGACACTGGAACACCTTGCACATGGGGTCCAGGGTCGCACTTGTTAATCTTAGGTAATAATGTAAAGTTTTTAGTTTATTTTCCCTACTAACATAGTTTTAAGCACGTACTAACAATATTATGGATGAACATTATCTGATTTAAATAAATAAATAAAAAAATTTTCAACACACATGCTCGTAAAGTAATATTTATTACACCGTTTTTAGTATCATAATGCAGCTATTACATTTTACTTTACATTACGGCACAGTTTTATGACCTATAATCCCCATTATGATTGTACCTCAATGTAATTAATATGTGTGTAGATGAAGCATTCTTAATTTAAACGGATAAACCAGTTCTCACTGTGTGGTTGAATATTATTAACAAAAAATCAACTTAAAAAAATCCAAGTCTGTTTTTTCCTGGCAAGTCTGCAAAAACGTCGTATGACACGCGTGTGTATGCTTAATATCACCTCGTCTGTAATTGCCAACTTTGCACACATGTATCCTAACGTACTATTATATAAATTAACTTAAAATCCTCGTACTTATAACTGGAAATATTTTGTAGAGCAAACTACTTTGTTTATTTTTATTTGTGCAGAGGCCACTTTGGAAACTTCCGCATTGGCCGCAACGTCACACAACAAAATATTATTGCTGTACTATTTCCCTTGACGAAATGGCGAGTACGATCGAAAGCTCGGCATTATCAAAGAGAACTGTTTTGTAGCGTTTAGTTCAAAGGGTAGTCCGTAATAATGAATCAAGCACTAATATACTTATAATAATGTGTATGTTGTTTTATTTAGTTATGTAGGGAGTGTTTTCCCTTCATATTTATGGTGGTTGATATTAGGGTGCTTCTTATTTGGCCCAAAAAAAAATTTTTTTTATTTTGGTATGCGTCACCATTTCATTCTGTTCTAAGGCACAAAAAAATAATGTAATATTTTTTTCAGATTTTTTAAGTTATATTTAGGGGTCGCTACCGGCAAATGAAAAATATAAAAAACTGTTTTTGTTTTTTTTTTATTAATTTACAAAAAGGACAAGCATGCACAAATTATATAACAATAAACATAAAAAAAATTATAACTTATGCTAATAACGTGGTTTTCTTTGCATTAGGGTACTTTTGCCTGATTTTTTTACAACCAAAACAATGAATTGCTTTTGTTCTTCATCGTTAATAATAAGTTTATTATACGCTTCAATCAAAGCTATGCCTCGTTTCGCAATTTCGAATCCTAAGGTGTTGCTGGACACAAATCCTCAATATTTTGTTCATTTCGCTTGTGACTGTAGTCTGGACCTTCCTCATACAGTTTGATTACCATTTTTTGTTTGCTTTAAAGACAAACCTCGTCGTCAAAAAAGCTAGTGCTACAAGTTCTTCGGACAGATACCATAAATACCCCAGTAACTTCGTTAGAGCTTTCTCAGACCAGCACTTGTGAAAACGAAAACGCAAATTTCAGTGATCGCTTTAAGTTCTCTTTTTGTGAGTTTAAACTGGTCTTTAAACATAAGCTCCCTTATTAATAAACTAGCTGTCTCGCGCGGTTTCACCCGCGTTCCCGTCATAAAAAGTAGCCTATGTCACCCGGGGATAGTGTAGCTTCCCAACAATGAAAGAATTTTTCAAATCGGTTCAGTAGATTCGGAGCCTATTCAATGCAAACAAACAATCAAATCTTTCCTCTTTATAATATTAGTTAGATAAGGTGTAAGTCAGTCTTGTAATATTAGAAAGTGACGGATATATTTTAATCCTAGGTTTAACTATACTTGACTTACACCTTATTTATTAATAAGACGGAAAAAGTTTCAGGTAATAAATGTCTTTTGCCATACATCGTATCGTACACGATGAAGACCTGCTGGAGTTCTGAATGTAATCCCTATAAGGAAAACCTCCCAAAAATATTATTGCAAGCATTAATTGCAAGTTTCAACTATTTCTTGTAATCGTTTCGTGGCTGAAAATCATTTAGCTGTTTCTTAAATGTAGAAAGTAGTGTAAAATGTAGTGTAGAAAATGAAATTATGTTGCTTACTACATTTTATACGCATCTTGGAGCGTCAGGGTCTGAAGAAACTGTACGGAACTTATTCTGATCAATGTTAGGTCAAGCAGTTCTAAATCGTTTGAAGATCTATTTCGATTTCTGGTCCACTCGACGGACCTAGTGCTTGAACTACGACTGCTTCTTGCATTATTTCCATCAATGATGACGACAGGCTAACCAAAGAAAATCTTTTTCCTTCTTCTGCTCTAATAGGATGCAAGCACCAGCTCTTTAACCGGTGTTGACCACAGTGGTGTCGAAGCAAAAGCATTTTATTTCTCGATCTAAAAAACGTTGAACGCGAAAATTTTCCTCCCGTTTCTTTGTTATTTGCTAGGTTGTTGCGCATGCAGGAGGTAGGGAGGGGAGGGGTACGAGTAACCCCGACAATAAGTTAAATCTAACTACTAATGCGACAATAAGTTGAATTACTATTTTTTATCATGTTTGAATAATGAATATAACTATTTTATTTACATTGAGCTGCAAGTTATCATATCGTCATTTTTTCAAACTTTGACTCGAGGTAGCGACCCCTCAAACCCTATATAAAAAATAAATAAAAATCACAGGTTCGTTATTTAGGTGATAGAAGCGAATAGCGGGTTGACGCAGTTATTTTTCAAAAGTCGAAAAATAAGAAGCACCCTAGTTGATATACTCCTTGAATAAAAGACAAATCAGTAAAAAATAATATTTTAGTTTTGTTGTTTGTAGTGGTGCCGATTTTGTTGTAAATTGCACTAAACTAATTTTAGTCACATCACATTTCTTTCATACCAACTTTATTGAAAAATAATAGAACATATTTAAAGCTGTCAAATTAGTCTTTGCCGTCTTCATTTGCGGGTATTTAGTATTTAGACGTAAGTAACCGCGATAGATGACGACCAAATTTATATTGAAAACAAGCATTGGACTAAATTTTTTACATACTTTTCTTATGTTCTTTGTTAGGAAGAGACATAATGAGACTAAATTAGTTTAGTTATGAACAACAGAATCAGCACCAGTAGGTATATCTCTGAGTTTTTAACGGTATATACCCAATTAAGATTTTAATTTATATGTTCCAACATCCAAGTACAATCACGGGGTCAAGTTTGCTATTTAAACCGAAATGTCATTCTGCCATCCCATTATGACTCCACTGCCATTGAGCCAAAGTGCATTGTCTACACAATTCATAATGGATTTCGACGCTATTGAATAAGTAGAATATCAAAACTGTCAAATCTGTCAATTTTGTTGTAGACATTGGAACACAATTGTAATAGCAGAGGCTGTCCACCTGCTGTCAGCCTAACATAAAAATAATCTTAACACAAAATTATTCTCGATAGCATTAAACGCACATACAAAGTTCATGAGCGAATGTTGAAAAAGCATCTTCTTATTTGAAAAACAATATTTTCTTATGCAGTTGGATATAAAGAATGAGATTTTTCTTTCTATTTATTGAATTTTATATTCTTACAACGAGCACTAACTTTTGTAAGAAGCACTGAGTAGTTTCTGAATACGTTAATGTCTTGCTAAAGTTTTTCTTTGCGGGCATGCTTTTCATCTTTATCTTATCTTACTAATATTATAAAGAGGAAAGATTTGATTGTTTGTTTGTTTGTTTGCATTGAATAGGCTCCGAATCTACTGAACCGATTTGAAAAATTCTTTCACTGTTGGGAAGCTACACTAACCGCGGTTGACATAGGCTACTTTTTATGACGGGAACGCGGGTGAAACCGCAGGGCGGAAGCTAGTTATCTATAAGAGATAAATAATATACAACTTTAGTGTCAGATTAATTTATGAGCCAAATGGTTTAAATAACGACAAATTATATTTCACACAATTTCCTAGAAAAGATAAAAAATATTACTGTTTTGTTGTTTAATTAGATATTAAAATACAGTATACTTTGAAATACAGTATACTTTGATAAACAGTAATAAAAAAAATAACTGGCCAAGTGCGAGTCTGATTCGCGTACCGAAGGTTCCGACATTTCTTACGTATATTGTTGTAAAAAACTGGACCGCATAACTATTGTTTGTTTGTGAAGGAGTTTTGATGATTTTTAAAAACTGTTTGCATATTTTTTTTAAATTTCCATTTGCAAAATAAAACTATCCTAAATTTTAAATCAATAGGTATCAATAGTGGTTGCTGTGACAATATACAACTGTGACAGATGGACGGAGATAAAGTAAAAACAAGTAAATAACAGTACGAAGGCTTGCGATTTACTTGTTTTTACTTTACTTGACCAGCAAAATGAATTCTGAAGTCAAAGTAATTAAAATAAACTTTCCTAACAGAAGATTCTTTTTCGAAAGTTTTCAGGACCCCGGAGTTTCAAAGAACTCGGTGGAAACTTGCGTAAAATCTACTTTCTATGTCTGGGGCATAATTTTGGGAAACATCAAAACATCGCAATTTGTACTTCATAAAAATTGTCCCATAAAAGTACAGGAATGATCCTCATAGCCCTGCGGACATCAATCCAACTTTTTAAATTAAAGCGAGCAAAGAAACTCTGGATAAATGTGAAATGAAAGAAACACTAAGGATTGAAGCGAAACAATCTGCAATTTATGGATACAGGTTTTTTTTCGACTCCGCTTTGAGATTGCTATTTTAATTTGACGGAGTTAGTTTGTTACGGACATGAATACTGTAAAAATAGTTTTAATAGTTTTCTTTACAGCTGCAGTAGTCCTTTTTTTTATTAAATGGCCTTGCGTTTGGCCACTGATACGCCCATAAGGAACGAAGACGAAGCCTAAGATGGAACACGTTTACCCAGAAGAAACCCTAAGGAGTGCTATTTTATCTTCGTCGTCTTCATTCTACCCTATTAGAGGTAGTATTTTAAAAATAACATAGGCCCTAAAAGGTTATCTAATATTTGCCATCTCTTCGGAAATCAGCCATCAACTGGGATGAACTGCCAAGATTCTCAGCAAGGGTAATTTTATTGACAATCTGACCAATTTATTTCGTTTTATTAACATTGACAACGTTCATTAGTTAATTTTACTCAGCATTTTGTTAAAGAAAAGCTTGTAATGGAGCATCCATGCTACTACTATTGTGTACAAGACTAACGTATAGCAACGATATTATAGACCGCCTTATGGTAAGCGATAATCGTAGCCAATAGGTGTTTGCGATACTAGGAGGCCCTATGATTCGAGCGTTGCTGATCCTGCAAAACATCTTGACGCCATTTCAGAAGGATACCATGCTTTACTCGTGAAAAAAAAACAGCGGGGAGCTCATCATATACAACGTGTAACAGATTTGGATGCTAAATCGTTGAACGGTTTGTTCAGAATCGCCTACGAAAACGACTCTGAACAAACCGTTTAACGATTTAGCTTCTAAATATGTTATACGTTGTATATGTACCTCCACTATACAGGCTAATCTTAACTATATCATAACTAATATAATAAAATGTGAAAGTGAGTTTGTTTGTTTGTTACGTCTTCACGCCTCAACTACTCAACGTATCGTCATGAAATTTGGCATACAGATAGCCTATGGTATGGACAAGTCTTTTTATCCCGGAAACGCGAGTGAAACTGCGGGGGCTAGTACGACAATAAATGAAACCCCGTAAACTACTGAAATGTGTGAAAGCAGCTGGTTTTTTTTTTGCGATTTCAAAGTTGGTCTCAAAGTAAAATTTGTCGTATTTATGAGTACCTAACGTGGTTTCAAATTATAGTCGTATCCGCCCTGTATATTTTGAATAGATCTAGCAGCATTTACCAGGGGAAAACAAACCAAAAGGTACATTTAATAGGGATAATTCGTAAATTTAAAATAATCTAATTCTAATTAGTCAGTTAGATTATCAAAATATTGGACAAGTATTTTTTGCTTTACCAAATCATAAAAAAATTACAAGGATGAAGCGAGTCAAAGTTCGGAAGTGGCGCCACATGACGTCACTTTAAAGTACAAATTGTACTCTAACGTGACGTCACGCGGAACTTCAACACACGATATCTTCCTATTTTTTTGTTTAATTGACAAAAGAAAAAATACGTGTCTAATATTTTTTGGATAATGTAAAAGACGGACTAAATATATATTTTTTGTCATCTAGCCGATTGCAAAAAGAATTGCTAATAATTTACCACAAACTGTCTTTACCGACATTAGTTTTTATAAGCATTCTTGAAACGATAATAAATCAAAAGAATGGTCCTGGCTAATTAGGCCATATAATCCTAGGGTTTCCTTAACCGAGGAATTTGAATGAACCTGTCTGAAAAAATCCAAAGAGTATTCTTAAAACCCCTTGAGATAACAAAGGCTATAGTAATTGTGGTAGTCGTTTGCTTCGAAATCTCTCCGAGGATCTCGGAATGGTCGTCAGTGGGACAAGTGAAAAGGGCCACTCTGTCGTTGATGGTTGGAAAAAATGAGCCCGTTGGAGATTTTTATGGTTATTTTAATTTTTTTCTCGCGGGCGAGCTGATTACACAGTTATTTCTTCAAATGAAATTGTTACATGTAATTGTGTCTTTCTAGTACCTACTATAAAGATGATTTGCATTTTTTTTTCAGTTAGTTGAAAACACAGTTCAAGCGATTTGTTTCATACGAAATTCTAGAAAAACCTCACATAAAACAATTACTTTTGGTAATTCCGATCCTTAATAATCAACATACCTGTTTTACGACTAACCTCGGTCCATATAAAAACTTATTATCATCCTAGGAATTAAAACCCTATTTAAGTAAAACAATGGCCCTGATTCTGTTGTTCACAACTAAACTAATTTTAATGTCACTATGTCTCTTTCTAACAAAGAACATAAGAAAAGGATGTAAGAAATTTAGTCCTGTCAAATTAGTCCAATGCTTGTTTTCAATATAATTTTAGTCGCCATCTATCGCGGTTACGCCTAAATACACGCAAAATAAGACGGCAAAGATTAATTTGACAACTTAAAATATGTTCTATCCTTTTCAGTCATGTTCGTAAGAAAGAGATGAGATGTGACTAAAATTAGTTTAGTGCGATTTACAACAGAATCGGCACCAATGATGCTGATTCTGTATCAACAACTAAACTAATTTAGTCTCATAACATAGTGAGACTAAAAGATACATTTTCTCTTTCTAACAAAGAAAATTAGAAAAGGATGTAAGAAATTTAGTAGTGTCAAATTATTCCAATGCTTGTTTTCAATATAAATTTAGTCGCCATCTATCGCGGCTACGTCTAAATACCCGCAAATGAAGAAGGAAATGACTAATTTGACAGCTTTAAATATGTTTTATCCTTTTTCAATAATGTTTGTAAGAAAGAGATGTGATGTGACTAAAATTAGTTTAGTACGATTTACAACAGAATCGGCACCACTGTTTTAAGTTGTCACATATTTATCGATCGCCTCGCTGTCATATTCAACGATTGTGACGTTATTTAAGTGACCATTTCAATCAGTTTAATATAAGTTAAATATGAGTTAGGAAAATGTAAATTGAATCTTTTCTAACATATTTCGATGCTTACAAACAGAATACTTAACGGTTTTAAACTTGCCATTCGCGAACAGTAGTTCACAAGTGATGTAAATCTCTCACAATCTTCGCTCGACTAGTTTTCAATGGTATTCAATCGCACGTTAATTATGACCTCCGTGCATTCGATCCGAACCGACCCGATTTGATCCGATCCATGCCAATCCGAGCCGATTCTGAATTAAAGGGCGTTCAACACAGGAAGTAATCAAGTTCCGACGGATGCTGATACGACCCTTTCAGAGAATAAAGATCGGAGAGCATAGAGCATGTAACAACAGATGTGATGTAATATATCTATTGTTACTTATGTACGTCATTTATAATGCTTTCAAATAAAGATTATCATATTCATTAAGATTTTTTGTAAGAGTTTTTGTAAGACTTCTGTAGTTGTTGGAAGAAATCGTTTTAGCTATAAGGCCCCTGTTGTGTTCGCCATTTTATGTTCTTTGTTCAATCAAAATCAAAATCAAAAAGTCATTTATTCAGTTTAGGCCTTAGTAAGGCACTTATGAACGTTATGTACATACAGTTGAATTTACCACCGGTTCGGAATACACTTAAACTGAGAAGACTCCGACAAGAAACTCAGCAAGGTTTTTTTTTTTGTGGAAGATCTTTTAATTTAATATTACAGCTTTTTTCCCAATATGAATGATAACATAATATTATATTTTATTCTATAGTTGAGGACGTTAAATTTACTTTTAATTGTAATATAACATACATTACATAGGGGAGCACATCGCGTTTAAACCCGAATTTCAGACGTTTACCTCCGTTTTTAAAATCTATCTAATAATATATATAAAATGCTTTTGTGGGTACGTAAATACGCAGTTTTCTCAATCACCACCAACCCCAATCAACTTTCCGTTGGGGTGGTAAATACCCCTTGGTCTCCAGGTGGTAGTAAGGGAGTTTGGTCGCGGTGGGTGGAAGGGGGTGGTTGTGGGTGGCGAAAATGTTAAAACATATATTGCTGTCCTTTTCTAACGCATGAGGACTTCTGAAAAGATCTCAAAATTTCTGGAATGGTCTAGAAAGTTCCAAAATGTGTAAAACGGTTATAATCGAAAATAAATCTGGAATTTTCTAGAACGTTCAACAAATATCTGGAATGATCTAGAAAATTCTAGAGTGAATGCAAACTATTATAATCGATATAGCATGTTTTGAGAAAGTTCTACAAATTTCTGGCTTCATCTAGAAAGTTCCAAAATGTCCAAAACTGTTACTATCGAGTTAGAATGTTCGAGAACGTTCTAGAAATTTCCAGAATGATCTGGAAAGTTCCAAAATGAGTGCAATTTATTATGATCGATGTAGGATGTTCGAGAATGTTCTAGAAATTTTCCGAATGATCTGGAAAAGAATGTTCGAGAAAGTTCTAGAAAATTCTAAAATGAGTGCAATTTATTATAAGCGATTTAAAATGTTCGAGAAAGTTCTAGACATTTCTAGAAAATTCTAAAATGACGCATGAGGACTTCTGAAAAGATATCAAAATTTCTGGAATGGTCTAGAAAGTTCCAAAATGTGTTAAACGGTTACAATTGATCTGGAATGTTCTAGAAAGTTCTAGAAATATCTGGAATAATCTAAAATGAATGCAAACTATTTTAATCGATAGAGAATGTTTGAGAAAGTTTTACAAATTTCTGGCTTCATCTAAAAATTCCAAAACGTACAAAACTGTTATTATCGAGTTAGAATGTTCGAGAATGTTCTAGAAATTTCCCAAATAATCTGGAAAGTTCCAAAATGAATGCAATTAATTATGATCGATTTAGAATGATCGAGAAAGTTTTAGAAAATTTCCGAATGATCTGGAAAGTTCCAAAATGAGTGCAATTCATTATGATCGATTTAGAATGTTCAAGAAAGTTCTAGAAATTTCTAGAATGATCTAGAAAGTTCCAAAATGAGTGAAATTTATTATGATCGATTTAGAATGTTCGAGAGAGTTCTAGAAATTTCTAGAATGATCTAGAAAATTCTAAAATGAGTGCAATTTATTATAAACGATTTAAAATGTTCGAGTTAGTTCTAAATATTTCTAGAATGATGTAGAAAATTCTAAAAACATGCGATGTATTTTAACCCGAGCAACGCCGGGTTTCGCTGCTAGTATTTTCATTAAAATCGGTTCGATAGTATAAACAGATACTATCGAACCGATTTTTTCAATTGTTTTATAGTATAGACAATAATTCAATTTTACTTTCCTGAAATTAGTAAAAAAAATAGTTCGGGTTTTTGTAATAAAATGATTACAATTTACAAAATAGGTTCAATTTCTCGCGAGAGACGCGCGTCCTATTATAACAATTGATGTCATTGTTATGTTTTTAACCGCGAGCCAAGCCAACTTTAATCTGTGGCCAAGCGATTAATTGGTTCGATGCATAATCATACCTTCAGATATATCAACAGTCTATAAGAAGCATAGTCTGTGGAAAACTATCCTCATGATTGAGTGTCTAATAGAGGTAGCACGTGACAAGTAAAAAGGTATATAAGGGTAGCTCGGGTATTTTATATGCTAACTAGTATTTCACCCTAGTACGCCCATCCCTTCCTAAAGGTATTCAGAACTATGTCAAGTTAAGTTAAACAATATGTATTTTGTTGTACGTTGGATTCAACACTGGCTTATTAGTAAAAAAATATTGCAATTAAACTTATATCGTCATGTTCAGCTAGGGCTTCATAGCGTCGATGTTCTTTGATGAAGGTTCCAATGCTACAAAAACAAAACCTTAGATCCAGAGTCATTATCAAGATGAATTTTACTTGCAAGATTTGATTATAGACACCGTACACCGGGACAGGTGATAACAAACAAAAGCTTGTAAAATACATAGCTTGCTACCACCCTCAAGTTGAAAACCTTTGCCACGCCTTGACCACATTGAGTACCACTTAAGGTCGCTCCCATTCGGTACTTCTATTCGTCATCTTGGACATTGGACAAAAAATAGATTTTGAAAAGAGATGGATGGTTATCTCTTTTTCGATCTTGCTCTTCGTGTAAGAAAGAACCAAAAACTATATTTTCTTAAAGCTACTAGACATGAACGCCGATGTAAAATCAGTCGGCGGCGATGCGCCGACTTTATAGGGTCGGCGACGCTTTTTTAACATTGTATACATTTCCTAGGAATTGTATACAATGACGGATTACATACATTTCAGATGATTTATAAATATAAAACATTTGAGAATAAGAGAAGGTTGTTTGTATTGATGACGTAATCAATATACCTATACCTAATCTCATTAGGTAGCCGTAATCGCAACTCTGACGTAGTTTAACGATCCCATTATCTAAGTAATGCATACACGTATCGGAAACTACAAAGCATTATTTAACTTCAAATCAGAGATATATGCTTGCATGAGTGAGTTGAGTATGTAGAATTAACAAGATATTATAATTATACAAACAATATTATAATTGTGATTTATTGCTTGCTTGATATGAAAGTACCTTATAGAGAACTTACTTTGTACTAAGTTGATATCATTGTTAAATTATTTATTACTATATTTGATTAACTGATTTGATCTAAACATGTTGTTGAGGTCTAGACAATAGTCGATAATAATTTAACTAGCTTTCCGCCCGCGGGTTCAGTCATGAAGCCCATGATCCCCAATGTTACTCGGCTAGGGGCTGAATTTGAAAATCTATTTGGAATTCAGAATCGGGAGCGGAATCGGAAAATTCCGAGATGAGTTTCCGACATGATAAAATAATAATAAAAATGTGTATTTGCACAAATATAAGAACATCAATATTTATTTAACATAGTATGATAATAGTACAATTTAAGTGTTACAAATAATACCTAAACTAAAATAAATATATTCTGCATGATAGGTTAAAGCGCCCATTGCTATTTTAATTTCCGAATTCGAATAGTTTGACGTTTCTCGACGGAAATATCAATCCGATTCATCGAAAAGTTTCCGATGGCTTTTAGCTGGCGGATTTTTTTCCGAATTTTAAATAATGTTCGTTTTTGACCGTTATTTAATATAAACGCATTATTTAAACTTATATCAAGGTTAGTTGGTACTAAACGGAGTGTGTTTGCCCCTATTTTAAGTAAATAATGAAAGAGAAAGGTCTGCGGTAAAAGTAATAATAGCTACATACTCAAACTTCGTAAGAACTGAAACATATAGGTCACTCAATACCGTTACTCAAGTTGGATGCTAGATTCACTACCACTAAAAGTACACGTAATCATAAATATTTGTTTTATTATACTCTCTCTATGTCAAGTAAATTTTTTTCAGTACATTCACTGAAAAAAAATTACTTGACAAGTAAATTTTTTTCAGTACATTCACTGAAAAAAAATTACTTGACATAGAGGGCTTTTTGGCGGGAACTTGCAAAGTGACGTTGCGTTTTCGATTTATTTTCGTTAAAAAATCGTGTATTTTGAGTTTTATTGCATATTATCTGTGGTGTTTTATCCTATAAACATCAATTCTCGCGCATCAATGAAGGAAAATTAAATGAATTATGTGTATCGTGACTTCAAGTTGTCGCAAAAAGTCCGTGAGAAGTTTTAGTTTATTGACCACTATTTTGCTAACACATGACTTTTATGGACTGTGACTGACAGTGCGTACTATATGAAAGTGATTTAATTTGTGACTAGAACTTAAGTATAACTCAAATACGATTAGGCTGAATGGCTCAATCTTTGTCTGACTTTTTCGAATATTATAAACAACAATTACTTTGACCTATCAGTCAGTTTCCGTTAAGTCAAGTTCGATAAATCTAGAAAACCATTTTTTAATGTTTATTAAGACAATGTAGACCTTAAATCTAAAATATAAAAAATAACAAAGTATCTGTCTTTATGCATTTGATATGAGTGTTTAAATGAGGCCTTTCAACAATGAAATCCGTAATCATTTCGATTTTACTTTTATTTTAGTTTACGTATACCATTTCCTACCATTATTAAAAACAAACTTTGTAAACGCACTCCAACTTTCCGCGATCGGATCTTTTCGATGAAAGTTTCCGGTTCCGCTCCCGATTCCGAATCCGACCGTTTTAAAATAACCCCGGAGATCAATTGATCAAGCGATCAATCCTCAAATCTTAATAGCATGGCTGCAAACTGCAAACTTGAACATTTTAGAATATCCTAAACAATTGCATAAACAAGTTCGTCGATTCATAACCCGCATAGTTACACAAAAGTTATTCGAATATCTCATTTCAAAACAAATACAAACAATGCTCCCAACCCATTATTGCCTTTACGTAACAAGAATGGCACAAACCGATAACCGACTTTGAAAGTATGTGAAATTTTAAAATTTTGCGGTACATTCTTGTGGTTCCGTTTATGCGACAACATTCAAAAGCTACTACTTTAATTTGTGTTTTGGAATTCTATGGTTGCTATGGGGAGATATCTTTGTGCTGGATTAAATATTGTTGAAACAAGTGACTCAATCCTTTCAAGATTCATTAGATACAGAAAATATTATTAAGAACATTGATTTTAATGGTCAATAAACTAAATTGAAGATGAAAGATTATAAATTTTTTGAAGTGAAAACTTCTTTAGCGGCGTTTTGCACTTTTTTGTGATGGGTAAAAAAAGTTAAACTCGCGTCAGGACACATGACCTGATCGAAAATTCGTAAGACAAAGGGAGAGTAGACCGCCCCGGCGCGGCGAAGGAGAGGAAGTATCCCCCTCTCTTTCTACCGTGCAGCGAAAATGTATGCCTGCGCCTGCTGTTTCGTTTAGGCGGCGCACGGCGCAGGGCACTTGCGCGAATATTTTTTAATGTAATATAAATTGTTATGTTTGTGTACGATACCAAAATAAATGAATATTATATTTTACCACATAAATGATACTACTTTTATACTGATATTTACAGCAATTCGTGCAAAATTATTCCCTAACCATTCCAAAATATAAAAAATGCACAACGTTCATATTCTAGTTTTCACTTCTGCCGGCAATCCCGGAGGGCAACCCGTTGTTTTTTTTTTACATTTATATGACTTAAGAAGCGAAAAAAAATTAAATTACATTCATGGTTAGAAAACTGATATTTGCTGCGTAGTTCACATCAAATATACCTAACTGTATACTCCCGTCAAACGGAACCCGGTGATCGTATGGAATTCAGCATTACAGTATGCATTCGATTTTTAATAAAGTTTTAGATCGCTCCGAGGCAAGCGAGATCCGTTTACCACTCTTTTTACTGCCGCCCAATTTCGAGGCATAAAGCCTTTCGATATTTGATTTAGAAACGGAATTTGGTTTATTAGCGTCGGCTTTAATAATAGCATGGTGTGAATTGGATGTAAATTGGGGATTTCCATAATGTTAAATTGTACATTCCTGATACTGAAAACATGAATGGTCAAGTTTTACTCGGCTATTTAAACTTAAACTAGCTGAACCCCGCGATTCTCCCGCATTCCCAGGATAAAAAGTAGCCTATGTCTTTCTCCATACCATAGGCTATCTGCATGCCAAATTTTATAATGATCGATTGAGTAGTTAAGGTGTGAAAAGGCAACAAACAAACAAACTCAGATTCGCATTTATAATAGGATTAGATACTAGTAAGTTAAATAACATTTCATATCCGTTAGGTGCTTCAGCCACAATATCCTCATTTCTACTGAGACCGTCGCGCGTCGTATTTGAAGTTCAACTTTTATGTTAAGTTAATTTTTAGATCCCTTGGGACAGCGGGTAAGACCGCGGGCGAAAACAAGTTATAATATTAAGACAAATATTGCCCAAAAGTCAATATTATACACGCAATGTAGTCGAAATTTATCCAACCTGAAGAGGTTTATTTTTGTTGCTAAAGCAAATTCAAATTCATAATTAAAATCATTTATTCAAATAGACCTTCGCAGGCACTTAAAAGTCTGACTCTAATACTCTAATACCGGCTCGGTAGGTTGCATTTTCTGAGATAAGCCGGCAATAAACTCGGCAATTACTCTTTACAAAACAAGCTTAGATTCATTACATAATATTTATATTATAATCGCACTGACAACAATTGCGTGCCCCGGCGCGGCGGCAACACTACAAAGTACTGAATAAGTAAATAAATAGCAAACTTACGCAGACCAGCCCCTACAAGTAGCATCTGTTCATAATATATACCAACAAGGTAAAAAATTTGGTATAAATAGATTTATTTATTATATTTGTATTTACAATACTGTGTTTTCTACGTGCTGTTTTACAAAAAACTTAAACCGACTTCAAAGTATACTAAGAAGTAGGTAATCCAATCCTGATCTGATGACAACGGGACCAAACGGGAAGTGTACCATTTCAATTAAAAAATGAATTTTCCAAATCGGTTTATAAATGACGGAGTATGAGGTATCAAACATAAATAAAAGCAAAAAAATAAAATAAAAAATACAACCGAATTGAGAATCTCCTCCTTTTTTTGAAGTCGGTTAAAACATTTCATAATAATGAAATATATAATAAACTAGCTGTCTCGCGCGGTTTCACCCGCGTTCCCGTGATAAAAAGTAGCCTATGTCACTCGGGGATAGTGTAGCTTCCCAACAGTGAAAGAATTTTTCAAATCTTTCCTCTTTATAATATTAGTTAGACTAGTAATAAGTACAACGTTCATACAATGTTCATTTGAACTCCGAAATGCTATTAGTGAATTGAGCAAAAGTTATAAAAACGAATCATAAATATCTGGCTGAGAGAAACATGCACGCCTATCGCAGAGCGCATTTGAAGTGAGATTGCGGTTCCGTTTCTAAATTTGAAATTTGATAGTGATCGCTGGACCGGAGGTGACGTGATGTATCCGGCAAGTGTCCGGGTCGGCGTCGGTCGACGGTTGCCGGATCTGAACGAATGTCGATTCCAACTAATCATACTCGAGAGGTGTGATTTGTGTTACAAGATCTGTTGTATTTTTGGGGCTGGAAGTTTCAATGCATTTTTATTTCCGTGGGGTTATAAAGACAACGTTATGTTTAAAAAAATGGAAGCATTGTTGAAGTGTGACAAATTATTGAATAACTATCCTATGATATGGGCCAGTTCCACCTATCGCGCCGCAGGACGTGGGTTCGATTCCCACACAGGAGATGCATTTGTGTGCGCAAACATGAGTCTGTATATCCTGAGTCTGGGTGTAATTACGTATATTAAGTATGTATTTACAAACAAAAAGTAGTATATGTATTATATCAGTTACTCTGCTTGTTTGGGATCAGATGACCGTATGTGAAGAATATCCCAGGATATTTATTTATCTACAAATCTTCTTCTACAAAGTCGCTTTCCGCGTCTGTCTCTCTGTATTTCCGCTAACTCTTCCTAAACCACGTAACAGATTTTGATGCGGTTTTCACCATCAGTTTTATAATTCTTCCATATATTTATATATGTAATGTTATATGTACAGAATATAAAAAATTACAGTGTTTTATAAACACAGAATTTTTCGCGCTTTCATTGCTAACGCTGACTTAACTTTACGAGATATATCAAAATGATTGTACTACAGAATTATGTATCTTAAAAATATCTACAAAAAATTCCGCGTTGGTCTATGTCTATATTCTACGGATAACCAACTATAACCATTTTTAAGGTTGCATGAGTCGCTGCTGGTGTACTGGCAGTGTGCGGAACCAGCGGAGTGGTCAGCATATTTTTCACCCTTTTTTACTATTAACAATTTTGCTATAACCATGCTACATTTCTATATAGTTTTTGTTTGCTTTTGACTGTCAATACCCCTCGATTTAAGGGTAACTCATGCGTGTGAAACATTTCACGGGTATCGTCACATCTCTCGTACTACCCCATAGGTAATGGAAACAGGGCTTTAGTTTAATCTCCTCAGAGCCTTCATGCCTCGCCACCCATTTGAGTAGGAGCGTGGGACGCGGCTGATGCTGTTATTCGACCGTTTGGTTGTATAAGCGTTACAACTGACCTTTAAGTTCTATATGGAAGTCATGATTGAAGGATGTTTTGAGTGAAATTTATTTCATATCAAAGAAGATCAGATTAAATAAGGCCAAACACCAAGGAAAACATGTTCAGAGATTGTATCGCAGGCTAACCATAGCGATCATGCGTCATCATCACACAGGATTCCGGAATTTCACTTTAAAACAAGAAGTATAAAGCCCGTTGGGTTGCGCATCAAAACGTATTTGTTTCAAACACAAGTCTCCGATTTGCGGTGGGGGGGACCGATTGAAATTGGTTGGCGCAAAGGAGACTGGTCTTTTATAATTTGTTTGATCGTATGTTGAATAACAGTTTCCTTTCTTTTGACAAGCTTGTGTTGAACCGCACTTTGTGGTGAGAGGCAACCGGAGTCGGTGCAGTGGTTATCTTAGTTAGGCGAGGATTATAAATTTCTACCTATACATTATTAAAAACCAAAATGAGAAATGCAGTCATGTGTGAAAATAATAAGGGAACTCCTATATGTGATTGTAATCAAACTGAATGGAGAACGGTATGTGTGAATTAATGAAAGAGCTGTTCAATGATCCTTCCCCGCATAAAATGAGTTGACTCAAACAGCTGAAAGAATCCGTAGTATCAGCGAAAATGGAAACAGACGAAATTCGATTCGATAAAAATTTCTTATTGTTCACTTTTACTCATTCCGTTAAAAGGGTTGTGGAATGGAAATTATAATATTTAGAAAAGTATTGCAAGTACAGATTTAATGCATGGGATATAAAAAAAAAATTATCTACACCCATGCTATAAATCCTTTATTAAAGTTCCTGAAACAGTTAGCTTATTGCCAACATTAAAACATCCGGTGTCATGGTAACCATTATATCTTCCAAAACAGTGTATAATGTTGTACTGAATTTCGTTATGCAACTCCTTTATTTTTGCTTTTTCGGTCCATTCCTTACTCATCAAACAGCCACATTCTCCGTGGTATCCCTATGAATTAAAAAAAAAATACATTTTCATGCAGGCACGTTTCACTATCAGAGCGCCGTAATAAAAAAAACTTGGAGGTTATTCGAATTCACATCGTATCCCGCCATTTTGGTTCGATATTAGAATTGCAGTTTATTACTTTGTTGTTTACAAAAATGAACATGGGTAGATAAAGTCTTGTATGCAACTGTACATAATTAGGTATTAAAACCCTCATGTCCCCACATTCGTGTTTTAATACCCCTTATTTATAACAGTTGCATAAATAACTATTATGTTGAACAAATGTTATCGATGACTATAAATACTTTGCCACGAACTGAATGTTTAAATCATTGCATAACCCATTCGGCTTCAAATGAATTAGTTTCATATATCACAGTCTGTCTACGTTTAGTGTCAATAGCATTGTGTTTACATCACTATCATTCTTGATTTATTATTTACCTACCAACTCCCTTTGTGTAAGAATATCTCTGCTTTGCGAGTCTTGAAGTTAGCGTGAGATGAATGATTTCTGTGTGATAATAACATTGTTTATTCCGTGATAAGAACTTGTTTGTTTAGTTAAACAAACAAGTGTTTAGTCAAACAGCAAAAAGTTTTTAAGTCCACTGTTGGACATAGGCCTCTCCTAGAGCGTGCCACTCCTTCCTGTTTCTTGCCACCCGCAGCCAGCCTAGTCCGGCCACTTTTTGATGCAGTCCATCGGGCTGGAGGGCACCCCACACTACGTTTGCCAAGACGCGGTCTCCACTCTAACACTCTGCTCTATGGACCGCCAGTAAATATACCATCATATTGGTGTTAGCCATATCTACCATATATAAATAAAGAGATAAAGTTTGGGTGTAGAAGGGTGTACTGAGAGTGTAAGTTCTTTCACTAATAACCCGAATAATAAATAATTAAAGAAGTTACATTGTCCCCCAATGCTATGGGATACATTTCATCTAAGGAATACGAGTGAAGTTGCAGGAGACAGCTAGTCTTCAGTACATTGGTAATAGTATCTGTTTCCAGTACGTAAAAAAAAAACTTATTTGTGGTATGCGATGCAAAACGGAGTCGTCAGTCAAACGAGCAGGCTATCTGGAAATGTTAAATCCATCTTACGTAATATTTGTATTCAAAGACAAAGTTTAAATCTCTAGACGGGTATTTATGAAGGTTTAAGCTACTGAACCTACCTCCGGTTTGAAAGCAAGCTTTCAACTGAGAAGAACTGGTAAGAAAATCTGACAGCCTTTATAATTTTGTTTCTGATTTATGTTTTTGATTTTTAATTTTTATTTCGATTTAGGTTTTGATTTAATTTTTATAATGTGTTTAAAATCAAAATTTTACAATAGTATTTAATATTGAAATTGCTCTGTCTTACCATTGCGTAGTGTAAAACAATATTTTTTTGGGAAACTGTTTTAAGGTGGTACCCATGAGATAAGCAAGCTTAGTTTGGGTCCACAGGAAAACTACTGTATAAATAGAATAAAAGAAACAAAAAACCCGACTGCGTAAAACAAAAATTAACTGAAAAGAGAAAAACAAGCTCTTTAATATATAGCATTTTGAATATAACTTTAATGCTATTAGGTATTGCAGTCGGGGACAAACCAATAACCTCAGTATGTATTTTTTTTTGTAAACTTTGTTTATCCCCGACTGGAATACCTAATAGCATTAAAGTTATATTCAAAATGCTATATATTAAAGAGCTTGTTTTTCTCTTTTCAGTTAATTTTTGTTTTACGCAGTCGGGTTTTTTGTTTCTTTTAATAATTTAATTTATTTCAGACTTTTTAGTTTTATACAGAATTAATTGTATGTTATATATTAGTAAGTAAATGAGCGGTACGGTAAAGGAACGCTAATAACCATCGCAACTCTGAGTTACGTACGGTAACGGCTCAGTACTTACTTACTGTCCATGCATTAAACGTGGTTTTTTGCAGTTTACGTCAAAATGGTAACATAAAAGTATTACAATATATACATGTATGGAATGGTCTGTTTACAAGCTTTCATTTGATACCCATATTGTTATAATAACGAAACTTTTGTTTTTAATACCCCCCCTACTTTTTTATTCGGAGGCGCCATATAAAAATAATATACCCTATGACACTCCTCCAGTCAAGACGAATCTAACGACACCTCATATGTTTAAATCTATCAAGCCGTTTAGGCTGCAGAGCGGCACAAAGAAATAGACATACATACATACATACATACATACATACATACATACATACATACATACATACATACATACATACATACATACATACATACATACATACATACATACATACATACATACATACATACATACATACATACATACATACATACATACATACATACATACATACATACACTCGAAAAACATAACCCTCCTTCCGGGTCAGTCGGGTAAAAATATACTAAATTAAGGCAAGAGATTTGTTATTGTGTTCTATGATAGATAGTATTTTAAAAATAAATAAATTTGAATTTGAATTATGACTTTTCTTTTATGTGCGCTAAAAAATAGCTTTGCCTAAGTTATGATTTCTGTGAGTTTCACCCATAGTTTCACCCGCGTTCTCGGGAATAAAAGTAGTCTAAAGTGTGCTAAAGAATTGTTCGACTTGATGCCCACGGCTACCTTCCACCATCGCAACTCTCGCCATCGATGGGGAGCCCGTCCTCACACATTGAAACCAGAATTGTTTCGAACTATGCCGGCTCAAAGGAGTTTTCTTCTGCGGACGCTCGAGCTGCCCGCCGTGGTTTTCACAATATACCATGGGGTTCTTCAAAAAGGGTGTGAAGAGATTTCTTCAGGGTCGGCAACGTGCGATTGATACCCCTGGTATTACAAGCGTCCATAAGCTACGGTTAATTGTTTGCCATCTTAGTGGTATAAAGAAAAAAAAACCTATGGCACTCAGGAAAATTTAGCTGTTAGTAATTCTGGAGATTACCTCCTACATAGAAACTTAAAAACTTTATAATATTATTAATATAGATAAAGATTAGTGTATATAATAGTCTACGGATATTATCTAAATAATCTATTTTGTATAATAAAATTGTATATAGCTGAAGCATTTTCATTATACCAAGACACTAATGTAAAGATTATTGATTCTTCTAAGAGTCGATGTTTGATAAATGAGTTTAACCAAAGCTTTTTAGCTCTTTGGTAAATTACTTTTAAGATAAGTTCATCAGTTTCTACGCAAGTCATTTTATTGAACATTAATTATAGTGAGTTAGAAAATATTATTTAAAAAAAAGTATATTCATACCATCATTTAGTTTTTTTTTTATACTACTTAGGTAGCAAACAAGCATACGGCCCGCCTGATGGTAAGCGGTTCCCGCAGCCTATGGACGCTTGCATCACCAGGGGTGTTACTCGCGCGTTGCCGACCCTGCAGAAATTTCTTCACGTCCATTTTGAAGAACCCGTAAGAAGTTACGTTACGACATGAGCTACAAAAAAAAAAACACCGGGTCTTCCATTAAATCCCCAGGCCTGATGTTAGGCTAAAACCACCCATAACTTGAATATTATTTACGAAACTTGAATATTCAAATTAGTATTTATTATTTGCAAGCTCAAAACTTAAGCTTGTTTCATTGGTTAATTTACAAGAGCCTGGTTTAAATATAGGCAAATTGTTTTATCAAGAGACACTTGAAGCAGTTAGAAGTTACGCCAACGGAGATTTCATAAAAGCTTTCGGGGAAGAAAAGCTAAAACTATATTAGGGCAAAATTTAAGTTTAAATCTGGATGAATGTGGAAAATTTATGAACTAAACCTTTTTTTTTAGTCGCAAGAATAGGTATACGTATTTCTACTTTGTTTTGATAATTGTATTTTTTTTACCAAAAGCCAAACAAACAACTTATCAGGGTCGGCAACGCGCGAGTGATACCCGGTGTTGCAAGCGTCCATAGGCTACGGTAACTGCTTACCGTATGCTTGTTTGCCACCTTAGTGGTATAAAAAAAAACATGGAAAACTCCATAAAAAGGTCTCAACATAAATTATTCCTATAAAAATATGAAACAATCCCAATTGAGGTAGTTGACGCATCAAAAGTTGTGCGATAAATCGAATCAATTAGTTGAGGTGTTAAATAGAATGGAGTTTGGGACCCCAGACGCTTTTCATTAATCCCTTCTGTATTTTGACACACGGCTCTCACTTTCTACGAGCGTAGCTAAATGCCATTGCAGACAGTGGATGCAGACATGTTAGCATATGCAGCGACGCACCTAAATTATATACTCACATGCATACCCGTCCTAGCTAGTACAGTAAATTCTATTAGGGTCTATAGTTCTGCGTTTAGAGTTCTACGTGCGTTCTTCTTGACCAACGCGGTCGCTGTCTGCAATGATCATAAGCGCCGCATAGATTACAGCGAACGCGGAACGCAGAACTCTGACCACAGAACTCTAGACCACTCGCTGCGGGATCGGCGCCTTTAGAATAATCTGAATGATATTATGTATCAAACTGACAAGACACAGATAAATTACACAGTTACATGCATCCGCGTCCTAGGCGTAGTAACACGATAAAAGTATATAGATACATACATATAAATAGAACGTTACTACCACAGTAAACGTACCGTGGTACAGTAGTACCCAACTGAAATGGCGCTTCGTAAATCTTCGTTCTTTAACAAAATAATGCTTAAAACTTACAATCAACCTTAGATCACTACTATAAGGTTCATAATACACTGCAGTTGTTAGTTCCGTCTCACTCGCAAGTCACGCCTCTCCGCACGGCGCGCGCTAACATGGCGGCAGCTGCCGACCAATAGCGTTTCCCGCGCTTTGAAAATGTATCTTCTGCGCAGGTACATCGGTAAGCCATTATATTTTTGTACTGTGACTGTAGTAATGTTTGTTACCAAATTATCCAACACATTTTTCAGCTTGTCAATCTTTCTGTCTGTGTATTAAAGTGGGCCCGACGTTCATACTTTTCGGATAATGACCAGTTTTCGCTTTCAAACTGAACAATAATCGAACTCGTATCAAATAAAGCTATTAAAACTTCACCCCATTCGGCCCGCATTACGTTTTGTTATTTTCACTTGTTCTTTTGTTATGTTTTTGGGATTTTGCAATGGTTTTAGATGTGTCACGAATTTGTTTATGAATAAAGTTTTGTATATCGAGTAAATATGTATTGGGTATTAAATATTATTAATGAATAATGATTTGACGATGTTTTATATAATCTGAATCTATTTTTTAAGATAATAATATTACTCATCATGGTGAGATAGCGGTCAAACACAGGCATATTCACAGTAAAATTACAGTTTAAAAAAACTAAAAAACACGCTTTAAAAAGCCCTGTACTAAAAAGTGTTAAATAATTATAAAATTGAACCTGAATATATTCTCTGTCTATCCCGTAAGGGCCTAAATGTAAGCAAATTTTGTAATTAAGTTCAATATTTGAATGACCCTGAAAACCATACATGGTCAACGTTCATCTCAAGACAATTCCAACAAGCCCAAACACGGCTAGTATACGATGCTCCACTATGGAGTTCCAGTGCTTACTCTCCTACTCCATCATCAGACCCTGAAAACCATACATGGTCAAAGTTCATTTCATGACAATTCCAACAAGCCCAAACACGGCTAGGAAACGTTGCTCCGTTATGGAGTTCCAGTGCTTACTCTCCTACTCCATCATCAGACCCTGAAAACCATACATGGTCAAAGTTCATTTCATGACAATTCCAACAAGCCCAAACACGGCTAGGAAACTTTGCTCCGTTATGGAGTTCCAGTGCCTACCTTCCGGATCCATCATCAGATCAGCTCGATGGTACCAAATTATTGTATTGTCATCGGTACTTGATAAGTGAGCAAAATTTCAATTTAATCTGACGTCTGGAAGTCGATTAAAATTACGTTCGAAGATTCCTTTACATACATTCATACATACATACATAGATACATACATAGATACATACATACAGGTGAAGCTAATAAAAGCGTGTTAAAAACAAAAAACAATAGTGTGATATACTTACTATTTTTTAATCGACTTAAAAAAAGGAGATTATTAATTCGACACGTATGTATGTAATATTATTGTAACTGCAATATATTCACATATGATAATCTATTAGGGCTTCCAAACAAATATACAAAATTTCATAGGTGTATGTATGTTTGTGTGTATGTATGTTTGTCCACGCATATCTCCGAAGATATTAATCGGATTGTAACCATTATTTTTTTATTGACTTACATTTATTTCAACTTAGGGAACAGTGCAAGTTTAATCGAAATTGGTTCAGTCGTTTTCAAGATATGGACAAATATGTGTGACGGCCTGGCTTATTGATACGAGCTACGGGTGTGGTGTCAAAGGAAAAATATCTCAAAACCTTGGTCAAATTCTAGTGAATTTAAGAAAAACTAAAAACGACGAAATAAAAAAGTAATTTAAAAAAATGAAATCGACTTCATAATACAGTAAAAAGTATGAAATAACTCTAATCTGACACTTCAGCACGACGTATTCCATTGAAAATATTTCGCTGACTTCAAATCAGTGTCAGATTAGAGTTATTTCATACTTTTTAGTGTATTCTGATGTCGATTTAATTTTTTTAAATTTCTTTTTTTTACTTAAGTTTTTTACTACTAAGGTAGCAGAAAAGCATACGGTTCACCAGTTGATAAGTAGTTAAGTTGCCGATCTATTAATTAATTACCCCTCGTCTATACCAGCTATCAATCAAATAGGTAATTAACTTGCATCGCACTGAATAATATACATAACAAGCTGCCCCCCACGGTTTCACCCGCGTTCCTGGGATAAAAGGTAGCCTATATTACCGGGGATAATGTAGCGTTATACTAGTGAAATAATTTTTCAAATCCGACTGGTAGTTCCAGAGATTAGCCCGCTTAAACAAGTAAAAAAGAAACAAAAAACGTCTTCCGCTTTTTATTATAATAGTATTATAGGTATATATCATATATACTGTAGCTTTTCTTTATTACAAACGAAAAAAAAACTTTTTTTTACAAAATAATATTCCGCTGCCGCACCCATGTTACAGTCGCTCAGTCAAACATTCTGGTACTCACTTAGCAATCCAGTTGGCCTCGTTTGTCGGTTAAATTACTATTACCCTTTGATATTTTAGCTTAGAATAAAAACGGTAGTTTTTACGGCAATTTAAATGCTTTTTAGTAAATTGCCATAAAAAAAATTATTTAGCCGTCAAGGGGTAGGCAAAAGTGACTGTAATTTACTGAAGTGTTTTACTTAGGTAGTAAGCAATCCCAGGAGCCTATAAAAACATTTTTGATTAGGTATTCAAATTCATAAAACTCTTATATTTTTATATCGGTTGAGATTCTTCGGTCGTACAATGTTTCGAGTCTTGAAACAGACAAATTTAATTATATCAATCTAAAATGCAATAGATAGATTTTTTCATTGAATCAATCAAAGAGAATGATTATTATGAGGTAAATATTTTTCCATACCTAGTAACAAAGAATTTCAGTTATTCAACAACAATTTTCAACAATATTCAACAACAATCTTTCCGCCAATCGATTTCACCTGCGTTCTCATACCTAACCTAAATGTTAACCCATTATATATTCTGTCTGTGTGCCAAATGTCATCAAAATCAGTTCAGTAGTTTTTGCGTGAAAGACTCGCAAACATCCTAACATCCCCATAAACTTTTGCGTTTATAATATTAGTAGAGAGTCCCTACTCTACTCTACTGTATTTTATATTCTCTAGCTTTACATTATTTCATTAACCCTTGAATGAAATAATGTAAAGCTAGACAATATAAAATACATACATAAATGAAGCACAACGTTGGACGTTCTAAATGTTTCGAAGTATAGGTAAGTCCATAGATTATGAGTTTACCCCAATCAACTTTTTGAACATCGCTGTACATAAATAAGAAAATTAATTATTTTTTAATACAAAAAAAAGACCGGCCAAGTATGAGTCGAACTCATACACGGAGGGTTCCGTGTAATATTAACTAACTCAACTTTGCTATAAAAAAACGCCAAAAATATTGAATGAAAGGTAAATTGCGGTTTACGATTTATGACGTATTAAAAAAACTACTTACTAGATCTCGTTCAAACCAATTTTCGGTGGAAGTTTGCATGGTAATGTACATCATATTATTATATTTTTTTTAGTTTTATCATTCTCTTATTTTAGAACTTACAGGGGGGACACATATTTTACCACTTTGGAAGTGTCCTCTCGCGCAAACTATTCAGTTTAGAAAAAAAATTATATTAGAAACCACAATATCATTTTTGAAGACCTATCCATAGATACCCCACACGTATAGGTTTCAAGATTTTTTTTTTTGAGTTTCAGTTCTAAGTATGGGTAACCCCCAAAATGTATTGTTTTTTTTTCTATTTTTGTGTGAATATCTTAATGCAGTTCACAGAATACATCTACTTACCAAGTTTCAACAGTATAGTTATTATAGATTCGGAAAAAAGTCGGACAGACAGACAGAGAGACATGACGAATCCATAAGGGTTCCGTTTTTTGCCATTTGGCTACGGAACCCTAAAAAGGTTAATCAAGGTAAGAGATTATTTTAAGGACATTCCTAAAGACCGCTAAAATAAGACCTTCCTCTCATTCCTCTTAGAAAAATACTTAATGAAAATAGATCTTGTTTATCGAATAAGTAAACTGCTGAACAATTTCAAATATTTAATTATATCCAATAAATCTGCCATCTAAATAAATTCACAGAAGCCTTTGGAAAATGTCGGCCTACGACAAAAGTTAAGAGTAATGGATGAAATAATTATGAACTTGAACATTATTTTACCTGAATCTGTGGTCACATTTTCAAACTTTGTATGGGTAAAAAGTGATATAAATCTACGTACGAAAATCATAATATACATAGGAAATAATGCCAGAAGTATCCAGCGGAAATAAAATGTATTTGACTTTCTTTCAAAACAATAAATGTTTTTTTTTATATATTTGACAATTACTAGTTGCGGCCCACGGTTTCACTCGCGTACCCGAGGAATATCCTACCCAACCCTAAACTAACGGTAAGTTTTCTTGAAATTTCAAAGTTTCTACGCAACTTTCTTAATTTTTTTCCGTAAGAACCTTCTCCAGAGTATTAAAAAACTTAAAAAAAAAATGGATGATATCGATAAAATCGTTCTCAAGTTATAACGTTACCAAGGGAAATAGGGATTCATTTTTATGTATAGACATTGTTGGTGACTGTACTATAGCAAAGGTTTAGAATTTTTTTGTTAAAGAAAAAATGAAATCCCCAAATTAAAATTCAAGTACGAAAGTTCTTACGAGATAACCGATACGGGATTGCCGGCAAAAATTATCTTTACAAGCAAAAACCGGACCTGAAACTTGGCTAAGTGCCACTTGTTAGTAAGTTCTGAAAACAATGTGTTCATAGTAAGCAAAGTTCCTTTGGTTGCCACAAGCGAAGATGGCGACCGGAAGTTTGGGGAGAGTGGTTGCCGCAAACAAACATGGCCGCTACTACCGTTTCCGGTTGATTACTCGCCTGAAGGTTATTGATGAATGGTTTTGTAGATGTAATGTAGTTGAAGACCGTGGGCGGGTCTTAATCGTGCGAAATATTTGAGGTCTTGTTTATAGTGAATGTCTTAGGTAATTTTACTTGATAATGTACTAACCTCATAACAAACTGTTTGATTTAGAAGTTCAGTAGTTAAGCTTGGTTTTGTTCCATGCAAATTATTATGTAACTAGATATCTACGTTTTCACAAACTAGTCTAGCTCTCTTACTTGCCAATAAAAGTCCTGTAAAAGCCATTTTAGCAAAATAAAAAAAAATAAAAATAAGTAAACGCGAGTTTGGATTTTCGTAACTTTCAAATCTTCATACTATTTTAATTTTTATTTCGTATTATATTTATATGTTTTTATGATCAGTTTTAAATATTAATATTTTAATTTCAGTTTTTTACACTCATGTCTATACTACATTATTATTGTTCACGACTACACCCTTTAACATGCCTCTATCGTCCCTCGACCCGCACATAACACATTATGCTATGTATGCCTGCCCACTCCAATGTAAATAAAGATCTTATAATTATATTATATACCTACTTTACATAAGCTAAGTTTAGAATAAGAAATTTTATATTGTTTACTTTAAGGTTGTAGGCTATTGTTTATGTACTAGGATGTTTTGTTGTTTGTTATTTTGTAGTTATTGATAGTTTTACATTGTTTTTGTATTAGATATAAGCATTTTTAAATAAAGAATTTTGATAGGGCTCTCGCACGGTATTGCCACTTTTCAACATTGATCCGTTGCCATAGCAACCGATTGTATATTGCTAATAATAATAATATTGCACTGTAATCATTTACAAATCTGACATAGGCATGCGCAAAGATTAAAATTACAATATAAACAGCGCAGTCAGGCCCATACGGCACTCATTTCTCTACGCACTCTCCTTACATGAACAAGTCAGAAAGAGGCAATACTGCAGTACAAGTTTCAAGATTATTTCACCGCACAAATCGAGTTTCATTTCAAGCTGCTCGTACCCGTCCAGACCTCTACTCCTGGTAGGGTTCGTCAACAGCGTTTGGTCCATCGACGTCGGATAGAAAAAAGAAAAATCAAGAATCAGTGCAAGAAGCTTCGGTATTCTTCCGCTTCGGTTCGTCGGGCTTGTTAGCAACGAACATTGGAAGATCGGGGCAGATTGTGCAAGCTGTGGGTTCTCAAGGGCATTGGAATTGGCGCGGTTCGAGGGGCAGGCAACGGCCGCGAACGTTGGGTTCGAGGGGCAAGCCACAGCCACGAACGCAAATCGGTGCCCAGCGGCGAGACTACACGGCGGGTATCATCGAGACTACTGCAGCGTGTGGACGACACGGCGTGTACATCGAGACCACTGCAGCGTGTGAACAACACGGCGGGTATCGTCGTGACCACTGCAGCGAGTGAACAACACAGCCGGTCGAGACTTCGGGTTCACCGAGGAAGAGTGGCGGACACAGTCAAACGTCTTTGTTTCTTACGCGGTGCGCCGCGGCTCACGTCTACCACCTAACGGTGACAAACGGTAGAGTGAGTTAACGCCTGTTGGCGGGAGTAGTGGACCGGACGACACTACCAGTGGTGCCTTTGTCAAGGCGCACTGTACAGTCTGATCGCGCCAGTAAGGTGTGGGTGAAGTAGACGGCCTCTTGAGGGCACGGCTGAGGGTGTGGACGATCCCCCCATACCTGAGCACGCTACTTTCACTCATATCCCTCTGCCGGGCGGTTCCCACCTTTCCAATCCTGCACGTTTCCATTCCTGGGAGAGCGTGTTCCGAAGAACCACTCAAACAGGCTGATAGGGTTGTAGGGACGTTAGGGAGGTAGGAAAATAGGGAAGACGGCATGGAAGATCTCCCCCAGGCGAAGATGAGCACCAGGAGTCAAGCAAGAAGAAACAAGACGCAGTCCAGGGAGGAAGAGGAGTCAGCTCCGGAGAGCAGCATGAGGAGTTCTCAGAAGGAGACTCCTAGCACGGTGCAGAGTGGAAGCACCGAGAACACAGACAGCACGGGTACGGGTACCGAAAGTACAGAGAGATCCGAGCAGTCACGGAAGGACAGAACGTCCAAAACCAAGGAGGTACGCGTGTCAAGGGAAGGTACGGTGGTAAATCGGACCGGGCCACGAAGAGCATCAAATTCGGTGATTTCATCAAGTTCAGCGCAAAGGAGAGCCGCATTAGAAGCACGATTGGAACTCGAGCGAAGCCAGAAAGAGAAGGCAGATGCGGCTGTTGCAATGGCGAAGACCAAGCTGGAATTGATCGAACTTCAGGACGAGGAAGACTCATCGGATGCGAGTGACGTGGACAACAGCGATTACGTATCGGATTGGGTGGAGAAGTCACGACAGAAATCCATTCAACGACAGCGCGAGGGAAACCTCAAGAAAAATGGGATGCCGGAAAAAGGGGACGTGTCAACCCTTGCATCCGCGATCGTGAGCGCGATCAAGAGCGTGAAGGAAAGCAAGCCTGCTCCTGCACCGAAGTACATAAACGAGTTGCATCATTTCGACGGCAACCCGAGAGAGTGGATAGCTTTCAAGGCTATCTATAGAGATACCGAAAAATATTTCTCTGACATCGAGAATGTAGCCAGACTGCGAAGGGCTATCAAAGATCAAGCAAGAGAGTCCGTCAAGTCGCTTCTGTATACCAACACGCATCCTAAGGAAATATTGGAAGCATTGGAAAGAAGATTTGGTCGGCCCACACATCTCATAAAGAGTGAGATAGCAGCTATCAACAAGCTGCCGCCCATGTCCAACGACATAAAGGGCATAGGCATATTTGCCAGCGCAGTGGCAAATAGTGTCAACGTCATCAAGCAAATGAATCGCAAGGATTATTTATACTCAAGCGATTTGTCAGAAAAAATAATTGACAAAATGAACATGAACGTGAAATTCAGATGGTACGAGTACAGATCAAGCAAAGAAGACGAACCCATACTGATTTCACTATCAGAATTCCTCAACAACATTGCGGATCAATTCGAAGCATACGACGTGTCAACTACGGAGTTCGTCAAGAAAAAGAGAGAACCATTCCGCAGTCGACCACTACGCAGTCAGAAGGTCAATACCACCAACTTTGCACAGTCTGACAGCGAGAGCGACACTGAAACTGAAAACAACTACGATAGCGACTCTGAGTTCGAGAGAGAGAGAGCTATTACGTTGAACGAGACACCGGTGAAAGAGAGAGAAGATATTGTCCTCGCAACTACCGGAGGAAAACAACAACCAATCACATGTCTCGTCTGTAAAAAAGAACATGGACTAGTGAAATGTCCTCAATTTCTCAAGGAAACCGTGAAAAATCGATGGGAAATTGTTAAGAAACTAAAGGTGTGTTTCAAGTGCCTGAAATCGAACCACAGACACTCAACATGCAAAGCCAACCCGTGTGGAGAAAATAATTGCACGAGGCAACATCATGCATTACTTCATGAAAAACCTGAAAAAGAAGAACTGAAAATCGCGTCTGTAAACCACCTAAACTCAACAAAGGCATACCTAAAGATCGTTCCTGTAGAGTTATGCGGACCTACCGGTACTAAAACCGTGGCAGCCCTCCTCGACGAAGGATCCACCGTAACATTGTTATTGAACGAGGTTGCCGACGAGATAGGAGCCGACGGACCCACAGAAGTTTTAACAATAGAGGGCATTAGTGGACAGCAAATGAAGACGAACAACTCGCGCCAACTCAAGCTACGTATAAAGGGCCTGTTCGCTAGAAACTACGAAAACTTGAGAGCCTACACTATCAACGAACTCAACCTCACATCGCAATCAGTGCGACAAGACGATATCGCTGGATGTGTCCACCTTTACGACATCCAAGATCAGATCCAATACGAAAGGATGAAACCAGCTATTTTGATTGGCCAAGACAACTGGCACTTGATTGTCACAAGGGAGTTAAAATCAGGAAACAGCAATCAGCCGGTAGCATCATTAACTAGCCTCGGCTGGATACTACATGGATGCAGGTCGGAAGCACCAAAGCCAGTTTCGTTCGTGGGTCACCTACAAAAGAAAAACGAGGACATCGAATGCTTAATCAAGTCACATTTCGACCTTGACTCTTTGGGTATAACACCCAAGAAGCCAGCAAGCGACCCGGAACAACGAGCGCTCGCAATACTTGATAAGACAACGAAACGTCTCTCCGATGGAAGATTCGAATGCGGGTTATTATGGCGAACCGATAATGAAACGATGCCAAACAACCGCGCCAACGCTATGCAACGATTGATAGGTATTGAGAAGAAAATTGCAAAAAATGAAGATTTCAGGAAAAAATACACTGAACAGATTCAAAACCTATTAGCAAGCGGATATGCGGAACCAGCAACGAGTCAACCGACATCATCTCGAACATGGTATTTACCCCATTTCGCCGTCGTACACCCACAGAAGGGCAAAATGCGCTTAGTATTTGACGCAGCGGCGCGCACAAACGGAAAGAGCCTTAACGACGCATTATTGTCTGGCCCAGACCTACTTCAATCACTATTCGGCGTTTTAATACGTTTTCGAGGCGGACCGATCGCCGTCGCAGCCGATATCAAAGAAATGTTCTTGCGAGTAGGCATGCGCGAAGAAGACAGAGATAGCTTGCGTTTTCTATGGAGAGAAAACGAGACAGACTCCGAACCCCGCGAATACCGAATGAAGTCATTAATTTTCGGTGCAACGTCGTCTCCATGCTCAGCTATCTATGTAAAGGACAGAAATGCCCAGGAATTCAGTCAAGAACAACCGGACGCTGTATATGCTATACAAAGATGTCACTATATGGATGACTACCTACAAAGTTTTCAAACTGTCACCGAAGCCAAAAACACGGCACAACAAGTCGATCGTATCCACCGGGCCGGCGGATTCGTGCTGCGAGGATGGGCATCGAACGACACACAAGCAATTGAAAGCTTCGAGAAGAACTCTCAAACCGATCAGGTCCCATTAGGGCAAGATCAGACTGAGAAAACATTAGGCATGTTATGGAATGTCAAAAAGGATGCAATGCAATACACACTTAACTTGCGAAACACACCTCAGGAGGTGAAAGAAGGAGTCAGACCACCGTCAAAAAGGGAAGTCACCAGTGCGGTGATGTCAGTGTTCGACCCCTTAGGACTAGCCACGCCCGTCCTTATACAAGGAAAAAAGCTTATACAACAACTCTGGCGAGCTGGGACCGACTGGGATGAAAGCATACCCGACACACTCATGGAAGACTGGATGAGGTGGCTCGACAGCCTGGAACATCTGCAACACCTAGACATACCCAGGTGCACTAGCTCGTGCGAAGAGGGAGAACTGCACACGTTCGTGGACGCGAGCGAGAGCTCCTACGCAGCAGCTACATACTGGAAAACCACAGAAAACAACAAAACCAGCGTGAGATTATTAGCAGCAAAAGCTAAAGTAACACCACTGAAACCCACGTCAATACCTAGATTGGAGTTGCAAGCAGCGCTCCTAGGTTGCAGACTGGCGACCAATATTCAAAAAGAAATCCAAACAAAAGTCACAAAGAGATATTTTTGGTCAGACTCGCGCACCGTTTTAGCATGGATAAAAGCCGATCCGCGTACATTCAAACCATTTGTCGCGCACAGGTTGGCAGAAATCGAGGACTCAACCAAACCAACAGAATGGCGGTGGATACCCACCGACGAAAACGTCGCCGACGACGCCACCAGATCAACCCCGAGAAACTTTACCATTCATCATCGTTGGTTCAACGGCCCCGAATTTCTACAATACAACTCTAATCAGTGGCCGGAAGATAAGAGCGACCGCTCCATACCTACCACAGGCGAAGAAAAGTCTAAAATCGTAGCCACCATACGACGGACCGAAATACCTATTCCCGACGTATCGAGGTTTTCTTCGTGGACACGCCTACAACGAGCTACGGCACGATTATTACACAGCGTTGACATATTCAAAGCCAAGGTCAAGGAAAAACCGGAACCCGTCGCCGCCATAAAGAAAACCGTCAAAGACAAATCATGGAGAAAATACGAACGAAAACGTAAACAAACTCCTATCGAACGTGCGCCGACGATTACCACCCGTACCGTACCTTTACCCGTAGAGTACCTACAGTATGCCGAGACACTGCTCGTCAAAGCCATACAACAAGAAAGTTGGGCGAGCGAATTAAAATCGCTACGAAATAACCATGTACCTAACGAAAAAGATTCGCGCCTAAAAAGGCTAACATTGACGCTCAGAAACGACATAATAAGAATCGAAACTCGTATATCATCAGCTGACTGTGTGAGTGACACATACAAGGAACCCATAGTACTAGACGGCAAGCACCCGATTACAAAGTTGCTTATACAACAATATCACTGCGACTACAATCACGCCAATCATAATACAGTTATGAATGAAATACGCCAAAAGTACTACATTACTTCGCTACGAAACACGCTGAAGTCTATAACGCGAGAATGCGATTGGTGCAGAACGCACAAGTACCTACCTATACCGGCCCCCATGGGCGACTTACCACCAGAACGCCTACAACAACATCAACCGCCCTTCACATGCACCGGAGTTGACTATTTTGGCCCTCTTATCATATCAGTAGGCCGCAAACAAGAAAAAAGATGGGTCGCACTCTATACATGCCTAACTACACGCGCAGTGCACTTAGAGATAGTGCCGTCTCTGTCTGCCGACAGTATGATCTTATCACTCCGCCGAATGATAGCACGGCGAGGAGCGCCATCTATAATGTACAGTGATAACGGAACCAACTTTGTAGGCGCTAACAAGGACATGCAAATGGAACTGAAAAAACTGACTGATAAGGCTCAACAGAAAGGCATCAAATGGAAGTTCATACCTGCTGGGGCACCTAACATGGGTGGAGCCTGGGAGCGCTTAGTACGCTCTGTCAAGGTCGCGCTATCTGCCACCTTAAAATCTCGTCAGCCACGTGAAGAAGTCCTGCATACAATATTGTTGGAAGCTGAACACTTAATAAACTCACGTCCACTTACCGACGTCTCATTAGACCCTCAAGACAAAGAAAGTTTGACTCCAAATCACTTCTTAATCGGAAGATCGAGTGGCAACGTGATAATGGGTACATTCGACGACAAAAATCTAATAGGTACAGCCAACTGGAAAACTGTACAAAGATTGACTGATTTGTTTTGGAATCGATGGCTCACCGAATACCTACCTACTATAACACCTAGGTATAGTGCCAACTCCAAGGGATTCACCAACCCAGAAGTCGGAGACATCGTGTTCATCATCGATTCATCATTACCTCGAGGAGTATGGCCGAGAGGGCAGATTACCCATACTTACCCAGGCCCCGATGGCAAAGTTCGAGTAGTAGACGTTAGAACCACAGCTGGAGAGCTACGACGACCCACATCCCGCATAGTGAAGATAGCATGACGTCGTGAAACTCTGTATATGGTGCTCAGAAACTCATCTTCGCACGAGGGGGAGACTGTTCACGACTACACCCTTTAACATGCCTCTATCGTCCCTCGACCCGCACATAACACATTATGCTATGTATGCCTGCCCACTCCAATGTAAATAAAGATCTTATAATTATATTATATACCTACTTTACATAAGCTAAGTTTAGAATAAGAAATTTTATATTGTTTACTTTAAGGTTGTAGGCTATTGTTTATGTACTAGGATGTTTTGTTGTTTGTTATTTTGTAGTTATTGATAGTTTTACATTGTTTTTGTATTAGATATAAGCATTTTTAAATAAAGAATTTTGATAGGGCTCTCGCACGGTATTGCCACTTTTCAACATTGATCCGTTGCCATAGCAACCGATTGTATATTGCTAATAATAATAATATTGCACTGTAATCATTTACAAATCTGACATAGGCATGCGCAAAGATTAAAATTACAATATAAACAGCGCAGTCAGGCCCATACGGCACTCATTTCTCTACGCACTCTCCTTACATGAACAAGTCAGAAAGAGGCAATACTGCAGTACAAGTTTCAAGATTATTTCACCGCACAAATCGAGTTTCATTTCAAGCTGCTCGTACCCGTCCAGACCTCTACTCCTGGTAGGGTTCGTCAACAATTATATTACATTAACAGTATCATAGATTTATTTTTACATTTAATAATAAATCGCTCAAATGAGTCTGGTCAAAAAGATTGTTTAAATACCAACAAAAACATTTCTGTAGATAAGCCAAGATCGTTTGGCCGCAGGAAGTAAGGAAAATCTAGTCCAGCATTATAAATATTAATGTACATGCAAATTAAAATCTTTCTAAAAGTTTGGCATTATCCACTTTTATTGTTCTTTTTATTATTATAAATGGGTCTATCTTTATCTTAGTTTTAGTATAATTTTGCTTCTCCTACCTACTTAAAGGTACAATAATCAATTAATTTTAAATACTCCCAAAAACATACTGTCATTTCCCAAGATAATTTGAAATTCTAGTAGGGGTTACAAAAGAGTTTTCAGGTACACATACGGATTACTTCGCATTTTCATTTGCTAATACAAGTTTCTAGTTTGTGTGTAAACCACAGAGCTGTTTGGATATTTAAAGCGAAGCAAATGATTTCCATATGATATTCAAATACATGTATATTATCTTTTTCGAGAAGTATATTCCGGCATTTGATGTTGTACCTATGTCTGAATATCGAGAAGACTGAAAGAGGGAAGTATTTGAAGTTAATCTTTTCTTTAGAAAATAAAAAATGAGACATGTTTTTTTATGGGATTGCCATTGTGATAGTCGCTAGTTGGATGCCTCCTAGGCCGCTTGAAAACTTTAACAGTAGATTGACCACTAGCCTACCTCCACCAATCCGCAGTGGGGATTCGTGGTGGAGTATCTGCCCATTCCCTTTCACCCTAATTTTTAAGGAGGCCTATGCTCAGCAGTGGGACATTTTAGGTTGATGATGATAATGATGATGATGATTCTGTAAGCGAAATAACGCTATGCAGAGAGCGTATTATTTCTTAGTTATTCATTGAAAATGCTTTCTATAGGCTGGCAGCGTTTCCTCTTTGGATAGCCAAGGTGATACGTTGGCGGAAATTGAAATTGCTAATACAGCAACCGAACTGAATATTATGTTTTTGCCATAATGTCTCCATGATAAGGAGAATGTATGATAGAATCACCATGTTGGTCTTACAATATCTATAAATGAATACAGTATATAAATGAATGCAGCACAGACACAAGATAAGAAGAGTACTCTCGAGGCGACTTATGCTGAAACCAAAATCTAGTTATTGTCAATCTAAACTCGGCACTACCATACCGCAAGGCACTTTGAATTGATCGACAGATGAATGCACAGCTTTAAACGCCTTCCTTCACACTGAAGCATAATGGTTAATTCCCTTTACCATAAAAAACCATAAAAACTCACAATCATCTTGATTCGAAATTCAGACAACATTTTTATTATATTTTCCAGAGACAATGCTCAACTTTTTAACCCCCTGGGGTTAAATTATGTCACAATGTTCTTTGTAACAAGATTACAGATAAGAATTCGGGTAAAAACTGTGACCGTGAACTGAATAATGCTCGTCATTACATTATCTTATTAAAACTTTGAAAGTAATGCTCTTTAATGAACTTTGAATGAGGCTAATTAATTATCAACCCGTCACAAAGTGTGTGATGAGCAATTTGATCCCGGGTACTTAAAAGCGTAATTTTACCTACTTTTAGAGCGACAGAATTTTTTAAAAGTTTTGTTCTATCATTCTAAGGGTGCCAACGCTACTTTGTTAATAAAACCAAGTATTTCGTTCTTTTTTTCAGCATAGATCTATATTATTCAGATTCAGTTTCTCAGAATACCCATATGTTTTTTACGGCTTGCGTTGGAATTCGACTAGCCCTAGGTGAAGTTATGAGGAAGCCGAGGATGTAGCACGCTTACCCAGAAAATACCTATTTACTCTGGCCCTGGATATTTAGGCTAAAGGTGTCGGGAAATATGGACCCCGGAAGAGAGTTCCACTCCTTTGCTGTTCGCATAAGGAACGAAGAAACGAAGCAATGTGTCCATATAAGCGTAAAGTCGAAATTAAGGGAAGGAAAAAAAATATTGAGAATTCCCCAACGAATGCAACCCATGAATACTGGACCATCAGGATAGTCCTTTAGCCTTCTGCTATAAAAAAACATCTTCCGTTTTGTAATTTACGGAATCTATCTATAACAAAAGAAATATCCCTTCTAACCACAACTATACTTGTGATCCGAGCCATTACACAGGGTAAATAAGACAATAATAAAACACGATATCACTTTCATTAGTTTGAGTGCTCAAGCCAAGACCTAGCCTGCTTATCGCGTTTAATAAATAGGCATAATCAGTTGGGAATTTGTTCCGAGGCGGGGTCTGAACTTTGCGATAAATTCGCCGAAGTTGAGGTGTTAAACGGATTACAGTTTGGACGGAATTCTGGTCCTTTCATTAATCGAAACGAAGAATCAGGAAATAAGGATTAGACATGGCGTTTTAAGTGAAAGATCGTGACGGGTCAATTAATTTGATATTGCAGGTGAGGATGAAGTTTGAGTGACTTTGGGAATTATCTGGTTCCTGATGTGGAATCTTCAATAATGAAGTATTAATGTAAGGGAAATTAATGTAAAGTAAGCATGTTTGTAAAATTTCAAGTTTCTAAAACCCGTGTGTAAAAAACTTTGGGTTGTTTTTTTTTATATGACTACGTCAATAAACAAGCATACGGCCCGCCTGATGGTAAGCGGATACCGTAGCCATATGGACGCTTGCAACACACGCAGCATCGCTTACGCGTTACCACCGACCCTTGCTCCCTCCCCTATGAGCTCTGGCGACCTTACTCACGCACAGGAACACAACTTTACACAACATAAAGTTATTTGGCTGCGGTATTCGTACTTCCCCAGTCGAGCTGCTCTTTGAGCGAATAAACGCTACGCTCTACCTCTCTCAAAATTGATGGTTGATACGACAGTCATTTTTTTCTATTGTCATTTACCTATTCCGATATTTAAAATAAGGACCCTGGTTTTGTCAAAATATACTTATAATCATTTATGGTTAAATCACACTTATACTATTAATTAAACCTTTTTCAATTCTACAAAGTCTACGTTAAGAATTGTATTACCAAAAACATTTTTTTTCCTCTTGAGCTCTTAATAAAAATGCTAACATAGCAGGACCTTGCCACCAGACGAAAAATAAACAAACATTACTGTCTGTGTCCCCGGAACCCCGCACTTAGTAGGCAGACATTGGCAATTTGTGAACAATACCGTCAATTACAATTAGAGTGGGTGTGCAATTGAATAACTTTAACAAAACGGGTGTAATGAACTCTAGACTCAACAAAATGGATGCATAGTGGAGATATTTTCTTTCAATTACTAAAATTGTAGACTTTTTTCATCCAGCACCCATTGTATATTTTATTCATCTTTTTTAAAAATATATCAAAGAACCGATAATCCCTATAGAGATGAAAACAATCCTATATTATAATACTTTCCACACAAAAAGATATTGTCAATACTATAAGAGAATAAAATCAATTGAAAATACTTTTCTCTCACAAAAAACGGGCATTATTTATTATTTTGGATTTATTAATATCATATTTGATACAAAGCAAGATAAATAATCCATTGGGATGATTCTACTGATGACACTGAGCAAAATAATTTCTCCGAAACGGTAAACATTTACTAACGTGATATTATTATGCAAAGATTACACAAGTTGGAGCCTACTTAAGATTAACCACCTTATCAGAAAGTGGTTAATCTTACTGTACTATCGTACAGTATCTCTTTCTGTATTATTGTTAAAGAGGTTTTAATACTTTTAAGAGAGGCAAGTTATAGCGTTGGAGCATGGAGTAAGGTCACCAGAGCTTATCGGAGAGGGAGGAAGGGTCCATACGACTACTCTAACCAGGCGGCCGTTTTCTTGTATACAGATAAAAATAAAGTAATATTCGATAAATAAAGCACTCTAGACTGAACGTGGCGTGGAGATGTCTCCATAGAGCGATTGGTGGTGCAGGGTAAATTGCACCAGAGCGCGTGGAAGATCACTCATGCAATGGACCGACCAAAGCGGTCCCACCAATAACTGCAACAGAAGGGCAGCAGTTTGGGAAGAATGGCTGCGTGTTGTGAAGCGCGCCACAAATGACACGTCATGACGACCACGACCACTCTGTCAAGAGTGCAACGCATAAGAAGAAGAAGAAGACTGAACGTTAATATATATCCACGTGTGGTTCGTCATTCCAAAAAGTTTTTATAGCATAAAATTGCCTACTCCATTTAAAAAATCGAATAATTCATAACTCGTTGATAGATGTTAGCTGACACTTTCGCTCAGGCGAGCTCGAAAAGACTGCTCTTTTCACTCTTTGACTGAAAGCCTGAACTTGATGTCTGCCTAAAATCTAGTAAAGGCACCAAGCATTGCAAAGGCGAGCTTAAGTAAAGGTAGGTACTACGATTAGATTTTTAGTTAAGCTTTTAAGACTTTTTTATTTCGAAAATATTTTTCATGTATGTTACGGAATGACGGACGTGCATATGAATTTTATAACAATATTAGTTTTGGCCTCGAGGCCCTACGAGGACCCACGTTCCCGAGGGATATTATGTTTTCCCAGTTTAATAATTATCCTATATGCTAGTCCAGTACCCCGAGTGTAAAGAATTGACTTTAAATAAACGCTTGCTAATGCGTTTGCGTTAACTATGTTGTATGGGAGAAATTAGTACCATGAGTATTCCGCTAGAGGCGCTGCGCCAATTCCTATAGAGTACTGTCGTAAACGCAAACGCATTAGGTAGCGTTTACTAACGTCAATTCTTTATACTCGGGGTAAAGGTGGACCTGTGTATTTTCATCAGAATTGATTGTGCCGTTTAGACGTCGAAAAGAGCCAAAAAATGACACTTTGTTTGAGTAGACAGCTCGGTGGTACCTACTTTATAGTCGCCTGGTTGGCCGTGGCGTTGGCCATAAAAGGACCCCCTTAATGCGTTTTTTTTTATCTTTTAACCAAATACCTATTACCAGTCAGCTAACCAAAATTAGTTATTGGAAACGTTCTAACTTCATCACTAAGCCTAAAACCAGACTCATAACAAGTCATACAGGATTATGAACCCAGAATTAATATAAAGTTTTAACTATAACCAGAATGTAGAAAATTGAGAAGTTTCAAACAAACAGTACCTTTATTTTCTTAGGCCTCCTAAATCTAAAATGACCATTATTATTTCTAACTTATTTAGTCTGTACCTTTCCAAGCGCCCTATATGATAAGCACAGACCCATTAAACCTTCTAACATAACTTTACTGTACCTTTTAAATATTAATCGATTCTTGTGATTAAAATAGCCCTTAGTTCCAACTAGTAAGGTAGGTTTTCCAATTAACAATAATAATGGCTTTAGTTTGGAACGCTCCTCTATCGTTCGGTTGAAATGGGCTTCGATTTTCATCATATTAAAATATGGTCGTTCGAATTATTTTCCAATCGAGCTTCCGTGTTTCGTAAAATGCTTTTTGCCGAAGATAGCCATTAACTGGTAAATGCATACTTCATGATTAAACATAAATATTTTTAAATAATATTTTAATGTAAATGAAATATGCCACCTATAGGCTATAATAGGGTATCTTTTAGCATCATACCTCTCGCCATCGACGGGGAGTCTATCCTCACCTATTGGAACCAAAATGGTTTCGCACTGTGCGGTTTCAAAGACTTCCTTTCCTGCTGCTCAGATTGTGGAATGAGCTCCCGTGGTTTTCCCAATGGAGTACAGCATGGGGTTCTTCAAGAAGGGTTTGAAGACATTTTTGCAGGGGCGGCAACTCTTGGTGTTGCAAGCGTCCATAGGCTACCGTAACAGCTTTTATTTAACTTGCAATGTATGTATGTTTGTTCGGGTGGAATCATGCAAGTCGAATTTCACCCACTTCCAGAGGTCGGATTGACTTGATATTTGGTATACAATAAAAAAGCTTGTATTAAAATGAAATTTTTAACAAAGAACTTATTGCTAACTTAGTAGTATACAAAAAAAATCTTCATAACAAATAGGTCTAAATTTATGTATGGAACTTAACTACCTACTACCAGACACTGATATCGGGGGGCACGGCAGTGCCCCCGCCGAGTCGAGCGCGAAGCAAACACTGCCGTACCATCCTTTACTGGAACCATTTCGCCGCATTTTCAGGCCCCTATTTGAGAACCTCTGGATAAGACCAGAACATAGAAATTTTCGTCATCCAGTAAGCTATAATCACATACTTAAAATCCAAAATTTCAAGTCTGTAGGTCATTTAGTTCCGAAGTTAAGCAAAAGCAAAGTTTCGCATTTATGACACTCACTCACTCACTCACTCACTCACTCATGATCATCAAAATAGAACTGGTACTTCCCATAAACTTAGAGAGCTGAAGTTTGGTACAGAGTTAGGGTTTAATGGCCACATAAAGGGAAAACTATAAAAACTAGGATAATCGAAGATCTGGAGTACCTGGTGACCCTGATTAAAAAACACAAGAGCCCAACCAAACTATTAGAGATCGACATAGCGCCTTTTCAAAAAATATTCAACATGGTGGGCAGCTTCATTTTCTACAAAAAGAAGTGAAATCCCACCAATGCGATTGCTTTATTATTATAGTTAATGTTGTGTGACTTGGCCGTTGAAGGGTACAAAACCAGGTGCTCCATGACACCATTGCACCAATCTGTACTTGTACCCACTAACGTATAAAGAATGTTCAGCGGCCAAGTCACACAACATTAACTATAATAATAAAGAAATCGCAGTAAGGAACCTTAGACTTGGCACGACTTTGTCTAGATTTCATTACTTTTTAAAGATAAACAAGCAGCTCCATCGAGACTTGGCTAGTTTTTTACAGAATGTTTTTGGTGGGATTAACCTTTTTAGCGACCTTGGACTATGTCTTGAGTTTCACCACAATACAAGGACACAATATAACTTGGTTTGAATGAAATATTTACAACAGAGCAGTAAGTAGCCAGCCACCTATTGTTTCCTCGCAGTCTTCCTTCACCAAAAATTTATTTCTTTTTTTTTACCACTAAGTGGCAAACAAGCGTAGCCTATGGATGCTTGCAACGCCTATCACTAGCGCGTTGCCGACCCTGCAGAAATCTCTTCACACCCTTTTTGAAGAACCCCATGCTGTACTCCATTCTTAATTTTACGTCAATAATAGACCACTTATAATTTTACATTGTAACATAATTCCAGGCAGAGCTTTTTTATGGCATGCTATGGTTTATAAAAGCAGGTGCATTTCCTAAATCGTCATTTTATGAGTGAGTGTAATGTGCGCCGTCAATTTTACTTTATGACTCGGTTTCGCTTCGACGCCTGTGAGGGTGGCTAGCGGAGCGGTTACACTTTGAGTAGGGGTACACTGTTAGCGGTTAGGAACTGCTGGCTGCGTCAATTTCTTCTGAAAATTAAAAATTATTTCATTTTCAAATGCATAGGTTTCAATTTGTTACCGTCAATTTTACTTTATGGCCTTGTTTTGCTTCGTTTGAGCAGGGGTGCAGTGCTAGTAGTAAGGAACTGCTTGCTGCGTCAATTTCTTCTGAAAATCAAAAATTATTTCATTTTCAAATGCACGGGTTTCAATTTGTTACCGTCAATTTTACTTTATGGCCTTGTTTTGCTTCGTTTGAGCAGGGGTGCAGTGCTAGTAGTAAGGAACTGCTTGCTGCGTCAATTTCTTCTGAAAATCAAAAATTATTTCATTTTCAAATGCACATGTTTCAATTTGTAAACGTCAATTTTACTTTATGGCTTGGTTTTGCTTCGACGCCTGTGAGGGGTGGCTGCACCTTGAGTAGGGGTACAGTGTTAGCAGTTAGGAGCTGCTTGCTGCGTCAATTTCATCTAAAAAAAAACAAATGCATAGGTTACAATTTGCAACCGGTTCAATTTAATATAGCGGATTTCTGATAAGTTTTTAAATTGTGGTAACTGTACTCTACTACATGTGTTTACTACACGTGTACGTACAACCTTACATTTGCAGTTGAAATGTATGGGAGAACATGTTTTTCAACTAAAATGTTAAGTTTGTATTGTACCCTTTCCACGCCAGTTTAACTCGTATTCGTCCGGTTTTTTCGTACAATCTTCTCAATTTAATAAAATAAAATAGCGTCATTCACTACTTTATAATCGATTTTTTTATTGGTTAATATGGGAAACATCGACCTAAAATCATAATGGTGCAGGATCATATCAATGGCCACAAATTTTGCGTGGTGGGAATTATCGTGGGGAAGCCTCCATGCCGTCGCCAATCGGAACGGGGCCCGCATGATGCACTTTAGCCTCAATCTCCCTCGTTGTTAGGAGGGCTTGTGCCCACGCTGCGTGGACGTGAGACTAAAATACAAGTATTAAATAATTAAACCAGAAGCTTGTTCTCAATACAATAATAGCTTATTGATGGCTCTTCTTAGCCAATGTAACATCGGAATAAGAGACAGACTATTCATAACAGCTTCCGATTGATTTCTTTTCATAAAATGTATGCTCAAACTAAAGCTCCAACTTTATCAAACTCTTTTGAATAGATATCTATATGGATATGCATAAATTCAGTGGCTTATTAAGGATATCACATAAAAGGTCATTTTGCTGAATTTTGCCATAAAGTTATGAGTTCTTCGGTAAAATTCCCCAAAGTTTAAAGCTTTGATGGTCTGTGAAAGGTTACTTACAAAATAACACGCGTGAGGGTAGATACAATTTATGTTATCAAAAGTTTTACTTGTTGATGGCTTTTTATAATGATAGCTTTTAAAAAGGATTTCAAAATCGCAGTCCCCAAAAGATTTTTACTTTTTGCGTTTTAATATTATCTCACCATAGTATGTGAAGATGTAACTGAGGTTGGTAAGCGCTCAAAGCCTAGTAACAACCTCTTATCTTCATCAGGCTTGCAACAAAATTAATGGTAGAGACCAGACTGACGAGTTCTTTAAAGTAACCACTGTGTTATAGTGCCTTCAGGAAATTGTCTTCACTTTAAGATTTAGTTTTAGTATTTAAAATGTTTAACCTCAAACGGCCACCATGTGCGCATAGGCAATGACAATTTCTATAAACTGATTAAAGTTAACTGAGAAGGAAAACGACTACCAGGTCATCAAAAAGATGGACCAATCAAGTGAAAGACTCATTGTAATCGTAGAAAATGGTGGAGGCAGATTATGTACTCCAGAAGTAAACTCAAGATTAACCCCGTTCGTCAGATATGAAGGAACGGTCATAGTGACAGAAAGGTACTTAATAATCGTATTGAACCTAAATGCACTCCAGAAACTACGGGTGAAGAAGTAATAAATGGTTCCTCTGTAGTAGATAAAGTACTCCAGAAGTAAACTCAAGATTAACACTATGAATGGATCATCAGACATGAAATAACGGTCATAAAGAGAGAAGGCCTCCTCAAATAATAACATGATTAATGTTTAAACATATTGTAAATGTTTATTATTCAACCTCTCAAATTAAACACAATTGAATGCGAAAGGACAATTAAGCTTGTTAATAGAACTGATTCCATTGTATTAATTGTCAAACACAAACACTAACATGGGTTAATTTATTTGTATGAAATTTTGCAATTGAGATCACATTTTAGCATGAGTTGAAATCACTTTATGGTTTTTACATCAATGTCTATTATTTAATGGCACTAATTAATGGGGTCAATTATGGTGATCAACTCTCTCTCTCTTTTTCTCGTATTAAATTAAAGGAAGATCACGCAATCCTAACTTAAATAATTAAATATTATAAATGCGAAAGTGAGTTTGTTTGTTTGTTACGCCTTCACGTCTCAACTACTCAACGGATCATCGTGTTTGGCATGCAGATAGCCTATGGTATGGAGAAGGACATAGGCTACTTACTACTAGGCGCGGGTGAAGCCGCGGGAGACAGCTAGTCCTATATAAAATTAGGTCATTGGGATACTTTGTATTTACTTATTTTGCTTAATAAAATAATGTTTCCTTTGTGTAAAATTTTGTATTTTCCCTACGCACACCTTTTTTCCATCCTGAGAATTATAATCTAGAACAAAATTCAACAAGCATTACCAGATTTTTATCTTATTACATCAGAAAATCCCAGATCTGAATTGATTTGGCACGCAAGTATTGACCTGAAAACCCGGCTAACATTTTGACGCAAGTCAGAAAATACAAATCCGATTTTATAGAGTCGTTAGTAAAACAGAAGGTCTGGTTATACTGGTTGATATCTGGCAGTTAAAATATATCTTGGCACTTCGAGAAATATGTTTCAAGGTTTCTAATTGGCTCGGATAGGTCGTGATCAGAAACAGTGCTTGTTTGCACTTATATAATACTAGCTTCTGCTCGCGGCTTCGCCCGCGTGGCTTAGAGGAAATAAATGACATATTTTTCTACAACAATAAAACAAAACAAAACAACTTCATCCCGCTTCGAGGGAGGAAATATTAAAAACGCTGAGACACGTATACATTAATTTTCAATCTTCAGCCTAAACACAAAATTTGAAGATCCTAATTTCGAAACTGATGGACTTTCGTATCGATGATGTTGATGGATCGTCTGTATCTATGCTTAGGTATATCTTTTTTATTTTTAATTATTTGGAAAAAAAAAGCCAAACATAGTCAGATTGTCCAAAAAATATATAAAAAATGTAACCTTGCTGAGTTTCTTGCCGGATTCTTCTCAGTTGAAGGCCGAGTTCCGAACCGGTGGTAACTTCAGTAAATTTGACCTTCATAAGTGCCCTTCTGGGGCCTAAATTGAATAAATGGCTTTGACTTTGACTTTGACTTTGACTTTGACTTTTCATACAGACTTTCATCCCTATATTACCCCAAAGGGGTGGAATTTCGAAAAACCCTTTCATAGTGGATACCTACTCTTCACAAAGAATATACCCTCTAAATTTCATGTCTCTAGGACCAGTGGTTTAGGCTGTGCGTTGATATATCAGTCAATCAGTCAGTCAGTCAGTCAGGACTTTGAATTTGATATATATAGATGTATAAAAAGTCTTTTTAATACTGTTCATAGGCCTGTGTTTGACCGCTATCTCAGCATGGTAGGTAAGTGATGTCGCCAAAAGTGGTAAGCACATAAAGACTAGAATATTTTAGAAGGCTAGAAAGGAGTTGTCACCATTAATTCGGGATAAATATTTAATTTAAAAACTTATTTCAAGCAATGTCCGTGCTGCCCGCATACTTACAAATAAAATTAAGCTTGATTAATTTCTCATGATAACGTACAGTAATAATTTTCATTGCTGTATTTTAAGAATGAACAAAAAGGGGCTTATTTTATGTTAAATCATGACTTTGAGGGGTTTAACCTCATTTCATTTTTATATACATTGGAAATAAAGGAAGTTCAAAAACTGAAACCCGACTAATGAAAATCATGCTCTAAATAAAAATTATAAAACAAGAAAATATTCTGATTCCACAGACCAAATTCATGAAACCAAAATGAACGACGAACAAAATGCTGAAAAGTCACAAGGTCGTGGTTAGAACTATCCAAGCGTGAAGGTGACCGACATATGAAGCAATTAATTAGTTGTGACCGGGGACGGCTTATTTGATGTCCTCTTTCAAAAGCTTTTGACGTGAGTAAAAGTATGATACATATTCAGTCGTAGACATAAACAAAATTGTGTATTTGAAAATGTTATTAGACTGAGTAAAATTGGACATTAAAATATACTTATGTACTAGCTGAAAGCGGGAAACGGGAAGCGCTCGCGGTGTAGCATGATAAGCCGTTCTTAATCGATCGGCAAGTTAAGCTACAATCGTTGTGGTCGGTACCTGGATGGGTGACCGCCTAGTGGTATTTCAAATCGAGCGTTTCCGTGCTTCGGAAGGCACGTAAACCCGTTGGTCCCGGTTATCACTTAATTGTGATAGTCGTTAAGCTAGTTGGAGGCCTCCTAGGCGGCTTGAAAAACTCCAACAGTAGGTTGACCACTAGCCTACCTCCACCAACCCGCAGTGGGCACGCGTGGTGGAGTATCTGCCCATTCTCTTTCACCCTGATTTGTGAAAGGAGGCCTGTGCTCAGCAGTGGGACATTATAGGCTGCTGATGCTTACTAGCTGTCCCCTGTTCCCTTTAATATAGGCTATCTGCGCGCCAAATTTATCGGTTCAGTAGAAGGCGTGAAAGCGTAGGTAACAAACTAACAAACAAACTTCCAGTTATAAATATTACCAGTTATAAATATTAAAGTAATAAGGATAAGGAAGGATGTACAACCGACAAACTTCAGCATGACTATTATATGCCTCTATTATTGGTTCTTAATAATATATGGGAGTATAATAGTCAAAACAAATGGTTTTTTAAATAAAGGGGTTTTGTTCGAACGATGTGCAATGATTAATGCTTTCAAGCTCATGTTTGAAGTTTGTTAGTGGTACATTTTCGGAGAGGTTTTTTTTTACTAAGTCGGCAAATAAGCTTACGTCCCGCCTGGTGGTAAGCGACCTTAGTACTAGGGCTGCTTATCTGAGCCATTACTGACGCATTACCGACCCTTCCCCCACTCCGATAAGCTCTGGCGACTTTACTCACGCGCAAGATCATAAGCATTAAGAGGAAATGCTGGTGGCGTTTGTTCCATACAAACGTAATCCTCAGTTTCCTCTCTGGATAATGACTCTAGAGCAATGATAATTTTACCATGCAATCTGGTGGTAACACTGTATGTCCCTCGGTTGTGTTTTTCTCCATAAATTAATTATTATAAGAATTAGGAGCCTTCTAAAATCACTAAAAACTTACCATTTAACGCCCTTATCAGACGTCCAGTAGTGCAATTCTGTTCTTTTTTGACAGCTGACGACGACGACGTCCGTCGTCGCGGTCTATTCTCTATACATTCGTAGTGCGGTGCTACATTTTTCAATTGGTCAATTAATTAATGTTTAATTTTAGGAAGCTCCTATTAAGGTCGTATTATGTATCCATTATAAAAAAAAACCTGTCACTTTGTGGATCACTTTCATTTATGATAGTTTCTGTGTAATGTTATGATATTTGAAGTAAGTATGTTTTATTACAAATTATTTATTATAAATCCAAGACTGTTCTTTGTCGAAATCAGTCAAAAACAAAGGCCCAGTTCAGCAGAGGACATCTCGTGACAGAATATGATGATGATACTAATTTTATAGTGGTTACAGAGTTGGTATACATATTTCAGATATCTGCAGCTCGGATAAGTCATATTATGGGCATCCTTAAATCAGCCAATGATGAAGATATCTTGGAAAAACGTCGTCAAGCTCAACAGTTGAGACTTTTGGCGAGTAATTCTTTAACTATTCTTGTTGAAATAAACATTGATTAAATTGTGCACAGCACTACAAAGTCAATGCATTTTTATTTACTGGAAATGCTAAAATTCTTCCAAATTCTATATAGAAGTCTTTGATATCTGGCTTATTTTTATTATTCCTTATAAAAAAATACTTCGTCAATTTAGTAGTATGTACTTACATACGAGTATGTTATTTGTTAAAATATTATTCATTATTCGTGAAAAAATGTTAATTGTTTCAATATTTTCAAAATATGGGCGCTATATCTAGCTTTCTTTTTGTGAAGTTAAAGTTGTAATATTAAGATAAAGTTAAACCAATGAATAGCCTTCATATTAAACCTTTAAAATTGGTATATTCAGTACATTAAAGTTTTACTCAAATATGAAATAAAATTAGCCTTTATCTAGTTTCCATATCATAAGTTTGCTTAGCTTGGGATTACGACTCAGATCATTAAAATAAATGAAATCCACTCGCAGAGCGCAGTTGATGTTTACAATACACCTTCCAGCCCATTTTAATTCTTTTGACCTATTCAAGTATTCAATTGTTTCGACATGCAATAGTCCGGGAGGTACTGATGCATTTTAGGTAGTATTAATATGCCGATCGATGGCCATCTTTTTCAATAGATCTTGAATGACTAATATGTGAACCACGCATCAGCGATGCACCCGCGGTGGGTTTAGGATTGGAAGGTTACGGCAGGGGTAAACTTTTTTTTTTACAAATTCATGCGAGCAGCTGACGCGTGTTCCCCCCTCCACCATGCAGCAGACGATTTTTTTCAGCTCAGTATTACGTCAAATACTTATGAAACAAGTTTGAGCCGGCGTACTATGTCTTTTTTTTTACTGGGAGTGGCTGATGACGGATGTAGAAGACTTGAGCACTTACTTGAGCAGACGGTCGGTTCACTTATTAGTCATATAAGATCAACTATACATTTCAACGTCAGCCGGCTTACTATGACTTTTGTGTTTGCAACGCTACCTCCCGGAGTAACCGTCACAACGGAGTCGTCGTCGGTTGCTGTCAAAAACGTTTCAGAATACCAAAGCAGCACACAAATTTGACGAATATAAAAAAAAACAAAGGAAAACCAACAGACATACCCCTTCTTATATAGATTCTTGAAAAAAATATTTAAATCGGTCCACTTTTGGAGGAGAAAACCGGGGATTACGAAATAGCGATTTCGTCTAATTTAAATAGGTATAATCGGTCCAAGCTGTAGTTGTCTCTATCGCCCTCGGGCGGGATAGCTCGGGCACAGCGCGACAGATGTTATAAACCTATTTTTCAAATTTCTTGCGGCCATCCTTTCCTCTTAAGTTATGTCGCTGCGGTATTCTGTAAGGTTGAGTGAAATATCGCTATGCTCTACCTCTCTTATTATTCTTTCATTTTTGATCGCTAATCCATGCACACTGCAAAACGCCTCCTCATGAAGCTCTGAGCGAACCTACTCATCGCTACGATCTGTGAATATTGATGTGGTTTGCAATGCAAAGGTAAAAAAAAACAAATTCGAAGTAGTTAGTCACTTCACAAGAAACAAACACATCGCGTGAGTTATAACCATTAACTCCTGATCTGCCCACAAAAAACCAAAATATCCTTTAAATATTCTTTGTCACGTCTTGAACCCCGGACAATGTCCACGGTAGCTTATTAAGCGTGGTTGTAAACCCGGGTATTGTTGTAATTATCTGTATAACTGTTAGTTATCACGCCAGGTTTGCGCTGATATTGATATAGACTCGTTGATGAGTAAGAAGGGAGTTGGATATGGTAGTGTTCTGAGTTTTATGAAGGTGCAAGGTGGATGACACTCTATTAAAAAGTAAAAGGGTAAATCTTCCGCCAGGCTGAGTCATCGTGCCAGTGGACCGCGGTCCAATCCAACTGCACCACTGTTGGACAGTTCTATATAGGGTGACTGGTAATTAGTAAACGATACTTTGACACATGATTGTACTCATGATAACCAACAACTTTCCCATAGAAACAAATAGGGATAAATAACTAAATTAAGTAAAAGCTGATGGTGTATTCTTATTCTTGTTAGGTACTAAATATAATATCTTCACGTCCCGAATACCTCAGAGTCTGAAGACAAAGGTCTTCAATCAGTGCGTGTTACCAGTGATGACATACGGGACAGAGACGTGGTCTTTTACTGCTGGCCGCATAAATAAGCTTAGAGTCACTCAGCGAGCTATGGAACGAGCTATGCTCGGAATTTTTCTACGTGACAGGGTCCGTAATGAGGACATTCGTATGAGAACGAAAACGACGGACATAGCTCGTAGAGTTAGTAAGCTGAAGTGGCAATGGGCAGGCCACATCGCTCGAAGAGCCGATAACCGATGGGGAAGAAAGGTTCTCGAGTGGCGACCACGTATTGGAAAGCGCCGAGCGGGACGACCTCCCACCAGGTGGAGCGACGACCTGGTCAGAGTCGCTGGGCGCCGCTGGATGCAATACCGTGCGCGAGCCGAGCGAGCGATCGGTGCCGCGGCAGTAGCCGGCGAGCGTAGATCCAAGTTTTTGCTTTGGTGGTAATTAACTATTTTTGGATTAAACAATCATAATTTGGGTCCTAATTTCACACTAAAGTGGTGGTTAGTTTTGGTGATCAAATACAATTTTTGGCAACATAAAGTGATTTTTTTACCGTATCATTTTATTAAATCTATTGGCTCGTTCAATATAAGCTTTTTACAAATAATGATACCACATCCAATTTTAATTTTGTTTTTTATCTCTGTACAAAGTGCCATGGGTTGGGCAGCGGACTGAATAGAAATGCGATGATTATTTACAAATAGTGCTATTACGTGATTCGTTGGCAGGTATTGTCAGTGCGTGTCCGTTTTCCCTGTGTATATAAATAAAAAAAAAATGGAACTCACCCTTGGATTTCATAGACTCTACGACTACAAAAGCGTTGTTCAAATTTCATACAATAAATATTAAATTTTATTAATTTATTAATATAAAATTACATTCTATAGTCTATGCTAGTGAAGCATATTATTTATACACGGTGACTTTTTAATCGTTTTAACGTTAGAACAAACGTTGGTCAGACCATGATCTACTAACATTATATAACATCAAATAAAAAAAAGTCATTGGTTTTTGAAAAAACCACAAATCAGAAAATTTCAAAAAGCCAGGAAGCCGCGGTGTCCCGCACCTGCTACAAAACTGGCGTGCCGCCGTGCCACAACTACTTTGAAGTGCAAGCGCGGTATCTGAGTTGTAAGGAGTAACGATAATCCCGACTTTTTTGCCTTTATTTTGTGTTTTTCCAAAAACCAATGAAGTATTTTTTTTCATTTGATGTTATAGAATGTTAATAGACCACAGCCTGAACAACGTTTGTTCTAGCGTTAAAACGATTTAAAAGTCACCGTGTATAATAAAAAAAGTTTCCAACTGTATTTGCATGTCATAGTAAAATTAATTGATTACTGAATAAAGCTTCAATTTACTCCATTTTTTACTAACAGTATGCATTAACGATTTTGCCGTTAAGTTTACCGATTTTTTTTCAGTATATTTAATATTTTTTTAATAGTATTCAGACGAAGAGATACATACAGATTAGTAATAAAATCATTCACAAGAAACAACACAGGTTTATTAAATGGAATGACTCAGATCATTCAGGCCTACACTATTATACCGATAGTAACCTTAGAGCAATTTCAAATAATTGCTATAAGGTACCTACATTGATACTTTACTACGTATCATACAGAAATGGGGCCTAAGCACCCATTCTTGGTATGGAATTGGAATCATAACATGAAGTGGAACACGTACTCAATATGGGTCGCGGTCACGCCTTTTGCGGTCGAGACCATGGGACCGTGGGGGTCCGAAGCTCGCCGTTTTGCTTGCACCTTGTCATCAAAATTGATCGAGACCACCGGAGACCAGCGGGCGGGAAGCTTTTTCCACCAACGCATCAGCTTGGCTATCCAAAGAGGAAACGCTGCCAGCCTTCTGGGAACCCTGCCGTTAATCGGAAGCAGCGGTAGGCTTGAGGAAATTTTCTATATATAGATTGTATTTTATACATATTTGTTGTAAATAAAGATAGATCTCAATATGGGATGGACCGAATTAACCCTCAAAGTTCCCTTACACCGTGTAGCCCATAGGCTAATTAATGCTAGACAGATGCTTTAACGCTTGACTTAGTAAATTGACTCCCTTCATGCGTTTGGACTATCATCGGATCAGTAATTATGTTTTGTGATAGTTAACACTGTAGCAATCCTATTGTGTAAGATGCTATAGATTTTGTATGTATGTAATTCACACTACATAAATGCATATTGATGTAGTTAGATCTTGATATTGGCATAACTGCTTCATTACATGATGGTGATAACATTCTAGTAAAACGCAGATTTTAAATACATATACAGGTCGTTGTTTTGGTCAGCGACGAGCGACTCAGGGTCGATAATACAATAGATACTGGTGCTAAAAAAAATATAAAAAAATACTTTATTTTTTTTAAATAATAAAAATAAAAATATTAAAATTTTGAAAATCATGTAATAAGCTAAAGTGTAGACATAATACTCAACGGGAGTATGAGGGAGTAAAGGGGTGGGGCGATGGCGGCTTATGCCTAGCTCTAGTCTGTGCACGTGCCTAGTAACCATACTTTGCGGTAATTTTATTTCAAATTGAATAAGGTATTTCTCAACATATTTACAGTATTTAATGGAATTAAGTCCATTTTTTGGGAATATATATTTTGTACTGCCGCTCCTGGGTCACTTGTCGTCGACCAAAACAACACCCTGTATACATCACATTCTAACGCCATAATTATAATAAAAATAATCGGTTTATGCGAATTTTTTATCTTTGCTTTGTTAGTCATGTTCAAAGGCTCTCAAGTGCAGCTATCGGAACACACCGAAAGGTGCTTGGCAACAGATTTTCAACTTGAGGGAGGTAGCCAGCCAGGCGGGTACTACAAAGTACCCTACCACCATGTTATAGTTTCCTCACGATGTTTTCCTTCACCGAAAGCTCAAGCTCATTGTAGGATTCGAACCCGGGACCTTCGTCTCGGTATCCGACGTCACTACCACTGAGCTATCATCGCCTGAAACCTGTTACCAGTTTTCACTGTTTTCTATTTATTTCAAACTAGCAGCGAAACCCGGCGTTGCTCGGGTTAAAATACATCGCATGTTTAGTGGTATAAAAAATATATAAGGATACATTTTTTAACAGATACTATTATAGATTTCTATTTTCGATTTCGATTTGGTTCTTTTAGTTAGATCAAAAATAACACTCGTACACATTTTTGAACTTTACAGATCAATAAAAAAAAAAAATGAGATCTCGAACATTTTAAATCGTTTACAATAAATTGCACTCATTTTAGAATTTTCTAGATCATTCTAGAACTTTCTCGAATATTTTAAATCGCTTATTATAAATTGCACTAATTTTAGAATTTTCTAGAACTTTCTCGAACATTCTAAATCGATCATAATAAATTTTACTCGATTTGAAACTTTCTAGATCTTTCTAGAACGTTCTAAATCGATCATAATCAATTGCACTTATTTTGGAACTTTCCAGATCATTCGGAAAATTTCTAGAACTTTCTCGATCATTCTAAATCGATCATAATAAATTGCACTAATTTTGGAACTTTCCAGATGATTCGGGAAATTTCTAGAACGTTCTTGAACATTCTAACTCGATAATAACAGTTTTGGACATTTTGGAACTTTTTAGATGAAGCTAGAAATTTGTAGAACTTTCTTAAGCATTCTTTGTCGATTATAATAGTTTGCATTCATTCTAAAATTTTTTGGATAATTCCAGATATTTCTAGAACTTTCTACAACATTCCAGATCAATTATAACCGTTTCACTCATTTTGGAACTTTCCAGATCATTCGGAAAATTTCTTGATCTTTTTCGATCATGCTAAATCGATCATAATCAATTGTACTCATTTTGGAACTTTCCAGATCATTCGGGAAATTTCTAGAACGTTCTCGAACATCCTAACTCGATAGTAACAGTTTTGGACATTTTGGAACTTTCTAGATAAAGCCAGAAAATTTATAGAACTTTCTCAAACATACTATATCGATTATAATAGTTTGCATTCACTCTAGAATTTTCTAGATCATTCCAGATATTTGTTGAACTTTCTAGAAAATTCCAGATCGATTATAGCCGTTTTACACATTTTGGAACTTTCTAGACCATTCCAGAAATTTTGAGATCTTTTCAGAAGTCCTCATGCGTTAGAAAAGGACAGCAATATATGTTTTAACATTTTCGCCACCCACAACCACCCCCTTCCACCCACCTCCACCAAACTCCCTTACTACCACCTGGAGACCAAGGGGTATTTACCACCCCAACGGGAAGTTGATTGGGGTTGGTGGTGATTGAGAAAACTGCGTATTTACGTACCCACAAAAGCATTTTATATATATTATTAGATTACAAACCTTAATATATTTTTAAGCCAAGCAAACAACTGAGCGGCCTCACGTATGCTAAGATTATTGTAACACGTAAAAAAGCCCTAAAAGCCCTCATAATGATGCGACATCATTTCCATACGCGGGTCATTTCATCCCTTGCCATAATATTTGAATATTTTATAACATAATGTACCCATGGTTGTAATTTGTAGCTATTTCAAGTCGGATGTGGGACCCATTATTAATTATTTTCACGACGACAACGCTTCACGTGGTAAAATTACTGTAATTATTTTTTTCAATTATTTTATACCATTTAGGGGTCTATTATTAATAATATAGAATGAAAACTAAACGTATAAAATGGAGAATATTTTGCCTCTTATCGTTTGGAATCTTAAGAAAAAAATGCGCGGTAGACTTGATGTAAGTAATCTATTTTCTAAAAGGACTTTGTAAATATTGAAACCAGAATTGTTTCGAACTGTGCGATCTCAAAGGAGCTTCCTTTCGCGGACGCTCAGATTGTGGAATGAGCTCCCTGCCCTGCAATGGAGTACAGCATGGGGTTCTTCAAAAAGGGTCTGACGAGATTTCTGCAGGGTCGGCAATGCGTGAGTGACACCCCTGGTGTTGCAAGCGTCCATAGGCTGCGGTAGCCGCTTACCATCAGGCGGGCCGTAAGCTTGTTTGCTACCTAAGTAGTATAAAAAAAAAAAAAAAAAAAAAAAAAAAACTACTTTGTGTAGGTTCTTCAAAACGGGTTTTAAAAGATTTTTGGATTTATACCCGTCACGATATAACTTTTGTCTTACTTTTAGTAATACCTCAACACAAAATAAAACACACACACATTGAAACCAGAATTGTTTCGTACTGTCCGGCCCAGAAGGAGCTTCCTTCCGCGGACGCTCAGACTGTGGAATGATCCCCGCCGTGGTTTTCCCAATGGTAGTACAGCATGGGGTTCTTCAAAAAGGGTGTGAATTTCTGCAGGGTCGGCAACGCGCGAGTAATACCCCTGTTGTTGCAAGCGTCCATAGGCTACGGTATATAACCGCACCCACCAAAGTGGTATAAAAAAAACTTTTTAATATCAATAGGTTGAATAGCAGACAGACAGACCTGGTGATAGCAGTTGGCACTTAAAACTTGTCAAGTACTTGACAAGTTCAAGTCAGTAAAATACGTTCAAGTACCCCTTGCACAAACTACCTTGAACCTATTGGAACGCACAGCACTGACTGAAACATAAGACAATTCGTGTTGTGATGTCGTCAAAGGTGATATCTTGGCTGTGTGGATGGAATCTCACCGGGTTTAGGTAATTGATCTGGAGTGTTGAGCACTTGTCACTATTAGCGTCAAGCTATGGATCAACACGAAACACTGCACCTTACAATGATATTAACAAAGTCGGGTCTCTATTGATTTGGTTCGGAGCGAGGGTTTATGCCAGCAAGAATATTTTAGACATGTATACGATGATCACAGAATACATTCAAAAATTAAAATTTCAAATAGACCTTCACAGGCATTTAGAGTATTAGAGTCAGAATAGTCGTACTCTTATAATACCCTTATACCGGTTCGGAAGGTTGCATTTGCTGAGAAGAGCCGGCAATAAACTCGGCAATTACTCTTTTCAAAACAAGCAATTTTACATTCTAATCGAATATAAAAAAAACACAATGAGCCCATGAATATGCATGGACACAACCACTCTCGATGGTGTTCAAACCAGTACTATTTATTTTTTCGAGAATTCTACCCACAAGAAAAAAAAAAAAACTAAAAACGCAAAATATCAAACTTGCGTTATTAACTGGGGAAAGAAGTTTTAAAAACCTGAAGAATGGAATACTAATTATGGATAAATAACACGCAATTTACCAAAATAATACATAGCTATATAAAGTCCACTAGGGATCCCTAAAAGAATTTTTCTTAGGTCATAAAAGACAGGAACCATTTTGTCGATAATATAAAAACTGATAGCATCGTCCCCGTCGACTCTACTTAAGTGCCTCTTGAAGTCAACTGCCAGCACACTATTCAATGAAAGACATCTGTGGATATAATATAGCTCTATATTGTGTACCTTATTAATAATATCTACCTAATCTACCTTATTTTGCCCTTCCTGTAGACGTTACATAAGTGCCTCTTGTGCCAACGCCCAGCACAATATTCGATGAAAGATTTCCCCGGGTTGCTTTGTTTATCAGAAATAAGGCGATAATAGCTAATAGTGACGTTGAATGCCGTTGAAGGGCGTGGGTGAGCTTAAGCTTTCAGTAAGGGAAAACATCGTGAGGAAACCATAGCGCGTTGGTACTTTGTGGTATCTACTTCGCTGCCTGCCACCCTCATGTTGGGAATTTGACGCCAAGCATCTACCAGTGAGTCAGTACCATCCTAAGTGTTGTGTGCTTATCACCACTCATTTTTTGTTTCTATGAGTGTCCCCAATCGATGTATACAGAATTTATCGAGCGCCAACATTTTCGAAAAAAACAAAATGGCGCCTGATGAGAATGCTAGGCTTCGAACAAAAATCTTCGAACCCCTTTTAAATCTGAAAACTTTTTTCAAGCTTTTATTTAGTTTCACGTATTCTCGGAGTCTAAACGTCTGTAATAAAATCTTGCTAGTTAAATTTACCAACTTCCCGGTTGCTGCTAAAAATTTTCATGCATATGTAAATCGGATAACAATGCAATATTGTAATGAAATGGAACTGATCTGATGATGGAGCGGGAAGGTGGCCATGGGACTCTGTAATAAAACGACGCAATCCCATCGAGTTTGGGCTCGTTAGATTCGTCAATTGACAAGGCGTCTGGTTCTAGCATCTGATAATTAAGTTGGTCAACTATTAGGTAAAAAATCTTGTTTAAAAAAAATATTATTTTCTTGTTGCTGACCAAATTACTGAACAGTAAAGTCATACAAAATCATCTGATCTAGTTCCAAGGAACTTTTTCACACACATTTTAATAGTAATATATAGCTAACAATCTTACAATGGGCAGACAAATCACTAAAAGTGACCTCTCACAGTTAACATAGATTTCCAGAATGATAGATCTTCAATCGCTCGCTACTCTAAATAGGTCGTCAGTCAATCCAGTGGAATTGTCGCCCACAGCGTTTTCTAGCCAAAACTCGTTGACGAGAACACGCAACAATGCTTTCAGATAACGGACTTCTCACGTGATTGCTTAATTATCGAGTAAACTGATAGTAACTAAGAGGATACATCGTCGAATTTGTGACATTTGACTTACCATATTAGAGATGGTTATCTAACAGTTTATAGGAAGCAATTTTTTTTTTCATATGTTTTCGTCACACGGCTTGTGTATTTTACTATTTTACAGTTATATTATAAGTTCTAGGCAATAAATCACTCCCACATAGTCCTCAATCAGTAACTGTCCTTAAAAGTCATGTTTTAGTACAATGGTGGTTGTACTAAAACTTTTCACGGACTTCTTGAGACAACTTGAAAAGGCACGATACACGTGATTCATTTCATTTCACTTTACTGGTGCACATGGATTGATCTTTATTGGATAAAATACCACCGATAATATGCAATAAAACTCAAAATACACGAATTTTTGAAAATAAAAATGAAAACGCATCGTCACTCTGCAAGTTCTCGCCAAAAAGTCAAGGAAGCAATTTTAAAAATGGTCACCATAACCACAAAAAAAAGTGGAATTCACAAAAAAGCAAAACTAAAATAAAATTCTACATCAAAATTATTTATTCAAATAGACTCGCAGCAGGCAATTACGAATAGTCTTCTAATGCTGGTTCGGAAGGTTGCATTTGCTGAGGTATGAAACAATGATATCCTTCAACTCAGCATGATGATGGTTACCATGTATGCATACCCAGCCTATAGCCGGTATACCGAGGGCGGTTGGGTATCATAATACAAGACATTCCCCACTTTTTTTTTTAATGTATTTTTATACACTGGTCTTGGTTAGTAATTTTGCGGCAGGATTTCATGAACTAGCACAGAACAGCACAGATTAAGTAACATAAGGTCTACTATATAATAGTAATTTAATTTATTATTATTATAAAGTGTTTTCAGGATTAGAAGATATCGGTGACAGTTCACTTTTGACAATTATAGTCATGCGCCTTAACGATATCCAATCGATTTTTTTGTCGTATCGAGAAAGTTAATAAAGAAAGTCTAATCGATTTTCATTTTAGTGCTTTTATTTTCCAAATTATATTTCCTTATCACTGTCTTACTGCTTAATACCGCCTCGTGTGTAATTACCAACTTTGCACATATGTATCATTCTGTACTATTATCGTTGTTCTTAATTTCAGATAATTATTACAGAATTTATGAAAAATTATGTTTGTTAATTGATATTTACCTAATAATGTAAGAATATTCTCTCTCTCTTTGATATCGTACCGATATATCTAAATTTTTTGGTAATTAAAAATATTTCGATATTGGTAAACCAATTCAAAAATAATCGATATAACATATATCGATACTTTTTTGAATTTCCCTGTCGATCAAGCATTGTCAATCACTATAGGTCAATGTTCCGTTTCATGCAGCAAGTATTTTAAGTACATCCTATTTCTTAATTTTTAAAATTATCTAGCTATAGTATTAATGTGCTGAAATTGTTTCTTAGTTATATATAGCGATATATATTGTATTTTTGCAATGATATAAAATGGAAATTAAAATATTTTTTGTAAAATATTATATTAGTTACTCGCAAGTAGTATGAGTGAACCGGAAAATGTGAACTGTCACCGATATCTTCTAATCCTGAAAACAGATTAGTTTCAAATCAATAAGACTAAGGCTAAGACTAAAACTTTGGTAAGACTGGCCACTAAAAATTATATAAAAAAATATTTTAATAAGGGATTTCTTATCAAATTTTAAATGGAGGTACCTACTCATGTTGAACAATAGCTATCGGGGATTGAAGTGAACCTCTTGTTAGCTTCAAGTGTTCAGATTGCCTCACTTTAAATACGTTTAAGTAATAAGCAGTAGCGGGACTCTTCTTATATTTAATTCCAATAGAAATTATCTAAAAAATTACAAGCAACATTTGACTACGAATAATACAAAACCATCATCATCATTCGAAACTCAACACGTTTTTTATAGCATAATAGTAATTTCGCTGTCAGTTTAAGACTTGCACCAAAGGTTTCACTTGAAACTTTGAAGCGGTTTTTGTCTTTGAATACCACTTGAGGTTTGGCAACGCTCCGGATCAAGCTGTATTATATAACCATTCAAACTTAAATGAGCTTTTTAGGCTTTCTTATCGATATTATTTTTTGCGTAAAATCTCATTTAAAATAAGTAAAGGAAATTTTAGTTAAGGTTTACGAGACCTTTTTAAATCAGTCGTTCGTTTGACATCATATTTAATTTGCCTTTTAATATAGTGTTTGAATAAGTGGAATAGTGAAAAGCAAGTTTAATTTACAATAACTAATGCCTCATTAAATAAACCATGATTTTCAGAGAGGTAGAGCATATAGTCTAGTCTAGTCTAGAGTAGTCTTCTCAGTTCAAGTTGTATTTGGAACCGGTGTAGAGTCATTTTGTTAACGTTCATAAGTGCCTACACGGCCTAAATTGAATAAAAATACTCTTTGAATTTGAATTTGAATATAGGGTTTATTCTCTTCAAGAGCAGCTCGGCTGGGGAAGTACCTGCACCTTACAGAATACCGCAGCCAAATACCTTTATGTTTTTTCCTGTACTTAATGTTGCCAGAGCTCATTGGGGAGGTGGGAAGGGTTAGTAACGCGTGAGTGATGCAAGCGTCCATATGGCTATGGTAAATGCTTACCATCAGGTAGGCCTTACGCTGATTTACTGACTCTATTGTATAAAAAATAGAAAATATGATTAATCAGTGTTGACATTCTTTACCTTTGGTTTTACAACTTATTAGTTGCGCCCGCGGAATAAAAAGTATCCTATGTGTTAATCCAGTACATATACTAACAGCGTGCCAAATTTTATCCAAATCCGTTCAGTTGTTTTAGCGTGATTGAGTAAAAAACATACATACATCCATCCAAACTTTCGCATTTATAATTATTATAGTGAGAAGTGAGATAGTGAGAAGTGAGAAGTGAGAAGTGAGAAGTGAGATAGTGAGAAGTGAGATATTGAGATGAGATGAGATGAGATGATGACGCTGATTAACTCATAAAGCCGCAAAATTAAACCAAAACAATAATTTATGGTTAACTTACAAAATTAATAAATTATTTTCCCGAAAATTTAAACATTACTTCTCTCGAAGACAAATACCATTGGGAAATTATAGTAATTACTCAAACCAAGTCCGGAAAATAGAAAAGGGGAACACATAAACAGCGATTGACGGCCGAACGGTCCGATGGGCTAAATGTATTTCAATTATTCTGCTCCTATCTGCCAGACGAGATGAGGGTTCGACCGTTTGAGGATCCCTAAAAAAATTATAATATCCTCCATCACACCAAACAACATAGTAAACACATTAAATGCAAATATTTGGCAAGAGAGATTGTGTAAAATAATATTAATTTAATTTAGTAGAACGGTGGCGTGGCATCTTCACTTTTATTCCTTTCTTCGGGCTTCAATTTAGAAAATAAAGAATAAAAATTTGTTCAGACATACCTTCACATAAAAATTACAGAAATAAAATGTACAACACAAACGAGAAAAATATCTTGTATAATTTATTTATTACTAACGGGTCCACCGTTATCATTTGGTGAGCTTCGTCTAATTACACTAAAACATTTTAATAATTCTTTTTCCTTGCATTATTAATTATTTTCCTACCGAAAACTGTCATACACCCTTCATTATTACTCACATTTTAAAACACGAAATACAATTTAGTTTTTCAGCCATAACCGCGCATGCGTTAATTCGTTTCGTTTTCCCCGGTTGTACGGGGCACGCACACGCTCACACCCGTAGGTGATTCGTAACCCACACTTGAATGAGCTTCGTGTAACTATAGCGCAAGTCCGTCCAAAATCACAGGCACACATGTTTGTAGTCACGCACACGTAAGCAAAAAGGAATACAGACACAGCGTCCGTGAATCTGTCACTCACACATAGGAATTTCAACCCTGGCGATGCTGAGTTAGTAGTTTCCCGCAAGGTGTCGCGCCGTACAGACGTGGCTGTCGTCCGTCTATATTAAGCTATTTAGTGACATTTCACGAAGTGTAACGAGATGTGAACTCGCGGATCGTAAATTTAAACGATATCACCCGAAGTGATACTGTTATGCCAAGACATAATTTTTAAGCTTCAAAAGTTCGATTAAAGTGTTTAAAACTTGGATTGTGTTGAACTTTTATTCGTAATAAAAGTTTTTTAAGTGAAGTGTTGAAGTGAATATCCGTTTTAAACGTTTAAAAAATTGTGGATTGTTTCCTAAAAAAGCGAATTTTATTTCGGACAGTGCAGCAGTTATCAGCAATTTTTGGATAATTATCAGGTAAGGCATTAGTAAATTTATTCATAAAATAAGATAATTATAATATTAAAAATAAGATTAATGGTTTTATTAAAGAAATGCTAATAAATCCTGATATTTTTTTAAATAATGATATTATGCAGATTTATAAAAAACAAGAACTTCTGTCATGGAACTTTAGGTCTTGGAAATATTTATCTAATACCGATTTTGTGTAAGTATTCGATTTTTTTTTATCAAAATCAGATTTTAGATTTATTTTAAAAATCCATGTTAGTATGGTATCTTTTTAGATGAATATTTTAATTATAAAATATGCAATTTCACTTCAAATATTTTAACTTCAATATTTATTTTAGTGAAAACATTTTGATTTTAGGAATTACAAATCAATACCATAATATGATGCACCATATACATAAAAATATTATTTGAACAGATAAAAAAACAATAAATGTATTGATTTACCTACCATTTACCGCCGAGACACTCAGTTATTGTCAGTGCGATTAGAATGTAAAATTATTATATAATAAATCTAAGCTTGTTTTGAAAAGAGTAATTGCTGAGTTTATTGCCGGCTCTTCTCAGCAAATGCAATCTTCAGAACCAGTATTATTCTAATAGACATTTATGAATAGTCTGACTGAATCTAATATTCTTATTAGAGTCAATCAGACTATTCATAAATGCCTGTGAAGGTCTATTTGAAATAAATTATTTTGAATTATTTGTTTTAAGGATACGTCATATATCTGAAAATGGCTGTTGTTTTGAAAATGTTTATTAATTAGGTCATTAGCCAATATTATTAATGCCTTTTTAGGTATTTTCTGCACATTAGGTATATTCTTCACGACAGTTTTACATTATATTCTCTCTTACTTTCATTTCTAGATACTCGTACACATTTACAGCGGTTTTCCATCTAATGTGATGTATTTTCATTTGGTTTTCCCTTCTCGATACTTGTGTTCAACTTTTCGTTCATGATTTATTTTATATAACAGGAAGATATACTTGATAATAAAACTACAAACTATTTTCAGATAAAGTTAGGACATTGTTTTTTTCCACTATGGTTGCAAACAAGCATACGGCCCGCGTGATGGTAAGCAGTTACCGTAGCCTATGGACGCTTGCAACACCAGGGGTATCACTCGCGCGTTACCGACCCTAAACTAAAAAATAAAAGACAGAACATAAAAGCAACAAATAACCTCTAGAATAATTTAATGTTTGCACATTGATAATGATAATGTAAGTAGCTCCTACGAGATATATTAATACTATCTAGTAATTACCGTCTAACATCTCAAGCCTTGAGGGACCACGGTTAGAATATAATGTTGAGATTAATAATTTTGTATCATGTGAAAGCTTTGTATACAGCTAAAAATTAGTTAACTTGTATGACGAGGTACCTAAGTGACCACAAAGACTAAATATTGGACGTTACATGATTAAATAATGAGGTATCTATTTTAAATTGTATCTGAAACTATTATTGATATTTTTAACTTAATGATATCATTATTAAATTGGTCAATTTTACATACACTAGCACCTCGCGTTTGGTTCCTATGGTGGGGCAGAATTTTGAAACCCTTTATTAGTAGTTGCCTAAATCAAAATCGAAATCAAAAAGTAATTTATTCAATTTAGGCCCTAGTCTGCTACCACCGGTTCGCACCTAAGTTATAAATAAGGAAATTGCCAAATTTCGGGTTTCCAAGAGGCTTCCTTGGCTGCCAATCATCAGTAAGGTTCTCAGCAGGTTGGCAGCATTACCTCTTTTGAAGAAGTTCCCCTTTGATGAGTTCTGATAAAAATTAACGAATCTATTTATGAAGTTCCTTTGACGCTCATATGAAAATTTCATAGTATATTATTTGAGATAGTCTTTAGATGTTATCAAGTCATAAATCATAGTCATAAAATTGAAATATCTGTCATTCGGAAATAAATTATAATGGTTATTTGCGAATAACAAAAACCTATGGTAGGCGTTATGCAATAGCTCACGGGAGAAAGATATCTTTACTAATATTGATTACTGATATTAAAATATATCAATATTCCTAGTACTACAAGTCTACAAAACGTAGTAGTTTCGTAGAACTGCTACGAGAAAACGTAGAGCGTGTCTACGAACAATAACCCATGCACGATTGCACGCCAATATGATGTAAGCTTGGCAATTGTTGTGTTCTGCAGTCAGTTGTTCTAAGAATGCCTGCCGTCTATCGATTACTACCTTACTGTAGTGGTATTTCCAGTTGATGGTTACAGTAATGGCGTTTTTAAAAGGAAATCTGCTATTACAATTTGCTGTTGCAGTTTTTTATTCAGACACTCACTGAAATGGGTTTCAGTTCAAACCAGTTTTAAATTTTCTTTTGTGTATAGATATAAAATTGTGAAACAGAACAAAAAATAGAACCATTATTTATTTTTCTGAAGATTTAAATGTGAAAATAATACTATTATCACCTCGACATAGAAGGAAGCTCACACTCGGAACATGAATAGCTTATAATAAAGCGATTCATCTTGGTTATCATAACATATTTTTAAGGTAAAATACGAAAACATATTTTTGTGTACTCAAACAAAGTATTAATAATCTTCAGTTTACTGAATGAGATTTATTTACATTGTACTCGGATAACAACAAAGTTTTCGTATTTTAAAATTTCGTATTTTTTTTTTGTTATTCGACTAAGTCGGTAAACAAGCATACGGCCCGCCTGATGGTAAGCGGTTACTGTAGCCATATGGACGCTTGCAATACACGAAGGATCGCTCACGCGTTACTGACCTTTCCCCCTCCCTAATGAGCTCTGGCGACCTTACTCACGCGCAGGAACACAACTTTACACAACATAAAGTTATTTGGCTGCGGTATTCTGTAAGGTGGAGGTACTTCCCCAATTGAGCTGCTCTTTGAGCGAATAAACGCTATGCTCTACCTCTCTTAAATTAATTATTGATTCTTCCACTAGTTCTGAATACGTTTAAACTGAGAAGACTCCGGCAAGAAACAGCAAGGCTTCTAGTGGATCTTTTTTTAATTACTTGCTCATACAATTGTCATTTAGCCAGGGGATATAACTATATAGAGAGGAAAGAAACTTGTGATAATTTTAACTAGCTACCTATTATAGCTAATAACTAATAAGATACAGTCAGACAGGCAGATGGACCAACAGATGGCGTGGGCTTAATAATTGCTACGGGCTTAGAAATTCTAACTAGTCACAACAGTCACAAATAGATATTAACACTGCCATTCGTAAATAGACATATGGGTATAGACGATAGATGATATGGGTTTTATCTGAAATTCTCACAATTACCCTGGGTTCATTGACCTTCTGAATAATGTCATCGATTAGGGTGGAGTGGATTGACTCAAAACTGAAAATGTCTGCTTCGGAGATATTATTCTTCTTGAATAAGTTTAAGCTTTTAAAAATCTGTTGATAGTGTTTATAACACTATTTCAGTTTTGTACTGAACCGTGCTTCGTATATGTAATTTCCCTTGTGAAACATCTACTTCTGTTATTGCTCACAAACTTTATAGTATCTGCAAGTTTTAAAAACCATGAAATTTTAATTACTTTAGTTTCATATCTCTGGCTGACTTGGGAAAACTGGGACGCATATAAATTTATCACTTCTTTACTAGTTGCGCACCGAGGTTTCACCCGCGTACCCGAGGGATACATTGCTTTCCCGGGACAACAAAGTGATCCTATAATGGTTCCGTTTTCTTTTCTTTTGAGGTACAGAACCCTAATAAGGCAAAACTCTAACGAACGTTCAAAAGGCTGCTTTATTAAGAAGAACTTGCAATAAACTCAGCTCTTTTCAAAATAATCCTAGATTTATTACTAAAGATGTGTCCTGCAAGAGCGAGATTTACACCCAAGCTTTGTCTAGCAATATCTTAACAAAAGTCTACCTATTGACTGGCTTAAGTCCACATGAATTCGATCTATACCTAACTTTTGCCTCAAAAGGAATTATTTTTTACTATCGTTGCTTATAAAATTTAATCGCTTCATAATAGAAGAACTTGCAATAAACTCAGCTCTTTTCAAAATAATCCTAGATTTATTACTAAAGATGTGTCCTGCAAGAGCGAGATTTACACCCAAGCTTTGTCTAGCAATATCTTAACAAAAGTCTACCTATTGACTGGCTTAAGTCCACATGAATTCGATCTATACCTAACTTTTGCCTCAAAAGGAATTATTTTTTACTATCGTTGCTTATAAAATTTAATCGCTTCATAATTTTTTCGTTATCTGATATTTCTCCAAGCGAGCTTTGTTCTCCAGGCTATCATTTCATCTCATTAAATTTGGGGAATTGTTATTTTTTTATCATTAAAATTTGTCTGTCTTATAATAAGAAATGTTTGTTTTTGCCAAAATTAATTAATGTCAGAATTACTTGTGTTTTTTTTTCATTTGAGTTTGTTCGTTTAATTGGAGCTCTGAATATTTTTATGAATTGAATCAATGATAATAGCTTTTTATCCTATTATTTTAGGAATATGAATAAACGCTATGCTCTACCCTTACAGAAGTAGAGAATTCTTTGGCTCTACGTCTCTTAAAACTAACTTATCAGCAACAAAAGGTCATAAGTAGTCATAAGTAGCACAGCATCCAGGCGCTTTTTATTTAAAATAGGAGTACCTGCCACAAATAACTGATTTCGTAGCATTTAATCATAAAAAGTCATCGAACAATAGTGTTTGGTAGAGGTCATGGTACGAATATAGGTAAGGTTATTATAAGCTTCCAACAAAACAGTATTGCAATAAGGTTGTTTTTTAAAAGATGGTGGTTGCCCTCCAGGTAGTTCTATATAACAATAGCTATATATAATTATTTTTTATTTCTAAGGCAGACTTAAGTAAGTCATGCTCACTTTAAGGCCTTTGCTTGTGGCGGCGTCGTGTGACGGGTCGCTCACTTCCCTCCAATATGGCGAGGAGGGCGATGGCTGCCACACGCGTCATACTTGTGAACAGGTGCTGCTTGTGAGGGCTGGTCTGCTTAAGTTTGCCATTTATTTATTTACTTATTAAACATAGATTCAGTCTACTTTGTAGTTTTGCCGCCGCGCTGGGTACGCAATTGTTGTCAGTGCGATTAGAATGTAAATATTATGTAATAAATCTAAGCTTATTTTGAAAAGAGTAATTGTTGAGTTTATTGCCGGCTCTTCTCAGCAAATGCAACCTTCCGAACCGGAATTAGAGTATTAGAGTCAGACTTTTCATAAGTGCCTGCAAAGATCTATTTGAATAAATGATTTTGAATTAGAATAGTATTATAATAGAAAATAATCGAAATACTATAACATCAATTTGAATATTATAAGAAATACAGGCTCAATACATCGTTCGGTAATCTTACAATCGAAATTGGATTGAAATACCGTTACGCCGTGTCAACCCACGTCAAGAGATTCCCATGTTTTGTATTCTATGTCTTTATACGTCTAAAGGTTAGTATTTTGAAGAAATTCCAGGATAAACAAGAATAATATGTTAGATTATAGAAAAAAGTTTAAAGGTAAAAGTAAAAAGCTAAGGTTTTGCGAAAATAATATAATAATATTTATCAACACACTTGCTCGTAAAGTGATATTTATCTCACCGTTTTTAGTATCATAAGGCGGCTTATTACGCACTAGTGATTTTTGCTTTACATTACCGCACAATTTTATGATCGGTATAATCCCGAATATATTAAGTTTGTACCTTACTGCTGTGATATGTGCGTAGACGAAGCATTTTTAATTTAAACGGGTAAATCAATTTGACAGCGCACCGCTGTCAAAAAATAACAACTTGCGCGCCATATTTGTTAACCTTCTCATTGTGTGGTTGATTATTATCAAAAAATCTATTCAAGAAATACAATTCTGTTTTTTCCTCGCAAGTTTGTTGAAAAACGTCGTATGACACGCGTGTACATTGATCATTACACTCTCGGCTCCCTTATCGCCTCAAGCGTAATAACCAACTTTGCTCACAAGTATCATAATGTACTATTACCGAGTGATTTTATTTGTTTTTGACCCCTGTTTAATAATCCTTACTGTATTCGAAATTGTGAGGAAACATTGATTACCTGAAAACTTGATCCAATGGGAACTAAATCCGCATTTGACTTTTACTGTGGCCGTGTTTTATAATACCTACTATTGACGGGCCTTTTGGCGTGGTAGATTAAGATTCTACCTATGACGCCGCAGGCCGTGGGTTCAATTCCCACCCAGGACTTCTATTTGAGTGCATGAACATGTCCTGAGTCTAGGTGTAGTTAATATATATTTTACAAAGAAAGAGGACTATTTGTAGTATATCAGTTATCTGGTTTCCATAGTACAAGCTCTGCTTAGTTTGGGATCAGATAACCGTGTGTGAGGAATGTCCCAGGATATTTATTTATTCATACTACTATACTGTAATCTCATAAATTCGTTTCGTATCAACCAACTTTAACATCAACGAAAAATTTATCAGTAAATTTAAAAGCACTTTTATACACCAATTTTTAACATAAAAATACTCTAGTTAAAACAGTATTTTCGAGAAATAGAAGGTAATTGCATTATGGCTCTATGCGCATCACGTTCATGAGTTATTACACTCACAATGTGTTTGAAAAATGAATTTATTTAAATGAAATGGTCTCCGAGTTCGCTAGAAATGAAAGAATAAATTGTAAAAGAATTGAAAGAGAATTGTTGATGGTTTGCCTAGTGTTCTCAGTAAAAATATAGAATTTTAAACTAACAATTTTTACATGTACCTTTTATGTTTGATCGAAAGGTTTGTAGTAAGAACTTAGGTACTCATATAAAGGTCTCGTTCTTTACATAAGTCTCCACTAGAAGAGAGTTGGTATATCTAAGTACAAGCAAAAATATTTTGTGGTAGCTCAGGTACGCGTCTTCAAGATATATATGTTATAGATGCAGATTTTTGGATTAATTTCACTTGAATAACAATTTATTTATGAGTTCACCGCTGTCTAATTATATTTATTTGTCATAGAATTATTAACACAGATATTTAAGAACTCACTCCGCAACCATTATGATTTAGTTACAGTATAAAACTTGAACTCCTTTCTATATTATTCCTAATGCTTCACAGTGTGCTTTTATTACCATATATTGAACTACATCTTTCTGTATCAACTTAGCATTCTGGCGGAGGAAATTCTGGACTGTTGGAAATTGAAACAATGTTTAAATTTGCAAAGTAAGATACGTTTCTCCTAAAATTACAGTACGTCCACGATCTTAACAATAGAACATCTTCTAATATACAAATTTGATCGCTATTTTATGCATATTTATATAAACTTCCCTTCCTACTTTCTTATATAAATAATATACATATAACACACAAAATTATGATTACAACCCATGAAAATATTGCCACTAGAAATAAATAGATGGATATCGTGTATCGAAAAAAGACTTAAAATATAAATAGGGCTTATACACTTAGAAGCTCTGCTCAATAAATGCCGCCCGTTTCAACGCCCACCACTAGTGCAGTACATGTAGGAATGTACATAAAACCAACGCTAAAATATGTAAAAGAAATACTGTTTGGTTCAAGATATAATATTAAGTTACGTAAAAAATAAAAAATAAAATCTTGCTGTGTATCTTGCCAGTGTTTTCAGTTTAAGTTTATTTCCAACTGTAACGTTCCTCAGATCAAGTATCCAGAATAGATTGTGTCGAAAATAAACCATATATCATTGACAGGTTCTTAGTTCAATTGTTTTAATCTCGATTCAAAACTTGACTTGCCCATTGATTGCCGTTCCAGAATATGGACCAAACGGACCATTTTTAAATATAAATTGGCGAATTTCTTAAAAATTATATATTTTGACAAAGTCCGCCATGTTTTTCGTCAAACGTCTGATTCAAGATCGATGTAAAATGTGCGAGAATTGAGCCCAGGGTCTAAATACATAGTATAATTTATATCCTACGAGAACATTAGACCCCACGTGTAGACGAGTGATATCACGGGTTGGAATCAATTAAAATAGTTTCTAAGAATAACTTTGCAGTTAATAATCTCAATTTAAAAAGATCACGATATAATGTGAATGCATTTACATTGGACGCACATCAATTTACTACCGCGATGTGAACGTGAATCATTAACAGCACTTGGAATTTTTATTCGATTTAATCAAACGAGAGTATTCAACACGTACATTTTAATTTGCCGTTAAATTTATGGGTCTTGCGATATTTATAAAATGAATGTTTTAAAATGCTCGGGCCTTAAATGGTGCATAAGTTTTTGGCAGGGTTATCATTTACAGTTGCATAACATAGTATCTGGATACCGTTCTGACGCGAATGATATTTCTCTTTTGCCAGGAATATAATGCCTGTTTTGTCTGAAATATTTATCTGCTCGCATAACCACACTCTAGGCACTTTATACAAGTCATCGAGGCCATCCCTTTAGAGTAGCAATACCGAGAAATCCAATTCCGCAACTAGTCAGTGATTTTGCACTGATGTTGAAGATTAATAACCAATCACTGCATCTAACCCCCTCATTCATAATAAAGTCATCAAACGTTGATTAGCTAAAATTCCGAAGTCTTTATCTGACAGGTGACATTTGGTGATCGAAAGAGTGAGACGGGGCACACTATTATACTGATTTAGTTAAAAAACGGTTATGAATAACACATGCACAAAAATTACCTACGCTCACATAGCGAGTGGTAAGGCCATTGGTCGATGGGCGGACGGATGATGCCATTACGCTGCGGGAGACGACGGTGGGCGAAGATAAATTTGCGAAGGGAAATTAGTGTCCCTTCTTTACGTATTAATAGTTATTATTCTTTGGCGAGTTTTGCCTATATTTTGAATTTTCAATTTGCCTGGAGTCTCACACTCTTAATTTTAATAGAATCAACCCATTTCCCACAAAAATATATTATATATAAGGCTATAATATAACAGAACTGTAATCTCATTTAAGCGACGCCGGAGTCGTAAAAGCGCGTGATAAAAAACAGGCTCTACCATCATTTTACTTTTATTTTGTTGCGAACAGTATAACGATTCGCGATTTACTAGAAACTTACCCAGGAAAGGTATTCTTTTATTATACTTTTAAGAATCAATTGTTCCTGTTATTAAAATTTAATTATTGTTGTAATCTGTATTTTGTGATTTAGCTGGCAAACGGTAGTAAACACAACCAAAGCTATGCAACCAAAGTACATGGCTTGGTATTATAAGCAATCGATTTTGTTAGCTGGTAGCCTCTACCTAGGCGGGTAATATCAAGTACCAACCCTATCACCGTTCAAGTTCCACCATGCTGTGGCTCCCACGATGTTTTTCAGATATTTGTAGGATTCGATATAAAAAATAAAAATTGCGACTCCAAATATGTCAAACTTTTGCCTGAAAAACCTATGGCTTTATAAACTTATACATCGCTAACTTCAATATTGGTTGTAAGCAAATCTAATCTTTCGATTAATTAACTCCTTCTCTAACGAACTCCCAAACCACAACACACAATGCTTCGCAAACCGTTCCCCAATACCGCATCGATTTCGTGTTACAGTATGCTACTATATATCTTCATATATCTATACTAGTAATAAAATCAGCGTATCTTTTCATTGTATACAATTTACTAAAACTGATCGGCTGTGATGTGAGTGACAGTACACAATGAGACCATTTTTTTTTGTGTTGTGACTCTTGTAAAATGATAATCGCCAAACCTACTTCAAAAATGTTCATGCACACAAATGCATGTCCTGTGTGGGAATCGAACCCACGACCTGCGGCGCGTAAGGTGAACCTTAACCAACTGCGCCAACTGGCCCGTCATATATCATTATATAATTTCATAAAAATACAAGTAAAACTTAGCTTAGGGCAAAATAATATGCTTTTCTTTGTCGAATTCGGCTGACAGGAAATCTGCGCGGACGAAGCCACAGAAGAAAAGCTAGTTCGTTATAACAATGGCAACAGGGATCACAATTTCTGTTTCTATCTGACATACGTTACGTATATAGAGATATAACTGTTATTATAGGTAGGCAGGCTTTATCCCAGATATTGAGGGATTTGGAAGGGTTCGTTGATATGTTCGCTTAGTGTTGGATGTTATTTTTCTTTTTTCATACTTTCGTGGGCTTATGGAATAATGTTTGAGGCTTCAATTGAATTATCCATGAAATTCATTCTGGATTTGCTAAGACCTTATCTAAGTCTTTAGTCATTACTAGCAGACCCCCGCGGTTTCACCCGCGACGGTTTGTTTTTTTTTTCCGCGGAACACTAAATATTTTTCAGCTTTTGTAGCTAAGTTACTCTATTTAACATCAGCTATGAACCTGAACAGACAGACAAAAATGTTTAAAAACAATTCGATTTTATAAAAAAAAAAGTTGAACTCACATAAAAGCTTGGTGCAATGCACAGACTACGTATTTAATTGCTATTACAACAAATGAAAAATAAATTGAATTAACTACACTCAAAATATTCTAATGAAATAGTAAAAATGAACTTCCAAACAAACTATACAGCAATCGAAAATATTTGCTAAGTAGGTAATCTAAGAGATCTCCAAGGAATTTTCAAAGGAAAATCAAGGCAGGCGCCGATCCCACAGAAAAAGTTCTAGAGTTCCGAGTTCCGAGTTCTGCATTCCGCGTTGACTGTAAGCTATGTGGCGCCTTTGAAAGTAAAAAACGAAAGAAGAACTCTAGAACTCTAGACTGCTTGCTGTGTGCACAATAGTCAACACGCAATGCAGAATTCTGAACGCAGAACTCTAGAACTCTCTCTATGGGATCGGCGCCTAAGATAAGTTTTTCATTCAAATATTCAAGAACAAAAAAAATGATGTTTCGAATTCTAATCCGATTTAAATATTCTTTTATATTTGACATTCCAATTTTAAAGAGTATTGCATTGCACCAAGTTTTTTGAATAAAATCTGCTCAGATTACAGAACAAAAGGCAGATAGAGCGCGCGAAACGGGAGTGAGGCCAAAAAACCACAAAGTTTATTTAAACGAAAGGTATTTTCGTTAAATAAATTATATATTATTATATAATGTTTTATATAAAAAAGCAAATACAAATTCAAAAGTGAATACCAGGCCCCTATTTCACCAGACGGACAGGTGCGACAATTGTCATGAAAATATGGCAATTGCCGATATGTCACGATAATTATTGTTTCATAAACTTCTACCATATGCCAACAAAATCCGAAGGTATTTCGGCTGATGACAGGCGTTATGTATTGAAATATTACAATTATCACGTCTCACCGTTTGGTAGGGCTAACTAATGCCCGGTTTCTATGAACAAAAACGAATCGTTTTGCTTACCAATCGTAGGTTTTTTTATTGCCAAACTGGGCATATAGATCATTTCGTGAGCTAATTTTACCTGTGATAGCTACTTCCATATGGGAGGGCATCTCCTATGCAAAGGTTGAGGTCTTTGCTTAATTATTAGTAAAGATATAAGAGTCTTAATTTTAACCGATAACGTTCCGTAAATTATAGAGATCGGCCATAAGATCACCACCAATTTCCACACATACTTATAATATTTTTTTGCTGCTACATAGATGTTTTGTTGTTTTTATTTTATTTTTACGGGCTATTCTCAAACATATTTTTAATTTGAATTAAATTACACAATTAAATAAATACCTAAATAATTACATGGCATTTACTATAAGCGTTTCAAATTAAATATAATAATGATCATATTTATCATGGATAACCAAAAAGATAAATTAATAAAAAGATTCGCTAGGTAATCTGATTTTCTTTAAATGTTCGTTCTTTGAGAACTCATTTAATCTATTATCGCCACCACTACCTACCTATTTACTGCTTTCGCGAAGAGCCAATTTGTAATGATCACAACAAAACACGACAAATGTAGTAGAGGAAGCCGACACAGCTCTTACCTCATGTCAATTATTTCCGATAAATCTACAAATATGTAGAGATGTAAAAAATAACATTGTATCATACCATAAAAAGTTGCCTGTCATGCCTGTCATTGTAAAACTACAATTGTAGATAAATCTAAACATTATATCAAACAATAAATGTTTATGAAACGATTTTTTTGACAACTTTTCGCATTTCCTTAGTAATCTAATGCGAATTTGTAGAATTGTCGCCTAGAATCTGTCACCTGTCATCTATCAGCTTGGTCAAATAGGGGCCAGGTATGTGTTTTACAATTTGTATTTGTTTTTTTGGCCTCACTCCCGTGTTTCGGGCGCTCCATCTGCCTTATTTTGTAATCTGTGAAAATCGGATTGAGTTTTCAAACGTGTCAAAATAAAATGTAATTTAAAACAAAAGTCCTAAGGAGTATTGATATCAACTTCGATGCAAATCACCCCTAAAATAACTTTCTACCCCTTTTTGACCCCGTTAGGCGATGAGTTTCAATAAAATATGAAACACGTCTTCCATAAATTCTGTTAAGGAATGTTTATGCAAAATTTGAAGTAGATCGGACCAAGGAATCACGTTGTCCCATACAAACTTTGCCCCCGTTTTTCACCCCCTTAGGGGTAGAATTTCGAAAAATCCTTTCTTATCGGATGCCTACGCCATACAAAGAACACACCCTCCAAGTTTCAGGTTTCTACGATCAGCGGTTTAGGCTGTGCGTTGATTGTCAGTCAGTCATTCAGGACAAAGCATTTTATATGTATAGATTAGTCCACACTAAGTTTGTTGTCGACCTCATATATTTGTAGAAAATTTGTACAAAATATAGTTACCGCTTTACCCAGCAACGCATGTTTCTTGACTACCACAGTAATATCTGGGGGCACGGTAGTGCCCCCCGCCAAGACAGCCAAGCGAAGCGAAAGGGCACTACCTACCTTTTCTCGAAGCGCTTCGTCGCTTTTTTGAACCCTCATAACTTGGGTTTGGATTATACCAGATAAACAAAATTCTCAGGACATGATGTCAATAGTGAACTTATTAAACATGTTAAGTTTCAATAACAAAGCTCTTATACTTTAGATTTTATTGATATCTAAAAAACCCCGATTTCGTCACTGACTCACTGATGATCATCAAAACTCATAGGGTACTTCCTGAAGTCCTAGAAAGCTGAAATTTGGTATGTAAGCTTGTATTAGTACACAAACAACAAAAAAATTATAAAACATAGAAATTTCAATCAAAAAAAAAACATAACCAACTTACAAAAAGAAGTGAAATCCCACCAAAAACATTTTTATGTAAAATGTTGCCGCCAAGACATATGGCTCGTACTGTTAAAAAGTTATCAGATCTCATGTAGAGCCAAGCTTATAACTCCACATGCACTTACTCTACAAGTCCTAATTTCACAAACTCTACACACCGTTGTCAAAATATGTGGCTTGGCCGTTTCACTACTACAAGAACTATTGAATCCCACCAAAAACATTTTTATGTAAAATGTTGCCGCCAAGACATATGGCTCGTACTGTTAAAAAGTTATCAGATCTCATGTAGAGCCAAGCTTATAACTCCACATGCACTTACTCTACAAGTCCTAATTTCACAAACTCTACACACCGTTGTCAAAATATGTGGCTTGGCCGTTTCACTACTACAAGAACTATTGAATCCCACCAAAAACATTTTTATGTAAAATGTTGCCGCCAAGACATATGGCTCGTACTGTCAAAAAGTTATCAGATCTCATGTAGAGCCAAGCTTATAACTCCACATGCACTTACCCTACAAGCCCTAACTTCACAAACCATACACCTTAGTCAAAAAAAGTGGCTTGGCCGTTTCGCTACCGTCACATGGGAGTAAGGTGAAAAATGTATTCACTGTTCATAACTTTTTTGTTATTCAATAGTTCTTGTAGTATTGAAACGGCCAAGCCACATATTTTGACTAAGGTGTAGAGTTTGTGAAGTTAGGGCTTGTAGAGTAAGTGCATGTGGAGTTATAAGCTTGGCTCTACATGAGATCTGATAACTTTTTAACAGTACGAGCCATATGTCTTGGCGGCAACATTTTACATAAAAATGTTTTTGGTGGGATTTTGTTTCTTGACTACCACAGTAATATCAAGTATAAGGACATCTAACTATTCAAAATTACCACGAGAGAATTAGTACTGGCCCAAATTATGTGCACCATAAACGTGCAACCCTTTGCGCATACTCCCGTTGCAACAATCGGTGCGTGTCTCCGTGAACATGACTGAGTTAGTGCAGTTACAGCCAGCTGCTGCTGATCAGACTAGTATTTATTGCAAATATAAGCTGACTGCCTTATACCAAATTTGCAACAAATACGAGTAGCTATATATATATACAATATACTTATAGATATTTTCCTCGACACTGCCGCTGCTGCCTGTCGTCGGCAAGGTTCCCAGCAGGCCGGCAGCGTTTACTCTTTATATGGCCAAAAAGCATTGGTGGAAAGAGTACCCCGCCCACCTGTCCCCCGACATCCCTAGTTACTTCTTCCGTGAATTCTAGCGTTATCTGAAATACGGCTTTGACTAGATGAAAAAAAGGAAAATCCTGTAGCAGACGTCTCCTTAATCCTGTTTTATGATGAATCGTGGAGCCATCAAGGCCCATCTGATTAAATTGCTTATGTGACGACTAACAGGTTTATTGGCCAATAAATTTTGGCGATACCGAAGATATTTTATTAAGAGAGCAAATAAAAAGTATAACAGGAAGATTACCTTATTGGCTATAAATATATAAATTGCTTACGTACCATGTTGACTATTTAAAAAAAAAACAACAAAAAATCTTATTTGCTTCGAGTTTATATAAGTAGTCTAAATGTACTTAAAACTGTTCTGAATAATTTAAAAGCAATATTATAATTATATAAAATTGTATATTTTAGTTTCGGGCCTATTTGGAACTAAAATATTTCACCGGATTTTGTGAATAGTTTCCAATTAAACATTATTATTCCTAACCTAAAATAATATCCACTGACCAAAGAATCTTTTCATCCAGTAAAGCAAACAAACCTTGTTTACTCCTCGGCTCGTTACCCCAAAATATATATAGATAGCCCAATTTTCTCCCTTTGCCCTTGTTTTTTCGTTAAGATGCGAGTTGCGACCTATTTCCTCCATTGTTGCCATCATTCATCAGTTCTTTTCTCTATGATATATTATGGTTTTATCTAAATCACTTGTCGAGTAAGTTGCGTGACGATTTAATTAATATAACTATGTGTGCGTGCACCATAATCTGTATAGATTATGACAGAATTCTTGCTTCCATTTATTATATAGTAGTTGTATACGGATCTACCCACGTTCCCGTAGGATAGAATGTTTTCCTTAAATAAGAATATGTGTTAAATCAATCCAAATTCCATCACGCATTACAGCGAGATAGAGGACCAAATATTTACGTTATAATGATTAAATGCTCGAAAATAAACAGGATTTTCAAGTTGCCAGAAAAACGTATTTCTTGTCACGGTTTAAAAAACATAAAAACCTAATAACAAACAGACCACCCAGCCACAAATAAAAGAAACTGTAATAATGAAACACATTAACCTGACAACTTGGACAAGCAACGTGGAGAAGTTCCAGATTAGAGCGGAATAGGCGTGGCCTAACTTGGTATAAAATGATAGAGTTAGAATATTATAGAGTGATAGCATTAAGGCGGCCCTCTGTGGCCGGCGCAACTTCAACGCAAGCATAGTCTAAAAGCTTGTTGTTTCATCCAACGTAATGTTTGACTGCGAAAATAGAGAGACAGCATCAGAGCCGTCGGTTATCAGTCGGTAAATTCCGCTGATCACTCGCGGCCGCTTCGCTAGGTCGTCAATCATGATTTCGCATATCATAAAACTTGTTCCAGGTGTGTACTTCTTGTGAAAAAATCTTACAAGTTTGTGAAAAAAAAGTTAGTTATTTAGAATCTCTAATACATTTGCAAGCCTGGTATCTAAATGTTTTCTTTACTTTTAAAATTTATAGGTACATTAGATATTGCCAAAGTTCAGGTAAAATTTGAGCAAAAATGCTGTTTTTAGGAGGCTTTTACTGAATTTGTTTCACACTTTTTTTTAATTTCGCCTAGATACAGGGCTAGATATAGTGCACAAGATACTAATTTGTTCAAAACATCTAACGAAAAATGTTTAACAACGCCTTAATAAGTACAGAGGTTTTGTATGAAAAGTATGGCGAATTGAGTGCTCTTAAACTAAATTAAGATTTGGACCATATCGGTGCTCACGGACCGTACTCTATTACAGTCGCTCTATTAATATTCTAACTCTATGTATAAAACGGTATTCTTAAAGATACTTATTTTAGTAAGAAATATAATCAACATTTAGTATTATTTCTATATTTTATAGGGACCTTACTAATATAATAAATACTAATGTGAGTTTGCTACCTCTTGCACATCAACGGCAAAATCAATCGTAATCAATTTTGGTATAAGGATAGATCATAACCTGGAATAGGATACTCTTGTCTTTTTATTCGTCGGGAATGCAGTTGAACCCGAAGGGCGACTAAAATGAGGTATAACGAAATATGTTTAATGGTATGTTACAGTATTTAAGTGACATTTTACAAGATATGGGTTAAAAAACCTTGCATAACTACGCACCATCATAGGTTAAATTGAATATAAATAGTATAGAGAAATCAACAAATTTGCAGAATATCATAATCCATCAAGACACTTTAGAACTAACTGTGAATTTAACGATTACGATTACGACGATACTCATCATCATCATCAGCCTATAATGTCCCACTGCTGAGTACAGGCCTCAGAGTCTGAAGACAAAGGTCTTCAATCAGTGCGTGTTACCAGTGATGACATACGGGACAGAGACATGGTCTTTCACTGCTGGCCGCATAAATAAGCTCAGATTCACTCAGCGAGCTATGGAACGAGCTATACTCGGAATTTCTTTACGTGACAGGGTCCGAAATGAAGACATTCGTAGGAGAACGAAAACGACGGACATAGCTCGTAGAGTTAGTAAGCTGACGTAGCAATGGGCAGGCCACATCGCTCGAAGAGCCGATAACCGATGGGGAAGAAAGGTTCTTGGGTGGCGACCACGTACTGGAAAGCGCCGAGTGGGACGACCTCCCACCAGGTGGACCGACGACCTGGGTGACCATCGCTGAGCGCCGCTGGATGCAGGCGGCCCAGAGCCGTTCGAAGTGGAAATCAATGTATATAATATACTACCTCAAATAAAATGAGTGTAGATGGAAGAGGAAAAGGGATGGATGGATTGTGTGAAAAATGATATGAGTAAGAAGGGAGTGAATGCTGATATGACGGATAAAAGGCAATAATATGGAAGAGCGTACATATTACACCGACCCCAAAATTAGGAACAGGCAGGTGATGATTCCGCAAATTAAAAACATGCTCCAAAAACAATTTGTTGGATGTCGGAAGGTATAAAACCTGAGTTGAATATGATCCCAATATCAATAGTCTGCATTGTATCTCTCCGGTATGCCATAACCTCGCAAACTAACACAATATTCAAATATTCCAAAACCATAGACCCGGACTTGGTTATCTACCCTATGTTGTGCTTACAGATATTTGAATTTCAATGACCGCAACATAGCTCGACGAACAAAAGGCGTCCCCAAAAGGCAATCGATGAACCAAAACAATCTACACGTGAAAATGTTCTTATAGTAGGTATATCGAGCCTTGTTTTGTTCTCGATAATAATAAGGGTACTGTCGCGTAAATTGGAATAAATAAGGTTTTTGTACTACTTATTTGTTTTTGGGTATCTGTACCTGTGTTGTTGTCTGGGTAAAGGTGTTTTGGACGAAAAATAACTATTTTACAAGCTTTTATTTAGTTTCACTTCTCCCACTTCCTAGTGTCCGATTGAGCTAAAATTTGATATACATTAGTATATTGGATGACAATACAAGTACAAATAACAAAAAGTACAGTTACCATAAAAAGCTTGTTTTAAAAATATTTTATTTAACAAAACTTTGTTTAATATGAATAGGCCTACGACCATAAACTCACAATGGTCAGTGATGATGCCTAAGACTGTATTAACATATAGGGAACCGGCTCTCAAGTGCCGCCGAATTGGAAAACACTCGATAATTATAGTATTCTGCAGACAGAAATTGTCTAGACAAAATATTACTGTCATAATAAACGGTATTATAAAAAAACGACCTGAACAAAGTTCATCACGACCCATGAGACAATCCACTTTATATTCTCTTTCCCTGGAGTTAAAATAATTAGGTAAATCATACAATACTCATGTACCTAGTTTGCTTAGTGAGATAATCCTCTCATCATGCCTACCCCGTTCCCAAACGTTTGGGGTCGGCGCAATATGTACGCTTCTTCCATTCGTCTCTTCTATCCGTCATCCACTCCTTTCTTACCCATGTCAACTTTCACACAGTCCATCCATCTCTTTTTCGGTCTTCCTCTTCCCGTATATCCAACCACTTTAATATACATAACTTTTTTAGTAACGTGGCTTTCATTTCTCCTCATAACGTCCATACCATGATAAACGGTTCCCTCTCAACTTTTCAGTCACTGGCGCTACTTTCAAGCTTCCTCTTATATACTCATTTCTTATCTTATCCATTCTTGTCACTCCACACATCCATCTCAACATCCTCATCTCAGCTGCATGCAATCGTCTTTCGTCCGTCCTCTTTACTGCCCAGCATTCCGAACCATACATTAAGACAGGTCTTATCACGGACTTATAGATCTTCCCCTTTAGCTAATAATAAGATAATCCTCACTAACGTCACAAAATTGCATATGTTCCTTCGTCATACACAAACAACAATATATTGAAGTATTATATGATATTCAACGATAATAAACCCCGTAAATTTATTCCAAAAATGTATATCCTCGAAAACAGGTACTACAAAGGTCGTCTGCAAGCGACTTACCCCATAAGCGGTGATTTAACGGATATTAAAGTAATAAGGTTAATAGGATTCCGTGTAATAGGGTTGCTTGAAAGTTCTAAGGTTATCTCAACTATCTAATCCACCAAAAAACGTGTGTAAAGTTAATTAAAGTCGTCGTGCTGAGTGTTACTCATCTTGTTCTAGAAATTAAATCTGTGCGCTCAACATTTTAATTTGAGTGGCTTTGCTGTGATGGTTGGATAATAATGATAATTAAAAAAAAATAACATAATATCTGCTTTAAATTAAATACCTCATGTCCTCATGTAGCGTCATCAATAATTAAACTGTGTTTTTTATTATTATAATGTCAAATGAACGATTGAAAAACGATCATTTAGACAAATCGTTGAGGCGTATACACTTCTTAGTTAGCGTAGTTGTCTCTATCAGCCTCGGGCGGAATATCTCGGGCCCAGTGCGACAGCAATAGATATGTTAAAAACCTATTTTTCAAATTTCTTGCAGCCATCCTTTCCTCTTAACTCTAATTTGTATGGCATTGAACTAGCACCGCCTAGCGGCAATTGGCGGTGACTAATCCTGCGCCATACAAATTAGACTTAACGTTAACCTTATCGAGCGCGTTAAAAAACTCGCACTAAGCCCTCTGAAAGTTTTTCATACAAAATATTTCACAAAATAAAATTTAAATAGTTGATGTTGCTACGACACTTTTGTTACGTGTATCGGGCCACTGCTAGTTTGGGATTAGATAGCCGTATGTGGGGAATGTTCCAGGATATTCATTATTATTATTTATAAAGAAATGTAATAAGGAGCTCATTCCATATCCTAATGGTCTGCAGTAGGAATGTCCGACTGAATCGTTATGTAGACGATCGAGGCGGCTGGAGGATATAAGGATAAGCTCCACATCGCTGGCGAGCAGTATGATGGGAGTTATACCAGGTAAAAAAGTTTTTGGAAAGTCTCCTTATTATACATATACAGGCTGTTTTTTTTCTAGCCATTATGGCTGGATATTTTGATACCACTTTTATTTTCTTTAAAATTCAGCTCTTGGTTCTTCAGCCTTTTTTCTCAAAGACCTGTAGTTTAGAAGTTCATATGTGTGTATATAGTGTAATTTAAAATACACTTTCTGAATTTTTATTCTTAGCAGTCTGGGCTGGAATTTATAAGTTAGGAATGTACAAAATTATGTAAGAATAATTTGGTAGGTACAACTAAAAACTAAGCTATTTTTATCGCCTCTCTTATATCAAATCAAAACAACACACAACAACAGTCACTTAAAAGTCCTACTGCAAAGAAACAACGAAAATTGAGGCGAAATGATTTGGAAACCTGCCAAAGCCTTGCTTCGTTTTTGCTTCCTTTAGAGTTATCATAATACTAGCCTGCCGTGGGGTTCTCAGGATAAAAAGTTTGCTATGTTTATCTTCGCGATCCAAGTTACCCCACTGCCAAACTTGACCCTCACGTTACGTTTTCACGGTCGGACCTATTTTAATAAATTAGGCGTCGAATTTCAAGATATTTTAAGAAACTGTACCCTTTTACCGATACTATAAATGTCAAAATAAAAATAATGTTAAATATTTTTTAACCGACAAGTCGACGCGTATATTTTTTCTTTTTTTTTAACCGACGAAAAAACGGAGGAGGTTTACAAGTCGACGCGTATATTTTTTTTTATGTATGATCACGCATAACTTTTTGCAGAGTAGTCCGATTTTGATAATTCTTTTTTTAATGGATAGGGTATACCTCGAAGTTGGTCCCATATACATTTGGATACTAAAAAACCTACCCTAAGGTTGAGAAAATAGGAGTGATTTATTGTTCACTCACAGATTTTAATGCTGAGTTGTGTATTACATCAAAAGGAATCAAAAATTAAGCAAGTAGTAATTAGTAGATTATAGCCACAAAAAAATATAAAATAAAAAATTGTAACAAAAAATTTAAACACCGAAAAAACTGAAAAGCAAAAAATAATTTTGAATATAACTTGAATTTTATAAGGTTTTGCAGTCGGGGATAAAAAGTTTTTTCATACAAATATTACTTACCAACCCAACCATTTAGTTAGGGTCTTATTTTAGAATAACTTCAAAACGATAATTCAATTTATATTAATTATGTGCTATTAACAATATTTACACCAAGTTTCATGAGCAAAAATACAGTTTATATCCTTCTATCCTTATCGGATGCCTGCCTATGTTAGCTAGGTTCTTTGTAAGATAGTACATTTTAGGAACCTAGCCAAATTAAAACATGTGTGGGCTTTAAAGTTGCCATGTGAGTAAAAAAAGTGAGTAACAACGACTATTAAGAACTTTGTATTGTGTCTTTTTGCTCTATTAAACCAAGTTTGACAGAAAAACCCGAGGTAGATTTCTTCTATTCACTTCGCAACCCTCAGGGCTCCGGTTTTTTATCCTATTTTCATGGTTGTTGAAGTTTATTAGGTAAGTAAGGTTCCAATTTGTATTTCTAAACTCTTCGTCTTTTCGTTGATGAAATTTAGAAGCAGTTAATTCTTCCTTTATTATTTGACACAATAGGGTATTTGACAGTGTGAAAAATAAATGATAAGACACTACTCAGTATATAAGACATCAAAAAATACCGAAACGTCATATATGTTGTACATTTTAAGCTTTTTATGATATTTTTTTTACCAGTTAAACCAATAAGAGGTCAGTTGACGCTGTAAAATTGAGACATCACCTGCTTCTATTTCATACAAACCTCCATATAAACGATTTGAAATGTCGTCAAATAAAAAAGAAAACAGAATATTAAAATATGTTTTATTTTTAAATGCAAGTATGCTTTTGTAACGTGTCAAATATAACAAAAATCAAATAAAAAAAGAACACTAGGCAAGTCTTAATAGTAGTATAACAAACTGAGGTAATACCACCACAAATCATCGTTCGAGCATCATAAACAAAATGTCGGCGTTGTGGGCGTAGCCATTACGCTGTCCAATGTTAGTACATAATATATATTACAGCAATTAATACAAAACGGGTCCAAAACAACCCATATCAACCCACATCAATGGTTCCTGTAAACGGATAATAAATTAGTTTAGGCCCTTAACACTAGAACGAGAATAGAAATAAATTTTATAAGAGCACGAGATTGCTGAACTATTTACCATCGCTGCATCATTATGCTTGTTGGTGGAATACCATTTTTTTTGTAAAAAATTTAATTTTTAGTCAATACCATTTTTATTACCACCATATAATAAAAATTAAATTAAATTAAAGGGGGCCCCAATACAAGAAATGTCTTTACGGGACCCGCGTGCGAGTACGACTCGCAATTGGCCGGGTTTATTACTTTAAGGCGGCCCTCTGTAGCCGGCGCAACTTCAACGCAAGCATAGTCTAAAAGCTTGTTGTTTCATCCAACGTAATATTTGACTGCGAAAAAAGAGAGACAGCATCAGAGCCGTCGGTTATCAGTCGGTAAATTCCGCTGATCACTCGCGGCCGCTTCGCTAGGTCGTCATTCATGATTTCGCATTCATAAAACTTGTTCCAGGAGTTCTTCCATCTTACAAGTTTGTGAAAAAAAAAAGTTAGTTATTTAGAATCTCCAATACATTTGCAAGCCCAGTGGTATCTAAATGTTTTCTTTACTTTTACAATTTATAGGTTATACACTAGATATGGCCAAAACGCTGTTTTTCGGAGGCTTTGACTGAATTTGTTTCACAATTTTTTTTTAATTATGCCTTGATACAAGGCTAGATATAGTGCACAAGATACTAATTTGTTCAAAACATCTAACGAAAAATATTTAACAACGCCATACTAAGTACAGAGGTTTTGTATGAAAAGTTTGACGAATTGAGTCCTCTTAAGCCGTGAAATGAAAGATACAAACAATAATGCAAAGAAATTCCATATCGGCAAACCGCCCAATACAAAACGTACCTTAGATAAAATAAAATCTGAAGAACACAACAATACTTATCGACCGTGTCCCACACAAAAGTTATAGTCAAAAGAAAGTTACGACAGTTTCGGCGAGATATGACTCATGACGCGACGATATTAACTGCTTTTTAGGGTCCTACCGGAACCTTCGCCGAGGAAGTAACTTTGAGAATATTAGCTTTTGTTATACCCATTATTATGAGGGAAGTTTTCCTTTTTCTAAGTTACTTGAAGGTGATTTCCTTTAACTATGAAACAAAACCTGGTAACAATATACCTAAGAATCATAGAAATATGCTGAAAGTATATTTCGTGAGGAAGAGTTATTTTGCAAATATAATGATTTTTGTGTAGTTTAAATGTCATAATTCAAATCGCAAATAAAAAAAAATGGCAGAAGGTTTATATACCCATAAAGGCTATAAACCACCTATAAACTTTATAACAATGTGTCTTTTCAACACAAAAAGTATAGTGTCACTCGGTTATCCAATAACATAGATAGATTTTGATGACAACAATTTTCTGGTCTGTTCGTTACTCACCCGTTCGGTTTACACCCGATTCGATTAAATTGTATATCAATTTTTTTTTTCAGTTTTGAGTTTATTGGCAACAGAATTGTTTAAATAATTCGATAATTTAGTTATACGTGTTATGTATGAAACAACTTTAAGTGAATTTATAGATTGAATACGTTACTATTTTGTTGTTTAATAACATGTTGTCCATCCAATACTTACCTGAACTAAAACAATAGTAAAGTCCGGAATGTCATTATATTTATCCGTTTCGCACATAAGAATTTCAATATACAAATATTAAGAATGTTTAGTATGTTATCTCAAAATGACGAGTGAAGGTCCTTCACAAGAGCTAGTCCAAAAAATTATCAATATATTCGTAATAAAGGTAGGGGAAAAACATTTTTTTTTTTTTTTTATACCAGTAAGGTGGCAAACAAGCATACGGCCCGCCTGATGATTATTTCACGCGGGATCATCATACACAGAAAAAAATTATTATCAAGTGTGTGGACGTGTATTTATAAGAATTTTAAAATTTTATTATTTTTTGTTTATAATTTAGGTGGTAATTAGATGATTTTGCATGTTTACGATTGTTATAATTTTATTCATTGTTGATTATATTTTAATTATTACTTACATTCGTTGATTTTGTAAATTATAGTAGATAATCGAATTGAAAATTTAAGCCTAAGATTTTATTTCAAGTTAATTATTTCCTATTTAAATCAGCAATAACTGCCATGCCATTAGTACAAAAATGGATAAATAAGCGAATACAAAAAATGGACTTTACTTATTTAAACAAGTTACTCGAACCAATTTATCAAATTTATAAAATAATCAAATTATTTTGTATAAAAATTCCAATATTTAATTATTTCAGTGATAACATTTTTGTGACTGCTAGTACTTTTGATTTAAAATCGATTTGGAATAAATTTATGACATCGAAATAAAATCGGGTGTAAACCGAACGGGTGTGAACCGGAACGGGTGAGTAACGAACCCCAATTTTCATTCCAGTAGTTGACTCTCATTCTGTAAAGAGTTCAAGAAAATAGCACAATCATTCCGTATTTTATTTGTCTCGTTTCAACTTAATAGGATTATAGGAAAAGCTAAGGTGCTACCACACTGGATATCAACGAGTGACATCCCTGGTGTTGCAAGCGTCCATAGGCTACGGTGACCACTTACCACCAGGCGGGCCGTATGCTTGTTTGCTACCTAAGTAGTAAAAAAAATCCAATTTTTTGTTTTTGCATAATTGCAACAACTCTTTCATAACATACGGTAGTGTTATGTTGATATCTTGGTAGTGTTATTTTGATATCTTGGTAGTGTTATGTTGATATCTTGGTAGTGTTATGTTGATATTTTCAATCTTTCTCCTATTAATCTCCGTTCATTTTGTTACAAAAATATTGATCAACGTTTTTATTTTGTGTGTAAAGAAAACGGTAAAGGAAACCATCGTGAGGAAACCATAGCACGATGGTAGAGTACTTTGTAGTACCCGCCTGGCTGGCTACCACCCTCAAGTTGAAAATCTGTCGCCAAGCACCTTTCGGTGTGTTCCGACAGCTGCACTTGAGAGCCAGCTCCTTCTAGGCTTTATATGCTTACCACCTTCGGCCGCATCATCACTTACCATGGTGAGATTGCGGTCAAGCACAGGCCTATAAACAGTAAAAGAAAAAGTATTATAAATAATTGGACTGTTTTACAAAAACCTTAAACCGACTTCAAAGTACACTAAGAAGTAATCAAATCCCGATCTGATGACAATGGGGACCAAACGGGAAGCGTACCCTTTCAAATAAAAAAAGAATTTTCCAAATCGGTTCATAAATGACGGAGTTATGAGGTAACAAACATAAAAAAAAAAAAAAAAAAAAAAAAAAAAAACATTCGAATTGAGAACCTCCTCCTTTTTTTGAAGTCGGTTAAAAAAGAGAAAATGGCTGATTGATAAATACACCGACATTAAACCGCAGAATAAGAACCCCAAGGGGGTCAAAATAGGTGGGAACGCGGGGCGGAGTACTAGTTATGTTATACTATATCCGGAAAAAATCAAAACCTTAGTCAGGAAATGTTTACCAGCTTCAGACAACGTCGGATATGAAAGTACCTTTAGAGAAAAAAAAATCTCAGCTTAATATCAGCTGTTCCCGAAACTTGGCTACAACCGTGGCCCACTTGGCAACCAGCTCTGACTCATGTTTCCCTTTTATATTTACTGCCATCTAAAAGCTATCGCCTTGGTTTCAGTAAGCACCAACGGCCTTTAACGACATGCTTATGAATATGTTTTAGCATGAAAAAAGTGTTTACGATAATATACTTTAGTGCGCATATTTAAAATATAAAGTAGAGTAAGCTTGGCAAATTAGTGCTGATTCTGTTGCAAATTGTACTTACTAAATAACTACTAATTTTAATAACGTGAAACATTGAAAATGGATATAAATATATGCTGTCAAATTTATCTTGGGATGAAAAGTCGTCACCAATTTTGATGGCGTCTAAATTCACCTTGAAACTGATCTGAGAGAATGGACAGAATATAATGAAAGTATGTATGTCATTGTCAATGACGTCGGAAATGACAAAAACGGCAACAGTTTCGATCAAAGATTAACTGTGATTTGGCTTTCAGACATGGCATTAATTTTCTTTTATCTTTTCTTATGTAAGTAAGAGATATTACAAAATTAGTTAGTACAATTAGATTAATCGTCATTAAGATAGTGTTGTCGACCGTAGTCGTAGAAATGTCTGCTACTTTTATCGTAATTAACAACTTAACCATTACTGAACTGGTCCCCATGGACTGCCACAGCGATTAATTGAAACCTCCCCTGGAGACTAATTACATAATGCTTGGAGGAAATACAGGCTGTATACTTTGTAATGGTATCTTTTCGATAGCTATGTTTGGCAGCAACTCTGATATTGTGAAAGAAAATCTCTCACAAAAGATCAACCTTACTTAATCAAAATGTATGAAAAACACAGATACTTCTCAAAGTGAGTAATTTGAGAGGATACCTAGTATAAAAAGGATAAACTTTGCTAGTATATTTGGGAAAAGAAATTCTAAGGATAGGGAATAATGAGAAATATCTATAAGATAATTTCTACCTATAAAATGCTTGTAAATTTTTGAGGCGAAAATATCTATATTACTATAATAGTTTTTCTAACGCCTAGGATCTAAAGACATTATATTTGCTTCATATATATCTTATATTGTTGCTAATCATTTCTGTTTGACATGCTGTGTATGCTGTGCATGGATTTTAATCTAGCCTTAAAACTGTATGTTTGTTTGTTCTTGTTAGATGTGCAATTGTAATAGGAAATGACAAAGCAGGTTTACCCATAGGAAGACTTAGATAAAACACAACACATCCTAATAAGAACTCGATAATCATAAACAAACTTGAATCGTTCCCAAAAGCAAACCACAGATACAGAAGTATTATTTTTTCCTGAAATTACAATCTGGCGAATTTTTAAAATAACAATTCGCTGTGACATGCGAGAGCAAACAATCAGCCAAAGTTCAAATAACCCTCGCGAGTGTACATCAAACGATGACCACTCAGATCTGGTAATGTACACACGAGAGGGCTCCAGCGATAAATTCGACAATTTATACACTTCCAAGACAGGGTAATTTAATAAAGTTGGGTTACGGACACAGGTTGAATAGTCCAAGTTAAGGAGAACAGCGATGGGCGATAGCGATTTTTTGGAAGTACGAATGATAATTTCTCCTTGTAGGCATACAAAATAAGACGGTCTACTACGGAAAACGATAGTCCGATTATCGTATCGAAATATTAACCAACATTTACATCTCGTCTGTTTGCTTTTTTAGAATAGATGCTAAGGTAATTTACTAGGTTTATTTTTATTCCAAACGCTCACTCTAATATATTAGACCACATCCCATTAGTAAGTTTGTTTAGGTTGGCCCTCGTAACCGGGGCCTCAACTAAATTTAATTTTGTATAATTCTGCTAAAGCTCTAATAAAAGCACAGGCACTTGTATGAAAAGGGCTTACAGAGGCCGCAAGTCCTAATAGCTTCATTTATTTTTTTACAGCAAAGGACTAAGGTAATGAATTTACAGAAAAATATATGGTGTGTTAAACTTAAACCCTTTCTTGTCTTTTAAGTATATAGGTATGGAGGTGCAAAGTAGATGAAACCTCCATTTAAAAGGGAAGATCTTCCGCCAGGCTGGGTCATCGTGCCTGGGGACCGCGATCCAACTGTTCATGCCGGACAGTTGTATATATGCAGATTCTCGAGAGAACTTCTTAAGCGCGATTCAGGATGTAGGATAATGTGGCCCCACGCCATCTATCTTTAAGTGTATGAACTATCTCAGTGTTACTCATAGATGGCTGATAGATGTCGCTACATAGGCAAAACACTTTGCTTGAAACCCAAACAATACCGCGTCTTGGCTATTCATCTACGCTGTTCGATGGCCTTTCGGATAAAGGCGACGATCCCACAGAGAGAGTTCTAGAGTTCCGAGTTCTGCATTCCGTGTTGACTATTACTATTGTGCACACAGCAAGCAGTCTAGAATTCTAGAGTTCTGCAATATTCGCTACTGATCGCATATCATACACTTTTTTTACATTCAAAGGCGCCACATAGCTTACAGTCAACGAGCAATGCAGAACTCGGAACGCAGAACTCTAGAACTCTTCTCTGTGGGATCGGCGCCTAAACACGAGTATCATATGAGTAACCAAGCACAACGATGTCAAAGTCAAAATCAAAGCCTTTTACTAACTTTAGGCCCTAGAAACTAAGAAAAATCGGCATAAAACTCAGAAAAGCCATGCCATTAGGCACATATACATTTTTTTTGGACGATCTGACTACGTCATTTCGGCATTTTTTCTGTCTTCTAACGATAAACAGCTTTAAAACAAAAAAGATACCTAAACAGTGAAAACAACAACAAGAAAATAAATATAAAGTAATAACCTAAACAAGTTCATAGTTATTGAGACTACTGGATTTCATAAAAGCATTAACAAGATGTATTTGTGCATATGTGCAGCTACTGCCAGACATTTTTATGTTCAATATAATAAAAAATAACCTTGTAATAAAACAAAACTTAATTTATATTAATAATTTAAAGAGTACTTTTTAAGCTTTCGCGAACTAAATTCATTGTAATATTAATGTATCGGGTCTATTCGCGCACAGAAATTTAATTTTGACTAACCTCGACGTTTCGACTCGATGAACGGGAGTTGTTTCCAACTACCCGCATTTGGTCTTGTAAAACATAACTGTCACGATCACGGCACACCGTACTAACTGTATCAATGCACATACTCGATCGAAATAATAATAATAATAATTTAAAGAGTTCCGCTAAATATAATAGCAACCAAGTTACTTGGTTCAAAAACAAATCTATCATCTACACTATTTCTGTAGATATTAATTCGTCACTGAAATAGTTCTAAAACAATAATGACAAACGCTACCCACGATATGCAAAGTTGTATAATTCCAGAGATAGGTGGTGGAATGCGAACATTGAGATATGAGTGAACAATATAACTTGTACGAGATTAATGTTAAACATGGGGTTTAGATAACAGGGGTTTGTAAACAGGGATCATTGCTGGAGACGTGAATCGTGATGCCGTATAAGTCAAGAGGGCTGAAGTTTGTTGGGATGTTGCATGTAATATCAAGAACACAACTTATGTATTTGAAATTCTAAATGATTGTACATTTATAACAAATGTTCTGTTTACTTCATAAACAAAGAATAAGAAAGATGTAAATAATAACAAAGTCACACAAGGGTCGAAAACAATCCAGAGCTCAAACCTTTCTGATTTATAGTTAACTAAAAGGAGAGAAAATAGCTTCAGTGAAAAAATAAACAATTCAAAAGAGAAACTTCACAAACGATAAACCCAGAAAATTATTTGTTGTACACTATTACAATTTGTATTGGTTGTTATTTTCTTGAGACCTTTTAATGAAAGAAAAGAATTGTTTTTCGTTTATTATCCAATCTTGAACTCACAAACAATAGAGTTTATTGTATCACAATTTTAGTTGCAGACTGTTATGATTTAATTAGCTTCCTCTGCTCTTTTTACTTGCGTTATATCAAAGTATTGTATTCATACCAATGTAGGATAACGTTACTAGTGTTGTACTAGTCTCCGACCCAAATTATTTTTTTAACAGAGATTCTATTTGTAAAATCACATAAAGTTCTGTAATAAGCAAGATTTTTCAAAGGATAACTAAAATATGAGAGTATTTATGTAAAGTACCCAAAAATTTACAATACGGCCGACTGCTGGATAGTTACAGTTTTAATTAATAGTTTAAGCTAACCAATAACAGCAGAATACTTATTTGAAACGAACTAATGCCCTACGTGTTTCGCTATGCCTATTTTTTTCTACGTCAGATACCTTACCCGGCCCTTACGTAATATAATAATTCGCCAAAGTCTCATCGTAATTTGATGAAATGCTAAAGACGTTAAAAAATCAAACATTGATTTTAATATATACCGGGTGATTTCAGATGGGCATAGTATAGCTATAATATATTTTATTTTATTTGTGTGGAAATATTTTTGTTGTATTTTCCATTTTACAATATTGTTTTCATGATCTAAATAAGGTATACTTCTTATACACCAAGATATAATTACAAAAGTAGGTGAACAAAATGCAGAAAGTTAATCATGAAATGACAAAATAGGTCAGGAGAAAATGTTTAAAGATATTCTGAGACTAGAATGGTTTGAAGGCAACAAGGTAACAGATAACGAAGTCTACGTAAACAAATTACGGGTACACAAGTAAACGATGAAAGCAAACCTGCTCAAGAGCGCAAGTGAATTGAGAAACATCCAATTATTAGAGCAACAGTTTAGTAGCTTAGTTTAGTTTACGGGTAGCTACAAAATATTTGTACTAGTAAGCGGTAGTTTCAATGTTTGGGTTAAGAAATAACTTTGTGTTTTGGTTGGTGGTAAGGTGGTATATTAACAGTAGAGTAAAAATATCAGCTAGCTATTCAAGCTTAGAAAATATTAGGAAAATTATATTGCATGCAAAAGATGTCAAAGAGCGCTAACATACGGCAAAAACCTCAGCTTATTTAAGAAGTCAAGAACGTTTATATCCAAAAGTGAGAAAGCATTATAATTTTACATGAATGAAAAATACATCAACATAAAAATGTGAAACTTTATACAAAGTCAATGTTACTTACTTTTTTTCCACATCTTAGAGAACCCAAGGATGATATAATTTTATTAACTGCGCCCTTAAGCCTAAAGTGCCATCAATATATCACAAATGGCGGTCATTACAACCTTACTACCGCTGTTACGGAGATAAACAACAAGTGACAAGAAAACAAACACATCCAAACAAATGACATTTGGTCGCAAACAAGTAAATTCAGGGCGAGAATAAACAGTTTATTTTGACAAGCACCGTTGCCAATTTATGCTGACCCATTGTTTGTTAGGTTTGCTTACAAAGCGGAAATTTTGCGCTCTGCTAAAGTTGAAGCATTTATTTTTGAATTGATTTTCGTGATTTTCTATTTAGCGGTCGCAAACATTTATTTTATAGAGGCCAGTGGATGGAAATGGATAGGGGAATTTTGCTGTATAACTAAGGATCTTTTTAGTATTTCTCACAGGTTTTTTATATGTGTCCTTGTTTTAGCAAAATGTTACTAATATGTTTAATTTTGATATTTTTAAAAAGGTTCGAACCTTAGCTCTCAGAACTAAAGTAATGCTTAGATCTTAAATAAACATGTCTGTAAAGATATAACTTTTTATGTTACCTCAATTTTTTGTAGGTACTTATTTATAATTCTCGACCTATAATATCCTTTAGGGTCATGTCCAGATGCCTTAACCTTTATGTCTCCAGAGACGTACCTCAATGTTAACAGATAATTGAGTGGTTTTATTTTTTATAAGTGAAGTAATATATCAAGATAATGCTTATCATCAAATTGTGTAATTTTCTTTAGGCGATATTGTTATTTCATTAGTTGAGGATACTGAGATGATTATTTTCAACAGCTCCTTTAGGTAGGTTATTGTTCACGATTAATATTTGGCTCTTGCATTTTTAACGTTTAATCCAAAATAAATCTGGGGGCACGGAAGTGCCCCCCGCCAAGACAGCCAAGCGAAGCAAAAGGGCACTACCTACCTTTTCTCGAAACGCTTCGTCGTTTTTTTGAACCCTCATAACTTGGGTTTGGATTATACCAGATAAACAAAATTCTCAGGAAATGATGTCAATAGTGAACTTATTAAACATATTAAGTTTCAATAACATAGCTCTTATACTTTAGATTTTATTGATATCTAAAAAACCCCGATTTCGTCACTGACTCACTGATGATCATCAAAACTCACTGGGTACTTCCTGAAGTCCTAGAAAGCTGAAATTTGGTATGTAAGCTTGTATTGTACTAATACAAGCTGTACGGTAGCGAAACGGCCAAGCCACATATTTTGACTAAGGTGTAGAGTCTGTGAAGTTAGGGCTTATAGAGTACGTGCATGTAGAGTTATAAGCTTGGCTCTACATGAGATCTGTTAACTTTTTGACAGTACGAGCCATATGTCTTGCAACATTTTACATAAAAATGTTTTTGGTGGGATAAGTATTGTATGTTTTCATATATTTGGTTTACATACCCTTTTTTTCAAATAAATAAAGGATTTTTGGTTATAATACGATTAACCGCTCAAAAGATAAATGTAAAACAATTTATTTTACACGAGAAAATAAATTTTACTTTTGAAGTAGTTGCAGTCCTCAAAGTGATTTAGAAAACAAGACATAGGGTAGAAAGAACAATAAATTTAAAACTTAAAAATGACTTGTTTGTTAAACATCAATGAAGAAGAAAAGTGACGCTTATGAATAGACTCCAAACTTTTAGACATATATTTTTACTTCACGCAAATAAGATAATAATAAAGCCTTGAGTGTTTGCCAGAGTAATAAACTTAGGCTAACAATTTTTATTTTCACGCGTAATCCGAACAAAGGAAGCTATTTTTTGTCCCGGTTATAAAAGTTTTTTCCATGAAAACAAACAAGATTCTTTTGTTACAAATGTTAGTTGTAAGTTGTTACAACATTAGTATGATTTATTTTCGTATTATCTTTGTGTACGTAACATTTTCGTATTTAGTTACATTATGACATAGCAAGATTTGCTTTGTAGGCCTTATTACGATCTTGGTTTTTATTCACCCCTTCGTGAAAGTCTGTTGTTATTAGATCTAATTTATTTGTCAAGATCTTCTGATGTCTAACGAAATCATGTATGATATTAAAGTTCAGTTTCATAATCTCATTAATATTATGAACGAAAATCCTTCGATGTTTGGATGCTTGAATATCTTGCGCAAAAACGTAAAATTTGCGCATAATTTAAAATGTTCTGGATTAACATAAAGGATAGGTACTTTTTACAACGGGAAAATATTACTCTTCGATGCGCAGGTAAAACAAATTCGGTTATAAGTATAATTCAGGACTTTTTGGCGGGAACTTGCAGAGTGACGTTGCTTTTTCATTTTAATTTTCATAAATTCGTGTATTATGAGTTTTATTGCATATAATCGGTGGTATTTTATCCAATAAAGATCAATACATGTGCCCAAGTGAAGTGAAATGAAATGAATTATGTGTATCGTGGCTTTTCAAGTTGTCCATTGTACTAAAATATAACTATTATGGAGGGTGACTGACTGAGGACTATGTGAAAGTAATTCATTGTGACTAGAACTTATAATATTACTTGAAATTGGCAAAATACACAAGCCGTGTGATGCCATTGAAGAAAAAAAAATCCAATGCTACTAGGCCCCTCCCTGGTAGGAGATAGGTATACCTAACCCGATTTCACAAAATATGTTTCTAGAGCAAAAACTCATAACAGTTTCGAGAAATAAAACACGAACGTAAATCAAACAATACGGGCACAATTATAATAATAACTCCCCAGACGAAGTAGTAATCAAGTCATCGTTAATTAATATTGACTGAGTATGAGTGGCCGCTAGAGAATTCGCCAATATTGCTCCAAAGGGCATATTATTTGATTGTTTATTATTATGGGAATATTTATGTCGGTCTTAGATACAAACAATAATGGGAAAATACAATACCTACTTACGTCTTGATTTCTTTCTATAACAAGTTGGAAGCAGAGAAAGTAGTAGGGGAGCAAGGCATTTGTATTTTGTATAACTACTAGCTTCTGCTCGCGGCTTCGCCCGCGTGGCCTACAGGAAACAAATGACATATTTTTCTACAACAATAAAAGAAAACAAAATAACCCGCTTCGACAAACGCTAAGAAGACACGTATAAATTAATTTTCAAACTTCAGCCTAAAAACAAATTTTGAAGATCCTAACTTTGAAACCACGGAATAGATAAATAAGGTTGGAAAGGCCCTCGCTCCAATTTTGTACTAGGACCAGTGTCGCCGCTTGACCCCCACTATTTTAATTTCTACACATACGCAATCATATTTTTACAAATATTTCGCACACAACCAAATCACGCACACATAAATCTCAGGGCAGATATTCGTTCGCCCACTAGCACTAAGCTACCGTGGGCATAGACACTCACACACGCAAAAATGCATACACCTGTCAAAAATGTTGACAACTTACAGTAGGGATGGATAGTGTATAATCGTTAATGAATCGGTTCGATTATCAATTATTATTCTCATAGAACTTGGAATCGATAGTTGCATGGTTATGCTGTACGGATTACACAAAACTAACATATCTTTTTCTATTGAATTAATTATATTATTATTCAGCATAATGATTTTTTGGACCGGCAATAATCAATTTGTGACAATTAAAAACTAATAAAACTATTAGGGTATGTAGTGGTTTTTTTACGGATAACTGCGTGATAGATATATAATCTTAATATATAAAATGATAAACTGATTGTTGATATATCAGCCCACAGCCCAAACCGCTGGACCTAGAGATTTGTAATTTTGCACAAAGATACCTTGTATAGTGGAGGCATCCACTAAGGAAGGATTTTTGGAAATTCCACCCCTAAGAGGGTAAAATAGGGGATGACAGTTTGTATGCAAGTCCGTCAGTTTTGAAGTTAGGATTTTCAAATTTTGTGTTTAGGCTAACGATTGAAAATTATTGTGTAGTTATCTCAGGGTTTGTGATAATTCCACCACAGAAGAGAGGAAAAGGGGGATGAAGTTGGGTATGCAAGTCCTTCAATTTCAAAGTAAACTTCACTAAATGTATTATTATACGGTGTAGGCATCCACTAAGGTAGGATTTTTGGAAATTCCACCCCTAAGGGGGTAAAATAAGGGATGAAAGTTTGTATGCAAGTTCGTCAGTTATGAAGTTAGGATCTTCAAATTTTGTGTTTAGGCTGACCATTGAAAATTAATATATAGTTATCTCAGCGTTTGTGATAATTCCACCACCGAAGGGAGGAAAAGGGGGATGAAGTTATGTATGCAAGTCCTTCAATTTCAAAGTAAACTTCACTAAATATATTATTATACGGTGTAGGCATCCACTAAGGAAGGATTTTTGGAAATTCCACCCCTAACAGGGTAAAATAAGGGATGAAAGTTTGTATGAAAGTCCGTCGGTTTTGAAGTTAGGATCTTCAAATTTTGTATTTAGGCTGACGATTGAAAATAAATTTATACATGTTTCAGCTTTTTTGACAATTCCATCCCGACAGGGTGAAAAGGTATGGGATGTATGTAAGTCGTTCAGTTTCAAAGTAAACGTCAATTAATATATTATTACACAGTGTAGGCAACCACTAAAGAAGGATTTTTGGATATTCCATCCTTAAGGGGATAAAATAGGGGATGCAAGTTTATATGAAAGTCCATCAGTTTCGAAGTTAGGACCTTCAAATTTTGTGTTTAGGCTGATGATTGAAATTTAATTTATATGTGCCTCAACGTTTTTGATAATTCCGATGCCGAATGGGTAAAAAGGGGGATGAATTTGTGTATGGAAGTACACTCAATTTATTATTTAAGCTTATGGTTATAAACTAACGCAACTAATATCGGTGTTGTTGGAATTTGAACCCTTAAGGAGTGAAAAGGGGGATTAAATGTAGTATATGAAGTTCTTTATTTTTGGAGTGAAATTTACAAATTTTATTATTTTGGCTTATGGTATTGGCGTATTGAAATAGCATAGGATGCAATGACTCACCTAAACAACATCAGGAAAAAGAGAGGAATTGGTATTAAAACAAAGATCCGATTAATACGAGCATTGGTATTCCTCATTTTCATGTATGGAGTGGAAGCGTGGACTATAGGTACTGGAGAAAGAAAAAGAATTGATGCATTCGAGATGTGGTGCTGGAGACGGATGTTGAAAATACCTTGGACCGCTAAACGCAACAATGCATCAATCCTATCACAAGTGTAAATTAAAACTCGATTATCCACCATATGCCACCAACGTATTCTTTCGTATTTCGGCCACATGGTGCGCAAAGGCGATGAAAGTTTGGAAAAACTGATCATAGTTGGGAACACGGAAGGAAAACGACTACGTGGTCGTTCACCAACTAGATGGTCCGATCAAGTAAAAGACTCATCGTCCTCCAAGTTTTACACCGTCGTAAGGGACGGGTTGGACATAAACCGGTGGAGGCAGATCATCCGCTCTAGAAGCCTACCCGATGCTGACCACGATCCTCAGACATGAGGAGTAACAGCTCTCCGCCGCAATGTTATTGAGGCCAAAATATTTACTGGTTCTGTCTTCTTGCCGCGTATACCATTGATCCCAAATCACCTTCCTTTTGAATTTAAAAGATAACAGTTCCTAATAATGGTTTGTTTCGCGATGGCTATTAATAAATTACAGGGAAAAACTCTGAAATTTACTAGAGTTGATTTGCGGCAGGACTGGTTCAGTTTTATGTGGCATCCTCGCATGTGAGTTCTCAATCTAGCTGAACTTTTATCAATATCACACGTAGTGGCGGACAATAGCCATGAACAAAGCTCTATATTGTAACAATGCTCTATATTGTTGTTCTTTTTCATATCTTGAAAAAGAAATAATCAACGCGGACGAAGTCGCGGGCTATAAAGCTAGTATATTATATTATAGTGCGCAAATAACGAAAATTTTTACAACAAATTATATAGTTAACTAAATCTTAACTTCTAATGTTCGATATGTTTTATTTCTAAACTGATTATTGATAGTCTGGTTGTTCGTTGTGCTTGGCACTTCACTAAGTGGGTGGGACCCGCCAATGAAGAACGACATTATCGTTAGTAAGTAATTACCGAAAAAAAACGATACTTCATAGGCGTGAGCTGTTAAAATTATGAAGCTAAATTTGACAGATTTGATTTGCTTGATAAAGTCGATATTTTTATCGATAAATTATCTGATGAATGCGTGGGGAAAAATGTAACATGAAATTAATATTAAGAAATTATTTTATTTTATTTTTTTACTATATACTAGCTAAAAGCGCAGCTTTGTAAGGGCTCGTAAGATTTTTTTGTAACTAAGTTTAATATTTTAATTTCAATAAGCCCAAATATGGTGTAGGGTTTCAGTGCTTACCCACACTCCAACTCCATCATCAGACCAGGGATACCACATGTGGTCAAAGTTCATCTCACGACAATTCCAACAACCCCATCCAGCGCATGCCCTCCTACTTCATCATCACACCCCGGAAAACCATATATGGTTATTGAGCTATTATCACTATAGCTCAATGTATATGGTAAGTCTTATCATCTAGACAAACATTTTAATTACCTATGCTAAATTTCAAATATAGATTTGATCCTATACTTTCAATTCTTGATTGTGCATCATCTGTAGAGGTGTGATCGTTTTTTCGTAAAGTGTACCACAATGTGTAGAACTGAATCGGATAGTAGATCTGACCAGGGAGAAAATTCTCATTCACTCGAATTAATCACTTGTTCCAAATAAAGTTCGAATTCGTACTTTTTTCGAGTGAAAATCAAGTTAGGCTATTCTGAGAATTTCGAAGCCGCCATTTTCTCTTATTTTTCGAGGGCTAGCGCTCGAACTACTTCGACTGGTCGGGACCGTTCGAAACGTATTTCGAATGCGAACTATCAAACGTCAAACAGTTAGGTTGTCATTTGGAAACGTAGATAGATAGATAGATAGATAGATAACTCTTTATTGCACACCAAAAAAAAACAAAAACAATAAAAAGAGAACAAAAGTACTTAAAATACTAATAATAATTGTAATGACAGATAAGCCTAAGGATTTCCGTTACTCACAGAAAATATTTTGTCATATTCATTTATAATTATTATATAAAATTGATTAACTTATGAATTCCGGATATATTAGGATATAATAAGAGTAAAACGTTGTTTTAAATATTTTATATTCATTAAAATCTTTTAAATTTTAATTTAAGATATAAAATTATCACGTACGTTAACAAAACGCAATTATCAAGTGAAACGAAACGCATCGTGCAATTTGTATCCATCATAATGGCAACATTTACTCCTTACACTCGAACTTATTTCGAAGGTTCCGCCCCTTGAAATTTTACGGTCGAAATAGAACTCGTAATGCAAGTTCGATTCGAAGGCTAGTTCGAGGGAAGTGAGAATTGGGCCCCAGGTCGTCGGTCCACCTGGTGGGAGGTCGTCCCGCTCGGCACTTTCCAGTACGTGGTCGCCACTCGAGAACCTTTCTTCCACATCGGTTATCGGCTCTTCCAGTTACCTCTACCTGTCACGCCAATCCATTGTTCCCTGGCGTTAGGTTCTTTAGGAAACCTACAATTTATAATTTATTGCATTAGTCAAATTACATTTTACTCAGATTATAATACTAAATACATCATAGTAAATACTCGTAGATGAGGAGGGGTCTTATATGTCCATTTATATCATTCGGTCACATTCATTCAATGATTAATATAATATCTAATTTCAAAATACGTCTAACTAAAAATGTACTATCGTTAATTAAATATAAAATAATTCGAAAATTATCTTTGTCAAACGTAATTATATTATATATAGTCTAGAATTCTATCGATGATTTTATTTAACCAAACCACATGGTCACGTCACTATCGATAAACATGCTGCGCCTTACATCACTGCCAATCAGGGAAGACGCAATGTATGCAGTACATTGAAAGCGGATTTGGTCATTGCGCTGATTGAGCGAGTACACATCGGTCAATGTATGTTTTTCATAACTTGTTGTAATAATTTTGTTAATGTTTGGTATTTCATAGTGTTCAATATGTTTTTATGTTTTTTACTAATAATATTGTAATTAAATGTTATTTTCGACTTACCGATGGAAAGATATACCTCCTCGCTCTATACTTGAGGTCTGACTTTTTTGTCTTACACGTTATTATAGCACAACACGGCATTATAAGCAGAGCTCTGTTCTCCAATGTAATCCGCCGCGCACTGACCGCGAATCGGTCGAGTTATGATTATCGAATCATAACTGTGGCGCGCTTGCCCCGCCCACATTACCATTCTAACCTTATTTATCTGTTCTGTGTTTGAAACTGACGGACGGGGTGGAATTTCGAATAACCCTTTCTTAGTGGATCCCTACTCTTCACAAAGAATATACCTTCTAAACTGTATGTCTCTCGAACCAGCGGTTTAAGCTGTGCGTTGATATATCAGTCAGTCAATCAGTCAGTCAGTCAGGACTTTGAATTATATATATATATATAGATAATAACGTTTAAAGTTACCGCTAAACAGTAAGATCGGACGTGCTCCATCTCTGTTACAACTGAGTTCGAGTTTTTTTTTAAGCATGGGTGTTCGAGCCCCACTCCCGAACTTTGATGCGCTTTATCTTGGTAAATGTTTAATGATTTGGTAAAGCATAAAATACGTGTCCAATATTTTTTGATAAACTAACTGACGGACTAATTAGATTTTTTAAGCTATTGCATAGCTTCTATCGCGGGTCTTGAGCGTGGAGACCGAATTCAGAAATTCCGTAACGAAAAAACCTAACACCCCCCACTCCGACCGGCACAGCGGTGATACTTTTTAGTTTTGCCATCTATCGATGAATAGCAGAACATTTAATGACTTTTGAAATATCACGCTTGTCTTTTTAGTACAGCAACTCGCCTCTAGGTGGCATTGGTTGTCTATTGCATATATAAACTTCTCATTTATTTAATAAAAAAAAAAAAAAAATCTTATCGGTCACCACGCTCAAAAAGTGTAACTTGAATTAATATCAAAGAAAAAACAACAAAGGAAAAAAATACTGCATAAATAAATAATTATAATTGCATTTTTGATAAAAACAGCTTTGCAGCTTTACCGCGGCAGTCTCCGAGTGCCACACATCTTTTTTTTTTATCTATTAATCATCCCTATTCAATAGGTTAAAACAGTTCAAAAATAATGGGATTAATTAAGAAGAACTACTTATTTATTCAAATCCTTAAGTGCTTTTACACTCACGAGTTTAAATACATGTCGACAGTCAAAAGGTTCTCGTAACATAAAGTGAAGGATTCAAGTTACGTACATTAATATAATAATTATATTATTATTCGCGAAGCTAATTTTAATGAGCGAGACTCGTTAACCCATCAAAGTTAATTATGATGTATTAATCACCAGATAATTGTAAATACCTTTTGATAAAAAGATTGTAAGATGAAGAAACATTATGAACAGATAATAATATACCTAATGATTGTTTTGATAGTAGTGTAGATGTATCTTTCTAGCAGTTAGTATGTAAATAAACATGCAATATAACTAAATAAATATCCTGGGACATTCCTCATACACGGTCATCTGATCCCAAACTAAGCAGAGCTTGTACTATGGAAACCAGATAACTGATATACTACTACATATTTTTAAATACGTACTTAAAGATAATTACAACCACACTTAGGACTGAGGGCTAGTAAAGTTGTGCTATGGGCTAATTGGCGCAGTTTTACCGACTTCAAAAAAAGTAGGAGGTTCTCAATTCGAATGCTTTTTTTTATTTTATGTTTGTTACCTCATAACTCCGTCGTTTATTAACCGATTTGGAAAATTCTTTTTTTATTTGAAAGGGTTCCCGTTTGGTCACATTGACATCAGAACAGGATTTGATTACTTCTTAGTGTACTTTGAAGTCGGTTTAAGTTTTTTGTAAAACAGTCCAATTATCGACGAAAAGGTTCAATGTTTTTCTGGCTTTATATGCTCAAGACCTTAGTCAAAGTAAAACTATACATAGTAAAATACTTCTTTATAATCATAAAGAAGTATTTTATTACATGATATATTATGAACTCTGTGCTTATGGTATCATGTTGCTAATTCAAATGATCTAATAATAGGATTCGATAAACGTTTGCTACAAACAAGGTTTCTAATTAACGTTATGACGTCACCTCCCCTTGAAACACTGATTAAAGCCTACCTTTGCTTAATGTTGAGCGTTTAATGAAAGATTAACAAAATCATCCTGCGAAGGAAGTGGCAAGACATCGAAATTGTCTTGTCAAGAACAGATTTAAGGGTGCGGCTCGGGTTAACATAGAAAGGCGATTTTATCAGTACAGGAATCTATACTGAACATGGGTCTCTCTCACTAAGCAATCTCTTTGATGCCTTTAGCCGGGAACTATACGGGGTTTCGGCATTTCAGAAAATTTTTGGTTAAGTTATCTTAAATGCCGTATAGTTTCCCGATACGCGAATGCTTAAAAATCTTTACTTATTAGTTTTCAGTTATTTGAGCAAATTGGCCTTTTTTAATTTTTTATTTAATTCCTAAATAACTTTAATTTTCATTTCTTTTAGATCGCATACGATGCATTTGTAATAGTAGTTGTCATGTTTAGTTGTCGCTTAAACAATTTGTTTTTGCAATTTCCTTAACACACGTTGATTAGCTAAAATTCCGAATACTTTATCTGACAGGTGACAATTGGTGATCGAAAGAGTGAGACGGGGCACACTATTACACTGATTTAGTTAAAAAGCGCTTATGAATAGGGTAGTATATACAACATTTATACAATAGTTATTTTATTTTGTTTCTTGTTGATAAAGAAGATGTTGTGTGCATCCCCAAAAAACATATCAGGTTTTGTCAAATCAAATCAAAATAGACAGAAATAAATATGTCTGAAATAATACAATAGCATTATAGGTACTGATGGGTAAAAAGTCACTTTCAGTCCCAATTTTCTCGTCATCGCGGCCTTTCCAGTTGAAACTGCGAAAAGACCTAAAAATGACTCAGCGACACATGATCTTCCTTAATGGAACGTCACATTCGCAGATACGGATATTTGATGGAGGTGAACACCTGAAATATTACCCGAGAATGCTTTTGACAACACACAATGTACCGAGCGATTTGCGTCCGATATGAAAACGTGACGTTGTTAGGTTTACAACAGAGAAACTTTTACATAACGTGGCAAATTTGTTAAGAGTACGCCAAGAATAATATTCTTGATACTTATTGTGTTACTCAATTTAGTCAAATTAGAGAATATATTACTAGAAAGCAGTACTCCGCAGCTTTTCCCGCATTTAATGGATTATGTATTCATACTTTCTTAATAATCGGACTACCCAATGCAAAAATATTTTTTCAAATCGTACTAGTACGCACGGCTACAGATCAAGCTATACATTTCCAGTATAAGCAGTGTAACTTCTGAGATTATCAAATTGAAAAATGAACTCTACATCTTTATAATAATATATCTGTACAAGTGACAAAGAACAACAATAGAAAATAATATATTAATAACAGCGAACAAAATTGAGAATAACATCAGGAGGATTATACAAAGTGAAAAGAAATGGCCCTAGCACACTGCCTTGCGGCACACCAAAGTTATTGACTTTTTTCAATCTTCGTTATCTCTCCACATTGCTGCCTTGTTCCATGTTTAATAAATGTTAAATAAGTAATCTCAAAATTTATTAAACATTCTATTTGGTATGGTTCAACTCTTTGGATGATAAAGAGAATTGCTAAAATAATTTTCTTAGTAAACTTGCATATTTTCACCGTTCAGCCACATTCATTCGAGGCAAAAATTAAAGCAAAAAGTGCGCTGAATATTCTTATGGCCAATTCATAGCCGCCCGTTTGAAAGTCTAGATATATTATAGACCGTTGACTTTAATGCTATGGAATCTAGTTATTTTATATTTGCTAAGTATGAGATGGGTCGTAGCCAAATTCAGTCGAGGGTCAGTGACTGGCTAGTAATGATAAGATAGAATCAATGTTAAAAGAATAGACATGGGTTATCTAAAGAATATAGACAGGTCAATTGTAAAAGGTCTCAAAAGTATTCTTATACGAGGAATGTCCTCGTTTTTAGACCTACTTGGTTACTAACCCGATATATAGGAATGCTTTTATAAAATGAAATGTTTTTATGGACCCTATCAACAGCCTAATTCCCAATGGAAAATAGGATTGGATAGATAGACGACCTTATTGTTAATCAACTAAATCGGGTCCGCAACCGGCCAACCCTGACTATCTATAAACCAGATTCTTAAATTAGTATATATCTGTACTATGGTTTAATCTTTACATGGCCCTTTGATATAATTTGTAATCCAACCCGGACCCTCTTATTCATTATTGAATTACTAAACTCAGTTATCTGTTGTAAACAGTACTATCTGACGTTAGATATTCTGTGACTAAACCCTATTTCACCAAATTACATAACAGAAGAAAAATCTGCTGACGCATTATTAATAACTAATCTTTCCGTTTCCATGGTAACGTACTACATAAATAATATTTGGGTTAACACGTTAACGACCACAGTGGTTTCACATGAAAAAGAAACGGTACAATTTAGTCCGACAGTTTTTTTTAAATTTTACATGTATGAATTCAGGATGCCTTTTTAATCTAGCGATTAGTACGTAAGGTTCCTTCGATTACTGCAAAATTTACTTTATTATTGAGTTATGCACGATCATCATCATCATCATCATCATCAGCCTACAGCAGTCCACTGCTGGACATAGGCCTCACCCAATGCGCGCCATTTCACCCTATCTTCGGCTCGACGCATCCACTTCCTACCAGCAGCCTTTCGCAGATCGTCACTCCATCTCGCTGGAGGGCGCCCTACACTACGTTTGCCGAGGCGCGGTCTCCACTCAAGAACACGTTTTCCCCACCGGTTATCGGTTCTTCGGCATATGTGACCAGCCCACTGCCACTTCAGCTTGCTAATTCTATGATCTATGTCGATGACCTTGGTTCTCTGTCGGATAACCTCGTTACGGATCTTATCCTTCAGAGAAACTCCGAGCATAGCTCGTTCCATAGCTCGCTGAGCGACCTAAAACTGGTGCACTAGCCGTACCGTGAGTGTCCACGTTTCGGCTCCGTATGTCATAACGGGTAGGACGCACTGGTTGAAAACCTTCGTTTTCAAACTCTGCGGTATGGGTGACGCGAAGACCCTACGAAGTTTCCCAAACGCTGCCCAGCCCAGCTGGATCCTTCTCTTGGCTTCCCTCTCAAAGTTGCTTCTACCTAATTGCAGAATCTGCCCAAGGTAGGTATATTCCTGAACAACTTCGAGATGGTGGCCATTGACGACGATTGGTCCCGGATCTATGTGAACATTGATCATGACTTTGGTTTTACCCAAGTTCATGCCGAGGCCAATACGTCGCGAGGCTGATGCTAGGCCGTCCAGCATCTGTTGTAGCTCCTGCAGCGACTCCGCCATCAAGACTATGTCATCTGCAAATCGTAAGTGTGAGATGTATTCGCCGTTTATGTTTATGCCCATCCTTTTCCAGTCCAGCGTCTTAAACATATCCTCCAATACGTTTGTGAACAATTTCGGGGATATGACATCCCCCTGTCTCACTCCTCTGCGTAGTTGGATGGGTTTAGACTGCTGGTCCTGTACTTGGACACTCATGGTTGCGGCATCATAGAGACATCTCAGCACTTCGATATAACGATAGTCTACTTGGCATCGCTGCAAGGATTCCAAAACAGCCCAGGTTTCGACGGAGTCAAAGGCCTTCTCATAGTCCACAAAGGCTAGACACAGGGGCCGATTATATTCCTCTGACTTCTGTATAATCTGCCTCACTGTGTGGATGTGGTCTATAGTACCAAATCCTCCTCGAAACCCGGCCTGCTCTGGTGGCTGAAACTCGTCGAGTCTTTTGGCAAGACGGTTTGTGATGACTCTAGAAAACAGCTTGTAGACGTGGCTCAGGAGTGAGATAGGCCTATAGTTTTTAAGAAGGGTTTTATCTCCCTTCTTAAAAAACAGAACCACAATACTCCCGTTCCACGCCTTCGGAGTTCTCCCGCAGTTAATGACCGAGTTAAAAAGGCTCTGTAGTTCCTTCAGTACAGGAATTCCTCCTGCCTTCAGAAGTTCTGAAGTAACTCGGTCTTCACCCGGGGCTTTTCCATTTTTAAGCTGTTTTAGAGCCAACACAATTTCGTCCTGGCTGATATCTGGTAGTTCGTCGGTATAGTGTCGAGTCAGGGTGGCTCTGGAATCGTGGATGTCACGCTGCGTCTGAGGGGCATGTGAAGTGTACAGCCGGCCATAGAAGTCTTCAATCTCAGCGAAAATCTCCGGCTTTGACAATGCGGTATTGCCATGATGTGTTGTCAGCTTCGTCAGGTGGCTCCTTCCAAGCTGCTGAGTGAATACTTTGGACCCTCGGTTTCGCTCTATTGCCTGTTCAATTTGGCGTGTATTGGAGCTCCGAAGGTCACGACGTACCATCTTCGCAATCTGCTTGTTAAGGTCTGACCGCTCTGACGAAGTGGCTTGCGTTCCTTCCCGCCTTATTGTCATGAGCCGTTGAGTTTCGACCGAGAGATTGGACTTCGTACCTGTACGCTGCGTTCTACAGAACTTGATGCCCTCCTCACTCAGCGTCCCAACCACGTTCTGTAAGGCCTCGTCTACGTCCTCAGTGGTTTCCAAGGCATCGAATCTATCCTCGAGAAGTTTTTGGAACTTCTCAGAGCCCGCCGTGATTTGGAGTAGATTAGGTCGGAGCGTGGACTTCATCAAGCGACTTCTTTCAAGCTTGAGATTGATATTCAGAGAGCCTCGTACGAGCCGGTGATCAGATCCGGTGTTAAACCTGTTGATCACGGAGACATCTCTGAATATGCGCCTTTTGTCTGCCATGATGAAGTCGATCTCATTTTTGGTCACAGCGTCAGGGCTTCGCCACGTCCACTTTCTTTGGGGCTTCTTCTTAAAGAATGAGTTCATCAAGAAGAACCCCTCTTTCTCCAGAAAGTTGACGAGCATTTGCCCTCTGTGATTCCTACTACCAAAACCATGTGGGCCCACTTGGGATTCGTTGTGATTCTGGACTCCCACTTTGGCGTTAAAGTCCCCCATAATAACGTTGAAGTGTGCCTTAGTGGTGTTATTCAAGGCTTTTGATATGTCTTCATACATTTCTTCCACTTCTTCATCCAGGTATGTCGAGGTCGGCGCGTAAACCTGTATGATCTTCAGGCTATACCTCTTAGATAGCCGAAGTATGAGGTACGCTACCCTGGTTGACACACTGGAGATTTCTTCAACGTTATTAGAGAGAGCCCTGTTAACGAGGAATCCTACTCCACCCTGGGATGGTTGATCACCCTCACGGAAGTATAGCAGGTGGCCTCCGTTTAAGGTTACGGTGTCCTCCCCCTCTCGTCGGACAAGATTACTTGATAACCTTACCTGCGACCTTACCTTACCTTACCTTACCTTACCTTTTAAGGCGATGATAGCTCAGTGGTAGTGACGTCGGATACCGAGACCAAGGTCCCGGGTTCGAATCCTACAATGAGCTTGAGCTTTCGGTGAAGGAAAACATCGTGAGGAAACCATAGCACCGTGGTAGGGTACTTTGTAGTACCCGCCTGGCTGGCTACCACCCTCAAGTTGAAAATCTGTCGCCAAGCACCTTTCGGTGTGTTCCGACAGCTGCACTTGAGAGCCGAGCTGGCCCTCAAGTGCAGCTGTCGGTGTTTCAAGTCTTCTAGGCTTTGTGTGCTCACCACCTTCGGCCGCATCATCACTTATCATGGTGAGATTGCGGTCAAACATAGGCCTATAAATAGAAAAAAAAAAAAAACTGGCTTTTTGTACTTTATATCTTCGGCCACATCATTATGGTAACATTGTGGTCACACAAACATATGTATATGCAATACCTTTTAAAACTATATCAGATCATTCTACCAAGAGAATATCATCCTTCCCAAAAGTCTCAAGCTTACGGATTCAGTACTGACTAAGAACACCACATATTAATCTGGATTCCCGGAAAAGAACATTCAATCTCATGCGAACACAACAAATCCGCATTGGCCATGAGACTTTGACCTTAATCCTACTTGTTATAAGCAGATATGTCGTACTTCAAGGAATACTGACGTTCATAATACTGAGTCCAAATCAAATTAGCTCTATAATGGGGACAAAATGGATTAATCTTCGTGGAAAATTTCATGTTTGAACAAAAGTTGCTGTCGAATAAATTTCTTTTTCATTTTTAGTTAAGGTTTCTAAAAGATATTTAATAATAAATTACTTTAAATTTTGAATTTTTATAAAAATTACTCTTTCATTGTAATACAGTTTTGACACAAATAATTTGATCATAAAAATAAAAATAATCCTAAAAACAATTTTATGTTCCCGTACATACATATACAGTATCATATTACTTTGGCAATGTTTCAAAAAGCATACCTAAATATTTTACTGAATCATCCAACGAATGTGAGTCGATAAGGGAACACTTATTTGCTGGTGAATTTTTCCCCTCTCTTTACATATAAAACGTCTACATATGATACAAAATTGATAAATGTGTTGCAGCAATATTGCTAAAACGGGAATAATAAAATGTTCACGGTATGTGAATCTTTTTGAACGTTACAGGTAGCTGCTACAGTTTAAAATGCGAGTTTTTATTTATAAATAAAAATAAAGTAATGGAATCTATTACTCTTGTAAACACTTTTTTTAAAGTTATGAATTAATCATTTTTTAGCTAATCATAAACAATACAAACAAAATCAAAAATTATGAGAAACTTGTTTTAATCTCTATGTATAAAAATTAGTCCTTACTGATTTCATCAATCTTTTTTTTTAACGTTTTCTAATACTCTAGAGTTTTTTTTTTAAGTTGCGTAGAAAATAAAAAACATAAGAAAACTTAACGATAGGGTAGGGTAGGGGATATCCATAGGGTATGCGCGTGAAACCGCGGGGCGCAACTAGTTTAAAATAAAATTAATGATACATTCGGGAAACTTATCAAAGATGCATGTTTGTATTTATTATAGCAGGAAATTTTCACTAAGGTGGTACATAAAAATACATATTTAATAAAAATCTGGTATATAAAAATACATATTTAATAAAGATCTTTCTGCAGCACTATTGTATTCTTTTAAATCACTGAATGTAAGCGTTGCAAAAAGAAATCATACGAATACGTTATTTTCATTCAATTGGCAATATTTACGAATGAATGACTGAGTATACGAGTGAATGGAACGAATCAAAGATTCAACAGGAAGTTATTTTGTGGAAAACCCTTTTAGTATGTGTAGGGATTTACTGAAAAAACTCGATGAGGATGTGTCGTTTTATTACAGAGTACCCATGGCCACCTTCCGGCTCTATCGTCAATTCAACTTCATGTCATAATAATATTGTATTGTTATTGTGCAAAATTGCAGCTCAATTGGAAACCGGAAAGTGTATCAAATTTAACTTTAAAGATTTGATTACAGACAAACACTAGGATATGTGAAACTAAATAAAAACTTGTAGTAGACAGCGAGCGGTGTCAGTGTTACATTAATATATTACATATATCAACTCAAATATCAATTTAAACTGTTAACAAAATATAAAGTGAACATCTTCCATCAGGCTAGGTAATCTTGCCTGGAAACCATGGTAAAACTCGTATATTTTTTTTTTATGTAATGAAAACTTTGATAGTGCGATGTAGGTTTGTTGTGTCATCTTAAAGCAGTCGTTGATTGTGGCGCGCTCGCGCCATCTATGCAAGAGTATTATGTTCTTCATTTGTTGATAGATGTCGCTAGAAAATATACTATAAGTCACTAAATAAAGTTTATTCATGTTTGTGTTATGCATCAAGCAAATATTGCTTCATGGTGTTATATCAGTACCTAGTTCACTAACCCAAATGTTCCTTGTCATTAAACTGATATAAAAACAACGATACAAACAAGTACTGCTATCAAATAGTAAGTAGGTATAGTGTATAACTTCTCTATGGATGTTGATGGCTCTATGCAAAAAATACGAATTTCAGTTAATGTTTATTTCAAATCCCTAAGGTTATTTTTGCCGTGTTTTAAAACGTACAGTTTTAAAAAACTGATAGATTTTTCAAAGCAAACATACAAATAGGTAACCTGTATGCTTTGATAGCCGAAGCGTCTCTTAAAATAGCGATTTAAAAATAATATGATATGATGTTTGTATTATAACAATAATAGTTACTTGAATATTTTTTGTATCGATACAAAATGAAAAGTAAACACAACTGGATCGTGCGTTTGATATTTAATGGCTTGATATGGTATTTTTCATCATTTTAAGTTTGTTATTTTATTGGATAAGATCTGCAATCTCTTTTTGTACCCTTCATAAATTTCAATTTACTATTATTACCTACTGTAAATATTTATCCATTTAACTACTATTATGCCACCTATAAAGATTGATGTTGCTGTCAAATAAAGCAAAACTTACTTATTTAAAGGCTTACATCAATATTATTCACATAACCTGATGTAAATCTTACGATACGGTGGGCTCATCTTGTAAAGAGACAGTGAAAAATTACAAAGGATCGAATGATTGATGGGTGTGCTCGGCACGTTTAAAAAACGATTCGGATGCTTAATTTTTCTGTCGTCAGTTGTCGCTAGTGTCGCTATGTGATGGATTGAGTATGACGCGAATAGAGTTCCGTTCCCTACTAAGGGAGATGTCACTTAGTTCTCATGTGGTTATCACTTTTATGCCACGTTATATAAAATTAAGTAGAGAAATTTATCAGTACAAAAGTTTTCAAAACAACAGCTATACAACAACTATAGTAATGTAGTTTTTTATATAGTTATGGTCGCTAACACTTAAATGAGACCTCTGGCATTGCAAGCGTCAATATAATATAATACCGCTTACCATCACATGGGCAGTATGCTTGTTTGTTGCCTTTAAAAAAGTAAGTCTTGAAAATCTTTGCACAATCTTGTGCAACATTTTATATTGAGCTGTTCCCCGCGGGATAAAAAGTAAAGTAAGAAGCTTATAATACTCGGGGATAATGTAGCTTTCTATTAGTTAAATGATTTTTCGAATCCGACTGGTAGTTCCAGAGATTAGCCCGTTTAAAAACCGGGCAGCATAATTAAGTGTACTTGTAAGCAAATTTCGAAGATTTTGATAAATCTTTGCTTTTTAAAACCTTCGTAAAAAATCCTGTAATATTTACTTACATAAATTAAATATAGCCCAGTGACAGATGGACAGACACACGGATGGCGTGACACGTAGCACCATAAGGGTTCCTTTTAACTTTGTGGTACGGGGCCTTAAAAACGTAGATTATGCCTACTTATACAGGTCGTTGTTTTGGTCAGCGACGAGCGACTCAGGGTCGATAATAAAAATGATACAGGTGCTAAAAAAAATATTTAAAAAATACTTTTTTTTTAATAATAAAAATAAAAAAAATAAAATTTTGAAAATTATGTAATAAGCTAAAGTGTAGACATAATACTCAACGGGAGTACGAGGGAGTAAAAGGGTGGAGCGATGGCGGCTTGCGCCTAGCTCTAGTCTGTGCACGTGCCGAGTAACCATACTTTGCGGTAATTTTATTTCAAATTGAATAAGGTATTTCTCAACATATTTACAGTATTTAATGGAATTAAGTCCATTTTTGGGGAATATATATTTTGTACTACCGCTCCTGGGTCGCTTGTCGCTGACCAAAACAACACCCTGTATTATAAACTAGTTCGCACGGGTGTAATGTCGTAATGTGTTGTCAGTGGAGCGATTTGCGTCTCACCCCGCCCGGTCATGGTATCGCGAATACTACTTCTTGCTAATTTTAAATCTGTGATAGGTAACTTAAGATAGGTAATGATTTGCTGTAAAGAGCAAATTTTATCTACATCGTAACTAACTTATTTAATTAGATAAGAATTGTTATTATATGGGTCAAAATAACTTCGAAAGTATAACCCACAAAAATTCAATCTCAATCGCATAAATATGGTCATTGTAGGTTATCCGTGGTGTATAATATACTATCGGGGTCATTTTTGTATATATTTTTAAGATATAAAATTCCGTAGTACCTACATCATTTTTATGTAGGTTTAGCATACGTAAGCCATGTCAATTTATTTCTCGGCGACTTGGTTGCAAAATATGGTTTTTTTCTACATATATAAAAACTCAATTAGGTTTTATTATATTTATAAATCTTCCTGAAAAAATTATCTATCTGTTGGTGAAAATCGTAACAAAATCCGTTGCATTTTTTAGGAGGAGTTAGCGGATAAACAGGCAGAATGACAGACGCGGAAAGCAACTACATTTTATGCTATTTAGAGAAGATGCGAAATATTGTATGCATGTACCTAATAGCTGATGGTTTAGATGATAACTTAGTACATTGATAGATTATTAAGAAGGTATAAAATCAGGGTTATTTTATATTTGGGTATGTCACATCCGGGTGCCAAAACACCATAAACCGTGGGGCAGAAGTTACGTAGTATATAAAATCCTTGGGCAGAAGTAAGTACATATAACATCTCCTTTTCATTTTACCTGTGCAAAGATATAGGTCAATACCCCCATCAAGTGTAGAATACAAAATAGTTTCATCCTTCATGAATAAAAGCAAGTATCTAAAATACCGAAGATACCTTTATCTACCCATTGTTCTAGTTTTGGGTAAAGATATCGCCTGAGTTTCGCCAAATCGGGAACAAATGGGATAGAATAGAATAGACAGGATATTCTAACTATAGAGAGTTATTCGAACCACTCACATATTCGAAATACGCCTTTAGAAATACTTTCTAACTTGAGGCGCGGACTGACTACGATTTTGATAGCACTCGTTCTTCACTGGAATAGGGTTGAAAATGGTAAATCATAAATGTGTCGACTCTATGAAATGGACTGTTATTTAAGGGTTTTCTTTAGATTATACAGAATATACACATTGAATTGAATAAGTGTCCGGTTAACATTCTAATTAATTATATATTCTTAAAAATAAAATTGATGTCATCGCTGAAAATACGGAGAATTACGACGCGAAAGTTTTTTTTTAGACGTAATTACGAATTTTTTATTGGGAATATCAAAGCACTTTTTAATATTCTATTCTATTCTATTAACATTTTTCTCAAAACCCTCTTCTATCCACAGTATTTTTTTGTGTTAGGTATTTTCATTGCCTTACGTCATACTTGACTCTCAAAGAAACCCATTTTTGTGCATTTGAGCTTAGACCTGGCCTTAACTTGCAATGTATGTATTTATGTTCGTTGGGGTGGAATCTTGCAATTCGAATTTCACCCACTTCCAGTGGTCGGATTGACTTGATATTTGGTGTACATTAGTATATTGGAAGACAATGCAAGTACAGTTAACAAAAAGTACAGTGAACAAAAAGTACAGTGAACAAAAAAAGCTTGTATTTAAAATGAAATTTTTAACAAAAACTTATATGCTTTTGTATTTTACTTTGTATAACAAAAACATACACTATGGAAAAAGTAGCCAATAAAGTCAGATTGTCCATAAAATATTTAAAAACTGTTAACCTTGCTGAGATTCTTGCCATTTTCTTCTCAGTTGAAGGCCGACTTACGAACTGGTGGTAACTTCAGTAGCTTTGACCTTCATTAGTGCCCTACTAGGCCTCAATTGAATAAATGGTTTTCACTTTGACTTTCATAAGAATCTTTTCCGTGTACCGTTTGCGGCTCACGTAAGTTTTTTCAGGGCCATTTTTCAGATGATTTTTATACTGCGCTTAAAAGGTTATTCACTTATTCATAGTCGCTTTCTAACTAAATCAGGTATTTTTAACATTATGAACATAGAGTTAGAATATTATAGAGTGATAGCATTACACTAAATAAACCTACATTTACCTACGCACTCAAATTTTCACATACTATATACGGGATGGAAATTGGAGACGGGTCAGTAAGAGTAAGCTACATTTAAAGGTTGAAGCCACGCGAATATGTTCTTTGGAGACATTCCCTTACTTTTTGTGTTATTGCTATCGGTATTTACTGATTTTGCAAAAAAACTTCCCTTTTTAAAAAAAAAAAAAAATTACAGAAAAAGTTATATCGCCTTGTGAAATTTATATTACTTAGCTTGCTCTCGTAGAGCCTTTTGATCCTTGATGGAGATGGGTCTAAATTAGCTATAAAATAAATAAATAAAAGTGCCGTTTCTTGCTAACTGTATTTTTTTTTTATCTGTAATTGCAGAATGACGCAAAAAGGTGCCGCATAGATTACAGTGACAGCGGAATGCAGAAATCTGAATTCAGAACTCTAGAACTCTCTGTGTAGAATCGGCGCTAAGTTACCTGCTGCCTGTTTTAAATTTCCATCCTATACGTACAATAGCATTTCATTCAACAGCAATTCGAAGCCGAGTAAGCTTTAATTACAGCAAGAAAGTTCTTACAATAGATTCGTCACTTGAGTTTAGAATAAGAACACTTAAACCTAAATTTAGATATAACGTGAAATGTCTGCGGCTCATCAGAAATTTTCAAGTAGTCTGCAGACTGAATTAAGATTCAACAGTACTAGTTTTCTTTGTGATTAAGATTTTCTTTGAAGTTAATCAAAATTGAACTACAGTGAATACCGTAAAAAGTTAAAGTCAAAGTCCCTTTAAAGTCTTCTGAATTTAACTTTTTTAACCTTTCTAAACATTGTTCAATAATCTTAAGAGGAAACACTGGTGGTGTTTTTTCCATACAAACGTAATCCTCAGTTTCCTCTCTGGATAATGACACTAGAGCAATGATTATTTTACCATGCAATCTGTAGGTGCCACTGTATGTCCCTCGGTTTCGTTTTTCTCCATAAATTAATTATTATAAAAACTAAAAATCTTCTAAAATCACAAAAACTCATCATTTTTAACTGCCCTTATCAGACGTCCAGAAAACAAATATGACGAATATAAATAATAAAAGGAAAACCGACCGACATAGCCAAAGCCCTTCGTATTACTATTCTTGAAAAATAATTAAAATCGATTCAGTATTGGAGGAGGAAACTGGGGATTACGAAATAGCGATTTCGTCAATTTTAAATAGGTATAATCGATCCAAGCTGCAGTTGTCTCTATCGCCTGTATTCGGGCAGGGTTGAGGGAGGAGAGGCTTGGACAAATACATATACAGTCAAAGAAGTGTCGCGTAGTAGTCGATAATATATTATCGATACCTGCTCTAGTGTTGTTCATCAATATTGATATAGTATTACGTCTTTGGTAACCTACATGTAAGGTATAGTGTGCCCTAACCAAGATTGTTCTTTTTTATACTTTTAAGTGATGAAGGATTAAAGAACAAGAAATGTGATCGTTCAAAGGTTATCATAATATCTAATATTTAGTAACCTTTTTCAAAATAACAGGACAAAATATCTATTTTTAATTGACTTAAAAAAAGGAGATTATCAATTCGACAAGTATGTATGTATTATTGGACTGCCAAACAATATTATATATTCAAATGATAATCTATTAGGACTTCCAAACAAATATACAACATTTTATAGGTGTATGTATGGTTGTAAGTATGTATATTTATCCACGCATTTCTCGGAAACTATTAATCGGATTGTGACTATACTTTTTAGTTTCGTACCCGAAGGGTGCCAAACAAAACTCCGCTCTGTCTGCAAAAGTCTGACTCTCACTTGGCTGGTATATTTATTTAAAATCGACTTGTAATTTTTTTTTCTTACATTTACGAGGATTTGACCAAAGTTTTCAGATATTTTCCCTTTGACACAACCAACGCCCATAGCTCGTATCAATAAGCCAGCCCGACACACTTATTATTCCATATCTTAAAAACTATTGAACTGATTTTGATGAAACTTCCTCACAAAATTTCAGGCTTCCAAACTAATATACAAAATTTCATAGGTGTATGTTTGTCTACGCATTTCTCTGAAACTATTAATCGGATTGTGACATTTTTTTTTTTATTGGTTTACATTTACTCCAACTCAGTGAGAGTTTTATTAAAATCGGTTCAGTTGTTTTCAAGATATGGAATAAGTAATACGTGCGGCGCGGCTTGGCTTGAGCTTGGTCAAATTCTAAATAATACGAAATAAAAAAGTTGGTTAATAACGGACAGATTAGAGTTATTATTAATATAATTGAAATAAAAAAGTAATTTAAAAAACTAAATCGACTTCAAAATACCCAAAAAAAAGTTTTTTTTTTTTTTTTATCGACTTCCTAATACACTAAAAAGAATGAAATAACTCTAATCTAACGCTGATTTGAAGTCAGCGAAAGAGCACGACGTATTCCAGTAAAAATATTTCGCTGACTTTAAGACAGTGTCAGATTAGAGTTATTTTTAATATTTTGTGAAGAAGTTTCATCAAAATCGGTTCAGTTTTTTTCAAGATATGGAGTAATACGCGTGAAGGCCTGGCTTGATACGAGCTACGTTTTATTATGATTCTACAATATTATTTCATGGGCTTGTTTTATACGTATAAATAAGCTCTTTCACTAGTAAAAAAAACTACTTCATAATACACAAAAAAATAAACTGTAAACTGAAAATATCTTAAAGTCACGAAAGAGCACGTCGTATATATTCAATTAAAAATATTATAGCTGACATCAAGACAGTGTCCGATTAGAGTTATTTTTTTACTTTCGCACTGTTCCCTAAGTTGAAGTAAATATAAGGCATTAAAAAAAGAATGTTCACAATTCGATAAATAGTTTCGAAGAAATGCGTGGACTGTGACAAATATAAATCTATAAAATGTTGTATAGGTATTTGTTTGGAAGCCCTAATAGATTATCATTATGTGAATATAATGCAGTTCCAATAATATTACATACATAAATGTCGAATATATAATCTATTTTTTTATATCGACTCAAAATACAAATAAAATAATGTATGGTTAGGTATTTGTTCTAATTTCAAAATCCCTAATGTCACTTGGAACAACAGAACTGCAAGCGCTGAAAGGTATATCAACTTGCCAGTCTTCGGCCGAATCACAGAAATATAATATTACAAGTAAAGTAAAATCGAGGGGCGGGCGGTCGGTGGGAGCGGTGCGAGCTACGGCACGCACACTTGCACCATGCACAGTCTGTTCACTCACACATTGATTTCCGGGCCACAGCGCGACAGCAATAGATTTGTTAAATACCTATCTTTCAAATTTCTTGCAGCCATCCTTTCATCTTAAGTCTTTGTCATAATCAAATAATAAAGTTCTCGTCAAATAAAAAATTATTCAAATTGACATTAGCTCTTCACGTCTGGTAATTTTACCTCGAGACGTAAAAAAAACTATTTCATTACCATTTCCAACATCTATACTAATATAACCCAGATGTCTTCAAGGCCAGAGAGAATAGGCATTTTCTGGGTAAGCGTGCTACAACATAGACCTCGTCTTAACTCCTGCTGAGGTCAGTCAGAGGCCAAAAGCAAGCCCATGATAAGAATTTGATTGTTCGTTTAAATGCGCTAATCTATGGAACTACCAGTCACATTCAAAAAATTCTTTCACTAATAGGAAGCTACATTATCCCCGAATATTATAGGCTACTTTGTATCTCGGAAAACGCGGGTGAAACCGCGGGGGATAGCTAGCATCCAATATAATTCCTTCGAAAATGTGTGATCTTGCGTATTTACCTATGTGTACTATTCTTGTAATTAACAAAAATATGCGTCATCGTAAACAAGACTTTAACCTCAAATATATTCATTTGGATAGCGTCCAAAAATAAATACCTCATAGTTCACGGAATATGGTAAACTGGCCGTTGCGTTTTTATCATACCATAAAAGTAAGGAATTTGCATAGATACTATTTTAAAATTGCAAATATGAAAATATTGTTATTTTTAGAAGAATAATGATACTGCAGACGGTATAAATTTGACTTCTGAGTCAACAACATTCAATTATTTCGTTTGCTTCAATATTTTGATTGGATTAAAAATCAAATCTCAACGTGTGGAAACCAGTGGAAACGATAAGCGAGTAAAGCTGATTTTGTTGATTTTAAAATAATAAAAACTGTTATCTTAGAAAAGAACACCTTATTCTTTTAATTTAAACGGGTTTTTTCGTATAATCTCAGTATCAGGTCTCTGCTATCGTGTATTACTTAATGTTATTTAAAAAAAAAGATAATAAAGTGATACTCACTCACCGAATAAACATATAAAATTATTTTTTAATTATTATTATTATTGTTACAGATAGACATACCGAAATAACACTTTTAATACGAAGCGTACAAGTACAGCAAAAGTGCGGAATCATTTAAAAAAAACGAATCAACAGCACAGCGCTCGTTATGTCCAAAATAAATTTCATGCAAAGGGTCGAATACTTAATACTTCAGGCCTTGACAAACACCTCCAAAGAGATCACAATATTTCTATAAATCAACCGCCGGAAGAATCACCATCAGTTATACAGCCTGAGACTACAAGCGAAACGAATTTTAAAAAAAAACGTGAAAAAAAAACCATATTTTTTTCTTAAGTCTCGAAGTCCCGGGAATTCCCGGGACTTTGAAATTTTCGGGAATTCCCAAACCCTACCTGTGACTGTTCTATCTTGCAAACATTTACGAGTTTGAACCTTAGTTTAACGTGTATAAAAGCTTAACTCGGTCTCTTCAGGAACAATGACGATGCCGCATAATAATTTGTATAATTATGCAACGTTCATTTACTACAGATACGTGCTCACATGATAATATGCAGTCGATACAGGGACGTCATAGTTCCTCGAAGCTCATCAGAAATAAATAGAGCGAATATTATATACTGAATTAATGATGTTGTTTAAATTAATAAATTATTCAATAATTTAAATTAATGTTGAAATATAAGTTCCCTTTATATTGTAATTACAGGCCCATTTAATTATCGAAAACGTGAATAAAATACTCGTATACGCTCAATATTGTCCTCCATTGTGTAATAATAAGTAAAACAGTAACCCACCAAAAATATTTTCATGTAAAATGTTGCCAAGTCGAGACGAAATGGCTCGCACTATCAAAAAGTTATCTTATATCATGATCTACATGATATAAGATAACTTTTTGATAGTGCAAGCTTATAACTCTACACGCCCTAACTCTATAGGCCCTAACTTGTAACTTCACAAACTCTACACCTTTAAAATAAAAATATGTGGCTTGGCCGTTTCGCTACTACAAGAACTATTATATAACAGAAAAGTAATGAACAGTGAATACAGTTTTCACCTTACGCCCATGTGACTGTAGCGAAACTTCCACCCCCTAGTTTAAGGGGTTGGGGGGTAAAAGTGCCAAGTATTAGATTTTTGTTGTTATTTGTGTACATTAGTACATATAATAATAATATTAATCAGCTTATATACCAAATTTCAGTTTTCTAGGACTTCAGGAAGTACCCTAAGAATTTTGATGATCATCAGTGAGTGAGTCAGTGACGAAATCGGGGTTTTTTTTATATATCAATAAAATCTAAAGTATAAGAGCTATGCAATTGAAACTTTTTATGATTAATAAATCTACTATTGACATCATATCTCGAGAGTTTTGTTTATGTGGTAAAATCCAAACCCAAGTCAAGGTATAACCAAAAAACGACGAAGTGCATCGGTAAAAGGTAGGTAGTGCCCTTGTGCTTTGCTTGGCTCATCTTGGCGGGGGCACTACCGTGCCTCCAGATTCATTCCACGGTTCGAACACATTACAACACAGAGTAGACGTACAGATGTTTGCATAAACAGAACGATGCTGCCAAACGTGACCATTTAATTTTGTGTTTGTTTGAGCCAATACCATAAGGCTGCTTTTCCACCAGAGATGTGCTATGCAGCTATGCTGCGAGGATGTAATAGCTAAGCTGTGAAACTATGTGACCGTTTCCACTGATACTAAGCTATGTAGCGGTGCGAATAAGATGTGCTATGAAGATGCGCTGCCGCAAATTAGCTGCGCGAGGAAGATGAGCAGCTCGAGCTATGCGATGTATCGATAGTAGGGAAGCGGCGAGGGCGGCGCGGTGTGGGGAGAAGCGCTACTACTTCTACTTTCTATACTATCTGGGGGCACGGAAGTGCCCCCCGCCAAGACAGCCAAGCGAAGCGAAAGGGCACTACCTACCTTTTCTCGAAGCGCTTCGTCGGTTTTTTGAACCCTTATAACTTCGGTTTGGATTATACCAGATAAACAAAATTCTCAGGATATGATGTCAATAGTGAACTTATTAAACATATTTAGTTTCAATAACATAGCTCTTATAATTTAGATTTTATTGATATCTAAAAAACCCCGATTTCGTCACTGACTCACTGATGATCATCAAAACTCATAGGGTACTTCCTGAAGTCCTAGAAAGCTGAAATTTGGTATGTTAGCTTGTATTAGTACACAAACAACAAAAAAATTATAAAACTTGGAAATTTCAATAAAAAAAAAAACATAACCAACTTACAAAAAGAAGTGAAATCCCACCAAAAACATTGTTATGTAAAATATTGCCGCCAAGACATATGGCTCGCACTGTCAAAAAGTTTTCAGATCTCATGTAGAGCCAAGCTTATAACTCTACATGCACTTACTCTACAAGCCCTAACTTCACAAACTCTACACACCGTAGTCAAAATATGTGGCTTGGCCGTTTTACTACTACAAGAACTATTGAGAAACAAAAAAGTAATGAACAGTGAATACATTTTTCACCTTACTCCCATATGACGGTAGCGAAACGGCCAAGCCACATATTTTGACTACGGTGTGTAGAGTTTGTGAAGTTAGGGCTTGTAGAGTAAGTGCATGTAGAGTTATAAGCTTGGCTCTACATGAGATCTGAAAACTTTTTGACAGTGCGAGCCATATGTCTTGGCGGCAATATTTTACATAACAATGTTTTTGGTGGGATATCTTCTTTTGCGACAAACGCGGGCCTACTGTAGGTACTCTGCTCTGCACATAGCTACACCACTCGCGACCATCCATAGCACGCATCCTTCTATATAAACATATCTTAGTTGAATCCGTTTTCACTAGTGCTAAGCTATGTGCACCAATGAATATAATTGATGGATAGCAAACCCATCCATAGCAACGTAGCATAGCACATCTCTGGTGGAAAAGCAGCCTTAAGCATCCCCTCCAAGGGGTATTCAATATACTTTTGCCTGCAGCTCTTTAATTAACGAATGCCAGGCAGATATCTAATATAACCGGTGAGTTGTCAAAAAAATGAAACCAAAATTATCTGATACTTAGTACGTAGTAAATTATTTACTTAGTGCTAATACTTATGAAATTAGTCACGAATAATTATTAAATGCCAGAGGAATTATGTGAATATACACAATTTAAATGAAACGTAAATAAAAACAAAAAGTAAATAATGTAAATAAATAAATTGACATAAATTACGCAGCAATTAAAGCAGGGAGGTAATCTACCTGATGGAAAGAGAATACCATAGATGTTTACCTCAATCTCACCATGGTAAGTGATAGTTTGGCTGAACGTGATAATCACACAAGGCCTTGAAGGAACCTGGCTCCTCCTGGCTCCCAAATGCAGCTGTCGGCTGGTGCTTGACGACAGATTTTCAACCTGAGGGTAGTAGTCAGCCAGGTGGGCATTGATGATGTTTTTCTTCACATAAAGCTCTAGTTCTTTGTAGGTTTTGAACCCACGACCCATGGTGTTCGACATCACTATGACAAAGCTATTTTACTTACGATTTTAGAATATAAAATACTTTAAAAGATATTACACAAAATATAATAAAATTTTGTAGAGAGCTAAAAGTTCAAACAAATTTTATTATGCTCCAACAATAACTACGTTCATCATTAATAATTCGTATTTAGAAACCCAATTTGTAGAAGTTCAGGTTTCAGTACTTTCTTTCAGTGCTTTCATATTAAAGTACTATTACTTTACAAGTGGCCGTCGACCTTAAAACATAATTGGGCAATTTTGAATACCAAATTGTGGAACGGAACAATCTGTTAGATGTAGATTTAGTTAAAGCACAAAAAATACTTTTGTACTTAGGATAAGTACTGACTATCAATTCAATGTTATTAAGGCCTTTTTTACACAGCTGGTATTTTCATCTGATAGTGTTCAACATAGGACAGACATCTATCTAAAACAGGTGGAGATTTCGAGATGGCATATTTTCGAAACCTATGTTCGGTTAGTCATGTTGAACAACTTTTACTATGGATCCAATAGTGAATACTCATTTTTTACTCTCGATCATAATGTATGAAAAGTAAAAAAAAAATTGAGTATTCAGTGTTGGTCCCATAGTAAAAGTTGTTCAGCATGACTAACCCAACATAGGTTTCGAAAATATGCCATCTCGAAATCTCCACCCAGTATATAGGGTGACTGGTAATTAGTAAACGATACTTTGACACATGATTGTACTCATGATAACAAACAACTTTCCCAAAGAAACAAATAGGGATAAATAAGTAAATTAAATAAAAGCAGATGGTGTATTCTTATTCTTGTTAGGTACTAAGTACATTAAAAAAAAAATTTCTTTGGTAAAGTTGTATATTATCATGAATACAATCATGTGTCTAAGTATCGTTTACTAATTACCAGTCAGTCACCCTATATACTGTTTCCGCTGATCATGATGTTTACTTTAAGAATTTTATGAGATTCGTCAAGCACGTTTCTTTGTTTTTTCCTTAGACTCTTTATAAAAAGAGGTATATAAACAAACAATGAGTGCAGAAAACTCTTTGAATAATGCATGAAAGAATCTATACAAATATTGGGTGCTATCGCATCAATGGCCAACTTTATCCCATGTCCATCATTCGGGAAAAATATTTTTCCTCCCAGCTTTGTAGGGATACATCATGAATAAATTCCGAGGATTCCGTTAGAAAGGCTTAGCTCAAGTCTTTTCCAATAAAGCTTGCTATATATTCCAGTCTCTAAACGTGTAAGAAAGAAAATACGGCGAGTTTATCCACGACAGACATTCGGTTTGTAGCTGATTAAATTGTTATCGTGAAAGTTAGCATACATTATTATGGTTCTTGTGCTTTAAAATAAGCATTATAATATTTTAATAACAATGTTCTTTGTTTGATTTGTAACTGCGATTAATAGCATGGTTCGTGAGGATTACGTTACTAAAAACATCACTGCAAAATTGGAAAAACTATGATCATAGTGCCCATAGATATTATTATGGCGTAGGGTGTCGATTTTCAAAATACAGCTTTTACTTAGTAACACACTTAAAACTTGATTTTATTCCGTATTCTGTTTTTATTTTCAGAGCTGGTATAGACTAGCCTTTCACCCGGTATCCACTTGACGTTGAGGTTTGGGACACTCTGATGCTATATGAGTTTTAATATTTGCTAAAAGTTCACACATTCTAAAGAAAAAAATCTCAGCGTAAGTCACTGATATTTTTACTAATAATGAATTAGATACATAGATCAAAACAATTACTTCAGTTTTTCAATGAAGATATACAAACAAACATCAGAAACTAATCGGTCAGTGCATACCTAAAGATATTTCTTAATAGCCTCTGCAGAATAGTAAAACTTATTCTTCACAGCTTAAGTTCACATATCACTTCACACATTCAGCTGAAATTCATTATATTCTATTCAAGTTGCAGTCAAGTCATGTTCCACACTTTACCAGTAAAACGACAGTCGCTTTTATAACAGTTTATGTTTGAACGACTTTTGGAGACAACTCGTAAATTCTGTCACATACTATTCTAGAATTGACGTATAAACCATATAACTGTACATCATCACAGCTTTTATTGAGTAAAACGTTCATAGTATTTTTTCGTGGAGTGATGCCAATATTTTATTTGATAATTAGTAAAATGATTTATTTGTATTCGTTGAAGCACTATCTCATATTGGTGCTGATTCTGTTGTTCACAACTAAACTAATTTAGTCTCACTATATCTCTTTCTAACGAAGAATATAAGAAAGGAAGTTTTTTTTTTTTTTTTTTTTTATACCACTAATGTGGCAAACAAGCATACGGCCCGCCTGATGGTAAGCAGTTATGCCTATGGACGCTTGCAACACCAGGGGCATCACTCGCGCGTTGCCGACCCTGAAGAAAATCTCTTCACACCCTTTTTGAAGAACCCCATGCTGTACTCCAATGGGAAAACCACGGCGGGGAGCTCATTCCACAATTTAATGTAAGAAAATTTAATTTAATGTAAGAAATTTAGTTCTATCAGATTAGTCCAATGCTTGTTTTCAACGTAAATTTAGTCGCCATCAAAGTTGTATAATTCTATTTACCCGCAAATGAAAACGGCAAAGACCATAGTGAAATCCTAAGTCTATGGCAAAGACTAATTAGACAGCTTTAAATATGTTTTATCCTTTTTCAATAATATTTGTAAGAAAGAGATGCGATGAGATTAAAATTAGTGCGATTTACAACAGAATCGGCATCATTATGTAGGATCTAAAAGCACAGGAAGACATGAAACGAATTTACTCTGAAGTGTGATGGTGAAATATTAGAGTGCCAGAACACCCTGAGTTTCATCAGAAATTGAGAGTGGCCATAAGAAATACCCAACAGAATATAAAAAAAATGTACAAGACTTTTATGAAAGCTAGGTACATTTATTCTCAATTTCTGATACTTGGACAAGATTCTTAGTCAAACAGATAAAAGAGTATATTTGTACCTGTGAGTATAATCAGCTTTGTAAATTGACTTTATACCACAGCTTCGATACTATGCTCTCGAAAATATTGCAAATTGGAACGTTACTATGTCGGAGCAGAATACGTCAAGATAGTGTTTTGAGTTCATTCCAGTATTCAGAGTGTTTTAAGTAAAAACAAAGTCAGAAGCAGATTTTTTTAATGTTTATAAACATACGAATTACGTACAGTATTATTATTTATTCTTCGTTATTACTTTTTTTAGGTTGCAGGAGAAACAAAATTATTATTATTACTTTTGGTATTGAGACATTTCAACTGATTAACATTAATGTTTTCAGGAACATACGAAACAAAGAATTATTCGACATCAACTGCATTTTATAGTCCATTGCTGGGTATATTTTTCTGAAGTTATCCATTATGTTGCAGAAACAGTTATATAAATGTTAAAAAAATAGTGTATGCAAACTTCTCTTCTTTGTGAATGCAAGTGAAACCCAAGATAAAATCTACAAAAATTATATTCCCACAAAAACCCGTTTCAAATACAGTCTCCTACTATAAAATCCCAAGCGTCTGCTTATAACACGGGATTTTATTATTTTATTTGTGCGTCCAACCGCAACAGTAAGTACAAAGAGAATTTCTCTTAGAAGACATTAAAAGTTGCACGTCGGCATTTCTTCGGTGATTCTATACGACGGTTTAATGGGAGGGAAGTTGAGTAACTTTATAAGCGGTAAACTCGCTAATTGAGAAGTTTGCGTAAGCGAAGGGGAAAATATTAGGCGCACTTCGTCAGTTTGGTAATGACGATTATTTTTTAGTTTATTCGATAAGTTTAAAGAAATTGAAATGTATTGCATGAACTGCCGTTGCCTACACATCCTTGATGACATAATAAATAGTTGTCCAATAGAGTAAGAATATTTTGTGATCTAGAAAAATGCTTCTTTGTTTATTATGAATCGAATGTCTCTCAATTTATTTGGCGGTTAGTGTTCAATGTTCAAACAGTTTTTAATTTATTTGGCAGAATTGTCTCAGGACGCGTGAGAAACGTAAAGTTTTGTTTGTGACTCTTTGTTAGGTTTTTTTTTATGATATTCCATCCTTAATAACTTTATTTACCATAAAAACTTTAAAAAAAAATAGAAAAAAAAATATAACATATAGTAGGTACTTAGGCAAAATATCAAGGAATATTATTCGAGAGAAACACATCGCCGAAAATTAAATTGTCCGGGAATAAAATATTGAGAAACGCAGTCAAAATTAGAATCTTTTGCATGAGCTAACATTCCCCATAGCAATAAGTTTCTCGAGGAAGAAAACTTTGAGAAATATTCTATAAATATTATTAAGTTATCTTTTCTCTGAATGTTGAGTTTGTAACATTTACAGGAACAAAGTTATGAAGGTTCTTCCAGTACAATGTAAAATTTCTCACTTTTAAATAACGTATTCTCGAGTGAAATATATAAATTACGTACATACGAATATTGAGGAATGTATGGAAGCATTATTAATATTCGTATGTTAAATTTTTACTGCTATATCTACATAACAAATTTCATACATTAAACCACAGACTACGGAGGACATATTCTCGCGAACAAAAACCTGTGTCTATGGAGTCAGCCACCTTTCACGCACACCTTAGTTGGCTATTCCGCGGGAAATTAGACTCTGTCGCCGTTTACACAGAGTCGATTACTCGCGCTCAACTAATGTTTGAATGTGTGCGTGCCGGCTTGTACGTACAGCGTGGTGGCTGACTTGAGTGACACAGTTTTTTGTTAGCGAGAATATATCCGACTTTTTTAATATCTGTACATTAAACTTATAATAAGTTATCGAAACTTCGTAAAAGTGGAATGAGTTGAAACTAGGGACAGTTTCCCTATCTATCTATTCCTCCACATTTAAAAAAAAATGAAACTTTAGCTGCTCACACAGCTGAAATTTCTATTTCCTGTCTACATGGCCGCATCAATAAACGGCCTTTAAAATTGAATGTGTAAATGGGTAGTCTCAGATAGGTATACATTATAATAAAGAAATTATGTACGCATTTAAATTCCAATTTTCACAGGTAATATTTTTTACTTTGTTAAATAATGGCATAAAACACTTCATTATTATTCATCACAATTATTTTCAAATAGGTATATTGAATAAATATAATATAATGACAATAAGCATTCAAATAGCGTTTCCGTGCTTCGGAAGGCACGTAAAGCCGTTAGTCCCGGTTATCACTTAATTGTGATAGTCGTTAAGCTAGTTGGATGCCTCCTAGGCTGCTTGAAAAATTCCAACAGTAGGTTGACCACTAGCCTCCACCGATCCGCAGTGGGCATGCGTGGTGGAGCATAGCCCATTCCATTTCACCCTCATTTGTGAAAGGAGGCCTGTGCTCAGCAGTGGGACATTATAGGCTGATGACGATGAAGCATGCAAATGAGGTAGACCAGCAAGCGTTGAGACCTAATCAAAGAATCCTTGGCAATCCATTCTGAATCATGATAAATAAACAATAAATCTCAATTAATTTCCTCTATTTTCTTCAACAGATCATGCATCCAAAATCCGCATCGAAGGCTTCTCCACACCATCTAAAACTGTACAACGAATGGATGCGGCGTGGTTGAAACATGCTGAAAATGTGGGCGGTCGACGTGCGGGCGATGACCTGCCTCACTTACAGGCTTAAGATCGGCCTCACTGTCATTGTCATCATGGTGCTGGGGGTCTTTAACGAGAGCCAAGGTATTTGTTTTACATTTAATTTGTAATTATACGTTACTTAAAATTCAAAATTATTTATTCAAAGATCTTCGCAGGCTCTTAAATACTCTAATACTCTGACTAACAGTTCCGAAAGTTGCATTTTGTGAGAAGAGCCGGCAATAAACTCGGCAATTACTCTTTTCCAAAGAAGCTTAGATTCATTACATAAAATAGAATAATAGGGATGATACCTGAGTAAAAAAAAAACTAATTAGTCCATCAGTTAGATTATCAAAAAATATTGGACACGTATTTATTCCTTTACCAAATTATAAAAAAATTACAAAGACAAAGCGCGTCAAAGTTCGGGAGAGCTCGTGACGTCACTTTAGAGTAAAAAGTGTACCATAACGTGACGGCACGCGGAACTTCAACACACGATTTCGTAGTATAAATACGTGTCTAATATTCTTTGATTATGTAAATGACTGACTAAATAGATTTATTCAGTTATCTAGTCTATTGCGTGCTCCGATGGCAAAACTAACCTCACTCTTTACCCACTTAGGGGTTGAAATAGCCTTATTCCTTAACCAAATTTTGTTACCATTATTTATTAGTGGATGCAAGATTCTATCCTAAGCGATTTAGGTTATGTGATCATGAATCAGTCATGATACGTCTTTAGGGATAAGAAAAAATATTGTACTAAGCGTAAGGGTATCCATAGTATCCATTGCTCTATACTACTGCTAGATAGACCTACCCTAATATTTTGAAATTGGTAGAGTATAGCTTTATTCACTCAAAGAGCAGCTAACTGAATACCGCACCTTACATAATACCGCAGCCAAATAACTTTATGTTGTGTTCCTGCGCCAAGGTTGCCAGACCTCATTGGGGAGAGAAGGGTCAGTAAGCGTTGGACATGCCTTGCTTATTGCAAGCGTCCATATGGCTACGGTAACCGCTTACCATCAGGCGGAAGCAGGTTTGGTTTCCGACAGAAAAACCCGCTTTTGTACTACAGTGAATCACCTTCATCACTGTAGCAATGGTTTTTTCGCAATTTTTTTGACAAATTCATTAATTTAGGGTTTGATAGCAAACACCACTTAGAACTTAAGACTGATCGCACATCTTCCTACATTAATGCTGTAGACTTATGAAATAGTTTATTTAAGACCGGGCAAATAACTGAGGCTAGCAATTAACTAAGCCTCAAATATTATAACAATTTACAATTTCAGCAACTCTATTGTATACAGATCTCGAAATTATCTTGGCCCACTCCATCTAAGTTTTGTCTATAACTTACACTAAATATTGTAGCAAATTTTAGGACTATTTTGGTCTGACGATTGTAGTTTCTTTCAGTTATTAAGTGATTAGTTAGACCTTAAAGATACAGATTGTTGTAGCGTAGGTACACTGAAACACAAAATTTTTCAGTGTATTTAAGTAAGCATGGATTGAATGTTTTGTTCCCTTAATTAGGGTTCCGTATAAAAATGGTGTGTCTATCAGTGGGGTACATCTCATGAATACATAAGTAAATAGTTGCAATTTTTACCCGACTGACCCGGAAGGTATTTTTTCGAGTGTATGTATGTATGTATGTATGTCTATTTCTTTGTGCCGCTCTGCAGCCTAAACGGCTTGATGGATTTAAGCATATGAGGTGTCGTTAGATTCGTCTTGACTGGGGGAGTGTCATAGGGTATATGATACTCAATGATTATATAGCGCCTAAGAATAAAAAAATAGGGAGGTATTAAAAATAAAAGTTTCGTTATTATAACAATATGGGTATCAAATGAAAGCTTGTAAATAGACCATTCCATATATGTATATATTATAATACTTTTATGCTACTATTTTGACGTAAACTGCAAAAAACACGTTTAATGCAAGGATAGTAGGTACTGAGCTGTTACCATACGTAAATCACAGATTTGGGATGGTTGTTAGCGTTCCTTTACCATACCGCTCATTTAATTACTAATACATACAACTCTTTCTGTATAAAACTAAAAAGTCTGAAATAAATTAAATTATTAAAAGAAACAAAAAACCCGACTGCGTAAAACAAAAATTTACTGAAAAGAGAAAAACAAGCTCTTAAATATATAGAATTTTGAATATAACTTGAATTTTATAAGGTATTGCAGTCGGGGATAAACAAATATTACAAAAAAATACATACTGAGGTTATTGGTTGTCCCCGATTGCAATACCTTATAAAATTCAAGTTATATTCAAAATTCTATAGATTTAATAGCTTGTTTTTCTCTTTTCATTTAATTTATGTTTTACGCAGTCGGGTTTTTTGTTTCTTTTAATAATTTAATTACAGATAAAATAAACATTCTGGGATATTCCTCACACATGGTCGTCTGATCCCATGTATCGAATGTGTATTTATATTGTCACTATGACAACAAATAATAAAAATTAAATAAAATTAAAAATTAAGGGGGGCCCCCTTAATTTTTAATTTTATTTAATTTCATACAAGAAACGTCTTTACGGAATCTTTGGTGTGCGATTTCGACTCCCACTTGGCCGGTTTTATTATTGATGCTAGTTTTCGTTACGCGGTTTCCGCGTTCCCGAGGGATATAATCTACCTGCAAGCCAAATTTCATCAACATTAGTTTAGTAAAAAAACAGGGTATGAAAAAGGATAGGATTATAAATTCTCGATCCCACTCCACAATTTTATTTGAGTTCTTGTATGGCCCTACTTCGTTTTGTAGGGAGCTGACTCTCGGCATTTTTTTAATACTACGGTACTAAAAAAAATATACGGCCCGCCTGATAGTAAGAAGCGGTAACCGTAGCCTATTGAAGCTCGCAACACCAGAGGTAGTTCGCGTGTTGCCAGGCCCTGCAAAAATCTCTTCACACTCTTCTTGATTACCTCATGCAGTAATTCCTTGGGAAAAAACAAACCAAGCGTCAGTAGGAGCACCTCCCCCTCAAGAAATGGAAAGCACTGAAATTCTAGTCGCTAACGTATCACAGTTAACTCGGGTTAATGTTCATAATAGTCATGTTTACGAGATGTGCCGCTTAATGTTCCCGCTGCATTAGCACTAAACGTAACTTACGACATACTTACTAATGAATTAATTTATGATAATTGCTTTTGGATTGTGTGATTGTTATGTTAAATGTTTTAGTTGTTGAACTGACAGATTGGTTAAATTCAATTTAAATTTAAATGATTTAAACAACCAGTCAGCGCTCGTAATGTAGCATGATTAGCCGTTCTTAGTCGATCGGCAACCTTGATGGGTGACCGCCTAGTGTATTTCAACTTCAGTATTTTCCGTGCTTCGGAAGGCACATGAAGCCGTTGGTCTCGGTTATCACTTAATTGTGACAGTCGTTAAGCTAGTTGGAGGCCTCGTAGGTGGCTTGAAAACTCCAACAGTAGGTTGACCACTAGCCTACCTCCACCGATCCGCAGTGGGCATGCGTATTGGAGTATCTGCCCATTTCCTCTCATCCTTATTTGTGAAAAGAGGCCTGTGCCGATATTATAGGCTGATGATGATGACGATGAAAAACCAAAAACAAGGAATGTCTGACTATTTGACTGGCCAGTTGACGTGGCTAACACGCCGCAGGTCGTGGGTTGGATTCCCACCCAGGACATGGATTTGTGTGCGTGATCATGTCTACATGTCCTGATTCTATGGGTATAATAATGTATAACAAAAATTGTTAGTAGTATATGAGTTATCTGGTTTCCATTTTACAAGCTCTGCTTAGTTTGGGATCAGTTAGCCGTGTGTGAGGAATGTCCCAGGATATTTATTTATTTAATGTATAATATATTTTGGGATTTCATAAAATTACAGTTAAGACTTAGGTATAATAAGTTTTACTTGCAATGAATAGCATTTATTTATTCTAGTAACTCAGTTGATGTTTTAACAATATAACAATCAGAAATTACGATGTGCAGTATACGAAACAATCCTTCAGCCTGCAAATACTGGCCACAATATTTGTCCAAATACAACAAATGTTTGAACAACTAATGTGATTATTTTGTTCAAATAGATTTCGCTCACATAAACTTACGTTGTTTTGAATAATAATATTTTAGTACCAAAACTTGGATGCTATTTCTCATATTTGTACATGATTTCATTTTACATTCGATATTATTTTACTGTTCATCGTTGAATATTTTCATAGCACTTATCATGCACTTTTAAAATATATTTTACTTACTACAATATTTTTATTCAAAAACACGTCACGTGGTTAAAGTTTATGTCGATGAACGCCTCGTTAAAATGCCAATGAACTTATAAAAAAAAATGAAAAAAGGTTATGATTTATTGTCATATTTTAAGAGCTTCGGGCACAAAACTTCTGCGTTCGTAAATTCTGTAAATTATATCAAACACTTAGGACAATATCATATGGAGAAGGTTAACTTTTTTAAGTCAAACTTTTTGCAGACTTTTCATCTCATTTAAGAATTAGCATAATAAAATCTCAGTCCAGATTCAAAGCAAAAAAGATTTATTTTTGTCTCGAAATTAGAAAAAGTGGAATGCCTTTAAATCTGTAAGGTTACCGAGGGTTTAATATAGCTAACTCCACACCACGAAAGAAAATTTATGTGCCCAATAAATTGTGGGGAATCCTAAAAGTCGGCTGTCTTGAAGACCATAACGTGGAAATAAATGGTTGACACAGGAAATAAAAAAAACCGCTCACAGTATTTTAGCGATTGAAATCGTTATGTTTTATACCTTTAAAGTGTTATGGATGTTAGAATCCTTTCCAAATCATTATAATTTTAGAAATAAACCGTAATAGTTAGTATTTCAAAGGGACTATAGCTTTTATATCATAAGCTATACTAACGTGGTTCAAAGCTCACTTTAAGCTTATTTCTAAAGGCTTGTAAGTAGGATATACTATGAGGTTCCAGAGCAAAATTGCACGGCAAATGCTAAGTTGGCATGCTCGTTAGGAAGTAATTTTTATATCAACATTTTTAAAGACTTAATTTATCGCATTAATAGCTTTTCCTAGCCGCGTTCTTGGCATAAAATGTGTTCTTTGTTTCTCTGATCTGAGCAATATTAGCACCAAGTTTAAAATACTAAAAAAAATCCACAAAATGTTGCATTTCCTCCTTAAGGTGGCCCTCTGTGGCCGGCGCAACTTCAACGCAAGCATAGTCTAAAAGCTTGTTGTTTCATCCAACGTAATGTTTGACTGCGAAAAAAGAGAGACAGCATCAGGGCCGTCGGTTATCAGTCGGTAAGTTCCGCTGATCACTCGCGGCCGCTTCGCTAGGTCGTCATTCATGATTTCGCATTCATAAAACTTGTTCCAGGAGTATACTTCTTGTGAAAAAATCTTACAAGTTTGTGAAAAAAAAGTTAGTTATTTAGAATCTCCAATACATTTGCAAGCCTTGTATCTAAATGTTTTCTTTACTTTTACAATTTATAGGTACATTAGATATGGCCAAAGTTCAGGCAAAATCGCTGTTTTTCGGAGGCTTTGACTGAATTTGTTTCACACTTTTTTTAAATTACGCCTAGATACACGGCTAGATATAGCGCACTAGATACAAATTTGTTCAAAACATCTAACGAAAAATGTTTAACAACGCCATAATAAGTACAGAGGTTTTGTATGAAAAGTATGACGAATTGAGTCCTCTTAAGGATGAAATTGCGTAAAATTCTTTCTAAATAAGACGCGTAGGTACACCCTATAAGGAAACTATTTTTTTTTATACAACTAAGGTGGCAAACAAGCCTACGGCTCGCCTGATGGTAAGCAGTTACCGTATAGCCTAAGGACGCTTGCAACACCAGGGGTATCACTCGCGCGTTGCCGTCCAAAACCTACCTGCCTTTGAAGTTTATAGGTATTATAGTTTCTGAGATTTCTTGTTTAATGCGTGAGTGGTATTTCGCTTTCATGTATATAGATTATAATGTTTATAATTTTCTTCTTTAGCCAAGCTTCGCACAGAATTTATATTTCAGCTCAATCTTCCCGTACTCCACACTCCACGAACTAGTACCAAAAGGTGAATTTCTAAATTATCTCGAATAACGTAGGTCAAACTTTAGGTCAATAAGTTTCCCAGTTGAAGACTGACTTCCAAACTGATGGTAACTTCAGTAGTTTTAACCTTTATAAGTAGCCTCCTAGATCCCTAGTGTCTAAATTGAATAAATGGCTTTGACTTTGAAAGACCGTGAAGTATTGCTGATAGTGCAGTAATACTTTTCATATCAAATACGGCATAAAACAAGCATTAACTTTATATCTCTTTAAGCTACGAGTATGTCAGTATATCCCTGAGAAAATTGAAGGTTCTACTAATCTGTATTAGGGTTTAATGACGGACTATGGACCCAAAATCCCCTCACGGTAAGGAAGCTTGTAAGTATGCCATTAGTCTGGGTTAAGCTTGCAAAAACTGCCTGGAATTGAAATTCAACAGTGATAACTATCACTGCTGAATTTTAAAAGTCTTAACATGTAAAAAGAACTTCTCAAAGTGGGAAATACATTAACAAGCCCCCTGGTAGCAAATGTCTACAGGCGGCGATGACCACTTACCGTCATGTGGATCGTCTGCCTTCAATCTTTTGACATAAAAAACCAGCCAAGCGCGAGTCGGACTCACATAAAAAGGGTACCGTAATTTTTTTTCATTTTGAAAATTTAAATTTTCTACGATTACCTATTACCATGAGATAAAGGCCTTATAATACTTGCAGACAGACGGACGGACGGACGGACAGCGGAGGCCTTTGAGTACAAAACCCTTAAAAAAATATAAGTTTATTTTACAGTTCAAGATCCAATTATTTATTATCAAACCATTTTAACAACAAATTAAAGGATATTGAACAGAACTTATTGCATTTATAACAATATGAAATAACCAATTATGTAACAAAATAGCCAGCTATTTCATACATAAGAACCCAAATAATATTTCGCTAAGCATAACGGAGTTATTAACTGAATGTAACACAAAAGGGGGATACAATTTCCGAAATCGTATAAGAAACAAAAGACATTTTAGTGTGCACAGATGTTATTAATGTGTTTCATTAGAGAATGGCGCGTGGATAGGGTTAACTAGATACGGCTTGTGTTGTAGAAATATTAATAGCTTGAGTGTAGTTCTAAACATTTACCAGATTTCCGGTTTTTTTTTTACAAAACAGTGGTGCCGATTCTTGTCACATCACATCTCTTTCTTACAAACATTATTGAAAAAGGATAGAACATATTTAAAGCTGTCAAATCAGTCTTTGCCGTCTTCATTTGCGGGTATTTAGACGTAACAGCGATAGATGGCGACTAAATTTATATTGAAAACAATCATTGGCCTAATTTGACAGGACTAAATTTCTTACATCCTTCTCTTATATTCTTTGGTAGAATGAGATATAGTGAGACTAAAATTAGTTTAGTTGTAAACAACAGAATCAGGGCCAGTGTCAAAATTTAGTTCTTACGTTGTTATTTCATAAGTTTTAATGTACTTTGATTGTGGTTTTGTTTGGGGAAGGTTTTTATTTTTCGATTTTGAGTTTCATATGCGTTTTGAAATGAGGAATTCCACCATAACTTCAAAGTCCATGGTCAGATCATGATAAATTTCATATATAACCACCGTGGGATCTACTGTAATACAATACGCGGTTTTCGGGTAATTGGTGAACAAAATTGAGAACCTTCTCCTTTTTTTTGAAGTCGGTTAAAAATAGACATGCATTTGCAATAACACAGGGTATCCTAGTACGGGATAATGTTCCATTTTTTTTTTGTGTAATGTATGTTTCCTTTTTCAACCGACGAAAAAAAGGAGGAGGTTTACAAGTCGACGCGTATATTTTTTTTTTTTTTTTTTTTATGTATGATCACGCATAACTTTTTACAGAGTAGTCCGATTTTGATAATTCTTTTTTCATTGGAAAGGGTATACCTCGACGTTGGTCCCATATAAATTTGGAAAAAAAAAACCTAAGGTTGGGAGTAGAGGGGTGATGTACATTGTTCACCTCACGATGAATTAGCTTTAGACCTGTCAGTCTCTTGTGTGTAGACCTCTCAGTCTCTGCATTTCTACTAAAGCTCGTTCATCGTGAGGTTTGTGTAATACCTTATTTGGCTCTAGATCAGATAAAGCAATACCCTCAAGTGTTTTTACTCTACTGAGTGCCACATATGCCTGTCCTTTGGCAAACACTTTCTTTCCGAGGTCGATTACAGCTTTATCAAGGGTCGTACCTTGTAATTTGTGTACCGTGACGGCCCAGCATAAAATTATGGGCAACATCCTGCGCTCAATGTCGCCATAACCCTTTGTACCTTGAAAAGTTGCAACCACTGGAGGTATGGCGACACAACCATCGCTATCCTTTACCCTGCTTCCTATGCTTTCATCATCAAATTTAACTAATATGCAGTCCGGTAATTCCCCTTCCTCTAGTTGATCCCTGCGTAGTGATGGCCATTTTATTGATTTTACGATACCGATAGCACCATTGACGAGGCCTTCAGATACAGATATATTACGTCTCAACATCACACGGGATTTGACAGCTAATTTTACCTCAGATAAAAGTCCACCACAATTGTTCACATCTTTTGGAACAACATTATCTGGAGGTCTCTTTCCATAGGTAGCAACTTCACGAGACTCATCTATGGAACGGATTGTATAGACGCGATTTTGTTTTGAGTTCATAGCTGTCATCTCATTATTGTATTCGTCAACCTGTTTGACGGTCGGGAATATTCGAACCACAACACCATCCTTAAACTCTTTATCTAAAGCCACCCTTCGCCTCTGACAGAGCAGTTCCAGTTGACCTGTTGTCAATTCGCCTACGCGTAAATTGTTTAACAGGTCAACAAACTCTGTATCATTTCGTTGTCTCATGTTGATCGTTAATTCGCAGAATGAAAATGCGTGCCATAAATTAACTTCTGCAGCATTCCAAGGTGGCTGTACAAAGCACCAATGTCCTTTTACAGGGGGCAGTTGCATGATGTCTCCAAAGAGAACAATATTTATGCCACCAAACAACTTATCATTATTTTTGAATTCCTGTAGCCGCAAATGAATCATTCGTAAGTTCTCGTAAGAAACCATAGATACTTCGTCAATCACTAACCAACTTATGTTACGCCATTTACGTCTTTCCTGTTCTAGCTTTTCACCAGTTATGCGTCTATATGCAGTTGAATTGCCTTTTTCGATGGGAAGAGAAAAAAGAGAATGCAATGTTTTTCCAAGTACCTGGCGGGCGGCGACACCAGTCAATGAACCTACCTCAACAAATTTAGGCTTCAGAAGCAAATCAACTGTAGGCGCATAACACCTATTGATGTGCTCCACAAGTAATTTTAAAACAAATGATTTACCACTGCCAGCTCCTCCAGTTATAAAAAGCAACAACTTTTCATCATCACCATGTAAATCTTGTTCAATGGCCGTAGAAATTCTTTGAAATAAATCCTTCTGCTGTATGTTTAGACCTCTAATATTATTTAAAAAAATATTATCAGTCATTGCACCTCTTTCTTCTACATCTTCACAGTAGTCGTCTTGATATTGAATAATATGTTCATCGGCGTTTATAATTTGATCATCCCTGATATTTTCAAAACCCATTTCACGGGCAACATTTTCGCAACGCGTTTCACGGGCAATATTTAAAGCAGTTGCCTGGGCAAGTGCCTGTTGGATGACCTGTTCGGCATGAGCGAAATCTTCGGTACTAACGTTAGTCAACAGAGGCCTTAATTCGTCTTTTCGTCTAAGGAAACAAGATTCTGGAGTCTCGTCTTCCAACATTAGTTGGTTTTCAACGCGAAACGGAATATGGCAAACGATTAAGCTGTAATAATACCCATCTTTGTCACTATTAAGTGTGTAGTAACGTGTACGTAACACAGCTGGCTTATTTCTTACTCGCATTCGTGAACCGTCTCTCAATCGTATATATCTTATTCTTATATGATCATCAACAGGTTCTCTCAGTTCGATATCACCATCTTCCTCACACCACAGAATATTTGAAATCATCTCATAACGCACAGCAAATTCTGCCAGACTTAAATTTTCTAGCTCATCAGGCCTCAACATGTAACGGTCAAATATGTTGTTGTATATTGAAGTTTCATCCCCTTCAAACCGCAATAACCGAAAGCGTTGATTTGGCATGCAGCTATTCACAAATATTGTTTTACGAGAACTCATTTTAAGCGGCAGGTGGCAAAGACGATATGCACATTCGGGAGCACTTACCAATCGTTGCGAGAGTATTGCCATAGAGACCGCAAACAGTTGGCTCCACACTGTGCTACCCCGTCTTTTAGCTTTTGTAATTGCTTGGCGTACAACGTCTCCAGTGTCGTGAGGTTCACACTTACTCGCATATTTTGCAACGTAATACGCGACGGCAGAGATATTTCCGCATGGCTGAATGTCCATGTTTCCTTCCCAAAGACTAAGAATTTCAGGACTATAGTTATTAACCATAGTTTCTTGAGAAGTTCTTCGCAAGATGCAAAAACGACCATTGTTGGCAAGTGCTTCATCGGGACCCAAACATAAGGTAGCATCACTTGGAGCTCTGGGAAACCCAAAACGACAATAAAAACTTTTTAACAAAAAAATTAAACCGCCGAAAAAACTGAAAATCAAAAAATAATAATAAACCTTTTTTATTTAACCTTAATAACTAAGTTCTTAAACTATACCTTAGTATTTTTGAGTCGGCGCCAAACAAGCAAATTAATTAATTAGGTATGTAAAGCGTGATGCGCGCCGGCGACGCGGCGCGAGTCGCCACTTCGCCGGAAAATGCCGAGCGTTCACGAAGTTAACGTCAGCGAGACAGCTACCCGAACGGGCACACACGTGAGGGCACACGTCGTTGCGAGTGGTCGTGCGGAGAGCGCTTTTTTTGGAATGTTAATGTTTATCGCTGTAGATTTCACGTTGCATTGTTAATTTGATTAGGTTATTTCTTTAAATTTAATTCTCCTAAAGGTAATTTAGTTCTTCATTGATTATTTGGCGCCGACTCAAAAATACTTAGGTATAGTTTAAGAACTTAGTTATTAAGGTTAAATAAAAAAGGTTTATTACATTGAATTATTACGCTTAGAAGCGAAGTATCGAACAAAAATCGTCGCGACTCGTAGGCCACTTGACAACCAATGTGTGCGTGAGTACCATATAATTACACTCGCTGACACGCACACAAGCGCACGAGTAATGTTGCAAGCTAAACGAAATTTTTCGGTAAAATTAACCTTCCGATACTAGTGAATGAAATTGGAAGTAAGTATTCATAAAATTAATTAAATACATAGTTTAAAATGTTCTGCGTCTTAGATAATTTATCATAGACACAGGCCTGTTATTTATTTATTACTAGTTTAATGGTTATGTTTCATAGTACTTATGTCGGGTATTTTAACATAGTAAACCAAGACAATGTGCAAAGCTATGAATGATCGTACAATTTGTAGTAGGTATTGTTGGTAATGTTAGGTTTCATATATGATAGGTTGTATAGAAAAAGAAGATTAAGAAGTATGTAGGTATTTAATTATCATTATCGTATAAAAGACGAATAGCTATACATTCTTATAATATGTAACTGAATCTATACTAATATAATATTAATATTTATAATACAATAAACCGGAAGAGTTTTTTGTTTGTTTGTTTGAACGGGTCAATCTCTGTAAAAAAAAACTAATACTGTGTAAAACTACTAGTCTGATTCGAAATTATTTCACTTATATGGAGCTACATTATCCCCAGTATTATAGGCTACTTATCCCAAGAACGCGGGTGAAACCGAGGGGGACAGCTAGTAAGTTATAATAGCTAAAGTAAAAGAAACAACTTATCGGACTCAATTACTTACTCTACTTCCTACTCTAACAAAATCAGTATCAATTACGTAAAACAACACAAATTCGCACACAAATAGCTGGCAACACTTTGCTCGAAATCTGAGTGAAGTATTTTTATTTTAGAATTTTGTTATTTTAGATGAATTACGCAATAAAATTAGTGGCTCATCTGTGGAATATTACATCAGAATTCTTATCTTTCTTCCCTGATGAATTATGACACAATTTTACTGCACAAACGGTCATATTTATTATTTTTCTGAGAGCTCCACTCACTAAAACGCCAGTCAGTACACTGACAGCGCGACGGTCATTTGGAGCCATTATGGCTCCAATTGAATGGATTATGTTTCGCGCGTGTACTTTGTTTCTATGTGTAATAATTCAATGGTTTATTATTATTAGTTCTTTGGTTATTATTTATGATCTAAGTATGTATTAGTTATAAGTATTGTAAGTACCAAAAATGTAACTGAAACAATAGTTGTTAGCTTCATAAGTCTGAAAACCTATCTGTCTATTTTTGCAATATTTCTCTAAGTCTTTGTCAGAACAATAATTGCGAAAATGGAAGGACGCGTTATAAAGTCGACGAAAATCCAAGTAATTACTGGATTTACTCCAAACGTTCTGACTTAACTTGATTTATGATAAATGTGACTTATTCATCTTTGTTTTAAAAGTTTTGAAGGCCAATGAATTAAGTCATAAACTCGTTTTAATTTTAAGGAGCTACTCTTTTATATCTACCTTCCACCATCGCAACTCTCGCCATCGACGGGGAGTCCATCCTCACACACTGAAACCAGAATTGTTTCGAACTGTGCGGGCTAAAAGGAGTTTTCTTCCGCGGACGCTTGGACTGTGGAATGAGCTCCCCGCCGTGGTTTTCCCAATGGAGTACAGCATGGGGTTCTTCAAAAAGGGTGTGAAGAGATTTCTGCAGGGTCGGCAACGCGCAAGTGATACCCCTGGTGTTGCAAGCGTCCATAGGCTACGGTAACCGCTTAACATCAGGCGGGCCGTATGCTTGTTTGCCACTTAGTGGTATAAAAAAAAAAAAAAAAAAATATATAACGATTTAAAATCTGCTTTATAATAATGGACAAAAGTAATAAAATTGAAGATACAAACAAAAGTGTTGCAATAGAGTACCTGCTGAAAAACACGACTAAGTACTTTTTCAACTTGATAGTTTTAAAACCCTATCACAGTTCGATTGATAGTTTCCTCGGCATGTTTTTCTTCACCAAAATCTAAAATTCACCGTAGGATTCGACCCTACGACCTTCGTCACTGCATCTGACGTTAACCACTTAGCTTTCATCGCTTCAATAACAGGGGCCCAAGTTTTTGTATTACAATTGTGTTCCAATGAACTTGGTGTCAAATTTGACGGATTTGACAGTTTTGGTAGTTTGCTAATTCAATGGCGTCGAAAACCATCATGAATTTTGTATACAACGCAAATTGGCTCCATGGCAATGGTGTCTTAATGGGATCGAGTCAGAATGTCATTTTTAGTTGAAATAGCAGACTTGGTTGCAAAGGTATCACTACAATAACTTCATTATTGACGGGCCAGATGGCGACTCTGGTTAAGATTCCACCTATCGCGCACTGGTCGTAGGTTCGATTCCCACACAGGACATCTTACTTACTTACATGCATTTGTGTGCATGAACATGTGTGTATGTCCTGAGTCTGGGTGTAATTATGTATATTAAGTATGTATTTATAAATAAAAAGTAGTATATGTATTATATCAGTTATCTGGTTGCCATAGCTCTGCTTAATTTGGGATCAGATTAGATTAGCCGTGTGTGAGGAATGTCCCAGGATATTCATTTATTATATTTTAGCCTTATAAAAAATTTACCCGATCCGATCCGGGTCTTGTAGAACTGCGGAACCGAAGCAGTTATATGCATAAAAACTAGTCAGACTACCAAAGAATAGTAAACTATAAGAACTGATACGTTATACGAAACAGCAGGGAAAATGTAATTTTATGTTCTCAAGGAAACATGTTAATTGAACCGTTAATACTTGGTGCTCTGAATAAGTACTGTCCATAATCACTAAGCTCAAGACTCTTAGCTACTAATTTGTCCTTAGAGAGCAAACTATGCGTAGCTTTAAGTATATTTATCAACTTGGCCACTAATTAAGTAGAAATTCTTTGTAAACATGTATAAAATACACAGAACTAAGTATAATCTTTAGTATATCCTTGATTGGTAATATCTGTCAAGCCACTTTTGCTATAAGTTAGGCGCCGATCCCACAGAGAGAGTTCTAGAGTTCCGAGTTCTGAGTTCCGCGTTCACTGTAATCTATGCGGCGCCTTTGATCATTGCACATAGAGAACTCGGCGTTCAAGAGAACGCGAGTTCTGTCGGAGTTCCATTTTCTAAAGCTAGCAGTTGAGGTGCCACGTCTGAGCTATCACTGTCTTATTTACTGAGTGACACAAGGTAGAAAGGACAGTGGACATTCTGGCACATGAGCAGCCACTAATGAAACTTAAGTAAGGCCAATGAGACGAGATAAACTTTTGCTTGCTGTATGTATATAATTACATACAGCAAGCACCTCTTGGTACAGGATACTAATTACATTTAATGCAACTACCATGCAATTTCATAATTTCTCCAATTATTTCTTAAATCTTCAATACCATTTACCTTTAGAACACTCGCTCGCTTACCCAGTCGAGCTGCTCTTTGGGTGATAAATACTACGCTCTACCCTTGCTCTACCTCTCAGCAAGAAAGAAATGCCTTGCTGAGTTTCTTGCCGGAGTCTTCTCGGTTTAAGTGTATTCCGAACCGGTGGAAGATTCAACTATATGTACCTACTTAACGTTCATAAGTGCATTACCAGGGGCTAAACTGAGTTTTTGATTTAGAACCAATCTATTTAAATATTACATACAACCCCCTGGGAGACAATTCTCAAGCACTCGAATTCATCACTCGTTTGAAATAAAGTTCTAACTCATACTTTTTTCGAGTGAAAATCACGTAAGGCTATTCTGTTATTTCGAAGCCGCCATTTTCTCTCATTTTTCGAGGGCTACCGCTCGAACTGCTTTGACTGGTCGGGACCGTTCGAAAAGTATTTCGAATGCGAACTATTTAACAGTTAGGTTGGCACTTGGAAACGTAACGACAGATAAGCCTAAGGATTTCCGTTACGCACAGTCAATTTGTGTTTAAAATTATTATAAAAAAATAATTAACTTATGAATTCCGGATATATTAAGATATAAAAAATATAAAACGTTGTTTTAAATATTTTATAGACATCAAAATCTTTTTAAAATTTACTTTTTATTTGCGTACGTTTAAAAAATGCAATTATGCAATTCATATCTATCATAATGGCAATATTTATTCCTTACACTCGTAATTATATCGAAGCTTAGTTCGAGAAAGTCCGAGAATACAGGAATCGAAAAATTGACTCCGCCTCTCCAAATTTTACGGTCCAAATAGTACTCGTACTGCATGTTCGATTCGAAGGAATTGAGAATTGGCTCCCAGGGGCCCAATTCTCACCCAATCGAAACTGATCGCTCGATCGAAAAAAGCACGAATTCTAACTTTTACGAACGTTACGTTATTCTGGCAATTTCAAGGCCGGCATATTTAGAAGGGAAACCAGTCAGCTAGAGCGTTGATTGGTCGGGACCGTTCGAATTGACTCCGCCCCTCGAAATTTTACAGTCGAATAGGACTCGAACCGTAAGTTCGATTCGAAGGCTAGTTCGAGGGAAGTGAGAATTGGGCCCCTGATCCTAAACAAAATACTTGTGTCATACCTATAATTAATTTATTCGTGCAGGTTATGGAACTAGTCTATCTTATGTACACACGTACCCACCTACTCATTTACTAAAATATTAATAATATCATTCTCAAGTTTAGGCCTTATATACACAGCTAACGACTGCATGGTAATAAGCACTCAACACATGAGTACGTGCGAAACATGCAACATTTAGCAAGTTTTCAGCTGTCTTCTGGGATGGAAAGCCACTTACCTTCACATAGGCTGTTTGCCACTTTTCTCTCTTTATTATAAAAGTTTCCTCATTCGGTATCCGTGCATTACTCGTGTGTGTATAGCTTTATAGCCTTTATGGGATAGGATAAGGGCGCGTTTTACTATTAGCGGGAAGTGTTGTTTTAATAGTAACTAGTTTCCACTTTACGGTTTCAATAGACAATAAGTAGGAAATGTAGCAAGCGTTTTTCTAAATGCTTTCAGTGAAGGAAAACATCGTGAGGTAACCATAGCACGGAGGTAGAGTATCTACTTTGTAGTACCCACCTGGCTGGCTACCACCCTCGTTGAAATTCTGTCGCCAAGCACCTATCGGTGTATACCGTCAGCTTCACTTGAGAGCCAGTTCCTTCAAGGCTTTGTGTGGGCCACGTTATCACTTACCATGGTGAGATTGGGGTCAAACACAGGTCTATACACAGTAAAAAAAAGTCCCTTAACTATTGTCACTTTTTTGAAATTATACTTATAAAATAATCAGTCTAAATATTATCATTAGTAGTATCAACCAGTCATTTTTCCATAACTAATAATCGAATCTATCTACTACGTATTGTAGTTTCAAACGGCTATAAATAATTGAACACATCTCACGGCTCGCAATGCGGCCTCGGCCTATCTCTGCCCACAAAACTTTGAGATACACACCTCTAGAGTAAAAAAAGCTATTCTGTATTCAAAATGTGCTCCTTGCTTGACCGGGTAAAATCGTTACCACTTTGTGTGATAGGTGTTCTCGAAACTTTTTAGAAAGATGTACGTGACCTTGCGTTTAGCACGTGCTCTCATGAAATTTCTATACATTGGAGGTTTCTTTTGTCTAACAATTTACTTGGGAGGGTATTTCTAAATTAAGGTTTGTTTGTTAGACACTTATACCCTGAGGGTATTATGGTCCTTGCTTTTGGGGAAAGAGGCGTTTAAGTTTAATGATGCATATTTATTTTAATTTTTTTCAAAAGGCAGTGTCAATTTTAATAAGCTTTTCGCAGAATACTACTTGAAATTACGAAATTTTCTGGACGACCGAGATTTGCTCAAAAACTCGGAATACGCATCATCCCAAACATGACTTAATCGATGTTTCGCAAAAATAGCATAATAGTAAATTTCATCGAGATTATTAGAGACGTTTTCGATGGTCTCAAAACATATATACAAATGCCCCTCGATTTTAATAGTATAGCATGAAACACAATGTATAGCGCATATATTGAAAAAATAATTTATGTATACATATAAAAAAGATAATTTGTGAAACAACGCGAAAATTGTGTTAGCGATGGACGATTTCAATATTTTAACAGAGAACATTCTACAAATACTTACGGATCATATTTTTAATCGAACCTTATGTAAGGTTTAACACCATACAGCCATACCTACGGAGGTTACAAAATCCCTGCACTTCGCTCAGCGTAAAGCCAAGAATCTCTACTCGTTATTAATGTAACAGGCAACCTTACGGACAGACCACTTGACCTGATAGGCTTTAGTCTAAGCAGCTTAGGGCTTTAAAAAGAAAGCTAATGTGTAGCAAAATGCGTTTCAGAGAGGCGAGAGGTAGTTCACATGACGCTGCTTGCTGGTAAAATTATATAGGATATATTTGCTGGTTAGAATGTTATTTGGAGCCATTTTATGATATGATATCCATTAAAGCCTCCCATGTAGAGTTGTTATATAAATGGTACTGAATTGCTAGCATCCAGTAGCTAGGTATCAGTAATGCTTGATTTGCAGTCCATTTGTTATAGCTGCACAGATTTTGTATCCAAAATAATGTTCCTTTTAGGGTTCCGTACCCAAAGGGTGCCAAAGGGACCCTATTACTAAGCCTCAGCTGTCCGTCCATCTTTGCGTACGTCCGTCCATTCGTATATCTGTTAGTGGGCTGTCATAAGTAGACAGTTGAAATGTACACAAAAAAAAAAAAAGGATTTAAAAAAATTAAATCGACTTAATTTAATTTTTTATAAATACTTTTTTATTATTATTTTTTGTTATAGCGGCAATAGAAATACATATTCTGTGAACATTTCAACCGTCGGTTTAGATAAGGTAGGGTAGGGTAGCACCACGCGAACGCAGTTGCGCCGGGCAGCTAGTACAAATGTAAAACTGGGTATTAAGTATGTATATGTTTTTTTTATTGTTAATTATTTGGAACAAAAAGCCAGACATAGAATGTCCTAAAAAATATTTAAAAAATGTAAACTCGCTGAGTTTTTTGCCGGATTCTTCTCAGTTGAAGGCCGAGTTCCGAACCGGTGGTAACTTCAGTACATTTGACCTTTTACAGAGAATAGATACATTTGTAAGCCTTGTCATGGTTTTATACGACTTCTGGTAGAACGTGGCTAATTACATTAAAGCCTTTGTAATGCTTTGATTTCCTCTCTTTTTCTAACCTACTGCAAAATAGAGGTTCTACATTCGACGCATATGGTTTTTTGTCGATTTCTCAGCTAATTTGGATGATTCAAATAGAACCAGTATAAGCTGATACCGGTATATGGGACTACCCATATGTTTATTATGGCTTGACCATGGAATTTGTAGTTGGAATGTCGGTTGATGGAATGTCTCAATAAAAAGGAGCAAGAATATTGCAAAATTATTTATAGATAACAAGGAAATATTGTATGCAATATTTTCGATAATTTATTTATAGCAAATACCCTTGTTAATGGAATACGGTAACCTTATGCCACGGGTGCCGTCTACTTGTTTGGTACCATATAATTAAAAATAAGTAATTTTGAATTACGATGTAGGAACTATAGTTGTGACTGTATGTATGTATGTATAGGTAATATTTGGATCTGCAAAAAAAGTAGCACGTGCTCTCAAATTCCACCATGGTACCGCAGATTTTTGGCAACATACACGGAATTTACCCTTTGCATGTGTGCGTGGCGGACACCATTCAACACGCACATAGAGACAGTAAGGCTGCGATTCCACCAGATGCGTAGCGAGATATGAGTTTCAGCTAGCTAGAATCGCTTCATTTTCACAGCATATCTCATCACAGCTCTAATTAAAGGGTTCAATTGGCGTACTCCCTAGTACGCATTTCTGTTGGAAAGTCACCCCGTTAAAGGTGACGGCGAGCTGCACCCTTCCCTACCCCCGCAGTGCCCCGCACCCACACCCATTCACTTCCAATCTAGATGCAAGTCACTTTGTATTTAATGGTCTATTTATACCATTAAATACATTTAACATTTTATGCGTTATAAATCGAGAATAAAAGGAAGGTTTTCACCATGTAAAACCACATATAAATCAGAAAATGATTAATTGTAATCATATGCGAAACTATAATGAGAAAAACTTATATTTGCGGCTAATATCATAATATAATGTTGTATGCAAGTAACTGCTAAATATAAAGGTGCGTCTATGCTACGCGAACCGAGCACTAGCCGAACACAAGTGGAGCACGAATTCGCGTAGAGATGACGGACTTGCGAGCCTCGACTGCGCTCCGCCGATTGAGTTTTTTGACGAACACTCGCGTTGTAGGCTTGTTGTACGTTCACACGCGAGCGACGAATGAAGAGTGGTTTAGCTCGTGCTCGGTTCGCGTAGCGTAGACGCACCAGAAAACTATAGAATCCTCTCAGGACACAAGTCCTACCTACTTTTATTAACATTTATACGTCTGCTAAAGATAAGTTGGGAACTTTTAATATTAAATATTTACGACTCAAAAATGGGGTTGCACAGAAAGAATAAAATAATGGTGTAGGTAGGTACTCTATATAATCTCACAGAGTAATTAGGTCGTTGATATAGAGGCTCCTTAAAAAAATATCAACCCCAAATTAAAATTATATAGCAGTATATCAAAAAAAATTCTCTGTCTCTTATTACTTAGCCCACATTCACCCGGTCAGTGCCAACATTATTTTTTACTACCCCTATATAATTAGGGTCCAAAACTATATTACTTTAATTAAACCGTATTCCAAATGGCTTTGTCTTGCTACCCTCGCCACAATTTCATCTAATGACAGCACTTTACCTGGCAATTTTTAACACAAACAAAAGCTAAAACCGACCTAAAATTAAGCTTAGATAGGACGGGATATCAGTGTCACTACCCGTCTTTTAAAAACATCCAAATGCCTCATAAAAACAGAGTAAATGAGATGTGAACCGCGCGATTTAAGTCTCGCAATTTGGTGAAATGGCGTCGCGGTACGGTTGACGTTTATGTTAAAAAGCGGTTTTAAAAATTGTTATTGGATATGGCAACATTCGACCAGCTTAATTAAGCTGTAATGGTTATGCAGGTTATGTGTAATTTGTAACGGGCGGTGTGCGGTTTCAGCGGTTGATAAATGAAATTGATTTATTATAAATAGTTTTTAATTACCGTCATACTAAAATTAATTGAAATCACTTTTTCACTTTTGTCAAGCTTTCAATGGATAATTAGATCAGCCGATAATTTATCAACAATAATAATAATACAAATATGGAACGTTCTTCACACATGGTCATATGATCTGAAACAAAGCATAGAGCTTGTACTATGGAAGGAAACCAGAAACCTAGCACAAAAAAATACTAGGTGAGAATCGAAGGCATTAGAATCTTTGACTCATATGTAAGTGTCTGCGAAGGTCTTTATATAAATATAATATAATTGAATTGGATTTTGAGCTCACGACATAGGCATGGCAGACACATAACTCGCATTAAGTTACATCCTGGGCTATGACATAAACCTAATACTTATCCAACTTCACTAATATCTCAGCGAATATAAAAAAAACAGTGGCAATTACACAAATATAATCCTTCTAGGCTTTGAGTGCTTACCACCTTCGGCCGCATCATCACTTACCATGGTGAGATTGCGGTCAAACACAGGCCTATAAACAGTAAAAAAAAAAAAAAAAAAACACACAAAACATTCAACCCTTAACATATTCATCACTTTTCGCAACCCCGATCATTGAACATAGGGTATAAATTACCCCCAAAATTAAATGTATTCACCTTAACAATTTGTATGTCTACATTAGAGCTCAGGTGTCGTAGTCTCGAATAATATCTTAATGAACACACCTTTGTTTAGGCTAATTGTATCATTTAACATTCTATTTGAATGTATGACAAAGGGAAATGTGAAAGGAAAGACACCGTAATGAGTTCAGAATGAGACAGAAAAATATATGTTTTGTTATATAGTTGTTAATGCTCTAAAGCCCGTGTTTAATTCCATGCAGACAATGTTTGACAAGGATTATAGCCTTAAAATAGAACCTTCGATATATGTGATTATGAACCTTATTTTTATAATAAAACATTAAAACTGCTAAAATCAACATTGACTATGGTTAGACATTTCGAAAATAAATGAAAATACACACAAACACTACCCAATATCTTTTACCCCTAACGCATAGATCAGCTCAGTTCTATTCAGTCCATTATAGAAAAAAAACAGAAGATATATTTTTGTAGATGCTAGTGAAAATTATCGTAGTAAAATACTGTCAACCAAGAATATCCCAGTTGATAGTACAATCAAGCACAAAATGTAATTACATCTAACTTTGCAGGTACGGCTCACTACGGCGAAGACAGTGTCGGCTCATTTCCGTACTTCGAGTACAACGTGCCGCGGAATGTCACCACCGTGGTCGGACAGACCGCGTTCCTGCATTGCAGGGTTGAACAGCTGGGCGATAAAGCTGTAAGTATGCATTTGCTTGCTTTTATTAATTTTAGCTAGTTATTTCGTAGCTGAAAATTAATTAGGCTAAGCTTTACATTAGGTGACGACGAGTATAGGCGCAATTTTTTTTCTGGTGAAGTAACTAACTATTATAAACATATTTACCAAAGGATTTCGTTAGGAAATGTTTTTTTTTTATTTTTTTTTTATTTTCGATTTTCGTCCAATTCTTAGGGTATTTCTTACTCATTTCTTCTTTGATGCTGAATCGAATGAAATACGTGTAAAATGGCGCGGCGCTAGTGTAGTATACCTACTGTTGTTGTGTTTTCTTTTGATAAATACTGTTACAAAACAGAATCTGCCAACCCCGACTCCGTGTAGTACTTGTCTGTCTCGCCCCTAGAGTGTTTTTATAAAGTCGGAGGCGCGGAGGGAGAGCAGTCTCCGCCAGCTGTAACAAACTGCAGACACCGTGCCCGCCGCAGCGGTTGAGCCTGGTCGCCGAAGGTCGACCAACAAGCCGAAGCTGCGTAGGCGGGTATGGATGTCTGTAGTTTGTTACGCAATGGCGAAGAGACTGCTTTTCCCGCAGCACCGGAGCCATTGATATCCAAAAGTCGCTAAAATATGCCAATACATTTCAACAGTTCAACAGTTCGAATGAGTTTTCATTTTTCATATTTTTCCTATACTTTTCCTATTATTATTATTTATTTATTTATTTGACCAAAATTACATAATAGGTATAGTTTTACATAGCCACCTGACGAAAGCCTGAAAGGCTTATGTGTCCGGTGAGAGTTCATTATATATATTGATTATATTATGCTTTATATTGCGGTACTTATACTAAAGATACACATAGCTAAAGTCATCCCCTTCCATTCCCAGCATATACTTTTTTATAGGCTTGATAATTTTAACATTTTGTGTATATATAGTTTGCAGTTCCTTAGGTAAACTGTTAACTATCTTGGGCAGTGTGTACTTAAAGTTTCTCATTCCATAAGTATTTTTATATCTAGGCAAAACATACATTTCCGAATCCTGGATTTCCCGATTTCAAATATACAATATACATGACCCCAACTACCTAAAAAAAAATTGGCGTAATTTTTGGTGTTGTCACCTAATGTAAAGCTTTACCATTATTTATGCTCTCGTTATTCACGAAATGGGTTTTTGGGTTTGTTTATGATAAAACGTGATATTTTTGGTCTTAATGTTGATGTCAGAGAGAATGTAGCCAAGGGTGATAAGAGCTTACTCTATTCCAAGAGGTACTCTAATGTAGGTTCGATTACGTCATATTTTTCTTTAATCCATTGAACCGTACGTATTCTATCCATGTCAACAGTTCCTTTGATCCCATATTGCCAACGCATGTATGTATCACACACGCGACTTAGACATATAAATCTACACATTTAATGTTGTTTTTTGAATAACTAATCAGACACGCGATTTCTATGGTAATCATTTCTCGGGAAGGCTTACCGTATAGGCAATATACTACAATTCCTGGTATAGTTTTGAAATAGAAAACAACTGGCCTAGTTTCCTTATTGTCCGACCTAACCTCCATCCAAGTATTGATCATTAGCATCTATTTTAGCTACGACAGCTGCTATCCAGGAATAACGCGGTACTATGAAAGATTCTTAGTCAAGGATAGATTTTACAAGCATTCGTAGACTTAATTAATTCAAATAATCCTCTTCTTTAATGTTGATTTAAGGCACTGTATTTGGTATCATTTAAAAGATTGAAAAAAAATTTAAGCATTTGGAAACTTTAATTGAATTGTCTGTGCCATTTCACCACCTCAAATAGAAAAAATGAACGTATCCAAATTTAAAATGATAACACCGTCGCAAGCTGGCTCTTTTAGCTTTGAAACTATATCAAATGCAAATCTTTGCTGAAAACACCTCTCATGTAAAAAATTTAGAGCTTGGGCCAAATTCAATGCCAGTGAAAATAGAGAACAGTAAAACCCTCACAACGGAGGGTTTCCTAAAATAGTATTAAATCGTCAACTCAATTTATCAGGAATAAGGCAGTCAATCGGTATACAATCTCGGGGAATGTAAACTGCGTCTCGCACCATCGGTAATTCGATATGCATCATGAAACAAAATTATTCGTACCGACCGGAATGGCACCCGAATAGGTCTGATAGTGGAGTTAGTTCTTCAGCGACATCTAGGCACTTATCACCTACCAGTAGAGTGGAATGTTCACTGAACTATGACAGCTATTAGTTCAAAACTGCACTTAGCAATATACGAGTACTTTACTACATCACTGAGCAAGATACTAAAATACGTAATAGCACTTGGGAGTTTTTAAGAGTTTTTTTTATCTAGAGCATAGTTTACATTGACTGTTTGTTAGGAAATTCATGTAAATTCTATCCTATCCTATTATAAATGTGAAAGTGAGTTTGTTTGTTTGTTACGTTTTCACGCCTCAACTACTCAACGGATCATCGTGAAATTTAGCATGCAGATAGCCTATGGTATGGAGAAGGACATTTTTTATCCCGGATACGCGCGTGAAACCGTGCGGGACAACTGGTTTACCATAAGGGAAATACAATAGAAATTACATATACCAAGGCAATATAGCCAACGTGCTTATAAAACAACTGGTTCTCATGTGGAATTAGGTCTCAAGTCAAGTGGGTACTACAAAGTACCCTACCACTGTGTTATGATTAACGTTCCTAACTACATTTTCCATCATTAAAAGTTGCTTGTTATAGGATTTGGACCCCAGGACCTCGGCATTTGACGTAGTATTATGTCGCTTCAAAATGTTGTGAGATAAATTACTTAATACTATTTGTAACCCAGTAAACAAGTTAAGTTATTCAAGAAATATATTATAAAAATATTATTGGTTTGTTTCAGGTATCGTGGATAAGGAAACGAGATCTACACATCTTAACTGCCGGCATCTTGACTTACACGTCTGATCAAAGGTTTCAGGTACCTATATTTAGAACTATTATTTATTTATTTGGTTTCAAATAAGTCCACTGTAATATCTATATTACTTATTTATGTAAGCTTTCACAAGTTCTTATAAATATCATTTGAATCTTTGAAAACAATATAGGCATGGTTCTGTTGAATTAATTCTCAGCAGGCTTTACCCATGATTTGTTGTAAAAGGAACATCAAAATAATAAAGGGATTTAAAAGCAAGTTAAGTTGAAGGTACTAAAAATATCAATACCAACTTTGGAGATATATAGCCCTTTTGCACCTTTATACTTTTACGTTTTACAGGACTTGCTTTAAACCATCTTAGGGTAGGCTTTGCCTTGAGAACCAATACATTAAACAAACATTAACTTATGTTCCTGTAAATATTATAATCTGTAGGTATATACGACACGAGGTGTATCTATTGCAAAAACAACGAGTTTTTAATCTCTTGATTTGGGCTAAAACCTGGCAGCCAAAATATCTAGTGATTCAACACCTCCTGTTTTTTTTTGGGATTATGTAAAATCATGGATATTCGATCAAGCCGCAAGGAAACAGTTAAAGATAAACATTATGGCGCCGATCCCACAAAGAAGAGTCCTAGAGTTCTGCGTTCCTAGTTCTGCATTCCGCGTTGACTGTAAGCTATGTGGGGCCTTTGAAAGTAAAAAAAGTGTATGATGTGCGATCAGTAGCGAATATTGCAGAACTCTAGACTGCTTGCTGTGTACACAATATTCAACACGGAATGCAGAACTCTAGAACTATCGTTCTAGAGTTCCGAGTTCCGAGTTTCAGAGAGAGATCTCTAAACTCTCTCTCTCTCTCTAGAATCGGCACCTATATGCGTCACTAATGAGATAGAGGTCTCATTGTATCAAAAAGTGACGGAATATTAGACCTGTCGTATTCAGGCTACCAGTCGAAGTAGAGGTCCATTCGATACCATGGAATCATCGAAAAAAAATTACGTATTTAGTGTGAATCACTGTATTTTGATTTAATTAAAAAGATAACCGGTTCTTATTGAAAGCCCCTATATACGGGTAACGGCATACTGCTCTGCACAACGTTCCAGTACGAAGGGTGTCATGCCACATTTTCATACATGTGATAGGTACTTACACACTATACTTCAGCACACAACTTAATTGTCTGGCGTGTGGAGCACTGTGAAAATCGAAAAAGGGAACAGTTTTCCGTATAAACTTAACTTTGTCATAAGGACAAGTCATTTGAAATAAATTTTAGGCCATTCCACTAATCAATGAATTCCTTCTACAGGTAATAAGACCAGATAAATCGGAGAACTGGACTCTTCAAATCAAGTTCCCTCAAGAAAGGGACGCGGGCATCTACGAGTGTCAGGTGAACACGGAACCGAAGATGTCGCTAGCTTTCCAACTGAATGTTGTCGGTGAGTCAGTAATTACATTATTGCATCACCCTTGATGGTCCCTACCTAAGACTATCTCTTGAAACAATAAAACTTTACTTGTCTTCTGTCCTTTTTAGGGTTTCGAACCAAAAAGATAAAAAAGGAACCCCTATGGTACCACTATGTCCATCTGTCCGACTAATGCTTTGGGGGACCGAAATTTCAAAGTAGGGTTTAAAGTTTAAATGTTACAGGAAATAAATTAAGTTATTAAGAGCCTAGTCCTCGAGCGTGGTAATTTCTCATAGAGCTCACACATCGACACATTCTGCCTACACAGATGCGTCTCACAGTTATATTACACGTTGCTTTGAGACAGACAACTATGATTTACGGCGCAATGGAATAATTATTTATACAGTGCGAGTTCGCGCCTGTAAGATTAGTAAGCATGTTATAGAAACAGCGCAATGTATTAGCTATTCACTCGCCGCCCCGCAGTTTGCGAGTAGCCGTGGTAAAGGAGATGGCAATATTGGCAATAGAAAAGGTTGGAGCCACAGTGTTCGCGTGATTCGTGCTAATTGGGTAAGCAGTACCGGATCATTCTTGATATTTTTCTTTATTGAGAATATTGATTAACTGTGTTATTTTTATATCAATCTTAACAACTACTTTACCTTTACTTACTTAAATCCATATAGGTATATACAAAGAGAAAATGGCGTAATGACTGATCCACACACAGCTAGATCGTAAGGTCCAGAATCTTGAAATTTTTGCCACAGATTATTCTTATAACTTACTAGCGACCCGCCTCGGCTTCACACGCGTACAATGTAGTTAACTAGGTACTATGCTGTGTGGTGACATTGCACGCGCGCCGCCCCGCCCGGCGCACGAGCACAGTATGGCGAATACTATTTTTGGTACCTAATTACCCGACTGACCCGGAAGGAGGGTTATGTTTTTCGAGTGTATGTATGTATGTATGTATGTCTATTTTTTTGTGCCGCTCTGCAGCCTAAACGGCTTGAGGGATTTAAGCATATGAGGTGTCGTTAGATTCGTCTTGACTGGGGGAGTGTCATAGGGTATATTATTTTTATATGGCGCCTAAGAATAAAAAATAGGGGGGGGTATTAAAAATAAAAGTTTCGTTATTATAACAATATGGGTATCAAATGAAAGCTTGTAAATAGACTATTCCATATATTTTTTACGTGTCTTTTACTTTTTGGTTTTTTCTATTGAAATAAAAAGTCATGGTAGTAAATCAAATCAAAATCATCAATACTGGTTTGGAAAGTTGCATTTGCTGAGAAATGCCGGTAATAAACTCAGCAATTACTATTTTTAACATTTTAGATTTATTACATAACTATATATGTATACAGGTCGTTGTTTTGGTCAGCGACGAGCGACTCAGGGTCGATAATACAAATGATACTGGTGCTAAAAAAATATAAAAAAAATACTTTTTTTTTTTTTTAATAATAAAAATAAAAAAAATATAATTTTGAAAATCATGTAATAAGCTAAAGTGTAGACATAATACTCAACGGGAGTACGAGGGAGTAAAGGGGTGGGCCGATGGCGGCTTGCGCCTAGCTCTAGACTGTGCACGTGCCTAGTAACCATACTTTGCGGTAATTTTATTTCAAATTGAATAAGGTATTTCTCAACATATTTACAGTATTTAATGGAATTAAGTCCATTTTTGGGGAATATATATTTTGTACTACCGCTCCTGGGTCGCTTGTCGCCGACCAAAACAACACCCTGTATAAATGAATTAATGTTCGTTAGTCAAAATTACTGGTCCGATTGCTCTCAAAATCGATATTTGAGAGTCACCGGGGTCACAAAACAAGAATCTATTCTCAAAATTTTGATAAAGTGTCCTCCATTTTGAACTTTTTAGATACTGGTTCGATTGCTCTCAAAATCGATATTTGAGAGTCCTCGGGGTCACAAAACAAGAATCTATTCTCAAAATTTTGATAGTGTCCGCCATGTTGAACTTTTTAGATACTGATCCGATTACTCTCAAAATCGATATTTGAGAGTCCTCGGGGTCACAAAACAAGAATCTTTTCTCAGAATTTTGAAAAAGTGTCCGCCATGTTGAACTTTTTAGATACTGGTCCGATTGCTTTTAAAATCGATATTTGAGAGACCTCGGGGTCACAAAACAAGAATCTTTTCTCAGAATTTTGAAAAAGTGTCCGCCATGTTGAAAGTATCTAAAAAGTTCAAAATGGCGGACACTTACAAAATTTTGAGAATAGATTCTTGTTTTGTGACCCCGAGGACTCTCAAATATCGATTTTGAGAGCAATCGAACCAGTATCTAAAAAGTTCAACATGGCGGACACTTTATCAATATTTTGAGAATAGATTCTTGTTTTGTGACCCCGATGACTCTCAAATATCGATTTTGAGAGCAATCGGACCAGTATCTCAAAAGTTCAACATGGCGGATACTTTATCAAAATTTTGAGAATAGATTCTTGTTTTGTGACCCCGAGGACTCTCAAATATCGATTTTGAGAGAAATCGAACCAGTATCTAAAAAGTTCAAAATGGCGGACACTTTATCAAAATTTTGAGAATAGATTGTTGTTTTGTGACCCCGAGGACTCTCAAATATCGATTTTGAGAGCAATCGGACCAGTATCTAAAAAGTTCAAAATGGCGGACTCTTTATCAAAATTTTGAGAATAGATTCTTGTTTTGTGACCCCGAGGACTCTCAAATATCGATTTTGAGAGCAATCGAACCAGTATCTAAAAAGTTCAAAATGGCGGACACTTTATCAAAATTTTGAGAATAGATTCTTGTTTTGTGACCCCGATGACTCTCAAATATCGATTTTGAGAGCAATCGGACCAGTATCTAAAAAGTTCAACATGGCGGACACGTTTTCAAAATTTTGAGAAGAGTTTCTTGTTTTGTGACGCCAAGGTTTCTCAAATATCGATTTTGATAGCAATCGGACCAGTATCTAAAAAGTTCAACATGGCGGACACTTTTTCAAACTTCTGAGAAAATATTCTTGTTTTGTGACCCCAAGGTCTCTCAAATATCGATTTTGAAAGCAATCGGTGCAGTGTCTAAAAAGTTCAACATGGCGGACACGTTTTCAAAATTTTGAGAAGATTCATGTTTTGTGATCCCGAGTTCTATCAAATACCTTTTAGAATTTTATTATGTATCATCATATATTTCCGGTCGGGCTTTAATAATAATAATTAATAAGAAATGTAAAAACATTGAATAAGTTAGTACAAATACCTAAATTAAATAAAATCTCGTACCTTGATAAATCAATAAATGTATTTTCTTTCTTTATTTTACCTCAGCAGTCACGACCTACCTTTATGTCAATGACACAAGACGGTGGCGACCTTCAGCGAGCATCAAAGCGACGTGCTCTCACTTTGGACTCGAGGAGGACACTGGATGATTTTTATGCGCGCATTCGAATTTATACAAATTCAAAATATGACAACCGCTCCATAGTAATTACTATGGAAAATGGCGCACGGTTTTCATGCAAAAGCTAAGAATATTTTAATATTTTATGGATTGATATTGTAAAAAACTGAAAAGGTAGCGTTGGGGTTCAACCCTTTTGTGTTTTTATTTAACCACTAAGATTTTAGTCAATTCATTCGAAATACTATAAATGTTGCAAACAGCAAAGGTATATTTTGTGGTTTTGAGAGATTTTATCGAGTTTTTTTGTTGGAAATGAAGGATTATTTCACAAATATAACGTGATAACATTGTAGGTATACCTTTTAAGATTGTAAAATGCTTTTTAAATGTTTTTAAACGTACGATATCGAAGATTTTTCTTACAAACCGTAACAGTCGTTTTGGCAGTTTTCAAGGACTACACTCTTAAAATAAACAAAAAACCCGACTGCGTAAAACGAAAATTAACTAAAAAGAGAATAACAAGCTCTTAAATCTATAGAATTTTGAATATAAATTGAATGTTATAAGGTGTTGCAGTATACGTTACGATTCCCTTGCGAGCGTCAAACTATGCGGAATAAACGGAGCATAAACGGCCGTAACTTGATAGCGTTGACTTAGAAGTTTGATGGTTTTCACTCACTGACCTCTATTATACAAGTACGCTGGACTGCATATTTCTTTCGAAATGACAGTTGTTTTTTGTGCCGAATCAAAGCGCCCCTCTCGAGCGTCTCGGGTACTATTATTGACATTTGTTGCAAATGGCTGTCGTGTTGTTTATGTGCGTCTCTAAGGATTTACGCAAAAATCACGAATAAAACTACTTTGTGCACGTTTTAGTTACTTCGTGTTATATTTCGTGATGTTTAAATCGTTTTGGGTATGAGAGTTTGCATATTTTGTAAAACTCACTATCAAAAATGCAGCGGGATAACCTATCACAAGTAAGTGAATTTCATGGCTTTAAATTTGTTTAATTGCTTGTCTAAAGCTGTTATTACTATTTTGTTTTGAATAGTAAATGTTTTTATTAATATATAGGTAAAATAGGAACTCCATTTTCAATAAATATATAATGTAAACAAAGAAATAGGGCTGTAATGTTTCATATCGATAGTGGGTCGATACTTTTTATGGGAGTTTAATGTGTATTACAAAATTAGTGTAGTCAACCATCAGACTTGATAATCTAAAATATGTTTTTGGATAAAAGATTCAATGAGCGTTTTTTTTTTATTACGCACCGTTATATTTTGTTGGGTTACGTATTGTTCACTGATACTTTTATCTAAAATTATTTAAAAAAAATGGGTACCTTTAAACAATAACCGTTGAACTTAGCATCTTCAATTTTATTGTCATGGCATGCTATTATATATGTTATTTCTTTATCAGCATAGCGCTGTGCGACTCGGGCGACGTGACGACCAATACGCGAACGCTAGGTCGAAGATGCTTGACCAGATAAAAAGAGAAGTACCAGGACTGGTCCTGTTTTTCTGTGTTTTCTGTGTTTGAATTTTCTTAGGTCCGAAGAAAATTTCGATGAACTGCGCGAGTTAGCGCACACTTGGCACACAATCAGGTGAACATATGAGGAATAAGGCACATCTAGCTCAAGATCAGCTCGACGCGAAGTCACATACTGTGGCGTTACTTCCCTTGAAGGGGGTCTGAGAAAGGGACACATATAATTTGTAGGGAGCCAGCAAAGTGCACGCGTGAAAGAGCTTGATAATCTCTTGTTTTGAAGTTGATTAAAAATAAATTAAAGTAATTCTTTGTGTTTTTTTAGTAGTACCTTTCCAAGTGATCTACAGGAACATTTAACGAATGAGTGTTTAATCCGTACCTAAGCCGGTGCCCAAGCCTCAATTCATGATTCATTCATTCATTTCATCACAATTCATTTTTGTCATACTATTATAACATCCATACTTCCTTACTATAGTACAGTAGTAGGTACCCAATTAATATGGCTTACCGATGTACCTGCGCAGAAGATACATTTTCAAAGCGCGGGAAACGTTATTGGCTGACAGCTGCCGTCATGTTAGCTCGCGCCGTGCGGAGGGGCGTGACTTGCGAGTGAGACCGAACTAACAGCTGCAGTAACATAATACATGTACCTTATAGTAGTGATCTAAGGTTGATTGTAAGTTTTAAGTATTCTTTCGTTAATCTTCGGGGCCATACTTTCTTTTCTGTGCGAACGAAGATTCACGACGCGCCATATAAGTTGGGTAATACTGTATATACTTTTATTATAAATGCGAAAGTAACTCTATTTGTTTGCATGTTACCTAACTACGCATTCACACCTTAATCGCTGAACCAATCACGATAAATTGTGCATGCAGATAGTATCGAGAAGGACATAGGCTATTTTTTATCCCGGGAACACGGGTGAAACCGCGAGGGACAGCTAGTATACTATACATATAATAAACATTTTTAGGCAAAACTAACCATTTGTTAGCTGTTGGACTGATTCCTCCTAATTGCTTCTACAGACAGCGCTTAACTGAGTTGGTTTCTGTGGTAGTGGAGCGGTGCGGAGGGTGTCTTCATTATGTCATGAGAATTAAAAATGTATCGTGTATAGCGAGACAGTAATTATGTCAAAATTCAAATATCACCCCCTCCCGCACCGCTCCACTACCACAGGAACCTACTCACTTATGCGCTAAGTATGCCTGTAATATTATGAATACGAAAGTAAGGGTTATTTATTTATTAGTTTAGGGACTACAATATCTAAAGATTACGCGGACGAAATCACAGGAACAAATTATGTCGATAAATAAAAAAGAAAAATCGTTTTTTATCGATATAGACACTAAAATGTCCCGTCTCTACTATTAGTTCCGTGGACGCTCACGATTGCTATCAGCGCCAAAATGGCGAAAATCAAATGGGTTCAATAAAAGGTCGATGATATACTGTCCAGCGTACTTGTATAATAGAGGTCAGTGTTTTCACTGCTCCATTGAAAAAATCAAGATTGCAGAACTGAGTATTTGATATTAATTTCAGCTTGATACCGCCACCCATTCCTGAGAAAAAGGGCCTTGCCAGACGGACGGACAACAAAGTGATCCTATAAGGTTTCAGTTTTTTTTCTTTTGAGGTCCGGAACCCTAAAAACAAAACTAAATAATAGTTACGACTATGTAACAAAATTAATTTAATATTGAGCTTTCCCGGAATTTCATAACAAACACAATAGACAAAGCTTTATTAGAAATCACAAAACATGGCGAGGAAAAAATAAAATATAAAGCTAAATATAGATATAATAGACATAACAAACAATTACTGACAATATTACTTTATAAGCTTTAACGAACTAAATTCATAGTTATAGTAATATACTAGCTGACCCCCGCGGCTTCGCCCGCGTCCGGTTATAATTTTGTTTGCGCGTAACCCTAATTCTTTTTCTAAAATATAAGTAGCCTCAAATTAGCATTAGCTAAAATGTTAATGCTAAAATGAAAAAATCATTATTAACATTTTTGTCTGTCTTCAATTTTATTTGTTTGTACTTACAGATAATTTGTGCGCGATATTACTTAGATTACTATAACACTATCAATACCGTAGTGTACTACTAAGACTACTACTAGGTTATTTCTACTCTTTGAGCAAGTTCGAGCCGTACTTGACCGGTTAATTTTTCAAAATTCAAAATCATTTATTCAAATAGAACTTCGCAGGCACTTATGAACAGTCTGACTCTAATACTCTAATACCAGTTCGGAAGATTACATTTGCTGAGAAGAGCCGGCAATAAACTCAGCAATGCAATAAGCAATGTAATATTAACATTCTAATCACACTGACAAAAATTGCGTGCCCCGGCGCGGCGGCAAAACTACAAAGTAGACTGAATCTAAATTTAATAAGTAAATAAATAAATAAATGGCAAACTTAAGCAGACCAGCCCCGCCAGCTACCCGTACTTATAAGCTCTACAAGCCACCAAAACTGCTTCCCGTCTACAGTCTCAACAAATTGGTAGATCGAGTTCACTCAATTTATATCAGCCATGCAAAATGAAGGCATTACTTCGTCAAGAGACCTCAAGTTACAAATTATATATTATGCGACAACATTTCCTCTCGTTAAAACTTCCACTTCAAACAAGGCTTGTAGCCCTTTGACACCAGAATCCACAAATAATTTCAATACACTGTGAACTTAGTAAATGGTAAAATCTAAAGGAACCGTCATTAGCAGCGCTAAGTTCAACGCCGCGCGCCGCAAACTTTGTAACTAAAATACAGGTTACTTACATAGAAATCGAAATGAATATGTAGATATATGATATTACGGGATTTATAAGTGAAACTTTGTAACGTAAAATTTATGGTATTTATTATTTACTAGCGACCCGCCCCGGCTTCGCACGGGTGCAATGTCATAATGTGGTGTCAGTGGAGCGATTTCGCGCGAGGTCACAGTATCGCGAATACTGTTTCTTGATAATTTTAAATCTGTGATATCTTTTTAAATATTAATGATAAAGATTTGCTGTAATGAGAAAATTTTATCTACATTAAATGTCCGTCGTAACTAACTTATTTAATGAGATAAGGATTAATATTATATGGGTCAAATTAACATCTAAGTTATAACCCACAAAAAAAAACAACCTCAATTGCATAAAAATGGATACTGTAGGTTATCCATAAGATATAGACATATACCATCGCGGACTTTATTGTAGATATTTGTAAGATACATAATTCCGTAGTACATCATTTTAATATATCTCGTGAACTTTAGTTAGCGTTAGAAATGAAAGCGCAACAAATTCTGTGTTTACGAAACATTTACTATTTATATTTTTTGTATATATAACATACATGTATTATATATAAACTAGCCTTAAGAAATTACCTAACTGATGGTGGAACCTGCATCAAAATCCGTTGCATGGTTTAGGAGGAGTTAGCTGATAAACAGACAGACATACAGACGTGGAAAGCGATATCTTTTTATACCATTTAGAGATATTAAGTAAGTATGTATCTAAAAACAAAAGGTAGTATTATGTATATCAGTTATCTGGTTTCCATAGTACAAGCTCTGCTTAGTTTGGGATCAAATAACCGTGTGAGGAATGTCCCAGGATATACATATACAGGTCGTTGTTTTGGTCAGCGACGAGCGACTCAGGGTCGAAAAAACAAATGATACTGGTGCTAAAAAAATATTAAAAATATAATTTATTTTTTTTAATAATAAAAATAAAAAAATAAAATTTTGAAAATCATGTAAGTAATAAACTAAAGTGTAGACATAATCCCATCAAAAACATTCTGTAAAAAACTAGCCAAGTCTCGATGGAGCTGCTTGTTTATCTCTAAAAAGTAATGAAATCTAGACAAAGTCGTGCCAAGTCTAAGGTTCCTTACTGCGATTTCTTTATTATTATAGTTAATGTTGTGTGACTTGGCCACTGAACATTCTTTATACGTTAGTGGGTACAAGTAAAGATTGATGCAATGGTGTCATGGAACACCTGGTTTTGTACCCTTGTGTTCCCTTCAACGGCCAAGTCACACAACATTAACTATAATAATAAAGAAATCGCAGTAAGGAACCTTAGACTTGGCACGACTTTGTCTAGATTTCATTACTTTTTAGAGATAAACAAGCAGCTCCATCGAGACTTGGCTAGTTTTTTACAGAATGTTTTTGATGGGATTTCACTTCTTTTTGTAGAAAATGAAGCGGCCCACCAAGTTGAATATTTTTTGTAAAGGCGGTATGTCGATCTATAATAGTTTGGTTGGGCTCTTGTGTTTTCTAATCAGGATCACCAGGTACTCCAGATCTTCGATTATCCTAGTTTTTATAGTTTTCCCTTTATGTGGTCATTAAATCCTAACTCTGTACCAAATTTCAGCTCTCTGAGTTTATGGGAAGTACTAGTTCTATTTTGATGATCATGAGTGAGTGAGTGAGTGTCATAAATGTGAAACTTTGCTTTCGCTTAACTTCGGAACTAAATGACCTACAGACTTGAAATTTTGGATTTTAAGTATGTGATTATAGCTTACTGGATGACGAAAATTTCTGCGTTCGGGTCTTATCCAGAGGTTCTCAAATAGGGGCCTGAAAATGCGGCGAAATGGTTCCAGTAAAGGATGGTACGGCAGTGTTTGCTTCGCGCTCGACTCGGCGGGGGCACTGCCGTGCCCCCCGATACTCAACGGGAGTACGAGGGAATAAAGGTGTGGGGCGATGGCGGCTTGCGCCTAGCTCTAGTCTGTGCACGTACCTAGTAACCATACTTTGCGGTAATTTTATTTCAAATTGAATAAGGTATTTCTCAACATATTTACAGTATTTAATGGAATTATGTCCATTTTTGGGGAATATAAACTCCTTTGCAAAAAAAACGGGCACCTTACAGTCATTTGCTTTTCTATGGATAATATTAATATTTTTAGTATTTCATTAGCATAAATGACTATAAATTTCTTATTATCAATGGGAATATAGTTTTTAACACTTTAAATCCTGGAATCGGGTTTTTAGTCAATGTAAACAGAAAATGGTCATTTTTATGGGTATAATTAAATTAATACTACGAGTATTTTTATTAAAAAAAGGCATACTAAATAAAAATTAATAACGAGTATGACCTCCCCTTGCAGCGATTATGGCATGTTATCGTCTTGGCATGCTTTCCACCAGGCTTTTGATTGTGTTCTGTGGAATGTATTCCCACTTAGCCAAGATCACACGTTTAAGCTCCCTGATGTTTTGTGGAAGTGGTTGGACAGATCGTACTCGTCTTTTTAGGTGGTCCCAGACGTGCTTAAAGGGGTTAAGGTTGGGGCTCCTCGCTGGCCAGTCCAAATGACGAATACCGACCTCTTGCATATAAGCATCTACGTCGCCAGAATGGTGGGCCCAAGCATTATCGTCCATGTAAATGGCATCTTCACCAATTACAGTCAGTGCGGGTTGTGCATGTTGACAAAGGATTTCTGTTGTGTACTTTAAGGCATTGAATGAGCCATTTTCAATGAATACTAACTCGGTACGATGGCGGGAAGTTACTCCCGCCCAAAACATAACAGACCCTCCACCATAAGGGGTGATTTCTTTAAAACACACGTCGGCATAGCGTTCCCCTGGTCTTCGTAACATTCGCTGACGTTGGTCCTCACCATTCAGACCAATTCGAGCCTCATCGGAGAAGAGAACGCTACTCCAGTTACCTAGTGTCCAATATAGGCAATTTCTAGCGAACCTCAATCGAGCTATCCGGTGCTCACGGAGTAACTTGGGGGCTCGAGCTGGTCGTCAACTGTGTTTATCAGCCGCTAAAAGCCTCCTCCTCACTTTCAATAGGCTAACTTGTGCTCCTCGTACCTCTTCAAGGTTTCTTTTAGGTCTATGTAACTGCATTTGCGGTTCCTCAACGCCTGAGTCATTAAATAGCGGTCATCTCGTGGTTATGTGCGACTTTTTCTCCCAGAACCTTGCCTTCTCTGAACGGAACCCGTGTCTTGGTATCGAGTCCAGGTTTTTTGGACGGTTGAACGACTCACGTTTAACCGCTGTGAGACGTAACATTGGCTACAGCCCTCTTCCAGCAGCGCTATAATTTTACTAGCTCTTATTGCTTTCTCTGCCATTACAATCGACACAAAGATATCTGTTTTAAGTCACTATAAGGCAGGATTATGCAACAAACATAAATTATTCTACTAAAAGTTAGTTTAAGTTGCCTGATAAACTTTTAACCGCGAACCCGCGAAAACTAAGTAAAAAGTCACAAACTGAAAAAGGGAACATTATTATTAAAAACAAAAGTTTCGAATTTGAAATTAACTTTTTATCATACCCAGATCTTTATTTAAGTGTCAGTAACATAGTTTGGCTATTAAAACGACTATAGAACTAAATAATTACCAATAATGTAGAAAAATCCAAACCGCCCGTTTTTTTTGCAAAGGAGTGTATATTTTGTACTACCGCTCCTGGGTCGCTTGTCGCCGACCAAAACAACACCCTGTATACAGTAATGATGACAATAGGATGATAGAATGACCAGTGACAATAGGATTATAAAAATCTTAAAACATGCCATCACTGTTATTTTTATATTTCGGCGATATTAGGTGGCAGTTCTAGATATTTTATATATAAAGACTAGAACTAGCGCATCTTGACACTGCAATTTTCCGAGCTTCCTGAGTAGTAAATGCTCGGGTGTCTCGCCTTGGGCCTACTCGAGCGAGTCTAATGACGCGACAAAACATGAATGTTGTCACATTTGAACAATATGAACTTTGTTGGGGTACTGGTTCAAACTACACACATTTTGTTAAATGTCGAAGATCAAAAGGAGTTTTAGGACCGAGGGCGTTTGTACTGAACATTGAATCATCGAAAGATGTGATGTGACCATGGATGTGACCCATTAAAAAAAACTTTTCTATCGTCAACAGCGGATTCAATACTTACAAAGTTATGTTGTAATAGAAAAGTAACGAAGTTTAAAAAAACCGGTCAAGTGCGAGTCGGACTCACACACGGAGGGTTCCGTGTAATATTAACTAACTCAACTTTGCTATGAAAAAAAAACGCCTAAAATATTGAATGCAAGGTAAATTGCGGTTAACGATTTATGACGTTTTAAAAAAACTACTTACTAGATCTCGTTCAAACCAATTTTCGGTGGAAGTTTGCATGGATGTACATCATATATTTTTTTTAGTTTTATCATTCTCTTATTTTAGAAGTTACAAGGGGGGGACACACATTTTACCTCTGTTTGTGTCTCTGTGGCTGTGACATACGAACGGACAGACAGACAGACATGACGAATCCATAAGGGTTCCGTTTTTTGCCATTTGGCTACGGAACCCTAATTAGGGCGAATGAATCTCATGAATAATGCATGATCATAAGTCAAGTTTTCTGTAGATCTTCCTTTTGCTATCTCGCGAACATATAGTTTTATAAAACCTTATTTAAGAGTACCCTACGTTATAATACAAAGTTAATCACTATCACAATACAAAATGACTGTAGCGTCGAAACCTTTCCCAGATTTAATCTCCCTTTAATTTTTTTCCTGAACGTTCAAACGTGCTATTTAGGTTGTATACGTGCTGTATCATGCCTGTTCAGCAATTTGATAGGCTCTTCACTTGACTCTTTAATATCATCTAACAATCTTTTTTCTAAGGCGAAAAATTGGATTTTTTCTTCTTGTATCCGATATAACGAGTTTCTCAGGTTATGCCGTTACTTGGAATGTTATCTTTGTTACTATACGTATGTGTTATTAAAAAACGAGTGGAATTTTATGTTGTTGAGATCCATTATTAAAAATAATATTTGTTTTTTTGATCTTGTTCTGTACTATACAAATGGGGCTCATATACTTTGAATATTAGAATACCTATTGGAAATAAAAATACTTTATAATTGTTTTAAAAAAATGACATAAATAATACTTTTATTGTGTACCTAATAGCAAAATTATATCTCGTTCAAATCAACCAAATAATTCCCGTTAGATTCGCAGATAGATAATCTGATGGTAAGCGGTTACCGTCGCCTGTGGACATAAGCAATAACAGGGAGATTGCCAAACTATACAAAATCCATCCATATATATCAGTAACTACCACTTAAGGATTATATCATTATCATCATCTGCCTGACCTGTTCCCAATCATTTGGAGACTCAATATGTACGATTCTTCCATTCGTCTCTTCTATCCGTCATGCCAGCATCCACTCCTTTCTTACCCATATCATCTTTCACACAATCCATCCATCTCTTTTTCGGACTTCCTCTTCCTTTATATCCATCCACTTTCATATTCATAACTCTTTTAGTAACGTGGCTTACATTTCTCCTCATAGCATGTTCATCCATCGCTAAACGGTTCCCTCTAAACTTTTCAGTTACTGGCGCTACTGGCCCTGATTCTGTTGTTCACAACTAAACTATTTTTAATCTCACTATGTCTCTTTCTAGCAAAGAACATAAGAAAAGGATGTAAGAAATTTAGTCCTGTCAAATTAGTCCAATGCTTGTTTTCAATATAATTTTAGTCGCCATCTATCGCGGTTACGCCTTAATACACGCAAAATAAGACGGCAAAGATTAATTTGACAACATAAAATATGTTCTATCCTTTTTCAATCATGTTCGTAAGAAAGAGATGAGATGTGACTAAAATTAGTTTAGTGCGATTTACAACAGAATCGGCACCACTATCAAGCTTTCCCCTAATATACTCATTCCTTATCTTATCCATTTTTGTCACTCCACACATATGATACTATATGTATGTATACTCTATCCCCTTATTCATAATCGCTTTTTAACTAAATCAGTGTAATAGTGTGCCCCGTCTCACTCTTTCGATCACCAAATGTCACCTGTCAGATAAAGACTTCGGAATTTTAGCTAATCAACGTTTGATAACTTTATTATGAATAAGGGGGTTATATATGGTATAATATATGAGTTAGATATGGTATCAATAAATGTGTAATTATTTCCATCCTGAGAAAGTAGTATAAAATTCTTCTGCACGTGTGTGTGTGTATGTCACTGAACTCCTCCTAAACGGCTGGACCGATTTGAATGTTTTTTTTATATACTACTTAGGTAGCAAACAAGCATACGGCCCGCCTGATGGTAAACGGTTACCGTAGCCTGTGGACGCTTGCATCACCAGGGGTGTTACTCGCGCGTTGCCGACCCAACGTTTCTCCTCGCTCGTGCGTTGGCGTTGTCGTTGCGTTGTTTGTTTTTGCATACAAAAAATTCATTCAAATCGGTCTAGTAGTAGAATTAACTCCCTGGATGGTTTAGATAGGGTAGGGTAGGGTAGAGTAGGGTAGCACCACAGGGTAGGGTAGCACCACGCGAACGAAGCGCCGGGCAGCTAGTTATAACATAAATGTTTATGACGTATTTTTTGTTAACAGAAGCAAAAGCGCACATCCTGGGTCCCGTCGACTTGTATGTCAAGACTGGCAGCTCGCTGTCGCTGACGTGCATCCTGAGCCAAGGTCCACATGACTTAGGCACTATATTTTGGTATAAGGGTAAGTTTAACATTATTTAATAGTACTTAATACTGTCTCGCGGTTATACTCGTGTTTCTGAGGGATTGGTTGGGTTAGTCATGCTGAACAACTTTTACTATGGAACCAACACCGAATACTGCATTTTTTTTTTACTTTTCATACATTATGATTGAGCAAGGTTGAAATTTACTATGGAAAAAATTTACAAATTTGAAAATTTACTATTTCTTGTTTTCTTAATGAGTTATTAATCTAATTAAATTAATAAAGTACCGTTTTATCTATGGAAAGTATTTTTTTTTTATTTCACTTTTGGTTCCATAGTAAAAGTTGTTCAGCATGACTAACCCAAAATAGGTTTCGAAAATATGCCATCTCGAAATCTCCACCTGTTATAGTATGATTATTTATGTGTTAAATTTCATCCAAATTGGTTCTGCCGTTTAAACGTGATTGAGTCAGAAAAATCCAAACGTTTTCATCTATACTATAATATAAGCACAAGAGATTTTTGGTTGTCTTTTTGTTTGTTTATACGGTCTAATCTCTGGAGTACCAGAGACTACTTCCCTGTCACTGAGTTCCCTGGTAGTTACCAGTTGGATTCGAAAATCTTTCCCAGATAGGAAGCTATATTATCCCCAAATATTATATTCTAGGTTTTTTATCCCGGAAATGCGGGTGAAGCCGCGAGGGACTGCTAGTTTATTGTATTAGAACTGATGCAAAATTAATTAATGAAAATAATTAAAAAGCAACTGAACGTCAATATAAATATTTCTTAAAATAACGACCTTTGGGTCTTTGTTTTAAAGATAATCAACCTTGAAGGTAACTTTACGTTAATTGCTTCCTAATCACCTTCTGGAATCTTCAATTTGGGTTCTACGTCTACCATAAGAGCCTATTCATACACGCAAAGTTTAACGTCATGTTTATCAATGGAAATACGTTAAACCATTTACGAGAAAGCGTGTTGTGTTGTGTGTTGACGTGACAAGTGTCTTGTCACTCCCACGACAAATACTGGAGTTCAATTACTTACGTAGACTTTGTTTATATTGAAGTCTTCTCAATTTTCTTCTAAAAGGCTGGAGTGCAGAAATAATTCTATATTTTTAGTATAGTTAAGTTTTAAGTAATAATCTTGGGTCAATCTTCACACATGGCTATCTGATTCTAAACTAAACAGGGTCAAATAACTGTTATACTACTTTTTGTAAATACATAGTTATCCATCATCATCATCATCAGCCTATAATGTCCCACTGCTGAGCACAGGCCTCCTTTCACAAGTGAAGGTGAAAGGGAATGGGCAATACTCCACCACGCGTGCCCACTGCGGATCGGTGGAGGTAGGCTAGTGGTCAACCTACTGTTGGAATTTTTCAAGCCGCCTAGGAGGCATCCAACTAGCTTAACGACTATCACAATTAAGTGATAACCGGGACCAACGGCTTTACGTGCCTTCCGAAGCACGGAAAACGCTCGATTTGAAATACCACTAGGCGGTCACCCATCCAGGTACCGACCACGACAGGCGTAGCTTAACTTTGCCGATCGATTAAGAACGGCTAATCATGCTACACCACGAGCGCTTCCATAGTTATCCATACTAATATTATAAACAAGAAAGTGTGTATGTAGGGATGTTTGTTACTCTTTCACGCAAAAACTACTGAACGGATTTGGATGAAATTTGGCACACAGATAGCATATGTTCTGGGTTAACACATAGGATAATTTTTATCCCGGGAAAACATACAATCCTTCGGGAATAGGGGTGAATCCGCGCGGGACAGCTATTTATACATAATTACACCTAGACTCAGGACATGCAGACATGTTCATGCACACAAATGCATGTCCTGTGTGGGAATCGAACCCACGACCTGTGACGCGTCTAGGATGCACACAAATGTATGTCCTGGGAATCAAAGTGATTATATAGCCGAAGATAGTAAGCACACAAAACCTAGAAAGGCTTATAGTTAGATTTAATAAGGTTTGTCTTAAATTAGAAAAGATTATGATTATTGCGTTTTGTGAAATAGTTAGTACCTACATCGCAGCGACTCGTAAAACACCTGATGAAAAGAAACCAAAAAACTAACACAATTATTGTGATTTAAAACTCAGTTAAACACCATATCGCGTGCTTGATAACTGTCAACAACATTTACAATTCGTAGAACTGAAATTGTATACTTTAAAACGAGTTTATTCGAATTTAATTATGTAGCACACAATGTTCAGGGAAACTGATAACGGAATTTTATATAATTTAACGGTCTTTAAAAAAAAAATGTGTAAGAAATGAATAAAAGTATCATAAGGTTACCATATAAAAACCAAAGACGAAACTAACCTTAGTGTTAAGGCGCTGTCAGCTCCTAAAATTAAAAGAGTTTTGTCCCCTTCACCTCCTCACGCTACACACGCCGCTTGCCGCCCCGCGCCGTCCGCGTCGCAGGTCGCGTGCGTAGTTCTTAGACTAGACTCGCGCATTACGGCATGCGACATGACGGTACAACAATCACGACCTATATTGTACTGTAATTATTTTGTAAATATTGTATGCATATATTGAGTTTAATTATACATTATTTTAATAGTAATTTCTAGAAGAGAAAATTTATAATATTAGTAAGTATGTACCTACTTCGTAAAAATATTTTGCGCATTAAAATACCTACTCAAAACTAATAATTGAAAACTGTTTTACAAAAATCTTAAACCGACTTCAAAGTACACTAAAAATAATCAAATCCTGACTTGATGACAAATTTTCCAAATCGGTTAATAAATATCAAACATGAGTTATGAGGTAACAAACATAAAAAACATGCAACAGAATTGAGAACCTCCTCCATTTTTTAAGTCAGTTAAAAACAATAGGCTACACATACATTTTATTTCTTGTAACATTTCTCTAAATATTTTGACACAAGTATTAAAAATGAAAGGAGACTGTTCAAATCTGTATGGGTGGTGGTCTATGAACCAATACCGATACTGATGTGGCATTTTTTATGGGGATACCTGAACTACACCTTAACAACCTTTGTGCAAAGGGGCATCAAAATCTGTCCCGGCAGTTTTGAAATATATACAGGGTTGGACATTTTAGACGGATCAGTAAATCTACCTTACGGGTTGAAACCACGCGAATATGGTCTTAGGTGACTGTCCCTTATTTTTTGAGTTATTGCAATTGGCATTTACAGAAAAAAAAACAGTCAGCGAGAAAACGGCGATTATTGTACAATATGTAGGGTCAAAAGGATCTACTATGTAATTAGTGTCAGTAGTGCTAGATACATTTCTTAACAAAATGTATGGGAAGCGTTTCATGGAAAGTTACATGGATGTCTATGTCCTAAAACGTCAAATTACTCATTGCATAAAAAGATGTTTGACATCTTCAATAGCCATGAAATATTACTCATGAACTTTAGGTACGCATTCTGTGGTGCTATATAGCTATATTGATTTATTATGTACTATAATATACTACAAGTATTCACTTTACTGACATGATCAGCATACAAAATTTACAGGAGATTCTGTAATATTTTTGCGGGTATAATATTTTTTTCAACACTCGCTCGTAAAAGACATTTATTGTAAAATACTAGTCTGTTTTTTCCTCGCAAGTGTGTTTAAAAACGTCGTATGACACTTGTGTGTATTGATTTATTACACTCTCGGCTCACTTAATACTGCCTCGAGTGTTAATAACCAACCTTGCACACATGTATCATAATGTACTATTACTGAATTTCAGAAATCATGCAGGAGTTTAGTAGTTTATATTGAGTGTAATTAAAACGATTTCGCTTTCAAATTCGGGAAAAATATAAAGAGAAAAATAAAACGTATTTCAATAATAAAAAAAAAATATAGAACAACAGCAACAATACTTTACCATTATTTCAAACTATTTGGTATTTTTAATGAATGAATTGTATGTATTAGTAAGTTTATGTGCGGTACGGTAAAGTAAGGCTAACAACCATGACAAATTCTGTGAGTTACGTACGGTAACCGCCCAGTAAGTAGGTACCTACTGTCCTTGTATTAAACATGGTTTTTTGCTGTTTACGTCAAAATGATATCACAAAAGTATTACAATATATACATATATGGAATGGGCTGTTCACAAGCTTTCATTTGATGCCCATATTGTTATAATAACGAAATTTTTGGTTTTAAACCCCCCCCCCCCTCTTTTTTATTCCTAGATGTCATATAAAAATAATATACCCTATGACACTCCCACAGTTAAGACGAATCTAACGACACCTCATATGCTTAAATCCATCAAGCCGTTTAGGCTATAGAACGTGCCAAAGAAATAGACATACATACATACATACACTCGAAAAAATAAAACCCTCATTGCAACAGTCATCTAAGACCATATTCGCGTGGCTTCAACCCGTAAGGTGCCCTTATGCTGACCGGTCTAAAATGTCCACCCTGTACATCTCAAAACTGCCGGGTCAGATTTTGATGCCCCTTAACCTTGCCTATAGTTGAGGTATCCCCACAGAAATACCACAACAGTATCGCTATTGGTTCATAGAGCACTTCCCATACAAATTTGAACAGTCTCCTTTCAAGTCACAAAAGCTAGCAAACTATAAAAAAATAGTTTACTACCTTCTTCCCTGCGGTTTTACCCGCGATGCCGAGGAATCTTATATTTTCCGGGGATAAAAAATATCTTAAACTAGCTGCTCGGCGCGACTTCGTTTGCGTGGTGTCCTACCCTTTTCCCTAACCTACCCAGATGTTATTATACTTACTTATGCTTAGATACGAAGTACGATGATTAAACTACAGTACCTGGGTGATCGAGCTTTGCTCGTTTTTTTTTGGTAAATCATAATTTTTTCTCACAAAAGAAGGAACTTGAAAAAAAAAGAAAAAAAATTATAGTTAGCTGGTCTCGAACCGGGGTCGTCTGATTTCGGGGCTGCACGTTCCCATCTGAGCTGTTATAAGCTTGAGAGCTGTGGCGAAATTTACCTTCATATTCTAATGATATTACAGCAGTTTTTAATTGCCTGAAAACACGGATAAAACTACGTTTTCTAAAAATGAAACCTAGCTAGATCGATTTATTGCCCCCGCATACAAAATTTCATGAAGATCGTTGCAGCCGTTTCCGAGATTCAGATTATATACGGGGTGAATATGACAATAAATGAAACCACGTAAAGTACTCATAAATACGATCAACTGTTACTATGGGACCAACTTCGAAATAGAAAAAAAAAGCTTTTCATCTTTTCATAAAAAAAGTAAATCGGCAAAAATGTATGAAAAGCTGTAAAAAAAAAATTGCGATTACGAAGTTGGTCCCATAATAAAAGATCTCCCATTATTTTCGAGTAGGTACCTAGATTTTTCATAAATTGTACTGATACAAAACGAGGAGGAGGCACCGCGGAGAGAAGCGACACAGGTCCGTGTTGTAGCTTACATCCCTACACCACCGGTACATCACTAGGTCGGCCATGACACTGACCGGAACCTAACCTCAAATTTACATTACCTACGTCATCTATCTATATGGTTCGCGCGTGAGTACTAAAATCATTTTAAAGTGTTTGCTAATTAGACCAGCGAGTAAAACCTAAAATCTTACAGCGTGAACATTGGTCCTTCGGCCTTTAATATTTTTCGTCAAGAATTAAACAGTTTAAAGTGTAAAAAACAATCTCGCCATAGCGTAGGGCGATCGCCATTCCACGCGGTTATGCCACGCACCAAGATCATGTTTTTAAGGACATTTCATGAAGAAATCATCATTTGTGCTTCAATAATAGTTTAATTCATACATCAAGAATACTACATAGTTATTCCATTTTGTCAAACAAATGCATCAATCGTCCAACACAACATCGTGGTCATACAAAGCCAAAAGTACCTAACTGAAGTAATCTGGAGGATACCTGTGAAAGAAAGCATTCTTACATCGAGGATACTTCTGGCCTTCGTAAATACATGCTTACAACGCTTCAGTTAATTTGTTTGAAACAATCAGTGGAGCATGGTGGAATATATTTTGCATGATCATATAATCAAAACCACAGCCAAACAATAAGATCTGAGTGAGTTCGTTCCAATTTTTTCCTTTCTCTTCCATCCCATTTATGATAGCACTTTTTGAATGTGTACTAAACAATTAATAACCTAACTTGTGTGTGGTAAACAAACATTGCTATAAATTCAACTTATAAAATATCTTTAAAACATTTTACTTAAAATTACAACAAAATCATAATATTTGTCAGATATTTTTAGCAAATTCTTACTTCTCACAGCTACTTGTTCGCACAACTTGGTTCTTTTGCATGATATTTCAATCCAACAATTGTTTCCATTGTTTTTTGCCTACATTCCTATCTTATCAGCATTTTTATTCATTTGCATAAGTAACTATTGCCTAAATACAACAAAATGAATGAGGAAAGGCTTAAGGAGCTTAAAAAATGCCGTGGAACATTAAAGACTAAGCTTACGCTCTTTGCAAAATATTTAGATTATATGGACACATGTGTAAAAATAACTGAGGATAATTTCTGTGAATTGGAATGTCGTTTAGATAAATTAGATCCTGTACTAAGTGAATTTGATACTTTACAGCAAGAAGCTGAGTCGTTATCAGAGGACACACCAGACTTATATAAAGAACGTGAAGAATTTGATTCCAAATTCTACTCATTGGTAGGACGTGCACGCTCGAAGTTAAAAGCTTTACACTCAACACGGCGTAGCTCTTTGGGATCCCTGTCGAGCAGCAGTAGTGGCAAGGCTGAGCCACACCATGACTTTGTGAGGCTACCTAAAATAACTTTAGCCACCTTTAGCGGCAGCTTCCAGCACTGGCTTGAATTCAGAGATACGTATCTTTCATTAATTCATAACAATAAAAGTATTAGTGACATTAATAAGTTTCACTACCTTCGAGCATCGTTAAAAGGTTCAGCATCATCAGTAATTCAAAGTCTTGAGTTTCGGGGCGAAAATTATAAAATTGCTTGGCAGTTATTATCGAGCAGGTATGATAATGAAAGGTTATTGGTTAATAACCATGTGCATGCTTTATTTACCTTAGAATCTGCCCAGAAAGAGTCTTGTCAGGCAATAAGAAACATTATTGATGTCACTAATAAAAATTTAAGTGCTCTCAACTTATTAGGTCAACCTACAGACCATTGGGACACACTCATAATCTATATCATGACAAAGAAATTAGATAGTGTCACTTACCGTGAATGGGAGGAAAACCGTAGCTCTAGCATTACAGGTTCTCCCACATTGAAGCAATTCATTGATTTTTTAAATAATAGAGCTGACTTATTACATACATTACAAAATGATCAATCAAACAGAATTGCTACACCATACAAACAACACACACAATCAACAGACTTAAATAAAACAAAAGGTACATCAAGTAACTTAAACTATAAAAATAAAAGTGAAAATAACAAACCAATAAAATGCCCTCTCTGCGATAAGGAGCATTTTTTATTTACGTGTCCAGAATTTAGGAACTTAGATGTAGACACACGTTTACAGAAAATGCCTAATTATCAGGTCTGTAAAAACTGTTTACGACCAGGGCACACTGACAAATACTGCAAATTAACACACTGCAAGTATTGTACACAGAAACATAACACTCTTTTACATAAGGATGTAGAAAATACTTTGCCTAACATAGCAACAACCTTCACAGCACATAGTGAAACATTAAACAGACCACACATATTGCTATCCACAGCATTGGTAAAGGTGAGAGCCTCTAATGGTAGTCTTTGCACAGCCCGCATCATCCTTGACAGCGGCAGCACTACTCATATAATCACTGATAACCTCTGTGGGAAGCTAGGTCTGATAAGGCGGAGCACAGATTCCAGAGTCACAGGCATTAATAATCAAATTTCTTGTAGTATAGAGTGTTGTGACTTGGTAATGCAGTCATTTTCAGGTGATTATGAAGTCAGTATGAGTTGCTATATATTACCAAACATTACCAAATCCTTACCTACGTCATATGTAGATATTAAAGATTTGCCTATTCCATCTTACATTCAATTAGCAGACCCCTCTTTTAATATTCCCTCGGCTATTGACATATTAGTCGGGGCAGAATTGTTCTGGGAAGTCTTGGGCTCTAAATCCATTGACTTAGGCATGCAACGACCTAAGTTGCAACAGACTAAGTTAGGTTGGTTGGTATCGGGTGTAGTACATCAAACTACTACGAAACCAATTGTCAACAATAACACACTAACATGTAACTTAATTCATAATGACGATTCACAACTAGTTCGTTTTTGGGAACTAGACTCGGTGTCTTCTAAGCACAGTCTTTCCAAAGAAGAACAAGCTTGTGAAGATAGCTTTGCAAAGCACACTAGACGTGATGAGCAAGGTCGTTTTGTAGTGACCATACCTTTGAAGGAATCTCCTGAACAGCTTGGAAATTCATACCACATAGCACAGAGTCGATTTTTTTCTCTCGAGCGCAGACTTCAGCGAGACCCTTTTCTTAAGGAAATGTATTTAAATTTCATGCAAGAATACATCGACCTTGGTCACATGACAGAAAATAAAACATCAACTGAGAATAATGTCAATTATTACTTACCCCATCATGGCGTAATTCGCGAATCAAGTTCGACAACAAAATTGCGCGCAGTTTTCGATGCCTCGGCGGTAACTTCGTCAGGCAAATCATTTAATAACATACAAATGGTAGGCCCAGTCGTTCAAGAGGACCTACTTTCTATCTTACTTAGATTTAGACAGCATAAATATGTTGTCACAGGCGATATTGAAAAAATGTATAGAGCAATACTTATAGAGCCTTCGCAGCGTTCTTTACAACAGATCATATTTAGATTCAGTCCTAATGAACCGTTAAAAACATACACTCTTAATACAGTGACATATGGTACGGCATCAGCGCCGTATTTAGCCACTAAAAGTCTTGTCACCCTAGCAGAGCAGTGCTCAAATCTTGAGGTTAAAAGCGCTATCACCCGCGGTTTTTATGTCGATGATTATTTAAATGGTGGAGACTCTATCAAGTCAGTTGTAGAGCTCTGTAAAGAAGTCATACACACTTTACAATCTGCAAAGTTTAATTTAAGAAAATGGCAATCAAATAGTTCAGAAATTATAAAAAATATAACTAATGATTACACAGATACAGTTGTAGAAAAGACCTTAGACTTAAATGAAACACTACCTTCCAAAACTCTAGGCTTAAATTGGAATTCTGAACATGACAATTTATTATTCTCCATACATCTAGACTCTAACAAAAAAAAGGTAACTAAACGCCAGATTCTATCACTCATTAGTCAAGTGTTTGACCCTTTAGGTCTTCTAGGGCCATGTACAGTCGAAGCAAAAATTCTTATGCAGCAATTGTGGATTGAAAAGTGTGGCTGGGATACTGAAGTGTGTTTAGACATCAAAACGACATTTCTAAAGTTTGTTCAGTCTTTGCAAAGTCTTAATGCACTTACCATTCCTCGCTGGGTTTGTGGTGACAACCCTGTTGAATTTGAAATTCATACTTTCACAGATGCTTCAGAACGTGCCTATGGAGCATGCGTCTTTGTGAGAACAATTAGTGCAAATGGTTCTGTCTGTGTTAGGCTTTTGGCATCTAAAAATAAAGTAGCACCATTGAAGCCCATTACTATTCCACGTTTGGAATTATGTGGTGCCTTGCTAGGCACAAGGCTCTACGCTAAAGTTGTTCAATCTCTTACAATCAAATTTAAGCAATCTTTTTTTTGGTCAGATTCTACAATAATTCTTGGATGGTTAAAAACATCTCCAAGTCATTTAAAAACCTTTGTTCGTAATAGGGTTGGTGAGATTCAGGATATTACCGCCAGTGCCAGTTGGAATTATGTGCCGTCAAAAGAGAACCCTGCAGATCTAGTTTCTCGTGGGGTGAAGGCTGACTGCCTCAGCGCATCCAGTTTGTGGTGGTGCGGGCCTACTTTCCTACACCAACCAAAAATACTCTTTCCTATAACACCAAACAAACATACAGAACTTCTTCCTGAAGTAACTTTATTAACTGTACCCACTACAAACACAAATAAAAACTTTATATCAAATTTAATACATAAAATGTCAAAATATTCAAAACTAATCAGAGTTTTTGCTTATGTAAAAAGATTTATAAACAATTGTAGAAAAAATAGTAGCAAAATTTATAATAATTTAACATTATCAGAAATACAGGCTTCAGAAAACACATTGTTACAAGCAGTACAACAAGAAGTGTTTGCAGAGGAGTACAAAATCATCAAATCAGGACAGTCACTTAATAAAAAAAACAGACTTTCATCATTATCACCATTCATTGACAAAGATAATATTATGAGAGTAGGGGGTCGTCTTAAAACCTCTCACTACTCTTATAATGTTAAACATCCAATTCTGCTATGCAGCAAACATCACTTTACATACATATTATTTCAAAAGCATCACTTAGATTTACTACACGCCGGTCCACAACTATTGCTTTCTAATATTAGACAAACATATTGGCCGTTGGGAGGAAGGAACCTCGCAAGACGCGTGGTTCACGGTTGCATTTGTTGCTGCAGGTTTAAGTCGAAGACTATCCAACCCGTTATGGGCGACTTACCAAGCGATAGAACGCTCTTGGAGTTTCCTTTCCTCAATACAGGCATAGACTATGCTGGACCAGTGCTGATTGCTGATCGTAAGGGTAGGGGCTGTAGACTAACCAAATCATACATTTGCGTATTTGTATGCTTCGCAGTAAAAGCTCTGCATCTGGAGCTCGTCACGGATCTTACTAAAGAAGCTTTTATTGCTGCGCTTCATAGATTTATATCGCGCCGCGGTAAACCACAGACTATCTACTCTGATAACGGCACAACCTTTGTTGGAGCCAGCAACGAACTTTTGAACTTTTTTAAGACATTTTCAGAAGACATTCAAACTGAAATGTCAAGTAAAGGTATTAACTTTAAACACATACCCCCCTATACTCCACACTTCGGTGGCTTGTGGGAGGCAGCTGTGAAGTCAGTTAAGCATCACCTTAGACGAATACTTTCTTTAACACATCTCACTTATGAAGAGATGACAACTTGTTTGGTTCAAATAGAAGCTATTTTAAATTCCAGACCTTTAACACCTTTGTCTTCTGATCCTTCTGATCTTACCTGTCTTACCCCCTCTCACTTCCTCATTGGACGACCGCTCACATCGGTACCTCATCCTGATATTACCGATGCGAACATCAACCGACTTCAGCGGTATGAAAGAATCGAAAAATTAAAGCAGCATTTTTGGCAACGCTTCTCATATGAATACATAACACTCCTGCAACAAAAGGTTAAATGGCATTCGTCGGGTGATGATCTGAAACTGGGATCACTTGTGTTGGTGCGAGACAAGAATCTACCACCTCTCCTCTGGCTCTTGGGCAGAATTGTCAAGTTACATCAAGGATCCGACCATGTCAACAGAGTTGCAGATATCCAAACCAGAAAGGGAGTCATACAGAGAGCATATAATAACATATGCCCTCTCCCCATCATTACATCGTGTTGAGTTACTTCAACCCCGGCCAGTATGTTGTAGCTTACATCCCTACACCACCGGTACATCACTAGGTCGGCCATGACACTGACCGGAACCTAACCTCAAATTTACATTACCTACGTCATCTATCTATATGGTTCGCGCGTGAGTACTAAAATCATTTTAAAGTGTTTGCTAATTAGACCAGCGAGTAAAACCTAAAATCTTACAGCGTGAACAGTCCGTCCTCCGTTACGTTCTGATGAACACTGGCGCGGTGCGGGCGGTGTTGAAATCAAGCAAGCGCATCTCGTAAAAAAAGTATAAAAATTCGTAAAAATTGAATATTTACTATTAGTTAAATATTATACCGACAGTCTACGTGGTTTAGAATTTAGAATTTTTTGGTATATTTTAAAATGTTAAGCACAACTGAAAATGCAGAGAAAAACTGCTTTAAAAGATGAAAAAAGCGGTATGTTTGAATTTTTTTTCTATGTAACTAAGTATATATAAATATATTTTGGATACCGACAAGCCCTGCAAGAAGGTCTTGAGAATGTGATATTATTTTTTCTAAGTTTAAATAAGTCTCTGTATAAGAGATATACTGCTTTGAAAATCCTGCTTTTACCAGATTTAGGAATTAACGGCGCCTTAACCTTAGTGGGTGAGATTCTGTGTTTAGTCATTTAGTTAATCAGACTTAAGGGATACTAGTAAATATGTACATACAAATCGATATATATGTGACCATCATCAAATTTAGACAAATTATGTTAGTGAAGATGTCATCGTTGAATAAAACTTAAATACTAATTATAATTTTAAAATATTATTTACTGGGAGAGCAAAGTGAGAGTTGTATTCCTGCGCATGAGTAAGGTCGCCAGAGCTCATAGGGGCGGGGGGAAAGGTCGGTAACGTAAGCGATACTTCTTGTGTTGCAAGCGTCCATATGGCTACGGTAACCGCTTACCATCAGGCGGCCGTATGCTTGTTTACCGATTTAGTAGTATAAAAAAAAAAAAAAAGTGTGCTGAAAACAAACGTAGTGACTGGCGAGTTCGCCGCAAATGGTCCCTTTTGTAATATATATAAAAACCGATCAAGTGTGAGTTTGAGTCTGACTCGCGCACTGAAAGTTCCTCCCTTACATGGACGTGCATATTATATTTCTTGGTTCGGGTAGGTATGGCCCAAACTGTTGTAAAAAACCGAACTAGATTCTGATTATTTCGAAAAAACCGTGCTAGTTAGAACTTTCGTTCTATATTTCCTGTGATATTTAAATCAATGCTTATCATCTGTAATTATATTTCTGATTTTTCGAATTGCGAACTTCGAAACATTTTTCATCATGTCAAAAACTGCGCAAAATAAAAGAAAATACAATCCTATGTTGGAATGAACAAATGAAGTTCTTTCATATGATATCCCATTAAGTTTGTGATAGGATTTTTATACATTTTATTTGTCACATATCAGGCGGCCATCTGCTATTTTAACAAAAAAAAATATTCTGACGCGATTCCATTACTACTCCATTGCCATTGAGCCAATGTGCGTTGTCTAGTAAATTCATAATGGTTTTCGACGTTATTGAATTAGTCGAATAGTATTTTTGCTTCATGATTCAAACCCAACAAAATACCTCTTGAACTGAAATAATTGCATTCAAAGGTATTCAAGTGAAACAGTGAAGACTTTGTGTTAAAAACTGCTTGTTGAAATATTGTAGGGAAATTCCACACTCTCAACCTCGCATTTTTACTCACATTTCACTGTATTTTAATTTAATAAAAACTCTCGACTCTCTACAGTTTATTTTAACAAACTCGCTTTACACAATAACACTCGTAAATTTGTTAAATTGGTTACTAATGCTGATTTCATTAATTTTAATTGGTGTACTGTGTAAGTAAGAGTCATTATTCGTTAATTTTCTTAGAGCATCGATAGCCTAGTCTCATTAATGAGGATTTGATAGCTTAAACCGTGATTCGTTTTTTTTTATATGGTACCAGTAACTATTCCTTAAATTTCTTTTTTGTCAACCTTTGAAAGGTAGTTCAAGGTAATTTAAATGCCTTGTCGTTATAACCCTATAAATAATTGAGACTATTTAAAGAAATATTAGCAAGTACTGCTTAGTTTATAACTTCTGCTCGCGGGTTCGTCCGCGTGGCCTACAGGAAACAAATGACATATTTTTTTACAACAATAAAAGAGAACAAAACAACTACATCCCCCTTCGAGGGTGGAATTATTAAAAACGCTGAGACACGTATAACAAATTTTTTTAAACAACCTCTTCTTTACAGGATCAAACATAATAGAATATAAGGAGTTAGAAGAGAACGAGATAGTCGAGGAGCCGCGAGTCCGGTTGAAAACGGAATGGACTGAGCAACTCACGTCACGACTTATAATTGAGAAGTTAATGCCGAGTGACAGTGGGAACTACAGCTGCGTGCCTACGATGGCTGAGACCGCTTCAGTTAATGTTCACGTTATTAATGGTAATGATTTTATAATAATAAACGTAATTGAAAATATAGTAAAATCTCTTAAACTGCATGTATTATTCCTCACTACTTTATGAATATGACCTCCAAATTTAAATGCAGATTTTATATTTTTGAGATTGTACGCATGAATTCATATACTAATTTCGCCATCCCCATTCTTATACCGAACCACACGACGCCGAAAAGTTCTACCCTTTGTTGATATACCGAATACACGGATGCAATATGCATCTTCACATTTTATAAATTGAAAGAGAGGAACTAGCTTCCGGGGCGTCTGTATTTTCTTATTCCTATAATCTTGGGGCAATCTCTTCAAAGCTTGAGTTCTCAAGCAAGCATTCTCCATCTATGGCTTCGTTATAGTCCTCAGAGTGACATATTATTTTTGTCTTTGACATTCGACTTTGACCCTAGGCGACTTGTTCGTTGAATTAAATAACACGGCCATCCACCACGCATTGAATTGCCTTCCACATTGCATTGCTGCGTTCATTTCACTTTTTTTCTCTCCACTTCTCGAACTTGGGATAGTAAGTTGTAAACAATGATTAAATAGGTAGCTATAGAAATAATGGATAGTATCTTAGGTTTTTCTAACTTATCATCTAGTTTCACAATTTTACCAAGCCAAGTACACTCATGACGATCTCTTGGGAAAATCAACATCAATGTAAAATTTGTAACCAAAACATCTGACGCTGACGTCAATGGTGCTGATTCTGTTGTTTACAACTAAACTAAATTTAATCTCACTATGTCTCTTTCTAACAAAGAACATAAGCAAAGGATGTAAGAAATTTTGTCCTGTCAAATTAGTCCAATGCTTGTTTTCAATATAAATTAATTTTTACGGTTACGTCTAAATAAATACCCGCAAATGAAGACGGTAAAGACTAATTTCACAGCTTTCAATATGTTCTATCCTTTTTCAATAAAGTTTGTAAGAAAGAGATGTGCTGTGAATAAAATTAGTTTAGCGCGATTTACAACAGAATTGGTACCAATATCAACTCAATTATCACTAGATTTTGACACAAAAGGCTACTTTCCTGAAAAAAAAACTAATTAGTCCGTCATTTACATTATCTAAAAATATTAGACACGTATTTTTTCTATTGTCAATTAAACAAAAAAATACGAAGATATCGTGTGTTGAAGCTCCGCGTGACGTCACGATGTGGTACACATTTTAGTAACAAGTGACGTCTCGAGCCCCCACTCCCGAACTTAGTCGCGCTTTTTCTTCGTCAATTGTTAATGATTTGATTAAGTTTAAATTGATACATAATTTCTTTCACAGGAGAACATCCAGCAGCAATCCAACATGGAAACGCAAACACAGCATCCCCGTGTGCGCTGTCGGTTAATCTACTTATTTCACTTTACTGCACACTTGCAACACTTTACACTAACACTGTAGACAGCTTCAGATGAAAGTTGCATAACTCACCTTTAAACATTTAAGAATGTTAATTCAATTTATATGAAATCTTATTGTGGTGTTTTATTTGTACGTGGTTTTAATTCTGTGAGCAGAAAGAATTTAAATTTCAGACTTATTTTTTGTGGAATGTCGAATTGAATTACGTATTTAATTTTCAAAGCTGATTTTTTTATTTGAAAAGCATTTCACTTTAAGATTATGTTTGATGTAAAAATACATTTTTAATTTATTTGTATTTCAGTGTTCAGTAATTTATTTTACGCGTGTATATTTGATTTAATTATAATAATTTAAGTAATGTGATTTCAAAATGAATATCTGTTTTATTTCATTTAAATTCTTTTGAGTTGTATTTGTTATTATGTATTGTTTATATCAGAAATATTTACCACGTATTTTCTTTTGGAAAATAAATAGAAAAGTAAGTTTACGTGTAGGTAATTAATAGATCGGTGGATAAATATCGTAATTTTTAATAAAATTGCTACTTTAATTGTTGTCTTGCCGAGAAATCAAACTAGATGTAGGTATAGTTTCTTTTTTATGGATTCGACGGCTCCATCGAATAAACGTGCAAAGAGATGTTGTGTGAATTTTAAGGGAAAAATAATGATAAAGAAGTAATTAGCAATATCTTCTTGGTTTGTGTCCAGAACTTTTTTTTTATATTCTTCATCCTGTATGAAAATACGTGAAACTTATTTTTTGGAACCCTTTTTAAACATATTGCGTACATGGGAGAGTTTGAGATTTGGCATAGTAAATGTTTATATGCAGAAAAAGTGCAGGAAGCAAAAAAAATATAAACTTTAAACTTTATGCTTTACGGCCTTTTTGGGCCATTGCTACCTGAAAAATATTATACAATTAATTTTCAACCTGTTTCTTCAACCTTCGGGTCACATTATCACTTAGCAGGTGAAATTGCGGTCAAATAAATGAAAATAATAAAAACCCTATTATATGTCGAATTTGCAAGAAAAACTGCTGTATGAATTTTATGTGAAGATATAATTTCACTAAAATAAAAAAAAGAAATTACTTACACTAAAGGCGTTAGCTGAAAATCAGCGCTGCTAACAGTAGTCGGTAGCACTATGCTGAGCTGTGTCCTTTAATAACTTTAAATATTTTTGTATTTACATGGTAAACTTCCTCCTCAACATTTATGATAATTGCTTGAATTTCCTTTGAGTTTTCATAAAACACGTTTATTCGTGGAACCGTCGAATTATTAAAACTAAAAATTAGATTTCCTTCGTAAACCAGATTATGAAACAATATACGATAAATCTGTTAAACTAAACAAAATATTAACCGTTGCATCGAAAGTTATAGTAATTTGCACAAAAACAGTAATTTTATTCATGTTAAAACATTCTTACCCCACAAAGAGTATATTTTGAAACTGTACCTATATTATAATGGCCTTCTTATTTCGGCAATACGAAATGTAAATAAACTTAATTAAATTTTAGATAGATATTGAAATGGGCGACAGGCGATTGTAATATACTGGGTGGAGATTTCGAGATGGCATATTTTCGAAACCTATGTTGGGTTAGTCATGCTGAACAACTTTTACTATGGGACCAACACTGAATACTCAAATATTTTTTTTTACTTTTCATACATTATGATCGAGCAAGGTTGATGGAAAGTACATTTTTTTTTGAGAATTCACTATTGATTCCATAGTTAAAGTTGTTCAACATGACTAACCCAACATAGGTTTCGAAAATATGCCATCCCAAAATCTCCACCTGTTTATAAGCGATCAGCGTATTAGTAGGGTCAAGAATTCTTATTGAAAACATTGTCAACGACACTAATATTTCTGTTACTACACACTTTGAATAACATACAATTTTTTTATTTTTTATTTTATATAATTTTTATATGTCATTAAAACAGACACCCTTCGGCAAATCACGTGAGATGAAATTGTGGTCAAACGTGCAAGCAATGTAAAATACAACGATTTGCTAATTACGTAAAAGTGTTTTAAAATTGGATATGTTATTATCCAAAATCGTGATCCTGTTTTAGGAACCGCTTGTCACTTTTTACTTACAACACTTTGAAATGTAACTTCTATTTTCATTTTAAAATCTTTTCGTTATTTAATTGTTCTTTTGATTTCATTCCACATATTTTTTAAGAATAGAAATAATTTCAATTATCTTGTTGGAATTTCACCGACTATCGTTCAATTAAGAATACATTTTAATTTATTTATTTTGAATTCTTCGACACTTTTTTTACGCCGTTAAATTTAGATTTTTTTATGATGGTTTATAAAAAATAAAAAAATATACAAATAGTTACGAATATTTCAAGTGATATAATAAAAACACTTCATTTTGTTTTCGTATGTTTTGGAATGAATAAAAATATTAATTCATAATAATGTATAGTACCTACATATTGTATTTAATTTATCAAATTTTAATTTTAAAACACTACTGTAAATAATTCATGCAAATATGATTACAATAACACAAAATTTTATAGCACTTTATTTTGTTGTTACATGGTAGTTGTTTTTCTAGTCGAATGTTTATTAAAATAATTATTTACGGAGTGTATTATTAATTTTAACTGTATATTAAATTGTAAATAGTGAATATTGTATATAATAATTGTAATCTGTAAGAGATCTTTATTACACTATTTTAAATTGGTTATAATAATTTTAATAGAAAAATAGAAGTTATATAAAATGAAAAAATATTAAAAGGGTTCTTTTTCAAGATTCATTCGGAGACGTAGAAACAGGTAAATAAAATTGTAACTATTGTTAAGGAAAACTTTGACAAATAAAGATAGTGACACTGAAACATTTTTATTTCTACCTTTTCGTATTATACCATACCAAAGAAAGAAAAATACCGGTAAATTGATAGTCAGATTCATGCACGGAGAGTTCCTTAGTATAGATTTATTTTATACAGTTACCCCCTTATTCATAATTAAGGTATCAAACGTTGATTAGCTAAAATTCCGAAGTCTTTATCTGACAGGTAACATTTGGTGATCGAAAGAGTGAGACGGGGCACACTATTACACTGATTTAGTTAAAAAGGTATACCTATTTTTATTCGTTTTACTAAAGACTAGAGTGTGCCCAAGAATAAGACCTTTGACGCTGAAGTACCATTTAGGAGTGGGATCAAAAAAACGTTTTTTATTTTTATTTTTCGATGTCTCGACAGTATTAGGTTTCGATTTTTTCTGTCATAAAAAAGGTCATGGTAAATATGTATTTTGTAATCTCTTTATATAAAAATTAATCTCTATTTCTCATGGTCACTAACTATATGGCCATAACTTGAGAACGACTTGATTGATGTCATCCATCTTTTTTTTAATGTTTTCTAATACATTGTAGGTTCTTACGAAAAAAAAATTTAGAAAGTTGCGCAGAAAATTAGAAAATTTAAGAAAACTAAACGATGATACTTTTCTAATGTAACCTTAGCGCGGTAGGGTAGAGTATGGTATAAAGGACACCACGCAAACGCAGTCGCGCCGTGAAGCTAGTTAGCTATATTTTACAGTAAGAAAGATATACGGACGGATGGAGTAAGCTCAATAAAGGGGTCTCGTCATACGAAACCCTAAAAAGACAGAAAATATTTATATTAAATGTACATAAAATAAGCAGTCAAAAACCTTGACAATACATTATAGATACTCGTACACAAAAAGGCTTGATGGGGCATGTGCTGCGTGATACCACAGATTACTTAATAGTTACAGTATTACCCAACTGATATGGTGCCTCGTGATTCTTCGTTCGCACAGAAAATAAAGTATGGCCCCGAAAATTAACTAAAGAATGCTTAAAACTTATAATCAACCTTAGGTCACTACTATAGGGTTCATACACACACGTAGGTACACTGCAGCTGTTAGTTCCGTCTCACTCGCAAGTCACGCCCCTCCGCACGGCGCGCGCTAACATGGCGGCTGCTGTCGGCTAATAGCGTTTCCCGCGCTTTGAAAATGTATCTTCTGCGCAGGTACAAGCCCTGATTTTTTTATAGGGAGTGAGATCACCGTCAATCACGACAGACCTATTGATCATATTTTGGATTCTGATTAAAGCTTTCTTATTACATTATCTAAAGAAAACACAAAAATTCGTCAATAAAAAATCGGATGAGGAATTTTATGAATATAACATGAAAGGTTAAATAGCCTGTTACATAAATATGAGTGTGGGATATATCCAGAAGTGATGAGATAATAAAACTCTAGTCGTAAACTTCATTTATGATGCTTTACGAATACTTTTCTTACGTGAGTGTATGGATACGTAGGTACGCGGCTAAAATATGACTGTTCGGTTCGTGAGAAATGTTTAGATTTAGCGAAGTTTTTTCACTGATGAGCTTTAGTATTTATGATACGAATAAATATTTTACATTGTACATCAATTAGAAAAGGGAAGACCAAAAAAACCGGCCAAGTGTAAAATATTACACGGAGGGTTCCGTGTAATATTAACTACTCCACAATTCCAGAACGCGTCCTTGAACATCACTAAAAGCATCGGGATCCTTGGCGTTGACATTACTAGCGACGTTTTGTTCCGTAGTCACTTAGAAGACAAGGTTAAGCTGGCATCCAAAAAGCTCGGAGTGCTCAACAAAGCGAAGCAGTACTTCACATCGGGGCAAAGACTGCAACTTTATAAGTCGCAAGTCCGGCCTCATATGGAGTACTGTTGTCATCTGTGGGCGGGGGCACCTGGATACCAGCTTGGGCCTCTAGACTCGGTTCAGCGACGTGCCGCTAGAATAGTGGACGATCCCGAGCTCACAAGCGGCTTAGAGCCGCTTAGTCTGAGGAGAGACTTTGCCTCCTTATGTGTGTTCTATCGCTTGTACAACGGACAGTGTTCTGAAGAATTGTTTAAGATGATGCCCACGGCTACCTTCCACCATCGCAACTCTCGCCATCGACAGGGAGTCCATCCCCACACATTGAAACCAGAATTGTTTCGAACTGTGCGGTCTCAAAGGAGCTTCCTTCCGCGGACGCTCAGATTGTGGAATGAGCTCCCTGCCGTGGTTTTCCCAATGGACTACAACATGGGGTTCTTCAAAAAGGGTGTGAAGAGATTTCTGCAGGGTCGGCAACGCGCGAGTGACTCCCCTGGTGTTGCAAGCGTCCATAGGCTACGGTACCCACTTACCATCAGGCGGGCCATATGCTTGTTTGCTACCTAAGAAGTATAAAAAAAAAAAAAAAAAACGAACTTAACTTTGCTATGAAAAAAAAAAAACGCCAAAAATATTGAATGAAAGGTAAATTGCGGTTTACGATTTATGACGTATTAAAAAAACTACTTACTAGATCTCGTTCAAACCAATTTTCGGTGGAAGTTTGCATGGCTACTTGCATTGCAACTAAAAAAAATATATGATGTACATTAACATCATATATTTTTTTTAGTTTTATCAATCTCTTATTTTAGAAGTTACAGGGGGGGGGGGGCAACATTTTACCACAGTGTCTCTCGCGAAAACTATTCAGTTTAGAAAAAAAATATATTAAAAACCTCAATATCATTTTTGAAGACCTATCCATAGTTTGATGAAAAAGAGTTTCAGTTCTAAATATGGGGAACCCCCAAAATTTCTTTTTTTTTTTCTATTTTTGTGTGAAAATCTTAATGCGGTTCACAGAATACATCTACTCACCAAGTTTCAACAGTATAGTTCTTATAGATTCGTAAAAAAGTGGCTCGGAAAAAACGGACCCCTAAAAACGATTGACAATCGATATAAAAAAGGTTGCGGGTAATTGTTTAAAACTGCACAGAACCGAGCCAATTGGTGCCAACTGGAGGAGGCAGCCTATACCCAGAAGGGGCCCTCATCAACATAAGAATTAGAACAATGTGATCATGTTACTTATTTTATTTTGTATTGCATTCGTTTTACCATAATTATTTTAATTTCAGTACCTATTTAAATATTTAAATCTTTTTAAATGCAATATAATTTTGTTGATGATTTCTAATAAAGGATTTATTAATAAAAATAGTCAATTAGAACAGTTTTAAATAATAGATTTTGTAACTAACCAATCGACTTAACCGATTATTTTATTGATGACGCACATAGACTACTATTTATCCTGGAAATGCGAGAGGAACCGTAGAGTAGAACCTTGTATAGTAATGTAGCCTGAAGCTATATGAAAGTAACTTTCGAACTGCTTTATTGACATTTACTAGGAACAAGTAAGTAACTTCAGTATAAGATCAGCTTGTTTATAGTTTGGTTCCTAGAATGTTGTTGTTGCCGAAAGCCGTCAACAAAGATTCAGGAATCTTCTAGCTCTTGATGTATACACTAGCTAACATATTTGCCGTGGATAGTTTCCTTAAAATTATAATTAAAAGCAATTAACTACCTCTATGACCTGATTATTACCAATTTTTAGGCTAAATTTAAATCCATAATAAAATAAATAAATAAAAAAGCCTTTTATTTCATGCTTAAAATTCAAGTTACATTCTACATTAACGTTTTACATTAACATTAATACTACATTAATTTATACATTATCATAATACATTTTTAATTTAATTTTATCAAAGCACTTGCGCGCAATATACAACAGTATGTTACTTATTCAGTAGTAAAGCATAAATGAAGTGCATTAAAATAAATTAAACAGCATGCTATACTACTAGGCGCCATAGAGATGTAAATAAATAGTATAAAACCGATAAACTAGTGTAAAAACCGTATTTTTTTTTAACATTTTCATTCTACTAATACTAATGTTTAAATGGCTGTGATCTGAGAAGACGATTTGGATGAAATTTTGCACACAGATAGAATATGTTCTGGATTAATACATAGGATACTTTTTATCCTGGAAATACTTACGATCCCTCGGGAATGCGGCTGAAACCGCGGGTATAACAATGATCGTTTCTATTTTACGTTTGAGCGCCAAGTATCTAAAAGTCAAAGCCATTGCATTGAACGACTGAATAAAATAAAATAGTGTGACTTTCATTTTTACCGGTAAAATAATGTGGACATTGAGAAAAGTGCTCGAATGTGTAAATTTACACCTGTCACCGGCTTATTGCTATTATTATAATCTTTATCATATTGATTACAGTATAGAGGATGTGTCCGTTTTTCAGTGAATTATGTCTCCCTAAAACAAAAGGCAGTACCAGCATTGCTAATAAAATAATTGTTACCTACATTAATTTGATGTCAAACATTTGAGTTAAATATTGAAGTGCGGTTCTCGTGTTTATTATGATTTCAATGTTGAATACGGTTTGGCAATTCCGGTTATTGCATCCGTCTCTCATGCATGTTGCATAAGGTCTGACGGAATACAATTATTGTGACGTTCCATATAGTTTCGCATAGATTTAAATTATTACTTGATTCGCTTGCGGTTTTACTGTGGATATTATTTTAGTCTAGTTCAAAAAATTGGTGGTTCTATATTCTCAGAACGGCTTTGTGTTGGCATATATTACATAATCTTGTCTTAATCTTGATTACGGGCAAGTTATACAAAGTGATTCTGAGTATAACCCGGATCAAGATTTATAGCTGAAAACGGTACACGTAAAACGGTATACGGTAAACAAACTAATCTTTGGTTAGCGGTGAATACGGAAGACTGTGGTTATTTTTTCACCTTGCAGAACGCAAACTGTGTTCTGTATTTTAAATTAATCTAAAAAACAACTAAACCTAGTTTATTTAAGGATTATTAACTTGTTTCTGAATACATAATTATGGGTTTCAGAAAGTGAAAATGAAAGTGGATAATAAAGTGATCGCTGGAAAAACTACACATGATACTATTGGCTTAGTTAGACGCATTCTCAACGATTAGAAGATGAATGTGTGATGAATTTATGAGCATGCTAATGTTATGCAAACATAAGTTATTACAGTGATTTGTGTATTTAATGTAGATATAGTTCTGCATAATGAATATATTAGTTTAGTACAGATTGATTTA